>CM030364.1:130696069-131296069 GCA_017893485.1 Hemerocallis citrina | reverse complement strand
TGCTCATAATTCATGTTACACCATGTTTTATGTTGGGAAATGGTTGGTGCTAATTATTAGCATTTGTTTGGCTCATACGTAGCTGGTTGGCTCGTATGTAGTTTGTTCTCTAGGATTGATAGGCTGTGAGTAAATCCGTCGAGATCCTGTGAAGTCTAGGTTGAGATTTAGTGGATTGTTTCAACAACTGTTGCGCTCTCTTGTAGGAGAGATACTTGCGGTGCTTTTTCATGGCGAGTTGGAAGCACGGGTTGTGTATCTCGATTGTTAACCCATTTGGTGCCTTCTCATGATGAGTTGAGAGCACGACTCTAGGTTTAGCGTACCTTGTAGCTTGTACGGCCCCATTTGATTGGTTAGGGTTAGTGACATCATTAGGGTAGTAACTTGTATCCATTGTTACTTAACCACTTATATCTATTAATTTGCCGAAAGAACAGTTTTGATGTTAAGGGTGATACTTTTTAATCCGACTCATCCTATTGGCAAGCACTAGGTGGTGTTGTGTTTTATTTCCTGTCAGAGATGATACGTACGGTGCTTTTTCATGATGAATTGGGAGCACGGGTTGCGTATATCGCCATGTTAATTTCTGAAAATACCATGATAAGAACCTGTCGGAACTAAGGAAGTTGACCCTACGATTCCATCATGTTCTATGTCTTCTCTTGATGAGTTGAGAGCACAGTTCAAGGTTGACTAGTATTTTGTGGTTCGTGTTGGCTTTTGAGTGAGTTATCTCTACCCACGTAGCTCGAGGATGAGTTTCTTTTGAGGTGTGTAGAATGTAACATCTGTTTTTTTAAATTCCTTAAATATTTGGTTTAAATTATTTTTAAATATGATTCTAAGTAAATTTTCTCATATTAATTGATTCTTATTTTGTATTAGAATGATTAAATTGAAATTTGGGGTTAAAAGTGAAAAATTGGAAATATAGGAGTTTTGATATGTGTTTTCTTAGAGGAGATGAATCTGAATTAACCCAAAATTTTTCTTAGGTGTTTGTGCATAATAGAGGGTTAAATATTTGTTAATTTGAAGGAATTGCATGGTCCTAGCATGAATATTGAAATTTTGAAGAATGGACATTGAAAATAACTTAGAAAAATGAATTTTTACCTTAATTTGGGCTTAGGCCCAAACCCAAATCTTAACCACTAATAAAAACTCTTAAGATTTACCATTGTGCCATTCATCTCATCTTCCCCGTCCTCCTCCTTCGAAGCCGACCGAAACCCCATGGAACCCAATTTAGGGTTTTTTTGAAATCCAACCATTTTCTACCACCAACTTTGAATAGTTTAGGGTTTCTAGTAAATTTCTGGGTGCTCTTCCGTGTGGCGGTGTCGGTTTTTCGAGAGGACTTCGTGAAGGTATATTAATTTGTACCTTTAGTTATTGGATTGTGTGCTTTACAATTTCTTGCATAAAAATCATAGTAGTAAGAAGCTTAGACTTTGTAGAACACGCTTAAGTTGAAAGATTTTGATTTTAATGATAATAATTTAGAAATTTTTCCTAACCTAGGGTTTGAGTTTAGTAAAATCATGACTATTGTATACTAAGAAATATTATGAATGATGTGCAATAATATGGGATAATTTAGAAGCATCTACGATTAATTTTAGCAACTGTTTGATAATTATTAGGAATTTTTCCAATATCGGGATATTGTGAAAATAAAGTTTATTGGTTTAAAAAATTGGGATTTGGTAATAAGAATAGAAAATAGTTGATTTGAAATGCTTAGGTATGTTATATGCGATGTGTAAGTATGTTTAGTGTGACTTCGGCGGATTGATAATGTGTATTTTGAATTAATCACTCACGGGTTCTATAAATTTCTTAATAGGCATTATAAAGTGAAGTTTGAGTGGCGGCCGGGCGAGTGAGGAGTATTTTCTTGCTGTTTCGTCAGGTGAGTATGATTATACTAGGTATATACTATGTTGTGACCGAGTTTTATGCGAGTTTGAGGTGATTTGTGTGAGTTATATAGCCTACTGAAGGTTTACTCGAAAATACGGAACATTTATATGTTGAAATGGTGTTATATGGTGAATTTGCGTGAGCTTGAATGTTTGTGATATATATATGGGTGATAATGGGTTGTGATATCATAATAGATAAAAATAATGAGTGAGCATGGGTATAATATAGTGATATTTAAAGTGAAACTAATAGGCGGTAATATGATTTAATCATACTTAATTTGGCATATTCATAAGATATTATAATGGGATTAAATAAATAATTTAGTGTGTTTATGATATGGAGCAACATGAAGTAGTAATCTTATAAATTAAATACCCGGGTATATGTGAATGAGTGATATTATGTGATAATAAATTGCATGGTTAAAGTCAAAGATGTGGCGATTTATTGAAGTAAAAGATGTGAGGCTATGTGGTGATAAAATGAGATGAAAAGATGAAATGAAAAGTGATAATAACAAATAAATTTTGTTGACCAGTACCTACAGCAATCATGGAGGTTTCGTCTAGACCTCCTAATACCCAAGGACCGGCTTGGGGTGCGTGTTTTTATCGCCCAAGCTATCGGCTTAAGGCTCGGTAATTACCAAGCTTGTCTGGGTGCGTGATTATTACCCAGGCTATCGGCCTTGAGGTGCGTGTTCCCCTCGCTGGCATAGGCTGGGAGGAAGACATAGCCTCGGACACATAAGACCCTGGGGGGGAAGAGGTCTGCGTGTTTACTGGGCTGTTGGCTTTCAGTATAGTGGGATACTGTGGCTCACTAGTCGATAAATCAATAAAATGAATAAATGTGAAATGAAAAGGAAAATGCGAAAGTAATGAAAGCATGTGATGTAATACGATAATGAGAAAGAAAATGAATATGAATGAAGATGAGTATGAAAGAATATGAGTCATGAGTAGTGTAAATGAAAATGATTGGTAAATGAAGTATGTGGTTAACTACGTATGAAAAATGAGGTAATTACATTGTGTAATCATAAATGAAAATAAAGGAATGGTGATGTGAAGATATTTATGAAAAGAGGAACATTTGTGTTTGTGATTAAAAATGGAAAGTAAAGGAATTATATATGTGAATTAATATAGTGTTAAGTATTGGAGTATAAAGTGAATAAATTATCTATATGAATTAATATGATGTGGTGTATATGAGATTAATCACGAAGGATTTATGTTTGCAAAATTAATGTGAATAACTCAAACAAATTGTGGTATGGAAAAGAGTATAAGAAGTAAACAAAGTGTGTATGTATGATTTAATATTATATGAATAAAAAAATAAAGTTATATGTGATATTAATGTGATACATACAGTGATGTGTGTTAAGTGATGGATATGGGAATGATTTCAAATCTAAAAATAAGTTGTGATATGAGTTGATATAAGTTGATATGCCTTGGAATTGTGACGATGAACTACCCGCCCGCTATTTCCATGGAAATGGTGGGAACTACCTGTCGAGGCACAACTTCAAGGTAGTGAGGGTGGTTATGGGTATGTAGATGGGTGCAGATTTAGAAAAGTACTTTGATATAAAGTCGCTTTTATGATGTTTTTATATTCAGATTTCCTGTTAAATTTTATTATCATGATATTCGTAAGTTCCTTCTATTTTCTTTATATAGTTAATTTATTCGCTAAACTAGTGAATTATACTCACACCAGACATGGCTAACCACTGTGGTTTTCAAGGGGTTAGGGGAGTCCCTCCCTGAGGGTGGACGAACCTAACTCTCCTGCAGGTTTGATAGCATCGAGGTGAGGTAGTGATATGGTTTGGTTGTTATACTTTTGTTTGTGGTTGATGGATTATATATATATGTATATATGATATGTAGTAATTAGGGTAGATGATGTATTATTTGATATTATGGGAGATTATGCGTATAACTGTAAGGTGTAAGGACATATATATATATATATATATATATATATATATATATATATATAGTGTTGTGATGAATTATGAAGCCCGTACCCACCTTGTTGTGGAGTATTGGGTTCTGTGGTTGATTTTTGAAACGTTTTTTTAATGCTTTTCTAAAAACCATATATGTTTTCAAAAGAATTTTCGGTTTTTAATTTGTAGCTTGCATGTTATGAAGTATTATACCTCCAGAGCCGTGTATATTATTGCATGTGTGATGTTGAATGATTTGGCCTGGGGAGGATTGAAAAAATATTACAGGTAACGCTTTTCTAAAAACCATATATGTTTTTAAAAGAATTTTTGGTTTTTAATTTGTAGCTTGCATGTTATGAAGTATTATACCCCCAATGCCATGTATATTGTTGCTTATGTGATATTGAATGATTTGGCTTGGGGAGGATTGAAAAATATTATAGGTACATTGTTTTGTGTAATTGTTTGCAGATTTTCGTAAGGAAACTTTGTAAAAAGGCTAATATTTCAGGGGAAGCTCTGCCAAAATTTTTAATAAAATCTCTAAATATTTTTCTATGTAAGAAATGATGTAGATGAGTAATAGGTTAAGTTGAAGATCACTGGATTAAGTAATAAATAAATAAAAATTTTAAAAAAATAAAAATTTTGGGGTGTTGCAATCCATTTCAGTGGAATAGAGTTGTGGACGATCGACAACATGTATGTCAACATATTACCCGAGCATCCAATCGGTGGATTTGTTACATTCATAGGGAATTGGAAGGGTCTGATAAAGGCTTACAAAATAGTTTGCAATGTCCCACTTATTAAGCAATTCATCAATAATGCTGGCTAGCACCTTTTTTTACAATTGATACAGAGAAGTCGTGGGTGCGGCTCGTTGAGGCATTGGTGAGAGATGGTGGGACACGACATACACTTTCCACCTTCCCGGAGGTGAGTTGAGATTTACCCCGTTGGATTGGGCAATGCTAACGGGATTATCCATCGGAGCCAGTGATATACCGCCACGTAATGATGCGGCATAGTATTTGATATTGTGCAGTCTCTGTTCTTTGAGGCATATCCCTTTGAAAATACTTCTTCAAGAACGAGCAACGTATTCCTTGAGATGCCTCTACACCCTCATCCATCGGATCCAAACCCTTTCGACAATAGTTGGTCTGCAATGTAAGCTAGAATAAAAAGCTCTCTTTTAACTTATTCACACAGCTATTACAGGGACGAAGCATGAAAAAGAAATGAGAAGGGTGAGGAGGGAGCAGGAGAGAGAATGACTGCCATGGGAAAAGAGCAAATCTTCTGCTCAGGTTCTCATGGCTCCACATTTCCTCTCTCTCATCATTATCACCGTAAGCCTCTTTGCTTCCCACGCCCACCTCAAAACCCACACCAACCTCTTCACACACCACCGTCATTTCACCATCATCACCCACCAAAATCTTTTTTTCCCCCTTAACCCATTTTTCCACCCAAACCCACCCCGTTTAAAAACCCTAAAATCCCTAATCAAAGATCTGCCAACAAAAGGATGGAGCGATGATGTATGAATTGCGCGACTATGATCACCAAACAACAGATTGCCGAAAGAGCGGGACCCACTATTTTAACTACTGCAAGTTTGGCCACAAGGTGAGAGATTGCCCCCTATACAATCGGAGAGAAACCCTCACTGTTGAAATCTCACACAATTTCGAGATCGTAGCAGCACTGTCGGTGCTGCATGCAAGCGCCTTCCTCCACCTCATCAACCCACGCACTCGCTAGGATACGAAGACTATCGAGAGCGCTCTCAACTTTGCTTGGAAACGTCAGGGAGGATGGTGGGTCCTGAAGAAAGTTGGTGAAGGGGTTTTTCACATTCAACTCCCATTGGAGGAGGAGGCTAAGAAGGCGAACGCATATGGGGTTGTTTACTTCTCAGGGTTTAATGTCACCTTCTCACCTTGGTCCATGGACTACGGTGAAAAATTGAAACCTAAGTCCAGTTTCAGCTAGATCAACATCCCATTTGTAACACCTCGGACCCTGCTCAAACAAATTCTAACAACTGCTCACCACAGGATGCCTCTCAAAAGGTGTCATGATAAGTTGGTGCCTCTTGATCATAAGCTTCCTAATATTTACTGTAACCCATATTGCTCGTATTTATATTTTTAATTATTTTAATAAATTCTTGATTTCTTATTTTTATTTCTTGGTGTATTTAATTTCTTTTCATTGTATGGTGCGTTGTTGTTTTCTCTCTTGTGATTCATTTTGCGTTGATTCAGCTTTTTATTGCCATTTTTTTGGCCTACAATTTGTTTTTTATCTTGTCTATTGTTTAAACCTATTTCATGACCTAATTGTCTCTTATTGTATTCTTTTCACCCTATTGGATACTACCCTGTTTACCTAAACCCATATTGTCCCTATATAAACACCCTAATTGCACCCTAAACCTAATTACCAAACCCTATACATATTCTTTCTCTCTAGCCGTCACCCACATCTCTCCCGTCCTACCCCGACCTACCTCTTCGTTGTCATCCTTCACCCCCGACGCCGGTGACACCCGCCCTGTCCATCCCATCTCTACCGTCGCCGTGCAGTCGAGCAGCGCCACCCGGACTCCCCGCTGTTGTCGTCTTCCCGACCGTCGCATTCTTCCACTGTGGTCGACGATAGTGGGTGGCCGGTGCTCTTGCTGTTTTGGTTATTGTTGTCTCTTTGTGTGTGTGCGTGCACCGCCATATCTTCGTGGTGTTGGATCTTGCTCTTGTTCGTGCCGTTCTTGTTCATTATTCGGGATCCATTCCCGTTATTCCATTCTTCATTTTGGTCATCTTCATAATCAGGCAAGTAACTTGTATGTGTTCTTTTTGTCATACAAATTAATACCGTAAGTAATCTAGTATGAAAATATTTGTACTCTCATGATGATCTATATTTATTAGTTAAGCCGTTGACATCATCTCTTGATCATGAGCAGTTACAATAGTTGACATCCGTTGCATGAAAACAATTAGATTAGTGGACATCTTGACTGTATGTTGTTTGTGACACACCGTATGTTGTAGATGACTATTGCTTAGATGTTTGTTAGATGTATTATCTCATTATGGACTATTTGATTCACATGCCATGCTGATTTGAGTAACCCACATATACCATGCTTCGTATGACATCTAGATTGGACCGTTGTAGTTAAGTTGTTTGACTAAATGCCGAAAAGAACTTGTGTTTTCTGTTGCCCTATTTTGAACAGTAATTTCGACCCTGTTAACATCAGTGTTGCCGCTAATTTTGGTGTGGGGGAAAACAGATAGAATTTGTGGATTCTTAGGGAAACTGAATAGTAAACCTGTATACCTGTTCCGTTGGGGTTTGATCGTCGTTCCTGCCGTGTACCTGCAAAAAGTGCGAGACACCGGGGTTGTTCCAGGCGACGCACCCTCCGACGCTCAAGTCAGTAATCAGAGAGATTATGAAAGAGTGCAAAGACTGGAGAAAGATTGATTACCTCTTAATGGAGATGGATGGGGGATATTTATAGGCGTCTTAGGGAACAGATTAGGCATGTAATTCCTGTGTATAGATAAGGAATGTAATCCCTAATCCCCAGTGAAAGGATAGATATGAATCAGGGCCGTTGATTAATATTAATCAGAAACCCTAATTCTATCCTGCTGGACCGGGTTTGTTGCGGGTTGAAGCCCGCACCCAGTTGAGGTGGATCCGTTTGCGGGTTATTGGGTCTGTGAGAAGGAGACCCAGTACCCGCTTCAGACCCGTTTGTAGGTGAAATTACTATTTTACCCCTGGGCTTCAGGATTCGTGTCCAATTTGGACGATCTCGATTAAACCCCTATTTTTAGCCACATCACGAGCCCCCCACTCCTAAAGGCTGAGGGCGATCAGTCTTTGAGGAGTAGTTTTACTGTTTTAGTGGCCAGCGGAGTTGTATCGGAGTCCGAATGGGTGATTTTGAATCCTGAAGTGGGTAGTAAGGTAACTTCCTCTTTTTTGAAGGCATACGATGTTCCGAGGCCGTATCGAGTTTTTATTTATTTTTTCGGGCTATTTATTTAATTTTACGATGTGTTAACTAAGAGTTTGGGGGGCTTAACAGTACATTCTAGGCAATAATTGTTCGTTCAGGGGCTCAAAAATATCCCCCCGAATTTTTAATTATTGTCTAGAATTTTAGCTAATTTTTCCGAATTTTTAGCAATTTTTCGCAATTTTTAAATAAATAAAACGATTTAAATAAATGAAAATCGATTTTTAAATATTAATTTATGACGTGGCGTAATCTGGACCTTCGATCAGTGCGGAGCGCGAATTTCTGAGTGATCAGACGGTCTCCGTTCCTCGGCAGGATTTTTTGCCGTATACGAGGGTCGGCTCCTCGGCTCCTCGGCTCGGAGGGTCAGCGCCTCGGCTCGGAGGATCCGAGGTACGTGGCATCATCTGGGCCATCCATCTCAGTGCGGATCCCCATAAAACGCTATCTTGTCGTTTAGTGGACGTGGCAGGATCTGAACTGTCCATCATGACGAGCGCGCTTTTTCACAAGATCCAACGGCTGACATGGGTCGGCATGTTTTTTTGCCATATACGAGGGTCGGTTCCTCGTCATCTCGGCTCGGCCTTACCCTTTACGAGGTGCGCGGGTCGGTTCGGAGGATTGGTACCTCGGCTCGGAGGATGGTTCCTCGGCTCGGAGGATCAGTGCATCGGCTCGGAGGATCCGAGGTAGGTGGCATCATCTGGGCCGTCCTTCTCAGCGTAGATCCCCATAAAACACTATCTTGTCGTTTAGTGGTCGTGGTAGGATCTGGGCCGTCCATCATGACGAGCACGTTTTTTCACAAGATCCAACGGCTGAAATGGGTCGGCATGTTTTTTTCGCCATATACGAGGGTCGGCTCCTCGTCATCTCGGCTCGGAGTCTACGTGGCGTTCGCCGAGGCGCTGAGTTGGATACTTTGACGGTTGCGTCTCTCATTGGTGTTACTTTTCCGAGTCCGGTGGCTCGGCTGCTCGACTGAGCTGTTCGGTAGCTCGGTTGAGTAGGCCGATGGCAGGCAGTTCGGAAGGTACACGTGGGCGGATCTGGTCCGTCCATCATGGTGCGCATCACGAAGATGGGGTTCAGATCACGAGAAAACGTTATCTTGTCGTTTTGTGCCCGTGGCAAGATCTGAACCGTCCATCGAATTTTGACGCGAATTTTGGAGAGATCCGATGGTGACTTTGCCTCGGAATGATTTTTCTCCATATACGAGGGTCGGTTCCTCGTCATCTCGGCTCGGAGCATCGGTGTTGTTGGCCGAGGCGCTGAGTTGTATTGTTTTGGAGGGAGCATCTCTTGATTGTGTTACTTTTCCGAGTCCAGTGGCTCGGCTGCTCGACTAAGCTGTTCGGTAGCTCGGTTGAGCAGGCCGATGGCAGGCAGTTCGGAAGGTACATGTGGGCGGATCTGGTCCGTCCATCATGGTGCGCATCACGAAGATGGGGTTCAGATCACGAGAAAACGTTATCTTGTCGTTTTGTGCCCGTGGCAAGATCTGAACCGTCCATCGAATTATGACACGAATTTTGGAGAGATCCGACGGTGACTTCGCATCAGAATGATTTTTCTCCATATACAAGGGTCGGTTCCTCGTCATCTCGGTTCGGAGCATCGGTGTTGTTGGCCGAGGCACTGAGTTGTATTGTTTTGGAGGGAGCGTCTCTTGATTGTGTTACTTTTCCGAGTCTAGTGGCTCGGCTGCTCGACTAAGCTGTTCGGTAGCTCGGTTGAGCAGGCCGATGACAGGCAGTTCGGAAGGTACACGTGGGCAGATCTGGTCCGTCAATTATGGTGCGCATCACGAGGATGGGGTTCAGATCACGAGAAAACGTTATCTTGTCGTTTTGTGGACGTGGCAAGATCTGAACCGTCCATCGAATTCTGACGCGGATTTCGGAGAGATCCGATGGTGACTTCGCCTCGGAAGTATTTTTCTCCATATACGAGGGTCGGTTCCTCGTCATCTCGGCTCGGAGCCTCAGTGCTGTTGGCCAAGGTGCCGAGTTGGATATTTTTGAAGGAACTCAGTAGCTCGGTTGCTTATCCGGGCTGTTCGATAGCTCGGCTTGGCAGTCTGGTGGCCGAGTCGTTGACTTGAGTGATTTGAAGAGTTTTCTCGCTTCTCGTAACGTCGCAACTTTCCGCTTGGCTCTTTGGCTTCTTAGCGGGCCTTTGGGGTTCCCAAGGAGGCCCACTATCCCAAGGGGTTATAAGTTTTCACTCCCCCACCCCCAAGCTCATTTCTTACTTTTCACTCCAAGATTTCACTTTTGTTCTCTAAGTTCTCTGCTAGCGGCGACTCTTGCTCCAGGGTGGTGACGTTAGCTGTCGCGTGGGCCAGGCGATTTCCGGCGAGCACATTCCGACTGTGAACGTCACTTCAAAGGTTAGTCTACTTAGCCTTAGCTTTTTTCTAGAGATGTCAAGAGTGAACTCGGGGAGTGGGGCCTCGTCTTCGGGCGACGATGGTGCCGAGGAGAGGAGAATGGCGGAGGCCCGAAGGAAGGGAAAGCAGATCGCCGAGACGTCGGCTACCGAGGCGAGACAGGGGAAGAAGAAGAGGAGGGTGGCGACCCAATCTCCCGTGGTCGAGGTGATTGTGGAGAACCCGAAGCAAGCCCCTGAGATGGGACGGTATCCCTCTGTTCTGTCCGGGCATTCGGGGGTCAGGCAGTACGAGGGCGACCTTTTGGAGAAAGTAGTCTATGGAAAGTCGAAAGTCCTCGAAGAACCTAACCCGGCCCTTCCCACCGAAGCCGACGAGCTCATTTCGGTGTTATCCGAGAGGGATCTCCTTCGGATCAGAAAGGGATTCGCCATCCCTCCGGAGTACAAGCTGGTGATCCCCGGCCCCGGGATGCGAGCGAATTCCAAGCTGCCATCGTCGGATATGTGCATGTTCGACTTCGACTCCTTGAATGCTGGACTACGTTTTTCGCTGCATCCTTTCGTTCTCCAGATCCTCGGCTGGTTCTGCCTCGCGCCGACCCAATTCATGCCGAACACATGGCGTCACGTGAACGCTTTCTTGCTTCAGTGCTACAAAGCTGATGTAGAACCGGACCTAACAGTCTTCTGAGGCCTGTATCGGATAAACCGGATGCACAGGACGGAGCATCGGTACTACTTGGGGCCGAGGAAGGGTGTTAGGATCATAGAAAACCCGGACTCGATTAAGGGTTGGAAAGAGAAGTATTTTATATTGAGAGGTGAGGCGATACGGCACATTCCGACCTGGTGGAAAGTGGAGGTGCCGAAATTTGCAAGAGCCGACCCTGTGCTGTCTGAGGCCGAGGAGGAAGTGGTGAGGAAGATCATGGCCCTTCCTTTGCTGAGTTGGAGGGAGTTGACGGAGGAGGTGCTGTTCGGGTCCGGCCTTAGCCCCATCGACCCGAGTATGCTCCTGACATCTCCTTTATTTTGGTTTTTCTTTCGAGTTTTTAGTTCGTCTTGTTGACTCATTTTTTGTTGTCCGATGCAGAAGCGATGAAGATTGATTTCAACGTTATGATGGCCGATAGGTCCAATTTGACCGGGGCAGAAAGAGGAAGAGGGCGACCGCGGCTGCCTCGTCGACTCCGCAGCCCACGGTCGCCTCTACCACCACCCCGCCTCCTCCGGCTACTGAGGTGCCTTCGGAGGTGGTCGTTGCCGAGGAGCCCTCGGTCCCTGTGGTCCCGACCGTGATTGAGGGGGCCTTTGATGTTAACGAGGCACTGGCGCTCGAGGCTCCGCCATTGACTAAAGCGGCCGAGGAAATCCTGACGGAGCAGCACAAATAGTTGTTTGTGCCGAACTGGCAGGTAAAGAATCACGACGGATTCCTCGGCAACTCACAGATGTCGGTGCAGGTCGTCAAGTACTTGGCGACCCCGAAGGACAGAGCCGCGCTGAAGGCGTGGACGGTTGGCGACGACACCTATGAAGTGGCTCGGTCGCTCATGTCGGTAAGTGTCTTCTTGCGAATTTCTTCAAGTTTGCTGCTCGGCTTGCACATTGCTCTGATCGTTGTCTTTGCAGGCCACTTGCCACTTCGGCCACCTCCTCGAGACGTTTGCCACGCAGGAGAAGGAGCTAAAGGCCGCCAGCGACAAGGACAGGGCGGAGAAGGTCAAAGCGGTTCGGCAACTCGAGGCCGAGCAGAGGCGAGTCGAGGCCTTGGAAGTCCGGGTCGCCGATCTTTTGGCCAGCTTGGAGAGAGCCAAGGGCCGATTTGATGCGGAGTCTGCCAAGGCTGCGAAGGCCGCCGAGGAGCTGGCCGCGTCGGCGAAGTCTCTGGCCGACATGAAAGCGGAGAAGGAGGCACTGGCCGTGAAGATTAGGGCCGAGGTAGAGGCTGAGGTCGAGGCCGAGGCGAAGAAACATATGGCCGAGAACATGGAGAGGTCCTATAAGAGGGCACTCGACCATGTTCAGGATCGTGTCCCCGGCTTCGAGCGGGTCGGCTACAGACTGTGGCCCGGGTCGCCCTCAGGCGGTGAGGAGGAGGGAGGTGAAGGCGACGAGGCCGAAGGCAATGATGAGGAGGAGGAGACCGACCCACCTGTGGCGAATGCCCAGGTCGAGGGGAGGATCGAGGGGTCATCTAACGACGCGCCCGAGGTCGACGTGGCGACGCAGGTGGACCCCTGATCCCCTCGCAAATTCTTTGTAGTTTCTTGTTTTGTTTTTTCTTTCAATCAGTGTAATGCCTTTTGCGGACCGGCCACCGCTTTTGATGATGAATGAAAAGTGTTGTTCTGATTTTGGACTTCTGTCTAAGTGTTTGGTTCGGCCGTATAGTACTTCAATGTTGTCCATTTCTTATTTCAGATCGTCGAACAGACACTTATCACCCCGGCGGATCGGCGCCGAGCCGAGTTATTTCAGCAGTCCCGGGAGGATCGTCTCGAGGGTGAGGTTCATCTGACGAGGAGAATACTTTACAATGTAGAGAAGAGGAATAGTGAGCTGTTGGTCGAGCTGCATCATCTTCGGATAGTCGAGGCCGAACTATCTGCGAAAGAGGAAGAATTGGTTCGGGTTTTGGCCGAACGAGATGACTTCGCAAGGAAGGTAGAACAGCTGCAAAGGGTGACGATCGATAAGAGCATCGAGGTGACCCATTTGCACCGCGTCATATCCGACAGCGCCGAGTACCCCGGTTCGGCGAAACTTCCTCGATTCAAAGTGATCGTAAAGGATGACACGTTGAAGGACCGGATCGTCGAACTGGAGGAAGAGGTTGCTCGGCTCAAACCTCAGCCGGTGAGGGCTAACGTCCGGAGCACGTCATGCACTCACGAAGAGATTGAACGAGGGATCACGTTCTATCAAGCCGCGAGCCGAACCCCCATTATAGGTAGGTCAGCGGCCGACGCCCAAAGCGGGGTAGCGGTGTCTTCAAGTGGTGCTTCGGTTGGAGCGACTGTCAGGGTCAGCGGCGAGGGGGCGTCTCGATTCGTCGGTCTAGAGACGAGCTCGGAGGTCAAGAAGCGCCAACCCAAGGTGTCGCTGAACCGGAGCGTCCCCCTTCCTCGGAGGCAGTGAACGGGTCGTGTCTTGTCTTCGGACTTGCGAATTGTGTTTTGTTGTAATCTTTTTTTGTAAATTTAACTAAGTCATTAATAAAATTGGAGTTGATTTATCCGAACTGTCCTTTGCCGGCTTCTTGTTGTGCTGTAATTGCGCTAGCTAGGGTAGGCTCGAAATGAACCGCGAGGCGAGTGTTCACTTCGTCGAGCATCTTGGCCTCAAAACCCACATTTTTGCCGCGGTCCTGAATCTTGCTCGGCGCCTTCAGGTGCGGCTCGGTGCGGCCTCTAAGATACAACTGTCTCGCAGCTGCGGCCACGCGGCCTGATTAGGAATGCGGGCCCTTGGACGTCCGAGCGTGGTTCTGAAAAGATGGGATCAGTCACCTAACAGCATTAATGGTGCTCCGGGATCCGTGGGGGCGTTTCACCTTCCCAAAGGCGTTGAGGACGGTGCCCCTTAATTAATACGCGGCGCTTCAGCTCCCTAGGCGCGACTTTTGGACTCCTGAGGGTCATAATGACAGTCTCTTGGGGGAAGGCTATAAATCCCACACCCCCTTGTAGTTTTTGTCATTGCAGTCTTGAACTCTAGTGGCATCGATGGTGTCTGCCCTTGGGCGGATGCCAGCTTTGTGAAAAATTTTGATCTCGAGAGGTCCGGAGGGTGGTCACTCTTCTGTCTTGTTCTTCTCCCGTTCCTGACAGTAACGACGTGGGTGTCAGGGGCGGGGGAGGACAAGGCAGAAGAGTTGGCGACCGTAGTCCGGACCCGAAGGAAAGGTTCTTCGGAAGGACGGGTGGTCGTTCTTCCACCATGGTCTTCTCCTGACTCTGACGGCCCCGGTGCGGATGTCAGGGTCAGGGGAGGCCATGGTGGAAGAGGTGACGACCAAAGTCCGGACTCGGGGGATCGTGTGTTTCGGAAGGACGGGTGGTCGTTCTTCCACCATGATCTCCACCCGATTCTGACTGCTCCGACGTGGATGTCAGGGTCGGGGAAGATCATGGTAGAAGAGGTGATGACCCAGGTCCGAATCCGAGGAAAGAGTTTGCTTCGGGAGGACGGGTGGTCGTTCTTCCACCGTGATCTTCTCCCGATTCTGACTGCCCCGATGTGGGTGTCTGGGTCGGGGAAGATCATGGTAGAAGAGGTGATGACCCAGGTCCGGAACCGAGGGGAAAGTCCCCTAAACCTTAACCCAAACTTTTCTTTCGAGGCTCAGCTGGATACTTGCTCGGCACGGGTCGGCTGCGCTTTCGTAGCTTGATAACCGGAGTGACTTTTGCCGAAGGTCAGTTCTGGTTGTCTGTCGCTCGGCGTTTGGTGCCGAGCGAAGTGAAGTGATCAGAGCCGTTAGATGGTTGCACGAATCTTGAGGCGGGTCCAGTTCCCAAGAAAACGTTATCTTGTCGTTTTGTGGATACGTGGCTGAATCAGATCCGTTCATCACACTCTAGCACACATTTTGAGACGATCAGACGGTGGTTTCGCCTCGGAAGGTTTTTTCGCCATATACGAGGGTCGGTACCTCGTCCGCTCGGCTCGGTGGTCGTGGGGGCAGTTCGAGATGGCCATCTACCTCCAGCCCGCTTGAGGACGAGCCGGTGCAGTAAAGACGAGCCATAGGACCCCGACCATCGTTAGGTTAGTTTAAGGGTTGTGGGACCAGTTCTGAATGGCGAACTACTTCTAGCTCGCTTAGGAACGAACTTGCGAAGTAGAATCGAGCCAAGTGTTGGACTCCGAACCATTCAACGGCTGTGGGAGCAATTCCGAACAGCGATCTACTTCTGGCTCGCCTATGGGCGAGCCGGGGAAGTAAAGTCGAGCCGAGTGTTGGACTCCGAACCATCGTGAGATTAGTTCAAGGGTTGTGGGAGCAATTCCGAATGGCGAACTACTTCTAGCTCGCTTAGGAACGAACTTGCGAAGTAGAATCGAGCCAAGTGTTGGACTCCGAACCATTCAACGGCTGCGGGAGCAATTCCGAACGGCGATCTACTTCTGGCTCGCCTATGGGCGAGCCGGGGAAGTAAAGTCGAGCCGAGTGTTGGACTCCGAACCATCGTGAGATTAGTTCAAGGGTTGTGGGAGCAATTCCGAATGGCGAACTACTTCTAGCTCGCTTAGGAACGAACTTACGAAGTAGAATCGAGCCAAGTGTTGGACTCCGAACCATTCAACGGCTGCGGGAGCAATTCCGAACGGCGATCTACTTCTGGCTCGCCTATGGGCGAGCCGGGGAAGTAAAGTCGAGCCGAGTGTTGGACTCCGAACCATCGTGAGATTAGTTCAAGGGTTGTGGGAGCAATTCCGAATGGCGAACTACTTCTAGCTCGCTTAGGAGCGAACTTGCGAAGTAGAATCGAGCCAAGTGTTGGACTCCGAACCATTCAACGGCTGTGGGAGCAATTCCGAATGGCAAACCACTTCTAGCTCGCTTAGGAGCGAACTTGCGAAGTAGAATCGAGCCAAGTGTTGGACTCCGAACCATTGTTAGATTGAAGAGTTAAAGGCATAGAGATGTAACAGTATCAAAAATATGAAAAAACTTTATTTATTAATATCCAACGATCAGCTGCTTCTAAAGTTGCTAGCCGTTATTACAAGGAAAAATAAAGGAAAAGTACTACAAGTAACAGGAAAGGAACGGTTCGACATCTCGAATTACTTAGAGAGGCGTTGTTGCTCTCTCTTGGTATTTTAAGAGATGGTCGGCATTCCAAGTCCGGGGAATCTCCCTGCCTTCGAGATCTTCTAGTCTGTATGTGCCGGGGCAGATTTCTTTAGAAATCTTGTAAGGTCCCTCCCAGTTCGGGGCCAATTTGCTTTTCTGACTAGGGAACGAGATGGCCAACTTTCGGAGGACCAGGTCCCCTTCTTTGAGGTCCGTTGGGCGGACTCTTTTGTTGTATGCTAGCTCGATCCTTCTTCGGTAAGTTTGCTGGCGTATGGCAGCTCTCTCTCGGATTTCGTCTGTCAAATCTAGACTTGCTCTGAGCTCCTTAGCATTTTGTTCTTCTTCATAAGCTATCAGGCGAGGATAGGGTAACCCGACTTCTAGGGGGATGATGGCCTCAGACCCGTAGGTGAGATTGAATGGGCTCTCGCCTGTTGGGGTCCGCTTCGTGGTGCGGTAATTCCAGAGCACGGTGGGCAGCTGATCGACCCACAAGCTGTAATATCCCGGACGGATATTAACTCATATAAATTATTATTTTATTATTATTTTATTTTAACTCCAAAATCGGACTATTTTGGCGATTTTCGCCGGGTTGCCCACAAACAGTGCCTACGCACGTCTATCGGTCGATGCGCATCCAAAGCGCATCAAATTGGTAGCACGACTCTCCGAAGTAACAAGAAAAATTTATTTTACTATTATTTTCCAAATTAAATTATTTTGAGAATTTTATGAGGATTTTATAAGAAGATTTTTTGTATACACATACATGTACACATACATATAATTGTATGGTACTTAGTATATTATACCTAGTATGTAGTATGTACCTTAGGATAATATACTTGCTCTTGTCATGGTAACTTAATTAGAAGGTTAGGGTGATTAAGAGGGTTGAAAGAAGAGTTGTATGCATAAGATTAGAACTAAACCTTCTAGAAACCTTATCACTCCACCTCACTAGCCTACACCATACCCTCCCCCCCCCCCCCCCACCCCCCTAAGTCATGGCCGGCCTCCTTCTTTTGAAGCAATTTTGTGCCATGAGGTGAACTTACCACCTTCCATCTCCTTCTATAAACCCCCCCTCATTCACCTCCTTCTCTCATTTTAGAAAAACAAAAGAAAGAAAGAAAGAAGGAAAGGAAAAGAAAGAGAGAACAAATTAACTAGAGAGTTTTGTTTTGTAGGTAATAGAAGAATTCTAAAAAGCTTAGGGGAAGGAGAAGATAGCAAAGCTAGTTCTTCCAACAAGTTAGAGAAGGTGGGGGGTTTCTTCACTTCTTTGATTTTTGTTTGTTTGTTGTTTGTTTGTTTGTTGTTTGTATGGTTGTTTGACTTCTTCTTCTCATCCTCTTGTTTTGTTTTCTTTGAGTTTTGTTGGGTGTATTGTTGTAGTAAGAAGTAAGAGTAAAAAGTAGTAGTAGTAACTACTAAACTTATAAAGATCATAGCTTTATTATTGTAGTTGTTGTTGTATGTTATTGGACTAAAGAAACTTACATATTGCATATTGTTGAACAATACAACCATGGTTGGTTGTAGGACTTGATTGAACTAATGTAATAATCAAAAAGATCTTCTTTTATTTAATCACTAGTTGTAGCTTAATAAAAAGATTTTCTTTTATTTAATCACTAGTTGTAGCTTAATAAAAATATCTTTCTTTTTATTTAATCACTAGTTGTAGCTTAATAAAATGATCTTTCTTTTTATTTTAATAACTAGTTGTAGCTTAATAAAAAGATCTTCTTTTTGTTTAATCACTAGTTGTAACTTAATAAAAAGATCTTCTTTTATTTAATCACTAGTTGTAGCTTAATAAAAAGATCTTTCTTTTTATTTAATCACTAGTTGTAACTTAATAAAAAGGTCTTCTTTTATTTTAAACACTAGTTGTAGCTTAAAGGATCCTTTTCTTTTATTTGATCACACTAGTTGTAGATATTAAAAAGATCTTCTTTTTATTTTTGATCACTAGTTGTAGCTATCTTTTCTATTTACTAGAAGTAAAGTAAAATAAAATAATCCCTTCTTTACCACTAGTAATAAATAAGGTTAGTAAGCAACTAAGTAGTAGTATGCTAAATAATAAGTAGTAGTATGTAATAAAATGAAGTAGTAGTAGTAATAGATAATTGTATGTTGTGATTTTATTGTGAATGAAGTAGTAGTAATAGATAGTTGTATGTTGTGATTTTGTTGTAAATAAAGTAGTAGTAGTAGTAAGTTGTATGTGGTGCTCTTGATAAGAATGAAGTAGTAGTAGATAGTTGTGTATTATGTTTTGACTAAAATAGGGGTAGTAGTAGTAGTAAAGTGTTGTAGGATTGCTTCTAAAAATATTTAGAAGCAATATTCATGCTTCTAATGTTGTAGCTTTGCTTCTAAAAATAATTAGCAGCCATATTTATGCTTCTAATGTTGTAGGACTACTTCTAAAAATATTTAGAAGCCATGTTCATGTTTCACATGTTGTAGGATCTTTTCTAAAAATGGTTAGAAGCCATTTTTATGCTACTAATGTTGTAGGACCACTTCTAAAAATGTTAGAAGCCATATTCATGCTTAATTAGTTGTAGGATGTTTTCCCATCATGCTTTATGTTTAGGAGGTTGTAGGACTTTTGCTAAAAAAATATCCTACCATGTTTACCATGCTTAGTTAGTTGTAGCTTTGCTTCTAAAAATAATTAGAAGCCATATCCATGCTTAGTTAGTTGTAGGATTGCTTTGAAAAATATCCTACCATGTTTACCATGCTTAGTTAGTTGTAGCTTTGCTTCTAAAAATAATTAGAAGCCATATCCATGCTTAGTTACTTGTAGGATTGCTTTGAAAAATATCCTACCATGTTTACCATGCTTAGTTAGTTGTAGCTTTGCTTCTAAAAATAATCAGAAGCCATATCCATGCTTAGTTAGTTGTAGGATTGCTTTGAAAAATATCCTACCATGTTTACCATGCTTAGTTAGTTGTAGCTTTGCTTCTAAAAATAATTAGAAGCCATATCCATGCTTAGTTAGTTGTAGGATTGCTTTGAAAAATATCCTACCATGTTTACCATGCTTAGTTAGTTGTAGCTTTGCTTCTAAAAATAATTGGAAGCCATATCCATGCTTAGTTAGTTGTAGGATTGCTTTTAAAAATATCCTACCATGTTTACCATGCTTAGTTAGTTGTAGCTTTGCTTCTAAAAATAATTAGAAGCCATGTTCATGCTTAGTTAGTTGTAGGACTTTTGCTAAAAATATCCTACCATGATTCTATGCTTAATTAGTTGTAGGATGTTTTATAAAATTATCCCATCATGCTTTATGTTTAGGATGTTGTAGGACTCTTTCTAAAAATATCCTACCATGCTTAACGTTTAGAATGTTGTAGGATTCTTTTCCTATCATGCTTGGTAATGTTGTAGGATTCTTTTCCTATCATGTTTAGTAACTCACTTATGCTAGAATTTTGTAGAATTCATTCCTAAAGTTTCCTATTATGCCTAGTGACTTAGTTATGCTTAGAATGTGTAGGATTCAATCCAAAAGTTTCCTACCATGTTTGGATAAATTTTATTGTGCCTAGAGTGTTGTAGGACCCATGATAAAATCATATACCATGCTAGTTTAATTGTTGGAAAGCGATATACCATGCTAGCTAAATTGTAAGTATTTTGCATATCATGCTAGTTTAAATTGTATACAAGTTGTATACCATACTAGATAAATGGTAGGGAAGTGTATACTATGTTAGTTTGATTGTAGGTAGGTAATATACCATGCCAGTTTTATCTATGCCATACTAGCTTAATAGTAATTAAGTTGTGTACCATGCTAGTTTATATGGATACTCATGTTTACATGGTACCCATGCTTAGATAAGTGTGTGTTCATGCTATGTTAGTGAATGATCACGATTCATGCTAAGTAAGTAGGTATTATGCAGATTATTGATCATGTTAAGTTAAGGATACCCATACTAGGACGTTCATGCTTAGAGTAAAGAAATTACCCATGACTAGTTGTAGTGATTTATGATGGCTTCTATACCACGCTAGAGTAATACATGATTAGAACGTTGTAGGAGTGATGTTAGAATATCTACTATACCTTGGAATGATTGTATGTTATGTTAGCTATCTATCCATGCTTGTGTTATGGGGATTAGTCAAGATAAGTAGTAAGCTTTCATGCTCGCTTGACTATAGTAGACTCTATGTCTAGGTCGTAGTGATTTTATGCTTAAGCTCGATGGAAGCACAAACATTAATCATATTCATACTTAGGAGTGTGATGGTGAGTAGTTCTATTTTGTGATTGGATTACCTTAGGAAGATGCCTACGAGTGTATGCCATACTTAAGGCGCTATAGGTTGAAGTAATAAGGATTGGGAAGACCACTAGTGATAGTTGGTCCGATAAAGGCCGTTAGGTCGCCTTCGGATCCTTCCTTAGTAGAATACCGACCGTAGAATATTAGTAGATTCTTCTGTTGCTTCTAATAGTAGAAGATTAAGTTTGTTAGTAAGCACGTTTGGTTGCTTCTAGGATTGATTACCTGTATGGTTGTTTGCACACGGTCGTGCACGTACGCGGCCCGACCGGCCCGTGCGTAGCTGTTGGTCTCATACGCGGCTTATTTGGCTGGTATGTACGTGGTTATCTCCTACGAGGCCCGCCTGGCTCGTAGGTAGTTATTGTTTCATACGTAGCTTAGTTGGCTCGTATGTGGTTATTACTCGTGTATAGCTTGTTAGCTAGTACACAGTTAGTTGTGCTATCTAGGGTGATGTTACCACCGTAAGGGCTATCGACCATCAAGACATATGTTTCTACCCTAAGGAACTGTGGAGGAGTCGCTCCTTGTGTACCGTCGAATCTTAACCAGGGTAGGTTGATCGAGGACCGGAGTATAGACAGAATCCAAGTCTAGGGTAGCGGCGTGCGTGTATATTCGCAACGGCCAAAGTCTTGGATCGATGAGCCACGAACCGGGTCCTGAAGGATTCTGGTAAATCTAGGTTGAGCGGCCTAGTAGAGTTGCCTTGCGAAGCCTAATTTAAGGCCTAGCACGTTGTGTTATAATATCGTCATCCCTAGGATTGTTCGAGTCAGGGACATCACTAGGATAGTGACTTATAAGGATCAGTTTACTTAAACCCTTTTTGCCGGGAGAGAGGGGTCAGTTGTAGGGGGCCCCTTACACTAACTCGTCCCTTGAGGCAGATCATAGGTGGTGTACCGGGTTGTACCTTTCCGTCAAAGGGATACGTACGGTGCCGTCTCACAAGTTGAGGACACGGGTTGCGTATCTCGCGCTGTTAATTCCTGGAGTACCGTGGCTAGGGGTGCCACAGGATGCATTGTGCAGTCCTGCGCTTGCGATACCCCAGAGGGTGCCACAGGGTAGGCTTTGCGCTACCCTGCGCTTGCGAAACCCTATAGTGTGATTTTTGGAATGACACCCGATACATTGGGTTCGTCTAATTTGAGTGAGGTCCGGTTAGTCGGGTCGCGGTGGCGAACATAGACACCACGGGCGAAATGCAACAGTGGCACATGACCACATCTGCAGCCTCGCGAGTCACGTGTAGTTGTCAGGAACAGGTTGTGTACAATTAGAAATTCATAACGCGGGTTCAATCCCTATATATGGAGAAACGGCTTGAGATGGAGCCGCATGTAGTATGGGCTGCATGTTGCTTTCGGAGACTTGCTGATATTAGAATAGGAGCATCCTAGTTCTATGTAAACATCGCATTAGAGTCTAGTCATAGCACTCACGTACACTTAAACTACACCATTGCTATATTTTGTATATTGTTTGGAAGATTCGCTGCTATATGATCAGCCTTTAAGCGTCAGTGAATACTGACGTCCCCACTTCCATAGGTACTGGATCGCCGAAGTACAAAGGCGATATTCAGGAGGACTCAAGGCAAGGAAAGCAAGGAGTCAGTATTAAGTTTAGTTCCGCTGCAAAATATGTATTGATTCTGTATTAGTTAAGAAGTACTCTGATGTAAGATGTGAAGGTTGTAATACTTAGAAATGTAAAGGAAATATTGTAACTCTATTGTAAAGTATTACAGTTGTACAGTATTCGGACTTGTAACACATTGTGTATTGAATAAAAAGTTTTAAATTCTCCTGTTTTTCTGTGTATTGTGACTAATTGAAGAAAAGGTCTTGGCTCGTGTCACGGTTTCCCAGTGTCGAAAATCGGGGCGCTACACAAGCCTTTGGAGCACTTGTCTAACCTCTTCTTAATTCCTGAAAGGATCTGTCGGTTGGCATTCTCGGCCTGGCTGTTGGACTGAGGATGAGAGACGGAGGAGAATCGGTGTTGTATGGCGAGGTCTTCACATAGGGCTCGGAAGGCAGTCCCAGTGAACTGCGTTCCGTTATCGGTAATTAGGACCCTGGGGACGCCAAATCGGCAGATCACGCTTTTCCAGAAGAATTGAACAACCTTGTTTTCGGTAATCGTGGCCTAGGGGCTCAGCCTCTATCCACTTCGAGAAATAGTCGATTGCCATGACTAGGAACTTGAGCTGTCCGGGGGCTGGCGGAAACGGCCCTAGTAAATCCATCCCCCACATTGCGAAGGGGATCAGACTTGATAGAGAAGCGAGTGGTGCTTGTGGAAGGCGTCGGATGTCGGAGTGCTTCTGACAGGAGCTGTATTGCCGAACGTGTCGTTCGGCGTCCCGTAGGAGAATGGGCCAGAAGTACCCGTAGTTCAACACTTTGCGCGCCAGGGCTCTGGAGCCAGAATGGGCCCCGCCGATGCCCTCATGAAGTTCTTGAAGGGCGTAGTCAGCTTGCCCGGGGGAGAGGCACCTCAGATAGGGCCATCCGTCCACCTGGGTGAAGGAGCGTTTATACAGGATGCCTCCGATTAGTGTGTAACGCTCGGCTCGGGTCCTTACTCTTCGTGCTTTCTTCGGATCCTCGGGAAGGAGTCCGTCCCTCAAAAATTCGACGAGGGGTTTCATCCAATTGTCTTCAAGGAGGACAGGCAATGTTTCAACGGAGTCAAGTGTATCGTCCTCTATGCTCGGCTTCAGGAGGACTTCGATCAAAACAGTCTGTTCGAGGCCTTGAAGGGAAGAGGAGGCTAATTTGGATAAGGCGTCGACCTGAGCATTTTCTTCTCTGGGGATCCTTTGGATGAGGGCCTCTTCAAACAGTGCCATGAGGCTTTTGACTTTAGCCAAGTATTTAACCATCCTATCATCGCGGGCTTCATACTCGCCAAGGACCTGATTGACAACCAACTGAGAGTCGCTGAAGATCCGCAGGCGTTGTGCCCCAGCATTTCGGGCCATTCCAAGACCAGCTATTAGCACCTCATATTCAGCTTCGTTGTTTGAGGCTTTGAAGTTTATACGGAGGGAGTATTGAAGGATGAAGTCATCTGGACCTGCCAGAATGACCCCTACCCCGCTTCCCTCATTGCACGAGGATCCGTCTACATAAACCGACCAGACGGGTGGTCCCTTCACTGTTTAGCTGGACTCGGGGATAGTAGTCTCAACTATGAATTCGGCGAGTGCCTGAGCCTTAATCGCGGTCCGAGGCTGATAAGTTATATCATGTTGGCTCAGCTCGATCGACCATTTCATAAGGCGACCCGAAGTCTCGGGCTTGTGAAGAACCTGTTTCAGCAGCTTGTCGGTAAGAATGACCACCGAATGGGACTGAAAGTACGGGCGAAGCTTTCTCGCGGCCATCACCAGGGTATAGGCCATTTTCTCTATCTTCGGGTACCGAGCTCGGCGTCCCGAAGCACTTTGCTGACATAGTAGATGGGCTTCTGTGCCCGGTCTTCTTCCCTCACTAAGACTGCACTGAGGGTCTGCTCGGAGGCTGCCAGGTAGAGGTAGAGGGGTTCGCCAGGGATCGGTTTGCTGAGGAGAGGGAGATTGACGAGGTAAGCCTTGAGCTGGTCGAAGGACTCCTGTTGCTTCTGCCCCCATTCGAATCCTTTAGCCCCCCTGAGGGCCTTGAAGAAGGGGAGGCATTTTTCCCTGAATTTTGAGAGAAAGCGCCCTATGGCGGTGAGGCAGCCTGTTAATCTCTGAACTTCTTTAATATTTCTAGGAGGGGCCATGTCCAATATGGCCTTGATCTTCTCCGGATTTGCTTCAATTCTCGTTGGCTAACCATGAAGCCGAGGAACTTCCCTAATGAGACGCCGAACGCACACTTGTTCGGGTTGAGTCTCATATTGTGCTTTCTCAAAACATCAAATGCCTCTTGGAGGTCGGTCACATGATCAATGCCTCGGATGCTTTTCACAAGCATGTCGTCAACATGCACCTCCATGTTCCGGCCGATCTGTGCCTGGAAAACCTTGTTGACGAGGCGTTGGTATGTCGCCCCTGCATTCTTTAGGCCGAATGGCATGACCCTGTAGCAATAGAGGCCTTGGTCGGTCACAAACGAAGTTTTCGGGATATCCGGGGGGAACATCCGGATCTGATTGTAGCCTGAAAAGGCATCCATGAAGCTGAGGAGCTCATGTCCCGAAGTTGCATCGATCAGGGTGTCAATGCTCGGAAGAGGGAATGGATCCTTGGGGCAAGCCTTGTTGAGGTTGGTAAAATCAATGCAAATTCTCCAAGTCCCATTGGACTTCTTCACCATCACTACATTCGACAACCACTCAGGATAGTTCACCTCCTGTATGAACCGGGCCTTCAAGAGCTTGTCAACCTCCTCTTTAATAGCGAGCTGACGCTCAGGGGCGAACTTGCGCCTCTTCTGCTGAACCGGTTTGGACCCCGGATCAACGCTTAGGCAGTGGACTAAGAGTTCTTCGGAGATACCGGGCATATATGCAGCTGACCAAGCGAAGAGGTCTTGATTCCTTCGGATGCATTGTACAATGTTTGAGTATAAGGCGGACGGGAGGGTCTTGCTGACAAAGAACTTGCGGGTCAGCTCCTGCTTAGAGAAGAGCACTTCCTCCAATTCGTCCACCGGCTCAGATGTTGGTCGAGCAACATCTTGGGGGATTTCCAGAGTTTCTAAGGAGAGGACGGGTCCGAGGGTAGAGGTCGTATAGCACTTGCGGGCCTGCTCCTGATTGCCCCTTACTTCCCCTACTCCGGCCCAAGTGGGAAATTTCATTTTGAGATGATAGGCGGAAGGGACAGCTTCAAGGGCGGCCAGGCCGGGCCGACCCAAAATGACATTGTAGGCTGCTGGGACATCTACGACCATGAAGTCCATCGATTCCGTTCGGGTAGTAGGAGTTTTGCCAGCGGTTACGTCGAGGGTAATCACCTCTTCAATAGTCACTAGCACTCCCGTGAACCCATGGAGCGTGTAACCGGCGGGCTTGAGTCTGTCCCGGGAGAGCTTTAGGCCTTTAAAAGCGGCGAGGAAGAGGATGTTGACGGAGCTGCCGTTGTCTACTAAGATCCTCTCCACTTTGAAGTTCGCCATGTGGAGACTGATGACGAGTGCGTCACAATGAGGGGTGCGGACACCTTCAAGATCTTCGTCAGAGAATGTGACGGGCACTCTGAGGCCTTTGGGAGGAGGGGTGGTTCGGACCGAGTTGACTTCTCTTATAAATGCCTTCCGAGAGGAGTTCGAGGAGCCCCCAATTGGACCCCCATGAATGAGGTGGAGGACTCGCTCTTCCTCAAAGTCTGGCATCTCTTCTCGTTCCGGACGCTTGTTAGCCCCCGAGGCGGGGGAGGAAGTTTGGCTCGGTCCTTTCTTACAAACCTGGTCAGCTGCCCCCTCTGGATAAGGGCTTCTATCTCGTTCTTTAGGGCGCGACAATCGTTGGTGTCATGTCCGTGGTCCCGGTGATAACGGCACCATTTTTCTTTGTCCCTCCTCTTGGCGGGGGTATTCATCCTCGGAGCAGGAGGTATTATCCCTTCCTTTTCGACTTCCATGAGAATGGTTGAGACATTAGTGGTGAGGGGAGTGAACTTCTCGAATCTGGGGGGAGGTCAGCGCTGGCCGGCATTATCCTTTTGGAGCTTCTTAGCTCCTTCCTCTTCTGTTCCCTTTCTCTTAAACCCGGAGGAAGACCCCTCCCAGTTGGGTCGCTGCTCGGCCTCTTCGGCCCGGATATACTTTTCACTGCGAAGGAGGAGGTCGGAAAAGTTCTGTGGAGGCTTCTTGGCGAGGGAGGAGCGGAGGTTGGAATTGAGGACATTAGATTGAAATGCTGCCGTAGCGACCGACTGGTCGAGGGATGCTATGGACCCGGCTTCTGCTGTGAACCTCTTCACATAATCTCTCAATTTCTCCCCCTTCTTCTGGTAGAGGTGCAATAGTGAGATGCTGGTCTTTTTAGCTCTACGGCTGCTTACGAAATGGGTGACGAAAAGGGTCTCGAACTGCTCGAAGGAGAATATTGAGGAGGGGGCAAGGCGAGAGTACCATTCTCGAGCTGGGCCTTTAAGAGTTGCGGGGAAGGTTTTGCAGAGGAGGGCATCGGAAGCCTGATGGAGGAGCATCAAGGTCTTGAAGCTTTCGATGTGATCAACGGGGTCGGTCTCCCTGGTGTAAGTCTCGAACTGGGGAGGTTTGAAACCGAATGGCACAGGTGCATCCACTATGGTTCGGGAGAAAGGGGGGCGGCTAGGACGTAGGGTCCTCCCCCTGAGCTCCTCTTCTCGATCTATCTGACCCTAGGCGCCTCTCTACTTCATGAAGACGGCGGTACATGGTGTCATCCCTCCGACGGTAATCAGCCGAGCCTCTAGACTCGTCTTCGTACGAGGGAGAGCGAGGGCTACGGCATGGTAACTTCGAGAGCGACGAGGACTTGGGGTACGCTGGGAGTTGCTAGGAGCAGGACGAGGAGAGGGAGACTATTGGCGAGGGCTTCGGACTAGGGGAGGAGATGGAACCTTCGGTGCATTGGTGTTGGGACGGAGGTTGAGAGCTTGTAGGACGGTCACTTGGAACTGCTGGAACTCGGCACGTGTGATGGGTGCCTCATTGTTCCTGGGCTGTTGCCGACCTGTAGGGGAGTGTGGCCTTCTTCTGTGGTGCTCGGGGGATTCTTTCCGACCCCTTCGGTTAGGGGACCTTCTATACTCCTGGTGGCGAGGGTACCGCTCGTCCGGACGGTGTTGGCGGGAGGTTCCCTCTCGGGCCCGCTTCTCATCCAGATGGCGGCGAAGGTCATCATCTTTCTGGCGGTTGAGGGCGGTATTATAGCGACCAGAGGCTCGGGGGTGATGGGAGGCCATAGAGTCCGTAGAGGCATTGTGGATGGAGACTTGCTCTTGGTGAAGAGGCTGTTTTTTAGGGTTAGGACCCTTTGGGGGTGGCTGATTTGGAGGAGGAAGGTCCTGTTGCAGCGGGTCTTCTGCTGGAGGAGGAAGTTGCCCTTGCTGTTGGGTAGGCTGTACGGGAACTTCTTGCTGCTGATCAGGGTTGGGTCCTCTGTTGGACCCTCTTGATCTGATTTTTCTGGGAGGCATGGCTGGAGAAGATCTGTTCACCGGGAAGAGGAGAGGTTTCTATTCGTTAGCTTCCCACAGACGGCGCCAATCTGTTGCCGCTAATTTTGGTGTGGGGGCAAACAGATAGAATTTGTGGATTCTTAGGGAAACTGAATAGTAAACCTGTATACCTGTTCCGTTGGGGTTTGATCGTCGTTCTTGCCGTATACCTGCAAAAAGTACGAGACACCGGGGTTGTTCCCGGCGACGCACCCTCCGACGCTCAAGTCAGTAATCAGAGAGATTATGAAAGAGCGCAAAGACTGGAGAAAGATTGATTACCTCTTAATGGAGATGGATGGGGGGTATTTATAGGCGTCTTAGGGAACAGATTAGGCATGTAATTCCTGTGTATAGATAAGGAAAGTAATCCCTAATCCCCAGTGAAAGGATAGATATGAATCAGGGCCGTTGATTAATATTAATTAGAAACCCTAATTCTATCCTGCTGGACCGGGTTTGTTGCGGGTTGAAGCTTGCACCCAGTTGAGGTGGATCCGTTTGCGGGTTATTGGGTCTGTGAGAAGGAGACCCAGTACCCGCTTCAGACCCGTTTGTAGGTGAAATTACTATTTTACCCCTGGGCTTCAGGATTCGTGTCCAATTTGGACGGTCTCGATTAAACCCCTATTTTTAGCCACATCAATCAGTAAAATCAATAAGTTTGTGAGCATGATTTGTATCCTTCGTTTTCTAGTTTCCAGAACTTTCAACAGATTTGAATTCCGAGTTTTGATGCCTGAGTTATTACTGTTTTACTGCAGTCATATCGTATTTTCCAGATTCTAAACTATATGTATTCTGTATGAAATTTTGTTTTAAAACTGATATTAAAAGTAGAATTGGAACTCTATATTTTGCTGAGTATGTTTAGTTATGACTGGGAAAATTAAATAAATTTTGTGGAATTAATTAATGACTTTTTTATCTCATTTTATGTTTTTCAAACCAATCGAAATATTTCCAAACTACATACTGTTCAGTAAAGAATTTTGTTTTCAACCTAATTCTATTCGTTTTTTATGAAAACTTCGTGAACAACAACTATAGCCTTATTTGTCTATTTTATCAACCTTTTGACGGATCTGTATTTCAAATTATACTTTATGAATTATCTCTGTTTTGGTACTGCTGTGTCTGATCTTTCAGAATCGAGATTTTGTTGCATTACTCTGTTTTTCCAAATTTTGTTGACTATATTATCTGTAATATAAATTTATGATATTTTATATTTTGAAATTAGATATGTTAAAGAATCTTCCATATTTTTCTCAGATTTAATTATGATGATTTTAAACTCTTTCATGCTTATAAACAAGAATTTGCATTTTCGGGCTGAACATAACTTCTGTATTAGATGTTGTTTTCGACCGTATTTTTGTGGCTGATATGTACTTATATATATGTGCTGGAATCGGAAGAGAGTCTAGTTTCTAGATTTTTCGACGGATCTGGTTTTTCTATTCTGTAACGGGAATCTCAGATTTGGTACTGTAGTGTCTTGCTGTCCAGAACTGAAAATTTCGTTGTGTTGACTATTATGAGTTGATTTTATCAATCGTTGCAATAACTATATCATCTTCGACTTATTTCCTGTTCTTGCCATGTCTTTAGCCTGTTTGTATTCATTCACACATGTTTATTAATAATAAAATAAATCAATCTGGGGTTTTTAAGGAAAAAGATCGAGTAGTGGACAATATAGAAATACATATTCAGAAGGGACTTGTTTCCCCACTGTTTACTGTGGTACCTATTGTTTATCTCTGGATGCATGAGGGCATGATCCATGACACTGTTACTGTTTGTTATTACTGTTACTGTTACCGTTTGCCTGAATATATTGCCCCTGTAAAAGTTCTACTACAAAATTTTAGAACGAAACTGTTTGTTGTAGCAACCATGTGGTAAAATCTGGGACGCATGAAGTGCTACCTATTTAGTAATGAACATTAGTGTGACCCCTATTTTCCCAAATACGTATTTTCCGTATATTTTCTGTATTTAAAATTTTTGTAAATTATTTTTACCGTTTTCAATTTCTTTTGTCAAATTGTACTATTGGATCTCCTATTAAAATCTGTTTTAGATCGATAATTTTATTTGTAACTATTTCTATGATTTTTATATTGTAACACAATTTGTATTTTTTTTGTTATTATTTATTATTATTATTTCTTTTATTATTATTACCATTATTATTTTACCATTTTCTTATTATTATTATTGTTATTAGTATTACTGTTATTATTGATATTTATGACTTGTTATTAAAAATTCACTTTTATTTACTAACTATATTGTAGTATTTTAAATAAATTCTATTTTGTAATGCCAATTAAATTTTTTTAGTATAAACAATATTTTTATAAGTTATTTTATTTTTCTATTGAATTTTTAAAAACCCTAATCCACTTTAAAACCCTATTGGATACCCATACCCATTTAACTCTCCCCAAACCCAATTACCCTAACTGAACCCATACCCATTTAATTATTAAACCCCTATACCCCTTTAACAAATGCAGCCGAAACCCCTATCTAAAATAAACCCTAAGATTATATGCATATAAATACCCATGCTATTTACCTATTCATCATCTCTAACTGCACCAGCCGCCTCTTCATCTCTCCCGATCTCCTTTCCCGCCCCTGTGCCCTGGCCTCCGTGCCTCCTCCCTACCTCTCATCCTCTCTTTCGCAGCTCTCCCTCTCCCTTGTGTTTCGCAACCTCCACTGGTCTCCCCTCCTCAGCCCTGTTCTACCCCATCCCGACCTCCCTGCAGTGCAATGCCTCTCCGTACACCCTGCAAGCACCCCGTAAGCTTCCTTGCAATGCACAGAACCGCAGTCAGTCGTAACGTCGCCAGTCATGACTGCACCCCTGCCGGCAATCCCCCCCTGCAGCGCCGCCACTTCCCATGCCTCTTCCGATGGTTGGCAGCAGCGGCAGCACGTGCTGTCGTCGTCCTTCACCCGAGCTCACTCCCATGCCTCTCTTGGATGCGTGAGTGATCGTGTGTGGTTGCCGTTCGTTGTTTGTTGACTGTTATTGTGTTCGAGGGGTTTGTAGTTTGTTGTTCGTGAGTCGTGATTAGTTTGTGCGATCGTTGTGTTCGTTCCTGGAAATCCGTTCCCTTTATTCTCGCTTTGCTTTGTTTCTGTCGTCGTCTCTCAGACAAGTAACTTGTATTCTTTTCTTTATGTAATACAAGTACTAAATACCGCCTGTAATGTAGTTGGGTTCTAGAGACAATTCATGTGTGAATCCTTTGTTATATATTGTCTCTATTGTGTTGATTCGACCATAGTTGCCTCACGACATACATGACATGAAACAACTAGTGATGACCCTTTTTGCATGTATATATGCATGCTATTTTGTGATATCGTGTCCTTGATGTGTTACTCGTGATATAACTTGTTGTGGACTTGCAAAATACCCTATACCATGTTTTTTGGACATATAGTACTCTACATTTCATGTTTGGGCTGATTTGGATGAGTTTTACATGAACTATATGATTTTATGTTCGAAGAATAATTCTGCATTTTCGGTTACCTTGCTTTTGATCAGTATTTTAGACCCTATTAAGGTCATTATATGAAAAATATTTGTGAACATAAACTACAGAGAATTCTGTCTATTTTCCAACCCTTCTGACAAATCCTAGTTTCATTTTACGAGTTGTGAGTTATGTCTATTTTACTAAAGAGGTGTAGAGAGATTTCCAGATTTTGTTTTCTATGAATTCTGAAGAGTAATCTATTTATATCGTGATGTTAAAAGTATTATTTTGATCCAATATTTTGCACAATACAACTAGACCTGATTGGGATTAACCCTGAATTTTTGTGAATTTATTTGAGAGTTTTACAAACCATTCTATATTTCCAAACAATTACTATACATGCAGAATTTTCATACTGTTCAGTAAATAACCTGATTTTCGACCTAATTCTATTTGCTTTTTGTAAAATCTTTGTGAATATGAGTTGTAGCCTATTGTATCTATTTTATCATCTTTTTGACGGATCTGGATTTCGATTTGTATTTTATGTGATATTGTTGTTTTCGTACTGCAGTGTTTATAATTCTAGATTTACAAAACTACTGCATCTTGTTGCTTTATGATTTTTTTTGACTAAACTATTTATATTGAAAAATTATGAAATTATGTTTGCTGATTCTAGACATACTAGGGAATACCCCAGATTTTTCGTGGATTTAATATATGAGTTTTAATGTTGTTTTCCTTACTTTGAATACAATCTTCTGATTTCTGGTTGAACGCGTTTTCTGGATTCAATTCAGTTTTGAGCCTGGTTTTGTAAAATACCATATGACGTATATATATTTGCTGGATTTGGACGGAAGTCTATTTTCCAGATTCTTTGACGGATCCAGATTTGTATTTTTGTAGCAATGGAAATTCCAGATTTAGTGCAGTACTGTCTTGTTGTCCTGAACTAGAATTTTCGTTATTCTATTCTTTTATGTATTGTTTATCACCTGTACATGTTTATCTTTCGTCCTTTACCTATTGCTTGTTCATGCTATGTTATTCTTGCTCTATTTTGTGACACATTCATGCCTATTTAATAATAATAATAAATAACTAAGCCGGAGTTAAAGGAAAGACCATAGTAGTGGACAATATAGGTATGTGTACTCGGAAGGGGCCTGTGTTTCCCATTACCCGTTGCCATGTTTCATGATTACATGATTCATTCCTGTTATTATTATATGCCATGAACTCACGACTACATGATTTATGCATGTTTCTGTTGCCACGATTTCCCCACGTGATTCGTGCCGGTTTACCTGTCACTTGTTACATGACTTGACGCCTGAGTACACGGCCCTATAGAAACCCACCACTAGGCCTAAACGTAACTTGTTTGAATATAGCAACCATGTGGTAAAAGGATGGATGCATGAAGTGCTACCTAAATAATAATAATACAATACTTGACTTACATAATTACCTGTTACATGATTACCTATACATGCTACCTGTTTACCTGTTTACCTGTTCACCTGTTACCTGTTTACCTGCTTGCGTGATACTTGACATCTGTTACATGTTACCTGTATCCTGTTGCATATCAAATTACTTGATTTTGTTCATGATTCATGCTAGTTGTTCTATTTTGTTATCATGCCTATTACATGCTATTTTTTATTCTTTCCCATGTACTTGTATCCTGCACTACAAGCGGCTTATAACTTGCATTGACGGGAGTTTGTTTTCTTTTTCCTCTTCCTACAATTTATTAAATTACAGAGTTTGGAGACCAGTTGCCAGATGGAATTGGTGACATGAGATACTAGCTGCTGGAGTTTTGCTATTATTATTTATTGTTGCTTATTTTGAACAATTGTATTTTGCTACTTGGATTATTTGTATTGGCCAATGAGACCCAGAATATTGACTTATTCAGATCTGGTTTATTTGAGATTAATATATTTTGTTTCAAGTATTCTTGTTGGTATTTTGATTCATATATGCATGCGTGGTTGACTTTTCTTACTTCCGACTCTGATTATTCTTGTGAATTGTTGTAAAGATCCTAATAGCTTATGGATGATGAAAATTATTCGCTGGGCTTAGTCACGTATCCGTATTCCGTATTCCTTTTTGGGAAGCAGGATGTGACAATTAGACATAAGAACAACTGTGAACAACTGTTTACACTGTCACATCCTGTGACGGTTACTGTGGACTTTACTGTTACTGTTGATTAGTGCTACCGTTGACACACTATTACTGTTGATCCTTACTGTTACTGTTATGCTTCTTCTATTATCACTACACTGCTTAATGTCATCTGTAGACTTTTATAATTTCTACCCTCTCTATGTTAGTATTAACTGTTTAGTTTAGTTTTTCCTTCATTTTCCTACTTGTATTGCTTGCGGTCGGGACTTGTATCTAACGGACGTTATGTTTTCCTATCTCCATGTTTTCCCTATAATTACCATATGAGAAGATTTTGTTGATCAATTGCCTACTGGAGTTTGTGAGAAAAAGTTTTGAGCTACGCAATTGGAAAAATTTGCTTAAAATATTTTGGTGAATTATTTCATTTCATGAACTGTATTGAGATTGTATTTGGGCTTGTAGTCCCAGGGTTATTATTTTGTTTCAGATCTAGTATTTGTTGGAACATTTATTATTGATGCAATAAATACTATTGAATTATGATTATTTTTGCATGCCTGGTTGGAGTATACTATTATATTTACTGTAATGATGAGTCAAGCAGATCCGTACAGCTTATGGATGGTGAAAACTATCCGCTGGGCTTAGTCACGTACCGTATTTCGTATTCTTTTGGGAAGCGGGGCGTGAAAAGTTTTTAGTGGTATCAGAACTTCAGGTTTGACTAATGTGTTAGTTTGACTAATACGTTAAGCAGGCTTGACTCGATCGGTTTTACTTGACTCCCGACAGGCCATGCATTGCACAAACAATTGATAATCAACTTGATCTGGATACTTGTCTCATTCCATCCATTTTGATCCCTTCTTATTTGATTCCTTGATTCCTTGCTTCTTCCGTCCCTTGCAATTGTCCTCACTGCTGATTCCTTATTAGGTATGAATTCATTACTTTTATACCCATATTCTTTTGATTCTGGTATTTCTTTTGTGTTTTCTTTTGTTGTTCTGCTCTTTGTTCCAAGTTTTATTTATTTCTCTTGCATCATTCTTCATGTTGTCTTTCTGCATCATTTTTCATATTCCTTGTTTATTTTTCATCTGTTCATCTTTTCCCTTATTTTGGCTCCATCTTAGGTGTTATTCTTGTTCATTCCGTTCATGCTCGTGTTCTTTTCTATTTCGGGGAAACACATTCCTTCGTCTCCTCCCGCTTCTTGGATCAGCATTAGTTGGTGTGCAGTGAGTTGCCGGTTGCTTGGCATATCACTACAGGTGGTGGTGTTGTCGTTTATTTTCGGGAGTGCAAGCAGAGTTGCGTGGTTATTGGAAGTGTTGATTTCAGAGCAGATCTAATTGTGATTGGCAGTTCATGGTTTGAAGTGATTCTCGACATGGATTGGCTGGGTGAGACCTACGCGATCATTGACTGTCGAGCGAAGAAGGTTGTTTTCAGGATGCCAGGCCGTCCAGAGTTTGAGTTCCATGCTGGGGAGTTACCCCTTGGGCTTGGTCAGGAAGTTGTTGTCGATTCTGGTTCTGCAATGGAGTTGCATTCAGGCTGTGAGGCTGCGCCTCTTGTTGTGCAGGATTTTCTGGATGTGTTTCCTAAGGAGTTTTCTGGGCTACCCCCCTGATAGGGATGTTGAATTCGGTATTGATGTTCATCCTAGTACTGCTCCGATATCGAAGAGTCCTTACCGGATGGCACCAGTTGAGCTAGTAGAGCTGAAGGTGCAGGTTCAGGGTTAGCTGGATTTGGGTTTCATTAGGCCCATTGTGTCCCCGTGGGGTGTTCCTGTCTTGTTTGTCAGTGAGAAGAACGGGAGTCGTTGTCTATGCGTGGATTACTGTGAGATGAACAGTGTTGCAGTGAAGAACCGGTATCTACTACCCAGGATTTATGATTTGTTTGATCAGTTGGGTGGAGCTTCTGTCTTTTCGAAGTTGGACCTTCGCTCTGATTATCACCAAGTGAAGGTGAAGGCAGCTGATGTACAGAAGACTGCGTTCAGGACCAGATACGGACACTATGAGTTCCTTGTAATACCTTTCGGATTCACGAATGCACCAGCAGTGTTCATGAGTCTGATGAACAGGGTTTTCTCTCCATTTCTAAACAGATTCATGGTGGTCTTCATAGATGACATTCTGGTGTATTCTCGGAATCGGAAGGATCATGCTGATCATTTGAGGTTGGTTCTGCAGACCTTGAGGGAGAATCAGCTCTATGGGAAACTCAGTAAGTGTGAGTTCTGGCTTGATCGAGTTACCTTTTTAGGGCACATTATCTTAGGCGATGGTATTTATGTTGATCCATCCAAGATTTCTGTGGTCAAGGATTGGCATGTTCCTAAGTCAGTTTCGGAAGTGAGAAGTTTCCTTGGTTTGGCCGGGTATTATCGGAAGTTCGTCCAAGACTTTTCGAAGATAGCTGGTCCGTTGACTAAGCTGACTGGGAAAGATCAGAAGTTTGTTTGGGATGGAGCTTGTGATGGAGCTTTTGCTGAGTTGAAGAGCCGGTTAACGTCAGCGCCTGTGTTGACTATTCCGGATGGTACGGGTGGTTTTATGGTTCACTGTGACGCTTCTGGCAAGGGCCTAGGTGCAGTGTTGATGCGGAAGGGTCGAGTTGTTACTTATGTATCTAGATAGTTGAGGCCGCACGAGAAGAATTACCCTACCCATGATTTGGAACTGGCTGCCGTGATTTTTGCTTTGAAATTATGGAGGCATTATCTGCTTGGAGACCAAGTGGAGATCTTTACTGACCACAAAAGTCTCAAGTATGTGTTCACTCAGAAGGAGCTGAACATGAGGCAGATGCGATGGTTGGAGTTGATGGCTGACTATGACATCAGTTTGCAATACCATCCTGGTAGAGTAAACTTGATTCCAAATGCTTTGATTAGGAGACCAGTCGCCATGTTCCTAACTCAGCAGAGAGAGCTTGTTGAGCAGATGAGAAGGTTGGATTTCGATGTGATCTTGCTAGGTTCTGTTCAGAGTTGCTTGATGCTTCAGTTGCAGTCGTCTCTTGTTGAGCAGACTAAGGAGGCTCAGTTAGGTGATGAGCAATTGCAAGGGTTCAGAGCCGAAGTTGAAGTGGGTACGAGGACCTATATGGTTGTTCACTCAGATGGATCTCTTCATTTTGGGTCCAGGTTATGTGTTCCGAAGGGCGAGGTTCGTTAGAAGTTGCTTGATGAAGCCCACCAATCGTCGTACTCTATTCATCCTGGATGTACTAAGATGTACCGGGACTTGAAGCTTCATTTTTGGTGGCATGGTATGAAGAGGGCCGTGGCGAGATTTGTGTCGCAATGCTTGATCTGCCAGCAGGTAGAGGCAGAGCATTAGATGACCGCCGGATTTCTTCAGCCTCTTCCCATTCCGAAGTGGAAGTAGGAGCATATCACCATGGATTTTGTGACCGCTTTCTCGAGGAGTCCTAAGGGTCACAAAGCCATTTGGGTGATTGTGGACAGGTTGACCAAGAGCGCTCACTTCGTTCCCTTCAGAGTTGAACAGTCTACTAAGAGCTTAGCTGAGAAGTACATACAAGAGATTGTCAAACTTCATGGGGTTCCAGTCAGTATTGTATCCGACATAGATATGAGGTTCAGGTCGCAATTTTGGGAGAGTCTTCAGAATAGTCTGGGGAGTAAGTTGAAGTACAGCGCAGCTTTTCACCCTCAGACAGATGGACAGTCAAAGATGACCATCCAGACTCTAAAGGACATGTTGAGGTCCTGTGTGCTGCAATTTGGAGGTTCTTGGGAGGACCACCTGCATCTTTTAGAGTTCTCGTACAACAACAGCTTTCAGGCCAGTCTTAAAGTGGCTCCTTTCGAGGCACTCTATGGTCGCAAGTGTCAGTCGCCAGTGTGCTGGGATGAGATTGGCGAGAGCAAATTGTTGGGCCGGTAGTTGATCACCAAGACGGTGGATGTTGTGAGTTTGATCAGGAAGCATCTTCATGCCACGCAAGACAGACAGGAGCGATGGGCTGATGTTCATCGTAAAGCCTTGGAGTTTGAGGTGGGAGACCATGTTTTCCTTAAGGTATCGCCGTGGCGAGGTGTCATTCGTTTCGGTGGCGGAGGCAAGTTGAGCCCCAGGTTCATCGTACCATTTGACATCGTGGAACGAGTAGGCAAGGTGGCCTATCGTCTTGCATTGCCCTCGGCTTTATCTGGAGTGCACGACGTCTTCCATGTCTCGCAACTAAGGAAGTAATCCGTGATGAGAGCCACGTGATTGACTACTCGGGGTTATTTGTGAGGCCGGATTTGTCATATGAGATCCCGCCAGTTGCTATTGTGGATCGGCGGGAGAAGGTTTTGAAGAACAAGGTGATCAAGCTTGTTCGTGTTTCTTGGAATCCTCACTCGTCGGGTGAGTCGACTTGGGAGCTGGAGGAGGATATCCAGCGGAGGTTTACTCATTTGTTTGTGTAGCTCTTGTTTTGCTGTTTTTGCTTTTACTATTGTATTTTTTCTTTTCTTTTGGGGTTACCCTATGTACTTCTGGTTCAATTTTGATGACAAAATTCTTCTTGTTCAGTGGGCAGGACTTGTAACCCCTATTACTTGTATTTGTATTTTTAATTATTCTTAATAAATTCTTGATTTCTTATTTTTATTTATGGGTGTATTTAATTTCTTTTCATTGTATGGTGTGTTGTTCTTCTCTCTCTTGTGATTCATTTTGCATTGATTCAGTTTTTTATTCCAATTTTTTTTGCCTACAATTTGTTCTTGATCTTATCTATTGTTTAAACCTATTTCATGACCTAATTCTCTCTTATTGGATTCTTTTCACCCACGATGCCGGTGACACCCCCCCTTCTCAACACCACCGATCAACACCCCCTGCGTCCCTACCCCTTGCGCCGCGACAGCTCCCCTATCTCTGCCGTCGCCGTGCAGACGAGCAGTGCTGCCTCGACTCCCCGCTGCTGTCATCTTCTCGGCCGTCGCCTTCTTCCACTGTGGTTGACGACAGTGGGTGGCCACTACTCTTGCTATTTTGGTTGTTGTTGTCTCTTTGTATGTGTGTGCGTACACCGCCGTATTTTCGTGGTGTTGGATCTTGCTCTTGTTCGTGTCGTTCTTGTTCCTACTTCGGGATCAGTTCCCGTTATTCTATTCTATGTTTTCTTCGTCTTCATAATCAGGCAAGTATCTTGTATGTGTTTTTTTTGTCATACAAGTTAATACCGTAACTAATCTAGTATGAAAATATTTGTACTCTCATGATAATCCATATTTATTAGTTAAACCATTGACATCATCTCGATAATGAGCTATTACAATAATTGACACCTGTTGCATGAAAACAATTAGATTAGTGGACATCTTGACTGTATGTTATTTGTGACAAAAGAGAATACGGAATACAAATACGCGACAAAAACCCAGCGAATGATTTTCATCATCCATAAGCTGTTCAAGAATCTTTACAACATCTCACAAAATAATCAAAGTCGGAAGCAAAATTACCAACCAACATGCACATATGAACCAAAATACCAACAAGAATATTTGAAACCAAATATATAAATCTCAAATAGTCATGATTTGAATAAGTCAAAATATCCTTGGTCACATTGCCCAAATACAAGAATAAATCCAAGTACAAGAATACAATATTGTTCAAGCAACTACAAGAAATAATAATAATAAAATCCATCACTAGTACTTCATGTCACCAATACCGTCTGGAACCTGTTCTCCAAAATCTGCAATACAATAATTGCAGGGAAGAGGAAAGGAGAGAACAAGTACCCGTCAATTGCAAGTTATGGGCCGCTTGTAATGCATGATACAAGTATATGGAGAAAACTAACTAATAACATGAAATAAGAATGATATCAAAATAAACAACTAGCATGGTAAGGTGAACATGTATCATGTAGCATATATCAAGAGTCAAGTGAACAAGGATCATGTAAACAAGCATCAAGTGTCAAGTGTCGTGTAATCATGCATCAAGTGTCATGTATCAAGTCTCATGTAAATAAGTCTCATGTATCATGTAGTCAAGTGTCAAGCAAGCATGTATCATGTTCAAGTATCATGTTCAAGGATCATGTATCAGGTCTTATAGTGATTACTATCTAGGTAGCACTTCATGCGCCCCATATTATAACACATGGTTGCTAAAACAAACAGTTACGTTTTAGATTTCGTAGGGGACCATACAGGACAGTGTACTCGGGTATTCACAGAATCACAGAACTTGATCGGTAAACTTGATCGGTAACTTGATCGGTAAACTTGATCGGTAACAAAAATTAACTTGATCGGTAACTTGTAATACAGGAAACACAAGTCTCCTTCCGAGTACACGTTTCTGCACTATCCACTACTAAATCTTTCCCATTAAAACCCCGGCTTGATTATTTATTATTAATCTCAAACAGGCATGTATAAGCATGAAATAGTGTCATACTAACATAGTATAATCAGTATCAGGTATAGGGTAACAAATAAGCATGCATAGATGATAGACAGTCACATAACCGAGCAAAACAGTGTATGTTCATATTCAGGATAGCATGACAGTAAAGTAAAAAACAGTGATTCCCTTTACTACAGAAATCCAAATCTGAATCCATTGAAGAATCTAGAAAATAGACTTTCATCCGAATCCAGCGAATACATATAAGTCATATAGTATTTCACAAAATCATAACTCAAAATAGGGTTGAATCCAGAAAACACGTTCAGCCAGAAATCAAGAAATCGTATTCAAAGTCAGAAAAATAGCATCAAAACTCAACAAATAAATCCACGAAAAATCTGGTATTCCCCTATATGTCTAGTATTAGAATATAAAGTTTCATAATTTTCCAGTGAAATTAGATCAGTCATCAAAAATCAGAAAACATCAAAAAATGATAGTTTAGTAAATCTGGAATTCCCAACACTGTTGTACGAAAACTGTAATATCTCGAAAACCGGGAAATAAGATCCAAATCCGCCAAAGGGAGATGAAAATAGACAATATAAACTAACTTTCATATTTCACAAATATTTTTCATACAGTCAAAGGAATCAGGGTGAAAATACGATTCTTTACAGAACAGCGAGTAAAATACAGCAAGTACAATCTTAATAAACAAGCATGAAATGGCATATAAACTCATCAATAAAATCCACCAAAATTCTGGGTAATCCCTAAATAGATAAAGAAATACTAACCAAAGTTTTAGACCAAAATAATATGTGTAGCACAAGTATCCAAATAATTTAGTCATCAAAATCATCGAGAAACGAAATCTGGAACTGATCTACACCTCTGTAGTAAAACAGTCATATCTCACACATACGAAAACGAAATCGAGCAAGGTCAGAGGGGTTGGAAAGAAGACGAATTCCTCTAAAACTCATGTTTATACTGAAATTATGATTCTGAGCTTAATATGGTCTAAATTACTGATCAAGACAGATCATCGACAAAACACAGAATTTTCTCAAAAACCAAAATCAACATAGATCCAATGAAACTTGACCCAAACACAACCAAACATGAAATCGAGTCTACCAAGTGTCCAAACAACATGAAATAGAGTATACAACATTTTCACAACAAGTATATCATATAGGTCTCACAAGCACATGAGTTTTCATAATTGTTTCACATAAACATCATATCAAAAACGAGCAAAACCTAGGTTGTTTCATGTCAAGTTTTGTGTCGTGAGGTAACTATGGTCAAACACTATAGAGACAATACTCATCAAACATACATCACACACACGAGTTGTCTCTAGAACCCAACTACACTACAAGCGGAATTTTTGACTTGTATCATACAAAGAAATTTGAGTACAAGTTACTTGCCTTAACCGGAGACGAAAACAAAGAAAAATAAGAATAACGGGAACAGATTCCCGACAACGAACGCGAACGAACGAGTCAACGAACCAAAGCGAGCACAACCCACGAACACGACTACGAACCAAATACTCCAAGAACGAATGGACAAAACCCCACGAGCAAGAACATCCCGCAACACGAACCAACGAGAACACACCACAATCACCCGAGATCCAACACACAACCCACGAACGAATAACCACACACACACACTCAACCCCGAGAGTACGAGGAAGAGAGGGAGAGAGAACAGCGGACGACGGGTTTAGGTGAGGCCGGGAGTGCAAAATAGGGTCGGGAGAGAGGGAGAAATCGAGGGAAAATGTGAAAGGCTAGCAGGAAAATACATAGCATGGGAAGGGAGGATGGATGGTATATATATGAGGGGGAAATTAGGGTTGGTAACGGGGCGGCACAGCATGGTTAACCGGGTGGGGGAATTTAGTTAATGGATTTAGTAGGGTGTAAACAATGCAAGAATTATTAAGGTGCGTATGGGTAAGTGTAGCTAACGGGTCAGATATGGGGGGTGGATTGATCGCGGTAGTGGGGTGATCAGGTAGAAGTTTAGTGGGGATATAAATTAGGAAGGAAAATGAATGGGGAAATAGTATTTCGGTAGGTATTGAATGGGTTATTCGGTAGTGGGTTTATATAAATGGTACAAGGCAATGAACGGGTATTAGGCTTTGATAATAGGATCTGGAGTGGGGGAAATATAGTAGGTAATTAATAGGTTGGTAATGGATGGTATAAACAGAGCACATTTTTTGGTAATGGTGTATTAGAGAATAGGATAAAATACTGATGGTTGATGGTTATATGATTTGGGTGCAAAGTGAATAGGATTATAGAATAGATCATGACAATAAAAAAATAATAATAACAATAATAAGTAAATAAAATAAATAATTAAATAAAGAAAATCAGAAATGGTGGTCCGAACAAAAGGAACGAAACAAAAGACGGACGACGAATCAAGAACTCAATTTATAAAAGAAGACCAATAATAAAATGAAAATATATATGTTGAAACAAAAATTCAATATACGGTCCAAAAGAAATACAAGGGGAATACAAAAAGAGAAAATATGCCAAAACGAAAAATGCACTCAAAAATACACAAAATGAAAAACAGGGGTTTCAATTTTAACTAATTAATTAATTATCTAATTCTACTTAACTAAACCTACCCTACTTTTTCCCTCCCTATATAAAAAAAAGAAAGAAGCACGGATTCCAGGGGCTTGTTGTTTGGCGACTTGGGGGCTGCGAGGAAAACGAAAAAAAAAAAAAAAAGGAGGGCGGCTCTAGCATGAAGAAAAAAAAAAGCAGAAAGAAGGAAGAGATTGCGGCTGCACATAGGAAAAGAGAGAAAAGAAGGGGCTCTGACTTGATCTCGGATCTCGAGGCTCTTCAATTTTGGCTTCATACAACAATCGAGTTCTTTCTTCTCTCTTCTAAATTTTATTATTATGTAATCCAAAAACATGTTTGTTAGTTGCAAAATTATCATGAACTAATTTTAATTTTTAGAATTTCGATGTAGCATAGTTTTGAAAACACAATTCGTATTTCATTTTTTTTTTTTCCATGGTTGTGTGTTTAATTTTTGTTCTTAATGCGTGCAATTGTTTGGCCAACTATTGTGTGATTTATTAAATCATTAGGAATGCCGAAAGCTAACTTGTGATTTAGAATTATAGAATTAAACACCATTGATTGAGCAAAAATAGAAATAATTTACCGCGATTAATGTGACTATAAAGAAATCCATAGAACTTAATGGGTTTTCAATTAATTAAATTTGCATAAAGGTATGATGAATTGTTAGTTGTTGATATTTTTGGTGTTGTTCGAGAGAAAACATTGAATAATTAGAAAATTTTAGTCTACAACTTGAAAAAGTAGAATTTCTTGTTACATGGAATTATGAATTTTGTGGGATTAGCTAGGTAAAATCAAAAGCCCTAAAATTAGTTTTGCTATTAATAAACCCCCAAAATTTAGATTTTCATTATTCTTAATTAGATTAGCTTTTCCTTTAGTTTAATTTAGTTTTGTTTTTGTTTGTATCAAATTTTTCGATTCTCCAAATAGTAGAAGTATGCTTCGTCCCTAATAGCTGTGTGAATAAGTTAAAAGAGAGCGTTTTATTCTAGCTTACATCGCAGACCAACTATTCTTTCGTGCTTGTGAATGCAAGGGGTACCGGTAGAAAGGGTTTGGATCCGAGGGATGAGGGTGTAGGGGCATCTCAAGGATCACGTTGCTCGTTCTTGAAGAAGTATTTTCGAAGGGATTGGATCGAAGCAGCTAAGATAGATCAACTTGTGGCAATTAAAGTTGGAAGAGCATTCTTCATGTACTTCGTGGGTGAGTTTCTTTTGCCAAATGCTTCTTCGGTAGTTGGATGTGGTTCCCTTTGCATTTGAAGATCTGAACTTAGTTGGTACATATGATTGGGGAAGTCCCGCATTTGCACTACTATATTTATCTCTTGGCTCATGTAGCAGACTGAAATTGAAAGCATTTAATGGGCCATGGCAAGTACTTGGGGTAATAATTATGCTACAATAATATTTCAGATTCCCCTAATATCTGTAATACATATTTTGAGTTCTTCTGGTTGGTGTACTAATTAACATTTTATTTTCAGTATTGGGCCTATGAATACACAAGTATTTGTACTCCTATGAGTGACATAACGATCCATTTTACAATTCATCTACAAAATGTGCGTGTCCGACCGAAAATTTCACGGTGGAATTGCAGTAACTTGGACCAAACTCGAACCGATTTGATTTGTTACAGTATTTCCATGTCCCGAGATCAGTTAGAGATGAGGCCCACATCATCTATTATATGACAGCCATATAATGGATAGTCATATGAGGGCGTGCACGATATTCAAGTTGTGATCTTCTTATCCCATCACCATATTATCTTTCAGTATTGCAATCAGGTAATAACATATCATATTAATGTTTCTCGTGCTGAAATAAAATCATTGCCTATTGGCCAATATATTACAATATGCGCTAATTAATTTTTTATATAGGGGGTTTGGTATCTCGGTGATCGCTGTTATCGTTAAATAATTGGGATTATTGCTATCCCAAAAGATCCTCCTACTGTCATGTCTAGAATGGAACCACAGGATTACTGCCAACAGATTGATGCTTCTCAACTTGTGCATCTTGTACACCAAAGCTTATATGATCAGTATTGGGCGAAAGTATCAATTGGTCATATTATGCCTACTCTCTCGCATGCCCCAAATGTCGATTTCATAAGTGTAGCTAGTTGCAGTGATCGGTCTGCCCAATTTCCCTTTGCAGCCCCTCCGTTTTGGATGCCTTCGCAATATCCAACACACCCGCAACTTGAAAGGTCAAGCTTTCCTCTTCTCTGCAACTTTCTCCATACTATAGAATGCCACCAAACCACCACAAAAAAAATAAAATTTATTTCAACTAAACAATTGAGAATAAAGAAAAATCAAGAAAACAAAATTATTTTTACATTAGTCCGGAACAATATACTAAAATAATTTTTGGGGTAGCAGTGGGGTCGATAAAGGGAAACAATAGTCCATAATTTTGTTTTCTTGATTATTTTTACATTAGTCTGAGAAGAGCCACATGCTGTGTTACCATGTACAAATTGCACAGACTAAAATAATTTTGAGGAATTCATAAAATTATATGGAAGTTAAAAATTTACAGATACCCCTTAACTATTTCAATCACAATATAATTAAAAGATGAAAAATCTACAAATTAACTAATTCATACTTTTAAACTAACATCATTCTACATTTTTATACAATTGAAAGGAAAGGGAAAAAAAAGTTGAATAATTACCGAAGTTGGGTTGTGGCTCTTCTCAGACTCCTTAATGTACTTCGTTATCTCCTTCTCAACCGCGTGGTTCTTAACTATCTTTCCTCTCAAATCAAGCATTTTCTTTCAAATCAAATATAATCAACATCAGAAACTCATTGAGGGAACAATAATTGATATATAATTAGTTATATATCAAAATATGACAAATGTATATATTAACCAATTCACATTTCAAAACCAACATCATTCTATATTTTCTATTCAATTGAAAGGAAACTCCATAATTCTTGATGTGTGTAACTCTCCAACAATTTCAGCACCAAGGCATAGGTAAACCCTAGAATCCTAAATTTTGAGATGCCAAGAAAGAGGTATTTTCAAAAATCACTTACAATCGTGTCAAATTCCTCCATTCTAAAGCTTGCTTACAAATACTCATATTGTCTGCGAAATTCCTCAATATTTGCTTCCAACTGTTCTATATTACTCCTTAGTTGTACCTCTACAAAATGATTAAACAAAGAAAATATACATACAATACTACAATTCACCAAAACAAAAGACGTAGAAAAGATATCACTGTTTGCATGTTGTTTCCCTTCTTATTCCAGCATATTTCGAGCTTACTACATCAAATTTTCATCTTATCTTTTCATCAACTATTTGAAGCAAGTCATTAGCTTTCTTATATATTCACTCATTTGCTCACTTTTAACCTAAGAAAATAAAATAATAAAATGCAATAATAATAAAATGGGTTAAACTATTGAATTTTCATGCTTTTTACCATCATCCACAATCCATTAATCTTCGTAATTGAAAATTTAATGATGATATTTCTTAGAATGCAAAAGTCCAAAAGAAAATAGATAACAATTAGAAGAAAAACCCTTATATGTAAGTCAGTTCATTCCAATCTCACACCTGATGATCCTCCTTCTTCTGATCTGAAACCATATATTATTATGTTTGCATCCGATCCTGAATCTCAAAGCTTGACAACACTATCATAAAAAAACATTAAAATATTCGGACACAAACAAATTAAATATAACTAGAAAAAAAAATATAAAAACTGAAACAAAAATTCTAATAATAAATTATTAAGCAACATATATCTAAATCAAAACAGAAATAAATCTTTTATGTTGTCAATTTTTAGTTTGTTTTGATTTTTTTTATAAAACCGTGCGTAGTGCACGTGTCAGTTAAATATGAATTCCTACTTTTCTTTTTCTTTCTCTAATTCAAAATAGAGAAAGGAGAAAGGGGATACTCCTATTAGTATAAGATATTTTTGGGGGAACATTAATTAGTAAAATAATGTCTGATTAATAATTCCTCAAAATTATTTTGGTCTGTGCAATTTGTACATGGTAACACAGCATGTGGCTCTTCTCAGACTAATGTAAAAATAATCAAGAAAACGAAATTAAGGACTATTGTTTCCCTTTTACATTATCACTAAAATACATGGTTCGAGGCAAAAGATGCTAATGTAAAATAATCAGACTATTGTTTTAGTCTGATTAATTCATACTAATTAATGTTACCCCAAAAATTATTCATACAATAGTCCATAAAAGGGAAACAATATACTAAAATAATTCATACAATCTACAAATAATTTTTACATTAATACTAACATACATGGTAACAATAATAATATTTTTACATTAGAAAAATCAAGAAAACAAAATTATTTTTACATTAGATAGAAAAATCTTAAGTAAAAGGGAAACTTACGATGGAGGGTAGAGACGGCGGGGTCGGGGCGGGATCGACGATGGACGGCAACGATAGAGGGTAGAGACGGGATCGGGCGGGGTGGACGGTGGGCGGTGGTAGGGACGGATGGGTGAGGAGATGTGGATGGGTTTTGGGGTTGGGAGAGTTAGGGTTTGTGGGTTTTGGGGAGATGTGGAAGAGGAAAGATTTTTTTGTGTATTTTTTTTAATTAATTCTATTTTGGCAATTGGTGTGGGCTGCACGTGTCAGTTCCTACTTTTGCTCTTCTTTCTCTATTTTGAAATAGAGAAAAGAGAGATGGGGTAGGCCTATTAGCTTAAGATATATAATAATAATAATTGGAGATTCCTATGGTGATGTGAGAAAATTAATTGATAATCCTGTTTAAGATGGGTGATTTGATTGAAAGCTTTAATTAGTTGTTAATTCATCTTTCTTAGCCTGTTGGTAGGCCTTAATTTATGGTCTGATTGAGTCTGATGGGCCTGAAAACGGTCCATATTTTTCTTGTAGGTCTTTAATTGCTATGAAATTACCGATCTAACCTTGAGAAGTTTTGAGATGCGTGCCGAGATTGTGTGGCTCAGATTTTACCGATGTCAGATGCAAAAGTGGCAAAAATGAAGTTCTCAATAATGAGAAAAATCATCTGCATTTATGAGCTTTTTAATGAACGTATTCAAGAGGTTTACCGACTATGCTTTGATCTATTAATCGTCGAAAGGCGGTGCGTCCATTAGTTCTTAGTTTAGATTCAGTGAGAAGAGAAGAAGATAAGGAAGTTTTTAAGTTCTGGAAGACTCTTAAAGGTGCTCTGGTTTGCTCGTATACCGACTGATCTTAAAACTAAAACTCTCGAGTTTCTCCGTGGGGATGATGTCGCTAGAATAGCATGTACTGGGCTCTGAGATGAGGTATCTTACTTCCTGTAGTGAACTTTGGAAGCAGAAATTCATGGAGGACTTTGGGATGACAAGTGTGAGGGGAGTAGCACTAGGGTCCTCGTAGAAAGAGGATAATAAGCTTAAGAACAAAATAGCTAAACTTTGGGCCAAATTTGAAATATAATATATTATATGGTGTTGAGGATTTAGTAATTATGGAAGGATAAATTTGAGATAACCTACTGAGTTTTACTCCTTTGGTAGAAAACTACACAGTTTTTTTTTGTGTGCAGAAAATCTTACTTAAGTTTGCTCTGTTAGGCAGTAAGACATACTCCATCAATTTTGAGGTGTTATTTGGGAAAAGTAGTGATGTGTCAATTTTTCAGTGACGAAATTACCCTTATACCATTTTGGGGGTGTTTTTTGAAAAATTGGGAGATTAGGCAGGAAATTTAGAGAGATTTCATTACGTTTTTTTTATTCCTTAATAATTTCTTTAAAATTAATGTAAAAATTCTTTAAAAATTCCTTCAATTCCTTAAAAATTGAACAACAAATTCTTCAAAAATTGTAAAATTACTTTATAAATAGCGCTCATAATATTCATAAACATATTAAACATAACTCAAGATGTAACGCCCCGATCCCAAATACACTAAATTCGAGATGTACTACAGGATCTTTCCACTTCATTTAGTACAATTTTACAAGGAAATTTGAACTTTTCACTTTACATCAGAGTTTACATAAATTCATTACAATTTACACTGCACAGCGGAAGTAAAATTACAACATTTAAATGAATGTACAACAATATTGAATAATCTTTGAGCATCTGTTCCTCTTTAATCTTTTTCATGCCACTTACCTGCATATAAGACTGTGGGTACGTCAGTTTATTCAACCGACGAACATTATACACGGCCATCCTCTCTATGCCGGAAATAGTATAACTTATTTTCCATATTTAACAAACACAAACTTGTCACATATCAAGCTAAAGGGACTACCCTATGGATGTCGTGTTGTGAATGTGCACTTAGTCCTTATTGCAGTTATTTATATTATATGACACTAATGCACACTTGTTCGGATTCTATGCATCCCATACTACATAGGTCCGAGGGCAAGCCCTTAATCGTTCTTCATCTTTGTAGGGTTCAATCCCTCGCCATGACTTAATACTACTACTGTAACTACAATAAGTATCTTAGATGATTTATGAGTACAAGCACGTGTACAGAAAACCTGGAGGGGGATCCCACGTCATGTCACGATGCATCGTGAAGACAGCCTATGGCAATTCAACCTCCTTCATGGCACACGATCCTCTTGTAGTCACCAAATATCCCACAAGCGTCACCACCGGGACGGTACTCTGAAGCAGTATCCACGTCATGTCACGACGCATCGTGAAGACAGCCTGTGAAATACTCACGCCGCCAATCCGATGGCCCTCAACTCATATTTTTCTCCTACTTTCATCACGTCTCCACTATGTACTAATCCTTAGTTTTTATTAGAATTATGAACAAAATCAAAGCTCTAGAGTTAGCCTCTCCACTAAACCGGACTTATTCATTCATTCAAACACGACCAACCTTGGTCTCTCGTTTCAAATTTCATTTCATTTCTTTCCGAATGCCGGGGGAGACTTAGCTACTCTTTTGTTTCAATTTCAATTCAAATTTCCAGAATTGAGCATTTCCAACTCATAAGTTCACATGTCGAGTTATCATACTCAAAAGTGTTTCTCTTTTCCAATCATGATCTCTAAATTATTCAATATTCCATAATTATACATTAAATTCAACTATTCATCATGTAACTCATGAAATATTATTTCCACATTAAAAACCACATCGCTAGTTATTCAATCAAAGGTGAATATTTACACATCATGAATTGTCACACCATTCTCATTGAGAATAATTCACATCACTTCATATAGTTCCTTTTTATTCGTATTTCTTTTCTAACATTCCATTTTAAATCTTTTGTAAGATATAACTTTATACAAATGCAAGTGTTAGAATTTATTATACTTTTATTCTCTAACATGCTCCACTTCATACAAATAATTCTCAAATTATTTTTCATAAACTCTACATATTTTAAGATAATAATCATATTTTTCTCCTATTTTTTTTGATCGTTAAAACACCCAAAAAATTTGTTTTTCCCTTAATATAATCACAGCCGAGACCCAGAGTCGAACCAGCGACCACAGGAGAAACAGCCAAGGCACAAACCACTAGGCCGGGTGCTGCCCACGCATAGAAGAGAGACTGAGAGCATTAAGTGCTCTCGGCCGCACTGTTTCTTTTAAAAAATGTTCGAAATAAAAGAATGGTGTCAACGGGATTCGATCCCTCAACCTCAGAGAAGCCCCCACATATATACTGTAGCGAATTAGAGCGATCTGACCACTTGAGCTATAGGCTCGGGTTGTCACTAGTACAATTCGAATTTTATTTAACCCTTACTCTCTGTTATTTAAAATATATCGATGTTCATCAAAATCTCATTTCAAATTGTTCTTACTAACCTACTGTAAAAATTCCAGATTAATCATTTCCATCATGAACTACACTCCAGTATATGAGAATAATTTTCTTAGATGATTAACATATTTTTCCCAATAAATAACACAAATCTACCATACAATTTGGTTGATTTGATATACTATCACTAATACATTCTTTTTCGACATTATAATTTCATTAATCTCTATACTAATTTTCTACTCTTATTTATTTCACGAACATAACAATTGTATCGTAATTTATTCGTTACAACATCATAACAAAATTTTCAATTTAGCACCTAAAGCGACATAGTCAATATACTAATCTTTGCACATAATTTTTCATGCTACCAACGAAGGTTTCTTTACACAATTCATAGTCATATTCATATCGCACACAACTTGAATTTTAATAATAGAAACACATATAATTTGCATATCAAACAAATCAATCAATTAGGGATTATTTTTCCAATTAAATGTGCATTCTTATTAATCATTTTCATGCATCATTTTTCTAATTAAATCTAGCATGCATTCCTATTTAGAAATAGGGAAAATTTACCCACCTTATTGAAGAAAAGTACAATTAGCAACCTCCTAAACGAATGTCCTTGCAATGAGAGTGCTCCTCCTCCTAGTCGACGCGCACACAAGTCTCCAAGCACACCACACCGAGAGCTCCCCTTCTTGGATGCCGGCCTCTCCTTCTCTTCTTGTTGCAAGCACAAACCCACACAATCTCTCAATCTTTTACTCACTTACTAACTACTAGATAATGTAATTGAACTATAGGTTTGGAAGAATTAATTTGCACAAGAATACTAGCCATGGGAGGGGGTATTTATCCTAAAAAAATAGGAGAATGGATGGCTAAGATTGAAGTAGGAGTTAGGAGCAAATGGCTTAGATTTAAGGAGGAGTTATACTAACCACCCAAAATCAAGTAACCACCACACCATGATCCCACTCAAATTTTTGGTTTCCCTCTAAACTCACAACCGGCCATGCATAGGAAGTGCACTTTGCACGTGTACGTGCAATGCACGTGCAAGCATTTGCCTCCAAAAATTTGTACATTAAATTTTATATAAAAATAACCTTTAAATTGTATCCAACATTACAAGTTGTATTCAAAAATGAATTAACTCATGGGCATTAGTTTATGGGCCAAAATAATAATTTTAAAATAAAAATAAATGAATTAAATTTTGGGCTTTAAGAAAAAGGCTCTTTGTCTAATTGAAAGAAGGCTTTGTAAAACAAATAATTAAAAGCACATATTTAAAAATATATACTCATCATGATGAAAATATTTACCAAAAATATTGCACGTGCACACTACGTGCAAAATAAAATAATTTTTCATTAAATGAAAAATCAGGGCATTACAACACTCCCTCCTTAGAATAGTTCCGTCCCCGGAACTACAGTCAAGAGCGAGAAAAACAAACACTAACACTAATAACAAGCACAAAAGAATACAAAGATACAATCAAGGAAAAAGCTCAGGATAATCCTTCAACATCCTCTCCTCAGACTCCCAAGTAGCCTCTTCAACCAAATGGTTTCTCCAGACTACCTTGACCATCGGTATCGTCTTATTCCTCAAGACTTTCTCTCGACGATCAACAATCTCGACAGGAGACTCGATGTAATTCAGATCCAACTGCAAACCTTCCGACACTTCACGCAAATGATGACTCGGATCTGGAATATAACCTCTCAGCATAGACACATGAAAGACATTGTGCACCTGAGACAACTCTTCCAGTAACTCAAGTCGGTAAGCAGTTTTCCCGATCCTTTTCAATATCTTGTACGGGCCTATAAACCTCGGGGCTAATTTCCTGCCTTTGCCAAATCGAACCACACCTTTACTGGGTGATACTTTCAGAAAGACGAAGTCACCAACCTCAAACTCAAGGTCTCTTCTCCGGTTGTCTCCATAGCTTTTCTGCCTGCTCTGAGCTTCTACCAACCTTTTCCTGATCAGAACAATCTTCTCAGAGGTTTGCTGCACAAGCTCAGGACCAAACAACTGACGCTCCCCAACTTCAAACCAACAAGCAGGCGTCCTGCACTTCCTGCCATACAAAGCTTCGTACGGCACCATCCCGATGCTAGTCTGAAAACTGTTGTTGTTGGCAAACTCTACCAAAGGTAAATGCCTTTTCCAACTGCCTCCAAAGTCTAGTATACAACACCGAAGCATATCCTCAAGAATACGGTTGACTCTCTCGGTCTGCCCATCAGTTTGCGGATGAAAAGCAGTGCTGAAATCTATCTTGGTACCCAAAGCTGTCTGAAGACTCCTCCAGAAATGCGAAGTAAACCGCGCATCTCGATCAGACACAATAGTTGACGGAACACCATGAAGCCGGACGATCTTGCCAACATACAACTCAGCTAACTTGTCCATCGAAGTCGTGAGTTTCATCGCCAAAAAGTGAGCAGACTTGGTTAGTCGATCGACTATAACCCAAATCGCATCATTGCCCTTAGGACTCTTAGGCAATCCCGTAATGAAATCCATACCGATGTTATCACACTTCCATTCCGGAATAGGTAACGGTTGTAATAGACCTCCGGGTTTCTGATTTTCGGCTTTGACTTGCTGACAAACCTCACACTTCGCCACAAATTCAGCCACATCCCGCTTCAAACCTGACCACCAGAAATGCTGCTTGATGTCTTTGTACATCTTAGTACTCCCAGGATGTACCGACAAAAGAGTAGCATGCGTCTCCTGAAGAATACTCTCTTTCAGGTCTGCCTGATTTGGAACACATAGTCTATCTCCGAACCACAGCACTCCATCCCTGATTTGAAATTCGGGCAACCTGCCAGCACCAACCTGCTCCTTCATCTCCAAAATATCAGCATCAACCTCCTGACTTGCAATGATCCTTCCATTCAGTGTAGGCTGAAGCCTCAACTGAGCTAAAGATGCTTCTAATCCTTGCAACACAACTTCTATACCTGCTCGGTCCAATTCCTCAATCAGATGCTTCTAAGTTGTAATCAAACTGGCTAAACTGCACTTGCGACTAAGTGCATCAGCAACAACATTAGCTTTCCCAGGATGATACTTGATCTCAGGTCGCATGTCCTCAAGCACTTCCAACCATCTTCGCTGCCTCAAATTCAGATCCTTCTGCTGATATATATACTTCAAGCTCTTGTGGTCCGTGTACATGTTCAACTTCTTACCGTACACGTAGTGTCTCCATTGCTTTAGAGCAAAGATAATCGCAACCAACTCTAGATCATGAGTCGGGTAATTCTTCTCATGCAGTCGTAGTTGCCTAGACCCATAAGCGATTGCTCTTCCTTCTTGAACTAAGACACAACCAAGCCCACGATGTTAAGCATCGCTATAAACATCATACTCAACACCTGCTCTAGGCAAAGCCAAAATAGGTGCAGTAGTCAACTTTCTCTTTCAACTCCTGAAAGCTTGCCTCACATTGCTCGGTCCACTTGAAGTTCACATTCTTCTTGGTTAGACCAGTAAGCGGCACGGCTATCTGAGCATAACCTTGAATGAATATCCTGTAGTATTCAGTCATTCCAAGAAAACTTCTGACTTCCTTCACTGTAGTAAGCCTTGCCCAATCTCTCACTGCCTCTATCTTCTGAGGGTCAGTTGCCACTCCCTCCTTAGAAAGGATGTGACCTAGGAATGCCACTTCAGATTTTCAGAAATCACGCTTGGATAACTTGGCATACAACTTCAGCTCTTCCAGCTCCTTCAGAACTGCTGCCAGATGCTCGGTGTGCTCCTCCTCTGACTTGGAGTACACGAGGATATCGTCGATAAACACCACGACGAAAGAATCAATGAACGGCCTCAGAACTCTGTTCATCAAATCCATGAAGATTGCGGGTGCATTCGTCACTCTAAATGGCATAACTAAGAATTCTTAATGCCCATGTCGAGTTCTAAATGCAGTTTTGTGCACATCTTCAGCTTTCACTCGAACTTGGTGATATCCTGATCGAAAATCTATTTTGGAGAATACAGCTGCTCCTTGTAGACGATCGAACAAATCATCAATTCGGGGAATAGGATATTTATTCTGAACAGTGACCTTATTCAGCTCTCGGTAATCGAAGCACATTCTCCATCCTATACAGTGCCTTAGAAATGGGTGCACTTCCCGGTTGAACAGTGATGTTGAACTCTACATCACGATGCGGGGGTAACCCAGGAAAATCATCCAAGAACACAGTCGGATAGTCCCGAACCACAGGAATCCTTTGCACTTCCACAGGAGCCTCTTTCTTGCGGATAGCTGCCACCAGCTTAGAACACTTCTTCTTCCCTTGGAAAGTGACTTTAGGTCAACCTGGAGCCTTCACTGTTACTGTCTTGGTCTTACACTCGATGCTTGCACTGTACACCGACATCCAATCAATGCCAATGATAACATCGACTCCCAAGATAGTCAGCTCGTTTAGATCAATCCCAAAGATTCGATCTCCAATCACAATCTCACAATCAGCATAATACCGATCAGTGGTCAGAGTTTCCCCTGATGGAGTAGCTACTGCTAAGATCTTACTGGAAAAATCTTCGATTCAACTCCCAACACTTTAGCAAATTTAGGAGACACAAAAGTATGAGAGGATCCAGTATCGAACAACACAACAGCTTTCATTCCATTAAGATAAAGTTCTCCTGTTACATAATACACACTCATTACGTAACAGTTTCACTAAATAGACGGGAAAAAGAAATGACATAAACCTCTAAACATCTGTCCCTCGTACCAGTGATGACATGATCAACCTCATCAGCATCAGCTTTCGTCAAGGCAAATACTCGCCCTGGTTGGTACGGTCTCTTCCCATTCTGCTGAGTTGATCCCCACGAATGACATTTCGTGGCTTGGAGCATTGAGACATGTAATGTCCCATCTCACCACAGTTGAAGCAAGTCACCGCAGGATGTCTCACCACATTGTTCCCAGGTCCTCCAGCCACACTAATAGCGTTCGCCCCTGTCGGTTTGAACCTTTGTGCAGATGGTTGTCCCTTGAAACTTCCAGAATTGGCGGGCCTCTTTCCAGACTGCCAGTTGTTCCTCCGGTTCTGAACAACATGGAACTGCTCCATATCTGCTTCCGTCGCTGCTGCTCTCTTGACCAACTTGTCAAATCTTCTGATACTAAGAGGTATCATCCGGGACCTCAAGCTCGGCCTCAATCCATGCTCGAACTTACGAGCCTTCTTAGCTTCATCCATCACTAGTTCAGGAGCATACCTAGAGAGCTGAGTAAGCTTGGTCTCGTACTCTCTTACTGACATGCCGCCTTGATGTAGTGATAGGAATTCCATAGCCTTCTTCTCTTGAACATCGGAGGGGAAATAGTGACTGCGGAATTCTTCCAGAAATTCCTCCCAGCTGAGAACTATGCCTCCCATTGTCCTCTTCATCGACTGCCACCAAACAGCCGCATCCTTCTCAAGTTGTAGAGTCGCCAACTTCACCTTACTACCTTCAGGGGTTTCCAGTACTTCGAAGATTGTCTTTACTTGACGAATCCAGTTGTCAGCCGCATCAGGGTCTGACTTCCCTTTGAATACAGGTGGTTTCATTCGTTTGAACGATTCCACTAGTTTAATCACTTCGGGCACCGGATTCGCAGGCCCCCTTCCTTGGTTCTAATTCATAGCCACGGCGTTGAGCGTCTGATAGACCCTCACAAGTTCCGTTTCCAGATCCAAACCTTCCCCGTTTCTAGCTCCTCTTCTATCCATATTCTGATGCAAAGATCCATTAAATTCGAAGTATAAGACATGAATTTTAAATCAACTTACTTTTCATTGAATTCCAAACTTTATACATTCGAATTGAAAAACATTTCTTGACATCAGAATGAAAATAGTAGAAGCTACAACAGTCTAACTCCTACGGTTCCTCTTCGCTTCTTGAAGTTCTCCCCATAGTTCATCAACTTCTTCCTTCAGCACATCGATCAGATTCTTCCTCTTCTCGAGTTCCCATACACGATGACTGAGAACTGCAAAGTCGTCCTTATGCTTTGCCAATTGAGCCTCCAATAATCCGACTCTCTCCCGCAGTGTTTCTACCTGCCTCTGAAGAGATATCACAAGACCATTTGGAACTGGTTCTTCTTCTTCGTCAGAATCTGCTTGCCCTGGGTAGTATTCTTCCTCGGAATCTGCTTGTCCAGGATGGTACTCTTCCTCGATGATATGCCAGTCGTCGTCTCCAGCAGGGTCGAAGTGGTCAGCCATCTTAGAAATAGAGAGGAAGAAGCATAAGTCATAGAGCAACACAAATGTAAGTCACTTACATTTAAATCTCTAGACTCAAACACACACTCTAATGTCCACTTCTAGGATGTCGTTCCTTATAAATTTGTACAAGTGTGAAAGCGTGGCTCTGATACCACTCTGTAATGCCCCGAATCCCAAGTACACTGAATTCGAGAGTTCTACAGACGCTTCCCACTTCATTTAGTACAATTTTACATGGAAATTTGAACTTTTCACTTTACATTAGAGTTTACATAAAACATTACACTTTACATTGCACAGCGGAAGTAAAATTACAATATTTAAATGAATGTACAACAACATTGAATAATCTTTAAGCATCTGTTCCTCTTTAATCTTTATCATACCACTTACCTGCATATAAGACTGTGGGTACGTCAGTTTATTCAACTGACGAACATTATACACGGCCATCCTCTCTATGCCGGAAATAGTATAACTTATTTTTCATATTTAGCAAACACAAACTTGTCACATATCAAACTAAAGGGACTACCCTACTGATGTCGTGTTGTGATTGTGCATTTAGTCCTTAATGCAATTATTTATATTATATGACACTAATGCGCACTTGTTCGGATTTTATGCATCCCATACTACATAGGTCTGAGGGCAAGCCTCTTGTTGTGAAATCTAGCTACCTAAATAAATAGACAAAACTAGACACAAATTATAAACCTCGCAAGTGCACGAATCGTTTGGAAAAGCGTAGTGACGAGCAAGGGTCGATCCCACAGAGATTGTAGATTCTAACTTACTAATCAATAAAATAGAAAACAGAATATTGAAGTGTCGTTCTGAAAGTCTAAAAGAAATGAAAAGATAAAAATCTAAATAAGTAGCATCACAAGTTGAGTCACAAATCTCTATTAAAGTAGTTGGGTATTGATTTCCACCAATAGTCAGTAATGCTAAGTCATATACTACATCCATTACTCATGTTTGTTCTCTTCAAGGGCATGGTATCTACTCCTTAAAGTAATGATTCCCTAAGCCAAGAATTAGGCATGGTATCTACTCTAATTCGTTTCTTTCTTTAAGTATTTAGCATGGTATCTACTAAGTTGCACTTAAAGAAGGCATAAGAACAGTGGAAACGAACAAACACTCAAGGTCCTAGAAATTGGTATCAGATCTAGATCCCTTAAGTTGATTAAACCAAGAACCCCTAAAGATTCCCTTGTTACGAGTTATGAACACGAGATACGGGTCGTCTCAATATGCTCATCTAACAGATTCAGATCTACACTGCACAAACTTATAATCCCAGATTCGGACCAGTCGACTGGCTATCACTTCAGTCGACTGTTCTTAGGATTCTGAACTAGTTTGATTATTAAAAATCTATTCCAATCCACTCAGGTTTAATCAATAAGTAAGAGAGTAGCAAGCATTACATAACTATGGTCTCAATCTACCCAACTATGAAAGTTAGTTCCACATAATAAAACTTTTATTGATTAATATAATAGAGTTCATGACTACAATAGAAATAAAAACTAAGAGAAAGAACAGAAGAACGCTGATTTGTATGATGTTGCACTTTAGCCCAATCAGCCACCGTCTAGTTCTCTTCCTTTGATGCTTGCTGTCGACGACTGGTTTTTGATGATGGATCCGGCCTTCTTCCGAGATATCCTTTCGCTTCTTTCTTGATTGGTATTTATAGAACAAGAGAAGAGAATTAGGGTTTGTACTTTTTTTTTTTACAGAGAAGTCCTCTTCTTTTGTTATTTTTTTCCTTATCTTGATCAGCCTTTCATTTCTTTCTCTTTTTCTTCTTTCCTTCCTTATCTGCTCACCACGTGCTTCTTGCTTTGATTGTTTGAGAAGTTGTTATTTGCAGAAAACACCTGGGTTTGGATAACTTAATTTTGATTCGGTTTTGGATGAGGATGCATCAGTTCTTATCTTCTGACTCGCCGCGTACCAGTCGACTGGCTTGGGGAGCAGTCGACTGTGCCGAGCCTTATCAAACTCTCTGTCCAGTCGCCTGGTTGAAGAGTCAGTCGACTAATCTCTGCTGTTCCCTGTATATCATCCTCTCAGTCTGTATTAGTCTGGAATCTGCTTCGTTTTGCTGCTTTTGGTTGTTTCCTATGGAAAAAGAGAAAATAAGCGTAAATACCACATATAGAGCATTTAAATGTCTAATTGCCATAAGATTATTGCTCCTAAAAGTGAATAATATTTGGTTCATCACCTCTTAATCGTTCTTCAACTTTGTAGGGTTCAATCCCTTGCCATGACTTAATCTACTACTGTAACTACGGTGAATATCCTAGATGATCTATGAGTACAAGTACGTGTACAGAAAACCTGGAGGGGAAACCCACGCCATGTCTTGACTCGTCAAGCATGCATTCTGTGGCAATTCAGCCTCCTTCATGGCATACGATCCTCTTGCAGTCACCAAACATCCCACAAGCGGGGCTAAAGTCCGATCATTACTAAGTTGTGCCCACGCCATGTCTTGACTCATCAAGCATGCATTCTGTGGCTCACACACCCGCACCGTAACTCTAGTTCTCATACTCGTGTTTTTCTCTCACTTTCATCACGTCTTCACTATGCACTAATCCTTAGTTTTTATTAGAATCATGAACAAAATCAAAGCTCTAGAGTTAGCCTCTCCACTAAACCGAACTTATTGATTTATTCAAACATGACCAACCTTTGTCTTTCATTTCAATATTTCATTTTATTTCTTTCCAAATGCCGGGAGAGACTTAGCTACTTTTTTGTTTCAATTCCAATTCACAATTTCTAAATTGAGCATTTCGAACTCATAAATTCATTTTCATAATCATAACAGATTTCTCTTTCATTAGCATGATCTCTAAATTATTCAATAGTCCATAATCGCACATGGAATTTTGTGTTTCATCAAATATCAATTCCACATTTAAATCACTTCACTAAATGGATATTCATATACCATAAATTTCATACTATTCTCAAATGAGAATTCAGCCTCCTTCATGGCACACGATCCTCTTGCAGTCACCAAACATCCCACAAGCGTGGCTGAAGTCCGATCATTACTGAGTTGTGCCCACGCCATGTTTTGACTCATCAAGCATGCATTCTGTGGCTCACACACCCGCACCGTAACTCTAGTTCTCATACTCGTGTTTTTCACTCACTTTCATCACGTCTTCACTATGCACTAATCCTTAGTTTTTATTAGAATCATGAACAAAACCAAAGCTCTAGAGTTAGCCTCTCCACTAAACCGGACTTATTCATTTATTCAAACATGACCAACCTTGGTCTTTCGTTTCAATATTTCATTTCATTTCTTTCCAAATGCCGGGGGAGACTTAGCTACTCTTTTGTTTCAATTCCAATTCACAATTTCTAAATTGAGCATTTCCAACTCATAAATTCATTTTCATAATCATAACAGATTTCTCTTTCATTAGCATGATCTCTAAATTATTCAATAGTCCATAATCGCACATGGAATTATGTGTTTCATCAAATATCAATTCCACATTTAAATCACTTCACTAAATGGATATTCACATACCATAAATTTCACACTATTCTCAAATGAGAATAATTCACAATGCATCACTACATATAATTTCCATTTTTATTCCACTTCTTTTCTAATATTTTATTTCAAGCCTTTCTTCAAAGTGCAACTTTTATACCATACAAGTATATAACCATAAGTCTAAATTATACATTTTATTCTCAAATCTTAATTTATTCTATGTAATTAATTCCCAAATTATTTTTCATAAGTCCCATATATTTTTAGAAGAATAACCATATTTTTTTCATAATTTTTGGATCACCAAAACACTCAAAAAAATGTTTTTTTCTAAACTGCCGAAGCCAAGAATCGAACCCAGGACCACAAAGAAAACCACCCAAGGCACAGGCCACTAGGCCGGATGCTACACACATTGTAAGGAGGGTTGAGAGCATTATATGTTCTCGGCTGCTGTTCTCTTTTATTTTAAAAATTTATGAAACAAAAGTGTGTTGCCCAGGGGATTCGAACCAGCGACCTCAGACCACTGTAGCGATTAAAGCTGTCCTGACCACTTGAGCTACGCGCTCAGGTTGTCAATAACTCAACTAAAAATTCATTTAAACCAATTCTCTCTGTTATTAAAACGTTTCGATGTTCAACTAGTCCTCGTTTCATTTTGCTTTTATAAAATTTACTGTAAATATCCAGATTGACTAATATCATCATAAATTATATCCAGTATGAAAAAAATAATTTTTTCAACAATTAAAACATATTTTTCATACAATTAATTTGAATTCTACATTATAACTACCACAATTCTTCATTTCGACATTTCTTAACAATTAACACTACTAATCCCTTTATTAGCAAACTTCACATTAATTCTCTATTTTTAATCTTTTACCAAACATACAAAATTATATCTTAATTCATTTATTTCAATGTAACACAAAGATTCATTTAAACACACAAAGTAGCATTGTCAATCTACTAACTTTTTGTATATAATTTGTGATGTAGATAATGAAACTATCTTCAATAATCCATGGCCATAATTAATTCACTCACAATTTAGCCTTTACTAATAGAACTGCATACAATTTCACATCCACATTTCAATCAATCCATAGGTCATTTTTATCAATTAGTACTCTTATTAATATTTTTCATGCTTCATTCATTCAATTCAATCTAGCATGCATTCCTATTTAGAAATATAGAAAATTTACCTACCTTAAATGGAGAGAAAAATACAACTAGCGACACCTCCTAAACAATGTCCTTGCAAACGAGAGCGATCCTCCTCCTTGAAGCGCGCAACCGAGCCTCCAAGAACACCCAACCCGAGAGCTCCTAAGCCAAACCGAGAGCACTCCCTTGATAGCCGGCCTCTCCTCTTCTTGTGGCAAGCACAACTCCCACACCCAACTCAATCTTTTAACTCACTAAAATAAATACTAGATACTTGTATTAGCTATAGGTTTGGGAAGAATTAATTTGCACAAGAATACTAGCCATGGGAGGGGGGTATTTATACTAAAAATCTAGGGAAATGGATGGCTAAGATTGAAGTAGGAGTTAGGAACAAATGGCTTAGATTTAAGGAGGAGTTACACTAACTACCCATGATGAGTAACCATCTCCACCATGATCCCACTCAAAAATTTCATTTCCCTCCAAGATGCAATCCGGCCATACTTTGGGAAGGTGCACTTTGCACGTGTACGTGCAATGCACGTGCAAGCATTTGCCTACAAAAATTTGTACATTAAATTTTGTATAAAAATAATTTTTAAATTGTATCCTACATGACAAGTTGTATTTAAAAATTGACTCATGGGCTTTAGTTTATGGGCCAAAATAATAATTATAAAAATAATAATTGAATTGAATTTTTGGGCTTTAAGAAAAAGGCTTTTTGTCTAATTGAAAGAAGGCTTTGTATAAAATAATTAAAAGCACATATTTAAAAATCTATACTCATTATGATGAAAATATTTACCAAAAATATTGCACGTGCACACTACGTGCAAAAATAAAATAATTTTTTATTAAATGAAAAATCTGGGCATTACATACAGGATCTTTCCACTTCATTTAGTACAATTTACAAGGAAATTTGAACTTTTCACTTTACATCAGAGTTTACATAAATTCATTACAATTTACACTGCACAGCGGAAGTAAAATTACAACATTTAAATGAATGTACAACAACATTGAATAATCTTTGAGCATATGTTCCTCTTTAATCTTTATCATGCCACTTACCTGCATATAAGACTGTGGGTACGTCAGTTTATTCAACCAACGAACATTATACACGGCCATCCTCTCTATGCCGGAAATAGTATAACTTATTTTCCATATTTAGCAAACACAAACTTGTCACATATCAAGCTAAAGGGACTACCCTATGGATGTCGTGTTGTGATTGTGCACTTAGTCCTTATTGCAGTTATTTATATTATATGACACTAATGCACACTTGTTCGGATTCTATGCATCCCATACTACATAGGTCCGAGGGCAAGCCCTTAATCGTTCTTCATCTTTGTAGGGTTCAATCCCTCGCCATGACTTAATACTACTACTGTAACTACAGTGAGTATCTTAGATGATTTATGAGTACAAGCACGTGTACAGAAAACCTGGAGGGGGATCCCACGTCATGTCACGACGCATCGTGAAGACAGCCTGTGGCAATTCAACCTCCTTCATGGCACACGATCCTCTTGCAGTCACCAAACATCCTACAAGCGTCACCACCGGGACGGTACTCTAGAGCAGTATCCACGTCATGTCACGATTCATCGTGAAGACAGCCTGTGAAATACTCTCACGCCGCCAATCCGATGGCCCTCAACTCATGTTTTTCTCCTACTTTCATCACGTCTCCACTATGTACTAATCCTTAGTTTTTATTAGAATCATGAACAAAATCAAAGCTCTAGAGTTAGCCTCTCCACTAAACCGGACTTATTCATTCATTCAAACACGACCAACCTTGGTCTCTCGTTTCAAATTTCATTTCATTTCTTTCCAAATGCCGGGGGAGACTTAGCTACTCTTTTGTTTCAATTTCAATTCAAATTTCCAGAATTGAGCATTTCCAACTCATAAGTTCACATGTCGAGTTATCATACTCAAAAGTGTTTCTCTTTTCCAATCATGATCTCTAAATTATTCAATATTCCATAATTATACATTAAATTCAACTATTCATCATGTAACTCATGAAATATTATTTCCACATTAAAAACCACATCGCTAGTTATTCAATCAAAGGTGAATATTTACACATCATGAATTGTCACACCATTCTCATTGAGAATAATTCACATCACTTCATATAGTTCATTTTTATTCGTATTTCTTTTCTAACATTCCATTTTAAATCTTTTGTAAGATATAACTTTATACAAATGCAAGTGTTAGAATTTATTATACTTTTATTCTCTAACATGCTCCACTTCATACAAATAATTCTCAAATTATTTTTCATAAACTCTACATATTTTAAGATAATAATCATATTTTTCTCCTATTTTTTTTTATCGTTAAAACACCCAAAAAATTTGTTTTTCCCTTAATATAATCACAGCCGAGACCCAGAGTCGAACCAGCGACCACAGGAGAAACAGCCAAGGCACAAACCACTAGGCCGGGTGCTGCCCACGCATAGAAGAGAGACTGAGAGCATTAAGTGCTCTCGGCCGCACTGTTTCTTTTAAAAAATGTTCGAAATAAAAGAATGGTGTCAACAGGATTCGATCCCTCAACCTCAGAGAAGCCCCCACATATATACTGTAGCGAATTAGAGCGATCTGACCACTTGAGCTATAGGCTCGGGTTGTCACTAGTACAATTCGAATTTTATTTAACCCTTACTCTCTGTTATTTAAAATATATCGATGTTCATCAAAATCTCATTTCAAATTGTTCTTACTAACCTACTGTAAAAATTCCAGATTAATCATTTCCATCATGAACTACACTCCAGTATATGAGAATAATTTTCTTAGATGATTAACATATTTTTCCCAATAAATAACACAAATCTACCATACAATTTGGTTGATTTGATATACTATCACTAATACATTCTTTTTCGACATTATAATTTCATTAATCTCTATACTAATTTTCTACTCTTATTTATTTCACGAACATAACAATTGTATCGTAATTTATTCGTTACAACATCATAACAAAATTTCCAATTTAGCACCTAAAGCGACATAGTCAATATACTAATCTTTGCACATAATTTTTCATGCTACCAACGAAGGTTTCTTTACACAATTCATAGCCATATTCATATCGCACACAACTTGAATTTTAATAATAGAAACACATATAATTTGCATATCAAACAAATCAATCAATTAGGGATTATTTTTCCAATTAAATGTGCATTCTTATTAATCATTTTCATGCATCATTTTTCTAATTAAATCTAGCATGCATTCCTATTTAGAAATAGGGAAAAATTTACCCACCTTATTGAAGAAAAGTACAATTAGCAACCTCCTAAACGAATGTCCTTGCAATGAGAGTGCTCCTCCTCCTAGTCGACGCGCACACAAGTCTCCAAGCACACCACACCGAGAGCTCCCCTTCTTGGATGCCGGCCTCTCCTTCTCTTCTTGTTGCAAGCACAAACCCACACAATCTCTCAATCTTTTACTCACTTACTAACTACTAGATAATGTAATTGAACTATAGGTTTGGAAGAATTAATTTGCACAAGAATACTAGCCAAGGGAGGGGGTATTTATACTAAAAAAATGGGAGAATGGATGGCTAAGATTGAAGTAGGAGTTAGGAGCAGATGGCTTAGATTTAAGGAGGAGTTATACTAACCACCCATAATCAAGTAACCACCACACCATGATCCCACTCAAATTTTTGGTTTCCCTCCAAACTCACAACCGGCCATGCATAGGAAGTGCACTTTGCACGTGTACGTGCAATGCACGTGCAAGCATTTGCCTCCAAAAATTTGTACATTAAATTTTATATTAAAATAACCTTTAAATTGTATCCAACATTACAAGTTGTATTAAAAAATGAATTAACTCATGGGCTTTAGTTTATGGGCCAAAATAATAATTTTAAAATAAAAATAAATGAATTAAATTTTGGGCTTTAAGAAAAAGGCTCTTTGTCTAATTGAAAGAAGGCTTTGTAAAACAAATAATTAAAAAGCACATATTTAAAAATCTATACTCATCATGATGAAAATATTTACCCAAAATATTGCACATGCACACTACGTGCAAAATAAAATAATTTTTCATTAAATGAAAAATCAGGGCATTACACAAGATGCTTGAGAACAACATAAACGGAGCTCATTATGCTCACAAACAACATAAACAGAGCTTAAGATGTCTGGAAACAATATAAACAGAGCTCATAATGCTCACAAACAACATAAACAGAACATAAGATGTCTGCAAACAACATAAAAAGAGCTCATAATGCCCAGAATCAATATAAACTGAGCTCAAGATGCCAGGAAGAAACATAAAGAGAGCTCATAATGCTCACAAACTACATAAATAGAGCTCAAGATGCCTAAAACAACATAAACAGAGCTCATAATGCTCACAAACCACATAAACAGAGCTCAAGATGCCTAGAAACAACATAAATATAGCTATAATGATCACAAACAACATAAACAAAGCTCAAGATGTATGGAAAACTACATAAACAAAGCTCATAATGCTTACAAACAACATAAATGAGCTCAAGATGCCTGAGAACAATATAAACGGAGCTCACAAAATCCCAAATTCCACTCTCTAACTCAAATCCAAAATCCCAACGCTTCTTATTCTTACTATACTAGCTGTTGTTGCTTCTTCCAACGCTTCTTCCAGTGCACAAGCTTCTTCTTCTGCTGCCAACCAAAAAAAAACTACTACAATGGTTTGTATTTGTATCTACATGAATTCAACAATACTATGAATTGAATTACTAGTAAGCTCAAAACACAATTGTCTGCAATAATTTATCAAATTTGCCACATAATCAAAGATTTATCAAAATTGTCAAATTGCCAAATAATCAAGGATTTATCAAAATTGCCAAATAATCGAAGATTTATCAAAACTGCCAAATTGCTAAATAATCAAGGATTTATCAAAATTGCCAAATAATCTAAAAACAAATCTTTCAACACCTTTTCTGGTTCAAATGCATGCAAGTATTAGGCACTGGTACTTAAAACTTATTCAACTCTTGTAAAGTTTCCTTGACATGCAGTCATGCTTTCTGAATATTTCATGTTTGTATAGATAGTAGTGGATATAAATACTATATTTCTCTATCTGAAAAATACTTTATGCGATCTTTATTTTACTATATGTATGAAGAACTGATGCAAAAGCATACACAACAAATGCAAAAGTAGAGTTATTTTAGTATCGAAACTAAAAATTTGTGCTTATAGGGATAAAAGCTGCAAAAAGTGTTCAAAAATCCTGCTAACTTGGGAGCAGGATATACAAAAATCATGGATTATATAGTTTACTTATGCACAATCATATGCAAGTAGCTAGAAATACAATGATATGCTATATTATCAAAAAAGACAAAAGTCACAAGGAAATAAAAATTTTAAGCCTCAAACATAACCCAACATCATTTTAGTTATTAATCTATAAGGATATCCATTCTCTTAATCTAAACGAATGTATTTTAGGTCATTGCATACAATTCATGTACCAAATACCATCTTGTGCTAATTCTGTGAATTCTAAATTAAAATGGATTATATAATGTACTTATTTTTTGGTTTGTCTTGCTTCTTTGCATCCTCCTGCAACCACAGCAAAAATCTCTTAGCAAATTAGTGTCTACGTAAGCCGAACAGATGAAATATGAAAATGTAAATACAGAGAGGGTACATACATGGAATATGAAACCAATAGATTCATTGAAATCGAGAAACTCTTTCCATTGTTTCCCAATGTTAAGTTGTATTTGGTAATAATAGAACACATCAATTATCATCTTCAAACAACCAGTAATGAATATCACCAGCTGTCACATCCCCAAATTTTCACCTTTTTTTTAAAAATAATATTACTTACTTAGAATAATCTTCATGGATTTCAATTAAAATTTTGGCAGAGTCTCCCCCGAAATATTAGCCATTTCGCAGCGATTCCTTACGGAATTCTGTTAACAATTAAATATATCACAACTCATGTATTTAATATCAATCTTCCCCAGGCCAATCCAAGCAACAACACACTGGCAACATATATATAGGGCTTTGGGGAGCATATCTCATCATAATATGCAAGATACAAATTAAAAACAAAAAATTCATTTGAAAACATAATAGATTTTTAGAAAAACCATAGAAAAACCTTCAAAAACCAACACACACAACCCAATACTCCACAACGAGGTGGGTACGGATTTTAACATACTTATCTCATCACTATATATCACTGTCTCATACAGATACATACATAATTTTCCAAAATACAAATTATTACACAAATTCTATACTCTACCCCTATTTATATATGACTTTAACTAATAGAAGTTTAACAATATCTACATATACAAACTTATTAATTCCTGAGAAAATAACACTACAAAACGAAAGACACCACATGACTCACCTCGTTGATACTCGATTCCTGCATAAGGGTCCAAGGACGTCCACCCTCAGGGAGGGACTCCTCTGACCCCCCAAACACAACAGGGGTTAGCCAAAACTAGTGTGAGTATAATTTACTCGGTTGGTTACTAAAATAAATAATATGAAAGAAATTTAAAGAAACTTACGAACATGATGATAATTGAAATTAACCTGAAATTAGTAAAAATTGGACAAAGTAAATTTTTTTCTAATCTTCAACCAATCTACATACCAACATCCACTCAATCTATAGATTTTGTTTTTACTTTAACATTCCTTCTCATCTTATACTATATTCATTTTCATTTTCATCTCATAACATCTCATAATACATTTACATTCATTGTCCTTTTATATTACAGTTTACTTTCTTTTTTATTCTTCTTTCATCATACCACTTACTATAATTCTCATTCTCATTTTATCATATATTTGCTTTATATTTCATTCTCATATCATCATACAACTTACTTTACTTCTCATTCTTATTATATAATATATTTTACTTTCATATTCATTCACATCTCATATTACAACTCACTTTACTTTCATTCTCATTGGTTAATACACCGCATCCCAAACACAGTTTAGATAATACTTTACTTTTTCTTCTCATCTCCATATTACAGCTTGCTTTACTTTTCATTTTCATCCCACAATTTCAAGGTGTACCAAACTCATGTTATATCATGTTTTTATTTTAATATTCATTCTCATCACATATTACCACTTACTTAAAATTTTCATTCTCATAATATATCTTCCTTTGCTTCATTCTTATAATACATAACACATTTTCTTTACTTTTTATTTTTATTCACATAACACAATTTCTTTACTTATTATATTCATTCACATACTCATAACACATTTTCTTTACTTATCATATTCATTCCCGTAACACAATTTCTTTAATTTTTTATTCACAAAATATATAAAACACTTTCTTTACTTTTCATGCTTATTCTCATAACCCATTTTCTTTACTTTATCATTCTCATTTCATATCATACGATTTCTTTATTTTCTCATTCTCGTTTCATATTATATGCTTTCTTTACTTTCTCATAATCATGTTATTTTACACCTTTTCTTTATTTTCTCATTCTCATTCCATATCATAACCTTTCTTTACTTTCTAATTCTCATTTCATATTATATATTTTCTTTACTGTTGCTGTTGATTTTGGTGCGGGAGCAATCAAATAAATTTGTGGATTCTTGGAGAAACGAACTAAGCAAACCTGATGACTTTCATCGGCATTTGACTGGTTTCTTGCCGCTGTCGTGAACCTGCAAAAATTTCGATACACCGGGATGGATCCCGGCGATGACCCTCCAACGCTCTTGTCAATAATTAGGAAGATTATGAAAGAGCTTTATGTGAAAAAATATTGATTACCTTGTTACGGTAGGAGGAGAGGGGTATTTATAGTCGCCTTCGAGACCCATTTCGAAATAAGGATTTATCTTTACTTCACGGTGTTTACGGATAAGAATGAGAGTTTAAACTAGTTTCGTGATAAGAGAGGAGGTTTAAACTGCCGCTTAGAGATAATCACGAATTTGAATAACTCTTTATCCATCTGAATTGGTTTGTAATGGGTTGGTATCCATACCCAATCGGACAGATCCGTTTATGGGTTATTGGGCTTTAAAGAAAGATCTAGTTCCCAATTCGGACCCGTTTGTAGGTGAAATTACCGTTTTACTGCTGAGAGCTTTAAGATTCGTGCCCGATTTGAACGGTCCTGATTTGATCCTTTTTTTATCCATATCACGAGCCCCCCACTCCCGAAGTCTGAGTTTTGCAGCCTTTGAGGAGTAGTTTTACTGTTCTAATGGCGTACAGGATTTTATCGGAGTTCTTTGAGGGAGTTTGGATCTTGCTCACGGTGTAACGACGCCAATTTGAGCTTGTAGAGTACCTAAGATTATTCTCTGAATATTTTTTTAATTTTTTAAATATTTTTTGAATTATTTACTTAATCTTGCGAATTAACAATCTATTTTCAAAAAGTATTAATTAATCGTTCTAATTAATAATTATTTATCCAGGGGCTCAGAATATTTTCCCCGAATTCATAATTATTTTTTTGAATTTTTAATGATTTTTTGCAATTTATAAAGCATTAATTCAAATTAATAATTAGAATAAAAAGAATTAATCAGGGAATATCGATGTGGCACAATCTGGAGCGTCGATCATGTCGCCGGTGCGAATTTTCAAGTGATATGATGGCCGATCAGGGCCTCAGCGACGTGGCGGCATCTGGGCACTACGATCGTACGAGCGCATCGAGAAGGAAGCGTTTTCCCACTTGCCCGCTCGGAGCCACATTTGCTCGGTGTTGACTCCGAGAGACGTAGCTCAATCTGAGCCTTAGATCTTGATCCGACACAAATATGGAGGCGATGTTTTCCCCAATTTCATGCTCGGAGCCACGTTTGCTCGGTGTCGACTCTGAGGGATGTGTCTCAATCTGAGCCTATAGATCTGAATCAGACGCGAATATTGAAGCGATGTTTTCTCCAATTTCACACTCGGAGCCACATTTGCTCGGTGTTGACTCCGAGGGACGTGGCTCAACCTGAGCCTTCAGATCTGGATCGGACGCGAATATTGAGGTGATGTTTTCTCCCAATTTCACGCTCGGAGCCACGTTTTCTCGGTGTTGACTCCGAGGGATGTGGCTCAATCTGAGGCGCTTGATCTTGATCGAGCATGATTATCGAGGCAGTGTTTTTGCCAATTTAACGCTCAGAACCACATTTGCTCGGATCCAACTCCGAGGGAGGTGGCTCCATCTAAGGCGCTTGATCTTGATCGAGCATGATTATTAAGGCAGCATTTTTGCCAATTTAACGCTCAGAACCACGTTTGCTCGGATCCAACTCCGAGGGACGTGGCTCCATCTATGGCGCTTGATCTTGACGATCATGATCATTGAGGCAGCGTTTTTGCCAATTTCACACTCGGAACCACGTTTGCTCGGATCCAACTCCGAGGGATGTGGCTCCATCTAAGGCGCTTGATCTTGATCGAGCATGAATATTAAGGCAGCGTTTTTGCTAATTTCACACTCAGAACCACGTTTGCTCGGATCCAACTCCAAGGGACGTGGCTCCATCTAAGGCGCTTGATCGTGATCGAGAGATTATTGAAGCAGTGTTTTTGCCAATTTCACGCTCGGAACCATGTTTGCTCAGATCCAACTCTGAAGGACGTGGCTCCATCTAAGGTCGTGAATATTAAGGCAGTGTTTTTGCCAATTTCACGCTCGGAACCACGTTTGCTCGGATCTAACTCCGAGGGACGTGGCTCCATCTAAGGCGCTTGATCTCGATCGAGTGTGGTTATTGAGGCAGTGATTGCTCGAAATTCTGCCTTCATGCCTTCTTTCGCCTAGCATTCTTGGGCTTTTCACTGTTCCTGGGGGCCCAATTGTCTCAGAAGCCCAAGCGGTATCCCTCAACCACTATAATTCTGCACCCCCACTTTTTTTTTCTCATTCTTCACTTTTTACTCTTGAGAATTTTTTTCACTCTTGAGCGGTTCTACTAGCGGTCGCAGCTAAGCGTTAGGTTCTCCGGTGAGATATTCCGACCGTAGCTATCACATCAAGGTAAATATATATTCTTTTTCATATATATATTATGAGATGTCTAGGGTTTCTTCGGGGAGTGAGACCTCCACTTCGGACCACGAAGAGGATCAGCTCTTGGTAGTGGCTCCGAACTTAGACAAGGGGAAGGCAGTGGTAGGGGCAGTAAAATCTGTAACGATAGTGGAGAAGGAAAGAAGATATGGGGCATTGGGTAGGCTTCCGGGTCCCTTATCGAACCTTAGTAGAGTTCGGGAATACTCCGCTGACCTCCTAGCGAAGGCTGTGTACGGGAGGTCGGCCCCGTATGAGGAGAGCAGGGCAAGGGAGCACACCGAGGTCGAGGACATCCCCTCTATGCTGACGGAGAAGGACTTGGTTTAGATCCAAAGTAGCTTCAAAATTCCGAAGGAACCCACTCTCCTTCTACCGGGTGCGGGTGTCCGGGCTTGTACACCGACTTCCCCCGACACGTGCATATTCCCATTCGACGCATTCTTTGTCGAGCTACGTTTGCCTATTCCCCTGTTTGTAGCCAAGGTGTTGCAATGGTACGGCTTGATCCTGGTCCAGTATATGCCGAAGATGTGGCGACATGTCAACGGGTTTGTCCTCTAGTGCCAAGCGATAAGGGTCGTGCCCCAACTCGTTATTCTTCGAAGTCACTAACATATTTATCGAAAAAGTAGGACGGAGTATCGGTAGTATTTATCGCCTCGTCGGGGTGTGAAGCTGATAGACAATCCCGACTCTATCAAGTTTTGGAAGGAGAAGTACTTCTTGATCCGAGGCGATGCTCCGTGGAACATTCCAACCAAGTAGAGGGAGGAGGTTCCGAAGTGGGCGAGGACCGAGCCGGTGTTGACTCCGGAGGAGGATGACATAGTGGCCAAACTCATGGCTCGTGAACCCTTGGGCTGGAAGGAGTTAACCGAGGAGGTCCTCTTCAGTGGATCTTAGTCCAATCGACCCTAGTACACTTCGCATTTTTTCTCTATTTTTTTTGTTTTAGTTTAACTCCTTCACATGCGGATCTCTGTTTTTCCTCTTTTTGCAGAGGCTCTAGGTATGGACTTCAGGGCGATGCTATCTGACCGAACCGGAGTAGCTTACAAGGCCCCCGATGGGAAAAAGAGGAAGAGGACGACCTCAGGTCCTTCGTCTGCCAAGGTTGTGAAGGCTCCGGTGGTGGCAGCACCGGTCGTCAATTTGGAGTCCGAGTTGCCTGTCCCACCTGTCTCCCCTACCTTAACTGCCGAAGGGACTTCCATCGATCAGGTGTTGGCACTCGAAACTCCCCGTCTAATAGCAGCAGCGGAGACAATCCTCACAGAGGAGCACAAGAAACTCTTCATCCCCGATTGGCAGGTGATGAGGCACGATGGTTTCCTCGGGGAAGTCGTCAGTTGTATGCAGGTTGTTCGGCATTTGCCGACCCCTAAGGATCATGCTACGCTGAAGGCAAGGATGGTCGATATCACGCCCCGCTTCATGAAAAGAATACGGAATACGGATACGCGATTCAACCCAGCGAATGATTTGCATCATCCATAAGCTGTTCAGAATCTTTACAACAAATCTCAGAATAATTAGAGTCGGAAGCCAAAAGAATCATCCTCACACAGACATATATATCTCAAAACAAAACAAAGTGCCAACAGAATTTAATTGAAAACCAATAATATAATAGTCTCAAATAAACAGATCCGAACAGTTAGTATCCTGGGTCACATTGCCCAAATACAAATGAAATACATATACTCAAATAGATTGTTCAAAAGCAACAGATAATAATCATAGCAAAATAAGTCCAGCACTAATATTTCATTTCTCTAATACCATTGAGCAAACGACCATCCTGATCTACAATCAATAAATTTTAGGAGAAGGAAAGAGAAAACAAGTACCCATCAATGCAAGTTATGGGCCGCTTGTAATGCAGGATACAAGTACATAGAAAACTAGCAAATCCAAATAATGGAAGAAACAGATATAGCATGGTATAGCAGAATCAACTAGCATGGTATACTAACATTTGTCAAGTGTCAAAGTCAAGTAGCTTGCAGACAGATATACAGATAGTGTCCAATAATGATGTCAAGTGATGGTGTCAGACAAATAACAGATAACCAGATAATCAGATAGCCAAATAGTAGATACAAATAACAAATTCATATTCAGATTTAGATACATATACAGATGTCAGATACAGATTCTTATAAGTCTTGTATTAATTACTAACTAGGTAGCACTTCATGTGTCATTCTTTTATCACATGGTTGCTACATTCAAAACAGTTACGTTTGTAGATTTCGTAGGGGATCATATAGGGCAGTGTACTTAGGGTTCAGACAGATAGATATCAGATAACAGATCCAGACAGACAGATAGAACCTAGTGGTTCTCTTCTTCCCTACACCTTCCTATAGGATGTAATGTAGACAGGGTACAGAATAAAAGATAACAGAAAATCATATGGGAAACACAGGCCCTATTCTAAGTACACATTTTTATACTTTCCGACTACTAGATCTTTCCTATAAACCCCGACTTGATCATTTTATAATTATTATCAGACAGATGTGTAAGTGCATGAAACAGAGTAAATCTAGCATGATATAACGACCCACAAGTTCAGAATAACAGATAAGCATGTACAGATGGTAAGTAGTCACATAACATAACAAAATAGGGTACTTCCTAATTCAGGACAGCGCGACAGTACAGTACTAAAACAGCGATTCCCGTTTCCAAAAATATCGAAATCTGAATCCGTTGGTGAATCTGAAAAATAAACTTCCAACCGAATCCAGAGGATATATATAAGTCATATAGTGTTTTAGAAAAACATAACTCAAAACTGATTGAAACCAGAAAAAACGTTCAGCCAGAAATCAGTAAATCGAATTCACAGTCAGAAAAATAGCATCAAAATACCTCCAATAAATCCAAGAAAAATTTAGGGTATTCCCATATATGTCTAGTATCAGAATATAATGTTTCATAATTTTCCAGTTAGATTAGTTCAACCAGAAAATATCAAGAAACAATAGTTTGGCAAATCTGGAATTCCCTACACTGCTGTACGAAAACAGTAATATCTCGCAAACCGTGAAACGAAATCTAAATCCGCCAAAGGGAGATGAAAATAGACAAAATAAGCTAACTCTCATATTTCATAAATATTTTTCATATAGGGAAAGTAATTAGGGTGAAAATACAAATCTTTTCAGAACAGCGAGCAAAATCCAGTAAGTATAGTTTTTATAAACAAGCATGAAACGGCATATAAAACTCATCAATAAAATCCACCAAAATTCTGAATAATTCCTAATTAAGTGTAAAAATACTGACCAAAATTTCAGATCAAAATAATATGTTTAGCACTAGTATCAAAATAGTTTAGTCATCAAAATTATCAAGAAACGAAATCTGAAAATGAAATACACCTATGTAGTAAAACAATCATAACTCCCACATACGAAAATAAAATCGATCAAGGTTAGAGAGTTTGGAATGAAGATGGATTTCTCTAAAAATCATGTTTAATACTGAAGTTAAGATTCTGATCATAATATGGTCTAAAATAGCAATCAAAACTATCACTGACAAAAATACAGATTTTTCTCTTAACAACAAATCAGCATACAATATACGAAACTCGTCCCAAACACAACCAAATATGTTATAGAGTCTACTAAGTGTCCAAACATCATGAAGTAGGGTATATAGCATGTAGAACCCCGTATTTTCAAATATTATTTCAAAAGATTTGAAAATGAATTAAAATGATTTTCTGGAGATTTAATGAATATTTTCTAAAAGATTTATCTTTTTACACGTGCAAAACACGTGCATATACTTTTTGAGAAGTTTGAAAGTCAAGTTTTCTTCATGAAAAATCATTATTTAATATTTGAAATTTATTTATTATTTTTCCAGATTTTTCTGAAATTAATTGGAACTATTTGCAATTTTTGAGAAAAGAAGGCAATTTTTGCAAATTTGACATTTTTAAGGGTTAAAATGCAATTTGTATTTTCTGGACGTTTTGAACAGTACCGGTTGGGATTTAGGATCATATTTTACTTTTAAATCCTAATTTTAATGAATTTTAGATGAATTTCTAAGAATATATATATATATATATATATATATATATATATATAATTGTATTTTAAAGGGATTGTTTTGCAAAAGTATTTGGAAACCCTAAAAACAGTATTCCCGGCCTATATAAAGAGAGTTGTAGCCGTCATTCGCTGCATAACTCAAATTTCATTATTTTATATTTTGGTGATTGAAGAGGAGGATTTTTGGATCTCGCAAGAAGAAGACTTGTTCGTTGGATCTTTCAATTCAAAGGTGAGTGATATTGTTTTGTTTTGTTTTGTTTTGTGATATGAACTTGGTTTTTGTTGATTGATTTATGTGAATGATGGTGCGTGGTTTGTCTCGACATTTAGGCTATCTTGTATATGAATGATGCAATAGTTGTTATTTATATTATGCATGTGAAATCCATGAAAGATAGTAGATCTCGAGTAACACATTCTTTATTGCTTGAAAACATGTTAAGATTTGAGTATGGTCATGATAAAAAGGAATTGGATGGTTGAATATCTGGATCTTGTGGTTACAAATCAGATCTGGGTTATGAGTGGTGAGAGAAATTTAGTATTAAGAAACCCTAATGAAGGAATTTAGAATCTAGAACATGAAATCTGAGTTTTGAGATATTGGGTGATTGAGCACTGTACCCGATCTGAGATACTTTGAGATTTGTCATCTTAACCTGAATATGAATTAATTTCATAAGCAATGAATCCTTAGAAAACTTTAGTTTTGATTATTGTATTCAGACTTAAAAATCATGGAAACTGTAGGCCGACAGTCGACTGGTCTACTATTCAGTCGACTGGTAAGACCCTACTGCTGTATCTTTAGCCTTTGAAAATTCGTTCTGGGCAGTCGACTGAGACCTCTATTCAGTCGACTGGTGTACTGAAATTTTAGTTTCGTAAAGTATCGCAGTTTCTTGTCTGGACAGTCGACCGATGACTTCCTTGAGTCGACTGTTAGTACTCAGAATATTTCTTGAGAATTATTGGAAATTGTCTCGGGTAAGTTGACTGATGGTTTCTTAAGTCGACTTATAGTACTTGTTATAATCTTGGATATTGGTTCTCGGGGCAGTCGACTTATCATAGTATGAGTCGACTGGCGCTGATGAGTTTTGATAATCTTGAATGTCCTTTCAAGTCTTTAGTCTTTGTAGATGGATATATTCTGCGGTATTGGGAGTCATTAAGCTCTGGGGTTGGGTATACTCTGCGGTGTTGGGAATCACTGTTAGTGGTTGATAACCGGGTATCCAATCTGCAGTGTTGTGAGTGACTGATAACCGGGCATCCGATCTATGGTATTGTTAGTGTTTGTAGATGGATATATTCTGCGGTATTGGGAGTCATTGAGCTCTGGGGTTGGGTATACTCTGCGGTGTTGGGAATCACTGTTAGTGGTTGATAACCGGGTATCCAATCTGCAGTGTTGTGAGTAACTGATAACCGGGTATCTGATCTATGGTATTGTTAGTGTTTGTAGATGGATATATTCTGCGGTATTGGGAGTCATTGAGCTCTGGGGTTGGGTATACTCTGCGGTGTTGGGAATCACTGTTAGTGGTTGATAACCGGGTATCCAATTTGCAATGTTGTGAGTGACTGATAACCGGGTATCCGATCTATGGTATTGTTAGTGTTTGTAGATGGATATATTCTGCGGTATTAGGAGTCATTGAGCTTTGGGGTTGGGTATACTCTGCGGTGTTGGGAATCACTGTTAGTGGTTGATAACCGGGTATCCAATCTGCAGTGTTGTGAGTGACTGATAACCGGGTATCCGATCTGTGGCATTGAGAATGACCGATAACCGAATATTGGCAACGAACAGTCGACTGGTCCATTAAGCAGTCGACTGTACTGCACAGTTGAGCTATAATTGTTTGAGAAGGATTCTTTTGACACTTAGTTAAGCTATACCCGATGTTTTCATGGTTTCCTGTCATTTCTTACTTCACAATACATGTTTAGTATATGTTTCCCTCGTTCAGTACATGTTGTTTAAGAAACCATGCTTATTGTTTAATTATGTTGTTTGTTTGTTTATATCACTCACACCATTTATGGCTGACCCCTTTAGTTGGGGGTTAGGGTTCAACTGTAGCCTCTTGTGTTGCAGGTTGTTGCTTAGAATTTGGGGGTTTGCACGCTTGAGTTAGCTTTGGAGAATATAAGTAATGTAATAGAGCCTTGTGTAAATTTTGTAAAGAGAAGTGTTGTAAAAGAATGTTGTAATTCAAGGTGTTTGTATTACCGCTGCATTTGAAAAAGAATTTGTTGTAATAAAAGTTGGAAGAAAATTATTTGTGTTTTGAGCTATGTACTATTACATTGAAGTGGATACTGGGATTGTGCCACGTATTTTCTAAGTTATTATATTAGAAATTCGGGGCGCTACATAGCATGTCCACAACAAGTATATAACATGGATCTAAATAGACACACGATTTCTCATAATTATCCCGCAAATATAATCACATCAAGAACGGTCAAAACCTAAGTTGTTTCATGTCAAATTTGTGTCGTGAGGCAACTATGGTCAATAGCACTATAGAGACAATACTCATCAAAATACATCACACACGAGTTGTCTCTAGAACCCAACTACACTATAAGCGGAATTTATGACTTGTATCATACAAAAGAATTGAGTACAAGTTACTTGCCTTAACCGAAAACGCAACGAACACCAAGAATAACGGAAAAAGATCCCGGGCAACGAACACAACGAGCAACGAACGGACGGATCCCACGAACCAAGATCCAAGAACCAAGACGACAACTCGAGTAAACATGTGCAATATCCGTACACGTGTAACTCAACCCGAAAGAGAGAGAGGGAGAACACCACGGTGGAGCATAGGCGACCAAGGGCAGGGACTGCCGCTGCTTGCAGTCGGCGAGGAAGGCCAGAGGGAGGATGCGCAGCGCTGGCATCGCGGTTGCTGTCGTCGAGCGGTGCGCCGAAACAGAGCGGAGGGACGGCGAGGGACAGAGAGATGGAGAGCTCGGCAAAGGGTGATCTGGAGTTAGGTTCAAGGTGCAAGGTCGGCTGATGGAGATGCGGGATGGAGTAATGGGTTAGTCGGCAAGGGTGAGGTGCAAGGTCGGGGATGAAGACGAAGTCAGTGGATGGGGGTTTCGGTGGTTGGAGGTTTCGACAGTGGAGAGGGTTGCACAGGGTAGAGAGGGGGTTAGGGTTTTCGGTAGGGGGAGGGAGAGAGAGAGAGAGAGAGAGAGAGAGAGAGAGAGAGAGAGAGAGATGAGTTTATATAGGATTGTGATTTTTAGGGTTTTAGGGGATATTGGGTATTGGGTTACTGGGTTTATTAGGAGTAGTAGTAAGAGATGGTTATTAGGATGAATAGGATTCGATTAATCAATTGGGTTTAGGGATAATTATAAGGATCTAGGATTTAAATTGCAAATAGGATTATCAACAATAAGCTTAGACAAAAGAAACCACGAGCACCCAAAACACGAGCAAAAGAATATGGCAAGAATCCAATAAAGGGAAAAACAACAATCGATAAAGAACGAATCAATCAAACACAAAGAGCTCAAAATAAATAAAATGAATATATATTGAAAACAACTCCAATATACGGTCCAAAATACAAAAAGAGTATAAATACCCAAGAAAGAAGAAAAATACACCAAGAATACGAAAAATGAAGAACAGGGGTTACAGTCGACGATGATGCACTCAAGATCGCCAACGCGACCATGTCGGTGAGTTTAACCTCGTTCCCCCTTGTTTCTTCTTCGGTTTTTTGTTTTTTTTGTTTTTTTTTTGAAAGAGGCTCTCGTTTTTGTCCATGTAGATCACTTGCCACTTTAGTCATATGGTGGAGCTGTTCGTCGAGCAAGAAAAAGAGCTCAATGCGGCGAGCGATAGAGATAGGACCGAACATGCCAAAGCGATCAAACAGTTCAAGGTGGAGAAGCGGTTGTCCGAGTCTCAGGCAGCTCAGATCCAGCTCCTCGAGGCCGCATTGGCCAAGGAAACGAATAGTTGTCCCTCAAGAAAGAGAGGGTGGACAGAGAGGCAGAATGGGCCCATAGAGAGAAGAAGATAGCTGCGAAGGCAGCCGAAGATGCAGTGAGGGGGAGGAAAGCTATCGTGGAAGTGGCCGCAGAGGCGATTAGGGCCGAAGCAAAAATGCACATGCGCTCGAACATGGAGCAGTCTTACGCTCGGGCTCTGAAGCACGTGGAGGCGCGTATCCCCAATTTCGATAGCTCAGGGTACAGCCTATATGACCTCCTCGAAGGCGAGATTGCTCCGACGACCGAGGTGATGGTCGAAGAAGAGGAAGAAGAAGAAGAAGAAGAAGAAGAAGAGGGCGAGGGGGAGGGCAGCGCCGAGGAACCTCTCCCAGCGGTCGTGGAGGGTACCGAGGAGGACGGTCACGGAGTCGCCGCACCTTCGGAGATGCCTACCGAGGTGTTCCCCTGATCCCTATCACCCCTTCATCATACTTTTCAGTCGCTCTCCCCCTTCCCCCATTTTTTCGTGTAGATGCCTTATAGCGGACTGACCACCGCTCCTTGTACTTTTTTGTCGATTCGACAAGTGTTGTGAGATTTCATAGTAGTTGTTGGCTTTCTTTGGTTTTGAATCGTCCCATAGTAGGTTCCTTTGGCCGTAGGGCCGTCGTGTTACGAGGTTAGGGCTCGCTGAATCACGGGAGAAGCTTTCGAGGGCGGAGTTGGAGCTCTGTCAAGTGAGATTGGCTTTGTCTCGCCATGGTATTGAAATAAGGCATCGAGGAGATTATTCAGGAAGCATCCCCCAAGGCGAGAGAGGTCGGCCCCTCAATGGCTGCCGGCAAGGCTTCTAGGCTGAAGTTCCGTCGACATTCGTTGCACGCAGTGAGAACTGAGATGGACGAGTTGAAGGGCTCATTGTCTAGAGTTAGGGCGGAGAGAGATGAGCTGAAGAACTCCTTGTTCAAAGTGGGGTCGGAGAGGGACGAGTTGAAGAATGTGGTGCTGGAGAAGAGTATCGAAGTAGCTCATCTTCGAAGAACAATCTTAGAGCCTTCTCAGGGGAGGAGTATGAGTGGGGTACCACGCCTGACGCTTAGAGTCAGTGACGACACTCTCAAGGAGCGAGTTGTTGAACTAGAGGCGGAGAACCTTCGTTTGAAGCGACGCTCCGAAGGAAGCAATGTAAGGAGCACCTCTTGCCTACGTGGGGAGTATGCACAGGGGAGGACATTCCATGAATTAGCTCTTTGCATGCCCATCGCTCTGCGGAACCCTGGCGATGCTCAAAGTGGGGTGGCCGGCTCGTCGAGCGGGGCATCCGTTGGGGCGACGGTTAGGCCCAAGGGCGTCGATGGCTCGACGCGTCTTGTAGGGCTAGAGTCATCTTTGGACACAAGATGAAAACACAGCGCTCGACATCCCCATGTGTTGCTTAATCAGAGCGTCCCCCTTCTTAGAAGGAATTAGGGTGAAATTTTGTAATCTCGTAGTCTTTGTCTTATATGAGGTTTTTGGTCTATAATAAGACTTGCATCCCGAATAAGACTTGTATCTCCAATTTGGATGAAATGACGTATGAGTTTTTGGTCTAGAGTTAGACGTGTATCTCAAATCTTGATGAAATAATATATCGCATCTTCCGAGTTTCTTTTGAGAGTTTGCATTTCGCTAATTATCGTTAAGAGAGTATCAACAGTAGTAGGAGCAATTCCGAATGGTGAGCTACTTTGTACTCGCTCGTTCACAAGCAACTAAAGTTGCATCGAACCAAGTGTTGGACTCCGAACTTGTCGTTAAGAGAGTATCAACAGTTGTAGGAGCAATTCCGAATGGTGAGCTACTTTGTACTCGCTCGTCGCAAGTAGCAAAAGCGGAATCGAACCAACTGTTGGACTCCGAACTTGTCATTAAGAGAGTATCAACACTTGTAGGAGCAATTCCGAATGGTGAGCTACTTTGTACTTGCTCATTCGCAAGTAGCAAAAGCGGCATCGAACCAACTGTTGGACTCCGAACTTATTGTTAAGAGAGTATCAACACTTGTAGGAGCAATTCTGAATGGTGAGCTACTTTGTACTCGCTCGTTTGCAAGTAACTAAAGCTACATCGAACCAAGTGTTGGATTCCGAACTTGTCGTTAAGAGAGATCAACAGTTGTAAAAGTAATTCCGAATGGTGAGCTACTTTGTACTCGCTCGTTCGCAAGTAGCTAAAGTGGCATCGAACCAAGTGTTGAACTCCGAACTTTTCGTTTGAGAAAGTTTGTGCTTGGTAAAAGAATCATTAAGACAATTGTTTTTCTGAGAAGGGAAACTGCTTTTTATTAAAAATGAGTTCTAAGTGGCTGCTTCTGAGTTGCAAGACATTATTACATTTACAAAAACAGACTTAACAAGAAAGGAACAACTTAGAAATGCTCTAGAGCTAGCTAGAATTTGCTTGGAGCGGTGTTTTAACACCCTCTTGGTACTTCAATAAGTGCTCAGCATTCCATGTCCTGGCACTCTCTTACCCCCCGGATATTCAAGTTGATAAGCGCCAGGTCGGACAACTTTGGAGATCCTGTATGGTCCTTCCCAATAGGTGCTAGCTTGCCTTTCTTGACGAATGGAGGATCTCTCCCGAATTTCATCGATGAGGTCCAATTTTTTGCGAAGCAAGTTAGAATTTTGCTCCTCATTGTAGGCGATCAAGCGGGGTGAAGGTAGGCCTACCTCCAGTGGGATGACGGCTTTGGAGCCGTAAGTGAGGTTGAAGGGGGATTAACCTGTGGGGTTCTCTTAGTAGTGTGATAGCTCCAGAGCACATTGGGGAGCTGTTTGACCCATAAACCCTTTGCAGACTTGCCCAGTCTCATTTTCAAACCGGAGAGAATTTGCCGATTGGCGTTATCTGCTTGGCCGTTGGACTACGGGTGAGAGATCGAAGAGAATCGTTGGTGGATACCAAGGTCAGTCAAAAAGTGCGAAAGGATGCCCCCGTGAATTGAGTCCCATTGTCCGTTACCAAGCTTCGAGGCACACTGAAACTGCAGATACCGTTCTTCCAAAAGAAACGCTGGACTCTGTTCTCTGTGATCATTGCTAGAGTCTCGGCTTTGATCCATTTGGAGAAGTAGTCGATTGTCATGACAAGGAACTTTAGCTGGCCCGGTGCTAAAGGGAATGGCCTGAGCAAGTCCATTCCCCACTTTGCAAAGGGGTTGGACTGGATAAAGAGGAGAGCTGGGCTTGTGGTAAGCGGTGGATTGTTGAGAATTTTTGGCAGAGGCCGCATTGGCGAATGTGTTGTTCGGCATCGCTAAGGAGAGTGGGCCAGAAGTATCCATAATTCAGGATTTTGCAGGCGAGGGACCTTGCTCCCAAGTGAGCACCACACATCCCTCCATGGACCTCCTTCAAAGCATATTGGGCTTCCTCGGGGGAGAGACATCTTAAGTAAGGCCTGCCATCTACTTGAGTGTAGGAGCATTTTTACATAACCCCCTCGATGAGTGTGTACGCTCGGCTCTGGCTCGGATCTTTCGAGCCTCTTTAGGGTCTAAAGGGAGGATCCCATCTTTGAGGAACTCGAGCAGGGGCCTCATTTAATTCTCCCCGAGTTCTAGGGGAGCATCTCCATTGGCTTGGGATCTTCTTCCTCGATGTTGGGTCTCAAGAGAACTTCTAGTAAGACGGTTTGTTCGTGCCCCTGGAGGGAAGAGGAAGCTAGCTTTGAGAGGGCATCTGCCTGCGCATTCTCTTCTCGGGGGATTCGCTGGAGTTTTGCATCTTTGAAAGAGACCAGCAGTTCTTTGATCTTGGCCAAGTATTTGGCCATGCGACCGACTCGCGCTTCGTATTCCCCTGATACCTGGTTCACTACCAGTTGCGAGTCACTGAATATCTTGATGCGCTTGGCCCCGACCTTGCGAGCCATACACAGGACGGCTATAAGGGCTTCATATTCAGCCTCTTTGTTGGATGCCCAAAAGTTGATACGGAGTGAGTATTGGAGGACGAAATCATCGGGGCCAGTCAAGATGACCCCCGCTCCGCTCCCATTGGTGGACGAGGACCCATCAACATACACAGTCCAGAATGGGGGTTCCTCCATCGCTTTGCTGGCATCGAGAATTGTGCTCTCTGTTATGAACTCCGCTAGGGCTTGGACCTTGATGGCGGTTCAGGGCTGATAGCTGATATCATGCTGGCGCAGCTCGATGGACCACAACATATGGTGCCCCAAGGTCTCGGGCTTGTAAAGAACTTGTTTGAGCTGCTGGTCGGTTAGAACGACCACCAAGTGATACTGGAAGTAGGGGCGGAGCTTTCAGGCCGCCATGACCAATGCATAAGCCATCTTTTCTAGCTTTGGATAACGGAGTTCGGCATCCCTGAGGACCTTACTCACATGGTAGATAGGCTTCTGCGTCTTATCTTCTTTTCTTACTTGAACAGCACTGAAAGTCTGCTCTGAAGTGGCGAGGTATATGTAGAGGACTTCCCCGGGCTTTGGCTTGCTTAAGAGCAGGGGGTTGACCAAATAAGCCTTGAGTTGATCAAAGAACTCCTACTGTTGTTGCCCCTACTCGAAGCCTTTTGCCCCTCTAAGGGCCTTGAAAAATGGGAGACATTTTTCTCCGGACTTGGAGAGAAAACTCCCTATGGCCGCGAGGTGTCCGGTGAGCCTCTGCACATCTTTAACATTGGAGGGGGGAGCCATGTTGTGTATGGCCTGAATCTTCTTGGGGTTGGCTTCTATGCCTCTTTGGCTAACCATGAACCCGAGGATTTTACCGGATGAGACACCGAAGGCACACTTGTTCGGGTTCAATCTCATATCGTGTCTCCTTAACACCTTAAAAGCCTCTTAAAGATCGGAAATATGATCCGATTTGCTGACGCTCTTTACCAACATGTCGTCTACGTAGACTTCCATGTTTCAACCAATCTGTTCCTTGAAGACCTTGTTAACAAGGCGCTGATAGCTGGCACCGACATTCTTAATCCTGAAGGGCATGACAAGGTAGCAATATAGATCCTGATCGGTAAGGAAAGAGGTCTTCGGAATATCTGGACGGAACATTGTGATCTGGTTATACCTAGAAAATGCATCCATGAAACTTAAGAGTTCGTGGCCTGAGGTTGCATCAATCAGGGCATCAATGCTCGGGAGCGGGAATGGATCTTTGGGGCAGGCTTTGTTTAGATCCATGAAGTCAATGCAGATCCTCTAGCTCCTGTTGGCTTTTTTTACCATCACGGCATTAGACAGCCATTCGGGATATTTGACCTCTTGTGTAAACCGTGCCTTCAAGAGTTTCTCAACCTCTTCTTTGATAGCCTGCTGGCGCTCGGGAGCGAATTTGCGTCGCTTTTGCTGAACAGGTCTAGCCCCCGAAGTAATACTAAGGTGGTGCATGAGGAGCTCTTTGGAGATTCTCGACATGTCATTCATAGTCCAGGCAAATAAATCGCGATTTCCTCTTATACACTGGATAATGTCGAATCGGATGGGAGAGGGAAGGACTTTGCTAATCTGGAATGTCCTGGTTGGATCGTCTTCTGAGAAGGCCACCCCTTCCAGCTTATCGGCCGGCTTTGATATAGGTTGGCTACTCCCTTAGGGGAGTTCAAGAGCTTCGAGGGAGAGGACCGGTCCTCCTACCGAGGTCATGTAGCATTTGCGAGCCGCCTCCTGGCTCCCTCTAACTTCTCCTATGCTTGTTGCGGTGGGGAATTTCGTCTTCATGTGGTAGGCTGAGAGTATGGCCTAGAGAGCAGCTAGGTCTGGTCGGCCTAGGATGACGTTGTAGGCAGCCTTCATATCTACCACCATGAAGTCCATCGGCTCAGTTCGGGTGATTGGAGTCTTGCCCGCGGTTACGTCAAGAGTTATGACACCCTCGATCATCACTGGCACCCCTGTGAACCCGTGCAGAGTGCAGCCGTCAGGCTTGAGTCGGTCCCTAGACAGCTTAAGACCCTGGAAGGCCTCTAAAAAATGAATGTTGACCGAAATGCCATTGTCGACCAGGACTCGATGCACATCGAATTGGCCATATGGAGGTTTATTACCAGTGCGTCACAATGGGGTGTTCAGAAGCCCTCCAAATCTCTATCAGAAAAAGTGACAGGGACCCCAAGGCCCTTGGGGGCAGGATAGTTCTGTACAGAATTTACTTCCCGGACGAATGCTTTTCGGGAGAAGTTCGAATCTCCCCCATTGGGCCTTCATGTATGAGATGTAGGATGGCTTCTTCTTTGGAGTTTGGGATCTCCGCGTGCTGCTCGGTTCGCTTATTAGCCCACCTGGGGGGCGGAGGAGGATCTGCCCTGTCCTTTTTTACAAACCTAAAAAGTTGCCCTCTCTGAATAAGGGCCTCGATCTCATCTTTTGGGGCCTGACAGTCATCCTTGTCATGGCCGTGGTCCCTATGAAAGCGGCACCATTTGTCCCTGTTCCTCTTTTTGCCCGGAGTGTTCATCTTCGGAGGTGGTGGAAGAAGACCCTCCTTCCCGACCTCCATTAGGATGGCTGAGACACTCGCGTTGAGTGGAGTGAACTTCTCGAAGCGGGGAGGAGGGTGACGCTGACCTCCATTGACTTTCTGGATCTTCTTAGCTCCTTCTTCAGCGCCCTTCCATTTATTCCCGGAGGAAGATCCCTCAAGAGCGGGGCGGGTGAGAGCCTCTTCCGCTCGGATGTATTTCTCACTCTTAAGCAAGAGTTCTGAGAAATCTCGAGGAGGCTTCTTGGCAAGGGATGCTCTGAGGTTGTCGTTAGTGACGTCGGAGTGGAAGGAAGCAGAGGCCACAGACTGGTCTAGGGAGGCGATGGATCGGGCCTCGACGGTGAAACGTTTAACATAGTCTCTTAACCGCTCGCCCTTCCTTTGATGGAGCAATAGCAACGAGGTGCTCATCTTTTTAGCCCAACGGCTACTCACGAAATGAGTAAGGAAGAGCCCTTCGAGCTGATTGAAGGAGAAGATGGAGGCCGGGGCTAGTCGTGAGTACCATTCTCTTGCAGGCCCCTTCAGCGTGGCCGGGAAAGATTTGCAAAGAAGCGCGTCCGATGCCTGGTGGATCATCATGAGAGTTTTAAAACTCTCAATGTGGTCAGCAGGGTCGGACTCCCCATTGTATGACTCAAAATGCAGGGGCTTGAAGTTCTCTGGGACTAGTGCTTTCATTATGGTTCGGGAGAATGGAGGCCTGCTGGGGCGGAAATTCCTCACCCGTTGTTCCTCTTCTCTGTCAAGTCGGCCAAGGCGAATCTCCATCTCGTGGAGATGGCGGTAGAACGAATCTTCCCTTCGGTCATATCTTGCTGAGCCCCGGGACTCGTCCTCATGCGGAAGGGGACTGGGAGTGCGACGGTAATAGCTTGGGGCAGGTTGAGGACTGGGAGTACGCTGCCGATAGCTTGGGGCATGTTAGGGACTGGCCGCCCGCTAATCGTGATCGGGAACAACATTGAGGGCCCTCAGGACTGCTTCTTGACATTGTTGGAACTCTTCCCTTGTGACACGTGTCTCCCGCTCTCGGTGGTCCCGTGGGGTGGGTCGACCGGTTGGAGAGCAGCTTCTCCTCTGACGATGCTGGGGTGACTCCCTTCTCCTCCCGGGAGAGTTGGATCTTCTGCGATCTGGTTTACAGGGGGATCAGGCTCTAGGGGACCGGATCACTGGACCGCTTTGATGTTCTCAGCGGATTATCCCGTCATGGGTCCGCTTCTCATCCAAGCGAGTCCGAAGATCTATTCCATGCTACCAGTTGATAATAATGTGTCGGAGGTCTTTTGGAATTGGAGGACTGTGAGAGGCCATGGGGTCGGATGAGGGGTTATGTATCGAGACATGGTCATGATGAGGAGGTTTCCTTTGTTGACTTTGGCTGGAGGGTCCCGCGGCAGTCCCATAAGGCCCTAGAGGAGCCTGCTGGGGCTGAGGCTGCTGAGGAAGGGGCTGTCCATGCTGAGGTTGCTAGACGGATTGAGGGAGAGGCTATCCAGGCTGCGGCTGCTGGACTTGCTGAGCGGGTTGAGGGTGGACCTCATGAAGTGGAGGAGGAGAAGGAGCGGGAGTGGCTCTGCGGTTGGAGACCGTCGCCTTCCTCTTCTTCGGAGGCATAGCTCGAAACTACTTTCACTGATGAAATAAGGTTCGATTGCTTTTGTTTTCCACAGACGACGCCAATCTGTTGCAGCTATTTTTGGTGTGGGAGAAAACAGATGAATTTGTGGATTCTTGGAGAAACGAACTAAGCAAACCTGATGACTTTCATCGGCGTTTGATTGGTTTCTTGCTGCTGCCGTGAACCTGCAAAATGTCCGATACACCGGGATGGATCCCGATGACGAATCCTCCGACACTCTTGTCAATAATCAGGAAGATTATGAAAGAGCTTTATGTGGAAAAATATTGATTACCTTATTACGGTGGGGGGTGAGGGGTATTTATAGTTGCCTCGAGACCCGTTTCGAGATAAGGATTTATCTCTACTTCCCCGTGTTTACGGATAAGAAGGAGAGTTTAAATTGCCTTTTAGAGATAATCACGAATTTGAATTACTCTTTATCCATCTGAATTGGTTTGTAACAGGTTGGTACCCATACCCAATAGGACAGATCTGTTTATAGGTTATTGGGCTTTGAAGAAAGACCTAGTTCCCAATTTGGACCCATTTGTAGGTGAAATTATTGTTTTACCCCTGAGAGCTTTAAGATTCGTGCTCGATTTGAACATCCTGACTTGATCCTATTTTTATCCATATCATTTACTTTCTCATACTCATTTTATTTCATACACTTTCTTTACTTCTCATTCTCATTTCACATTGTTGCCGCTGAATCTGGTGTGGGGGCAAACAGATAGTATTTGTGGATTCTTGGAAAACTTTGAATAGCAAACCTGTCACCTATTCCGCCGGAGTTTGACCGTTGACTCCCGCTGTTCACCTGCAAAAAGTGCGGGACACCGGGGTTAATCCCGGCGACGCACCCTCCGACACTCAAGTCAGTAATCAGGAAGATTATGAAAGAGCGTAAATTGGCAAAAGATTGATTACCTCTTAATGGAGTTGGATGGGGGGTATTTATAGGCGCCGCTGGGGTCAGATTAGGAATGTAATCCCTGTGGTTAGATAAGGAATGTAATTCCTAATCCCCAGTGAAAGGATAGATATGAATCAGGGCCGTTGATTAGGACTAATCAGAAACCCTAATTCTATCCTTTTTGGACCGGGTATATTGCGGGTTGAAACTCGCACCCAGTTGAGGTGGATCCGTTCGCGGGTTAGTGGGTCTTCGAGGAGGAGAACCCGTACCCGCTTCAGACCCATTGGTAGGTGAAATCACCGTTTTACCCCTGGGCTTTAAGATTCGTGCCCGATTTAGACGGTTCCAATTTAACCCCATTTTTAGCCATATCACGAGCCCCCCACTCCCGAAGACTGAGTTTGATCAGCCTTTGAGGAGTATTTTTACTGTTTTAATGGTTGGCGGAGTTGTATCGGAGTCAAAATGGAAGGTTTTGAATCTTTGAAGGAGGTAGTGTGGTGATTTTTCAAGTGGGTTGCACACTAAGTTGTTCTTGAGCTTTTCTGGATGTTTGGTGATTTTTATCTATTTTTCTGGATTTTTTATTTAATTTTGCGAAGTGTTTACCGGTCGTTCGGGGGTCTTAACAACATGTTCTAGGCAACAATTGTTCTTTCAGGGGCTCAAAAATATACCCCCGAATTTATAATTATTTCCTAGAATTTTTAGTTAATTTTCCCGAATTTTTAGTAATTTTTTCGCAATTTTTAAATAAATAAAACGATTAAAATAAATAAAAACTAATTTTTAATACCGATTTATGGCGTGGCGCGATCTGGGCCCTCCATCAGCGTCGAGCGTGATTTTCTGGGCGATCGGACGATCCATGTTCCTCGGCAGATAGTTTTTTCGTATGAGAGGGTCGGCAGCTCAGCTCCTCGGCTCGGAATCTGCCGAGCTACGTGGCACGATCCTGAGCGTCCATCTCAGCGCGGATCCCCAAAAAATGCTATTTTTTCGTTTAGTGAATGTGGCAAGATCCGGGATGTCCATCACGTTGAGCACGTTTTTTGACAAGATCCAACGGCTGAGAAGGGTCGGCCTCTTTTTTCTCCATATGTGGTGGTCGGTTCCTCGTCCACTCGGCTCGGCAGTTCGGCGTTGTAGGCCGAACAAGTGCTCCGACAGGATGTTCGGTTCGACCTAGTAGCTCGAAGGCTCAACCAAGCTGTTCGTTAGCTCGGCTAAGCGCTCCGGTGGCTCAATTCCTTGTCTACTGTAATAGGGGCTCGGTGGTCCAGCCCAGCTGTTCGGTAGCTCGGCTCGGCCTGTCGAGATCTTCCGAGCTACGTGGCATGATCCTGAGCGTCCATCTCGGCCTGAATTACGAGGACGGGGTTCAGATCACAAGAAAACGTTATCTTGTCATTTTGTGCGCTATCTGAACCGTCCATCAAGTTTTGACACGAATTTTGGAACGATCCGACGGTGATTCTGCCTCGGCAGAATTTTTCTCCATATGTGGAGGTCGGTACCTTGGCACCTCGGTTCGGTTAGAACAGTTGTGTGGTGGCACGTCGAGGTGTTGATTGCCGAGGGATGGAGTTAGACGTTTTGAAGAGTTCTGGTTTTGAACCGTCGCCATCTTCCGACCCAGTAGCTCGGTCGCTTAGCCAAGCTGTTCGATAGCTCGGCCAAGCACACCGGTGGCTGGCAGCTCAGAAGGTATGCGTGGCTAGATCTGGAGCGACCATCATGGCGTGAATCACGAGGACGGGGTTCAGATCACGAGAAAATGTTATCTTGTCGTTTTGTGGGCGTGGCGCTATCGGAACCGTCCATCAAGTTTTGACACGAATTTTGGAATGATCCGACGGTGATTCGGCCTCGGCAGAATTTTTCTCCATATGTGGAGGTCGGTACCTCGGCACCTCGGTTCGGTTAGAACGGTTGTTTGCCTGGCACGTCGAGGTGTTCATTGCCGAGGAATGGAGTTGTGTTTTGACGAATTCTTGTCTTGAACCATCGCCATCCTTCGACCCAGTAGCTCGATTGCTTAGCCAAGCTGTTCGGTAGCTCGGCCATGCACACCGGTGGCTGGCAGCTCAGAAGGTACGCATGGCTAGATCTGGAGCGTCCATTACGGCGTGAATCACGAGGACGGGGTTCAGATTACGAGAAAACGTTATCTTGTCGTTTTGTGAGTGTGGCACTATCTGAACCGTCCATCAAATTTTGACACGAATTTTGGAACGTTTCGACGGTGATTCGGCTTCGGCAGAATTTTTCTCCATATGTGGAGGTCGGTACCTCGGCACCTCGGTTCGGTTAGAACGGTTGTTTGGTAGCACGTCGAGGTGTTGATTGCCGAGGGATGGAGTTGTGTTTTGACAAATTTTGGCTTTGAACCGTCACCATCCTCCGACCCACGGTTGCTTAGCGAAGCTATTTGGTAGCTCGGCTATGCACACCGGTGGCCGGGTGATGGAGTTAAGCGATTTGAAGAGTTCTGGCTTTGAACCGTCGCCATCCTCCGACCCAGTAGCTCGGTTGCTTAGCCAAGCTGTTCGGTAGCTCGGCTAGGCACACCGGTGGCCGAGTCATGGACTTAAGCGATTTGAAGAGTTTTTGTTTTGAAATGTCGCAACTCTCCGTTTTAGCGTTTTGCCTTCTCTTAGTGGGCTTTTAAATGCCCAAGGAAGCCCAAATGTCGCTTTGAGGTTATAAATTCTTACTCCCCCACCCCATAGCTCATTTCTCACTTTTCACTCCAAGTTTTCACTTTTACTCTCTGTGAGCTCTGCTAGCGGCGATTTTAGCTCCAAGGCAGTTGCGTTAGCTGTCGCGTGGGCCAGGCGATTTCCGGCAAACTAATTCCGACCGTGAACGTCACTTCAAAGCCACATCACATCAAGGTCAGTTTATTTGCCTTAGCTTTTTTTTAGAGATGTCAAGGGTAGACTCGGGGAGTGAGGCCTCGTCTTCGGGCGATAGTGGCGCCGAGGAGAGGAGGCGAATGGAGATCCGAAGAAAGGGGAAGGAGGTGGTCGGGCCGTCCGTGGCCGAGGTGAAGAAGAGGAAGAAGAAGGCAGTGGCCTGATCTCCTGTAGTCGAGGAGATCGTGGAGACCGAGAGGCGAGTCCCTGAGTTGGGCCGGTACCCTTGTGTACTGTCCGGCCATACCGCAGTCAGGCAATACGACGGTGAACTTCTGGAGAAGGCGATCGTAGGTCGATCGATAGTGTACGAGGAGAACGACCCGGTCCAGACTACCGAGGTGGACGAGATTGCGTCGGTATTATCCGAGAAGGACTTGCTCCGGATCAGAAAAGGGTTCGCCATCCCTCCGGAGTACAAGCTGATCCTCCCCGGCCCTGGGATGCGAGCGAACTCCAAGCTGTCGTCGGATATGTGTGTGTTCGACTACGACTCGCTGAATGCCGGATTGCATTTTCCACTGCACCCCTTTGTGTTAAAGGTCCTCCAGTGGTACTACCTGGCGCCGACACAGTTTATGCCGAACACCTGGCGCCACGTGAATGCCTTTGTGCTGCAGTGCCGTAACGCCGAGGTCGAGCCAGACATGGTGATACTTCGGAGCATGTATCGGATTCACCGGATGCACAAGACCGAGCATCACTACTACCTGTCACCCCGGAAATGCGTTCGGCTCATAGAGAATCCGAACTCGATAAAAGGTTGGAAGGAGAAATTCTTTTTGTTGAAGGAGCCCTCGATGCTGAACATTCCAACTCGGTGGAAAGAAGAGGTGTCGAAGTTTGCGAGGGTCGACCCGGTACTGACGGTGGCCGAGGCAGAAGTAGCGGAGAAGATCATTGCTCTCCCAATGTTGAGCTGGAGGGAAATGACCGAGGAGGTGCTAAACGGGTCGGGCCTCAGTCCGATCGACCCGAGTACGCTCCTGACATCTCGTAATACTTTTTTTTTCTTTCTAAGTTTCTTGCTCGTTTCTCTAACTTGTTGTTTGTTTTGTTATTTGGAACAGAAGCGCCGAAGATGACTTTCTGGGGATGATGAACGAGCGAGGCAAGGTTGCCGACGGAAGGAAGAGGAAGAGGCCGAGCGCGATGGCTTCGTCCGGCTGGCCCTCTAAGGCTCCTTCGGCAGTTGCTCCGCCTACTACCGTTCCTGAGGCCCCCTCGCCAGCGGTGGTCGTCTCCGCCGACCCCTCGGCTCCTGCTGCGTCTGGCACGGCCGGTGAGGCCTTCAACATTTCGAAGGCACTGTCGCTCGAGGCTCCGCCCCTGACAATTCACGCCGAGGAAATCCTGACTGAGCAGCATAAGAAGCTGTTCGTCCCGGACTGGCGAGTCAAGAACCATGACGGCTTCCTCGGGGACTCGCAGATGTGCATGCAAGCCGTCAAGCACTTAGAGACCCCAAAGGATCGAGCCGCACTAAAGGCGGGGACGACTGGCGATGACACCTACGAAGTTGCTCGGTCGCTTGTGTCGGTAAGCTTTGCATTCATTCTTTTTGAGAATTTCTTAAGTCTGTCGTTCGGCTTTTACTTTGTTCTTATTCTCTTTTTCCTTCGGCAGGCCACTTGTCACTTCGGCCACCTCATCCAAGAGTTCGCCGAACAGGAGAGGGAGTTGAAGGCCGCCAGCGACAAGGACAGGGCGGATAAGGCGAGGGCAGTTCGGCAGCTCGAGGCAGAGCAGAGACGCTCGGATGGCTTGGCGGTCAGGGTCGCCGACCTCGAGGCGGACCTAGAGTGAGCTAAGGGGCGGCTCGCCGACAAGGTTGCCAAAGTCGCTAAAGCTGCCGAGGAGTTGGCAGCATCTGCGACGGCACTGGAGGAGGCAAAGGCAGAGAAGGATGCCGCGGAGGCGAAGATAAGGGCGGAGGTTGAAGCCAAGGCAAAGGCGCACATGGCTTCTAACATGGAGAAGTCCTACGAAAGGGCATTCGACCATGTCCAGGAGCGTGTCCTCGGCTTCCAGAGAATTGGATATAGGCTGTGGCCCGGGGCCACGTAGAGGGCGAAGAAGAGGAGGGCGAGGAAGAGGAAGGCAACGAGGAGGAGGAGGTGGTCCCTAAGACTGTGGTGACCGACCCCCAAGCCGGGGCAACGGGGGGCGATGGGCCGTCTGACGAGGCGCCTGTGGTCAAGCCGTCGTGGCAGGTGGACCCTTGATCTCCTCGTCTTCTTGTATTTTTGTTTTTCTTTACTTCGAATGTAATGCCTTTTCGTGGACTGGCCACCGCTTCTGTTATGAATGAAGAAAAAATTTTGTTTTGGTCTTGTCTAAGTGTTTTGTTTGGATTTTTAGTCTTTCAATGTGATGCCCTTGTTTTTAGAACGTCGAACACGCACCGGTTACCGCAGCCGCTCGGTGCCGTGCAGAACTGTTTAAGCAGTCTCGTGAAGCTCGTCTCGAGGGCGAGATTGACCTGATCCAAAGAGTGCTGTTCAACGTGGAGAAGAAGAACAGCGAATTACTGGCCGAGGTGCATCACCTGCGGATAGTCGAGGAAGAACTCTCCGCTAAAGAGGAAGAGTTGGCCTCGGTGCTGGCCGGGCGAGACGAGCTTGCGACGAAGGTCGAGCAGCTGCAGAGGGTTATAGTTGACAAAAGCATCGAGGTGACCCATCTGCGTTGCATCATATCCGATAGTGCCGAGTACCCTGGTTTGGCATAACTCCCTCAGCTAAAGATATCGGTGAAGGACGACACCTTGAAAGATAGGATCGTCGAGCTCGAGGAGGAGGTCACTCGTCTAAAGCCTCAGCCCGCGAGGGCCAACGTCCGCAGCACCTCGTGTACACGCGAGGAGTGCGAACGAGGTATTTCCTTCTACGAGCTCGCGACTCGTCCTCCCGCCACAGGTCGGACCGCAGCCGATGCCTAGAGTGGCGTAGTTGTTAGCTCGAGCGGAGCCTCGGTCGGAGCCACTGTTAGGGTTAGTGGCGAAGAGGCATCCCAGTTCGTCGGCCTAGAGACGAGCTCGGAGATGAAGAGACGAAAACCCCGAGTGTCTCTGAATCGGAATATCCCTATTCCGAGGAGGCACTGAACAAGTTGTACTAGGCTTTTGATTTCTTGCATCGTCTTTTTGTTGTAGCTTTTTGCCTTGTAAATTTATCAAGTTGCTTTTTTGTTGTAACTTCTTGCCTTGTAAATTTATCAAGTTGTTTTAATGAAATCGAAGTTCGTCTGCTCATTGTTGTGCCGTAGTTGCCTTGCTCTTGAAACCAACCATAAGAACCAGTAGTTAGCTTATTCGAGCGTTCTAGCCATAGAACTCTTGCGTTAGCTGTAGAACTTTAGCTCTTGCTCGGGATATACCGAGGCAACTGAGCACTTCGGTAGTGTGGTAGCTCGGATTTCAGACCTGAGCCATGTGGCTCAATCTAGACGGCCGATCATGATCATGGCACGAATCACGAGGCAGAAGGCTCGAGTTTCGAGAAAACGCTATCTTGTTGTTTTGTGGATACGTGGCACGATCTGATCCGTTCATCATGTTCTGGTATGCATTTTGAGACGATCCAACGGTGAAATTGGTTCGGCAGAATTTTTCTCCATATGTGGAGGTCAGTTCCTCGTCCGCTCGGTTTGGAATACTGAGGGAGTGTAGTCGAGCCGAGCGTTGGACTCCGAAATTGCCGTTAGAGTTGTTCAACGGTTGTGGGAGCAGTTCCGAATGGCGAACTACTTCTAGCTCGTTTAAGAGCGAGCTTGCAAAGTAGAATCGAGCCAAGTGTTGGACTCCGAACCATCGTTAGACTTGTTCAACGGTTGTGGGAGCAGTTCCGAATGGCGAACTATTTCTAACTCGCTTAAGAGTGAACTTGCGAAGTAGAATCGAGCCAAGTATTGGAAACTGAAACATCGTTAGATTTGTTCAACAGTTGTGGGAGCAGTTCCGAATAGCGAACTACTTCTAGCTCACTTAAGAGCGAGTTTGCGAAGTAGAATCAAGCCAAGTGTTGGACTTCGAACCATCATTAGAGTTGTTCAACAGTTGTGGGAGCAGTTCCGAATGGCGAACTACTTCTAGCTCGCTTAAGAGCGAATTTGCGAAGTAGAATCGAGCCAAGTGTTGGACTCCGAACCATCGTTAAGGTGAAGAGTAAAAGCAGAGAGATGCAAACAATTTTACAAGTAAAATATGAAAAAGCTTTCTTTATTGATGACTAATGGTCGGCTGCTTCTAAAGTTGCGAGCCATTATTACAAGAGAGAAATAAAGGAAAAAGTACAAGTAAAAGGAGAGGAACGGTTCGACATCCCAGAATACTTAGAGAGGCGTTAGTGCTCTCTCTTGGTATTTCAAAAGATGGTCGACATTCCAAGTCCTGGGAATCTCTCTGCCTTCGAGGTCTTCTAGTCCGTATGTCCCGGCTCGAACTACTTTGGCGATCTTATAGGGTCCCTCCCAATTTGGAGCTAGTTTGCTCTTCTGACCAGGAAAAGAGATGGCTAACTTTCTAAGGACCAAATCCCTTTCTTTGAGGTCGGTAGGACGGACTCTCTTATTGTATGCCAGCTCGATCCTTCTCCAGTAGCTTTGTTGCCGAATGGCAGCTCTTTCACGGATCTCATCAATCAAGTCTAGATTTGCTCGGAGCTTTCTGGTATTTTGTTCTTCTTCATAAGCTATTAGACGAAGAGAGGGTATACCGACTTCCAGGGGGATCATAGCCTCGGACCCATATGTGAGATTGAATGGGGACTCTCCTGTGGGGGTCCGTTTTGTGGTGCGGTAGTTTCACAGCACGTTAGGGAGCTGATCGACCCATAAGCCTTTAGAGCATTTATCCAACCTCTTCTTAATACCGAAGAGGATCTGTCGGTTAGCATTCTCCACTTGGCCATTCGACTGTGGATGGGAAACAGAGGAGAATCGGTGCTGGATGGCGAGGTCTTCACATAGAGCTCGGAAGGCAGCCCCGGTGAACTAGGTTCCGTTGTCTGTTATGAGGATCCGAGGGACACCGAATCGGCAGATTACGTTCTTCCAGAAGAACTGAAGTACTTTGTTCTCGGTGATCGTGGCCAAGGGCTCGGCCTCTATCCACTTTGAGAAGTAGTCAATTGCCACGACTAAGAATTTGAACTGGCCGGGAGCTGGTGGGAATGGCCCTAGTAAATCCATCCCCCACATTGCGAAAGGGATAGGACTTGATAGGGAAGTGAGTGGAGCTTGTGGGAGGCGTCGGATGTCGGAGTACTTCTGACAAGAGCTGCATTGCCGAACGTGTCGTTCGGCATCTTGTAGGAGAGTGGGCCAGAAATATCCATAATTCAATACTTTGCGAGCTAGGGATCTGGACCCTGAATGTGCCCCGCCGATGCCTTCATGAAGTTCTTGCAGGGCATAGCCGGCTTGTTCCGGGGAGAGGCATCTCAAATAAGGTCTGCCGTCTACCTGTGTGAAGGAGCGCTTGTATAGGATGCCCTCGATAAGTGTGTAACGCTCTGCTCGGGTTCTCACTCGGCGAGCTTCCTTAGGATCTTCGGGGAGGAGCCCATCCCTCAGGAACTCAACGAGGGGTTTCGTCCAGTTATCTTGAAGCAGGACAGGTAGAGACTCCATAGAATCAGAAGTTTCGTCTTCTATACTCGGCTTCAGGAGTACCTCAATCAGGACGGTCTGCTTGAGACCTTGGAGGGAGGAGGAGGCCAGCTTAGAGAGGGCATCGGCCTGGGAATTCTCTTCTCGGGAGATTCGCTGGATGAGAGCTTCTTCAAATAGGGCCATGAGATTCCTGACCTTAGCTAGGTACTTAACCATTCGATCATCTCGTGCCTCATACTCGTCGAGGACCTGATTTACGACCAGCTGAGAGTCGCTAAAGATCCTGAGGCACTGCGCCCCTACATTGCGAGCCATTCCGAGGCCAGCTATGAGTGCCTCGTACTCTGCTTCATTGTTCGAGGCCTTGAAGTTGATGCGGAGGGAGTATCGGAGGATGAAATCAACTGGACCGGCCAGAATGACCCTGGCTCCATTTCCCTCGTTACAAGAGGAACCATCCACATAAACTGACCAGACAGGTGGTCCCTTCATTGCTTGGTTGAACTCGGGGATGGTACTTTCAACTATGAATTCTGCTAAGGCCTGAGCCTTGGTCGCGGTCCAAGGCTGATATGTTATATCATGCTGGCTCAGCTCGATAGACCACTTCATAAGGCGACCGGAGGTCTCTGGCTTGTGGAGAACTTACTTCAGCGGTTTGTCGGTAAGAACGACCACCGAATGGGACTAAAAATATGGGCGAAGTTTTCTTGCGACCATCACTAGGGCATATGCCATCTTCTCTATCCTGGGGTAGCGGAGCTCGGCATCCCGAAGTACCTTGCTCACGTAATAGATGGGCTTTTGGGTCTTATCTTCTTCCCTCACGAGAACGGCGCTGAGGGTCTGCTCGGAGGCTGCTAGGTAGAGGTAGAGGGGTTCACCAGAAATTGGTTTGCTGAGGAGAGGAGGATTGACAAGGTAAGCCTTGAGTTGGTCGAATGAATCTTGTTGCTGCTGACCCCACTCGAAGCCTTTAACCCCCCTGAGAGCCTTGAAGAAGGGGAGGCATTTCTCCCCTGACTTGGAGAGGAAACGCCCTATGGCTGCCAGGCGACCCGTTAGCCTCTGAATCTCTTTGACATTCTTCGGAGGAGCCATGTCTAATATGGCCTTGATCTTCTCGGGGTTGGCCTCAATTCCTCTCTGGCTGACCATAAAGCCTAGGAATTTCCCCGACGAGACTCTGAACGCACATTTGTTCGGATTGAGCCTCATGTTGTGTTTCCTGAGTACGTCGAATGCCTCTTGCAGATCGGTCACATGATCGGCCCTGTGGATGCTCTTCACAAGCATGTCGTCAACATATACCTCCATATTTCAGCCAGTTTGAGCTTGGAAAACCTTATTGACGAGGCGTTGATAAGTAGCGCCTGCATTCTTCAAACCGAACGGCATTACCCTGTAGCAGTAGAGGCCCTGATCGGTTATGAAGGAGGTCTTCGGGATGTCAGGGGGGAACATACGAATCTGATTGTAGCCTGAGAAGGCGTCCATGAAGCTGAGGAATTCATGGCCCGAAGTGGCATCAATTAAAGTATCGATACTTGGAAGAGGGAAGGGGTCTTTGGGGCAAGCCTTGTTGAGATCGGTAAAATCGATACAAATCCTCCAGGTCCCATTGGACTTCTTCACCATTACCACATTCGAGAGCCATTCGGGATAGTTTACCTCCTGTATGAACCGGACCTTCAAGAGCTTGTCCACTTCCTCTTTTATGGCTAGCTGGCGCTCGGGGGCGAACTTGCGCCTCTTCAGTTGGACCGGTTTGGACCCCGGAGCAACACTGAGGTGGTGGACCAAGAGCTCTTCAGAAATTCCAGACATGTCTGCGGCTGACCAAGCAAAGAGGTCTCTGTTCCTTCGGATGCACTGGACTATGTCGGAGCATAGGGCGGATGGGAGGGTCTTGCTAACGAAGAACTTTCGGCTTGGATCCTGCTCAGAGAAGAGCACTTCCTCCAACTCATCCACCGGCTCGGACGTTGGTTGGGCAACATCTTAGAGGATTTCCAGAGTTTCGAGGGAGAGGACTAGACCGAGGGTAAAGGTCATGTAGCACTTGCGGGTCATTTCCTGATTGCCTTTTACTTCCCCTACTCTCGCCCGGGTGGGGAATTTCATCTTGAGGTGATAGGCGGAAGGGATGGCTTCAAGGGCAGCTAGGCCGGGCCGACCCAAAATGACATTGTAAGCTGCTGGGATATCCACGACCATAAAGTCCATCGACTCCGTTCGGGTAGTAGGAGTTTTGCCAGCGGTTACGTCGAGGGTGATCACCCCTTCAATAGTCACTGGCACTCCCGTGAACCCATGGACTGTGTAGCCGGCGGGCTTAAGTCTGTCTATGGATAGCTTGAGGCCTTTGAAAGCAGCGAGGAAGAGGATATTAACGGAGCTGCCATTGTCCACTAGGGTCCTCTCCACTTTGAAGTTCGCCATATGGAGGCTGATGACGAGTGCGTCACAATGGGGCGTTCTGTAATGCCCCGAATCCCAAATACACTGAATTCGAGATGTTCTACAGGATCTTTTCACTTTCTTTAGTACAATTTTACAGGGAAATTTAAACTTTTCACTTCACATCAGAGTTTACATCAATATTACACTTTTCATTTGCACAGCGGAAGTAAAATTTACAACAATTACATAAATGTACAACAACATGGTATAATCTTTAAGCATCCATTCCTCTTTAATCTTTAACATGTCATTTACCTGCATATAAGACTGTGGGTACGTCAGTTTATTCAACCGACGATCATTATAAACGGCCATCCTCTCTATGCCGGAAATAGTATAACTCAATTTTCCATATTTAGCAAACACAAACTTGTCACATTTCAAATAAAGGGACTACCCTATTGATGTCGTGTTGTGATTGTGCACTTAATCCTTAATGCGTTTATTTATGTTACATGACGCTAATGCGCACTTGTTCGGATTCTATGCATCCCATACTACATAGGTCCGAGGGCAAGCCCTTATTCGTTCTTCATCTTTGTAGGGTTCAATCCCTCGTTATGACTTAGTCTACTACTGTAACTACGGTAGTGTCTTAGATGTCCTATGATCTATGAGCCCATGTCCAGGCAGCCTGGAGGGGAATCCCACGCATTGACACGACGCATCGAGCAGGCAACCTATGGACAATTCAGCCTCCGCCATGGAACAATGGCACCACCCATAGCCACTCGAACATCCCACGAGCGTCGCCACTGGGACGATAATTCTGGAGTAGCGCTCACGCCATGTCTTGACGCATCAAGCAGGCAGCCTGTGGATCGCTCTCACACCGCTATCCGATGGCCCCCATACTCATGTTTTTCTTCTACTTTCATCACGTCTTCACTATGTGCTAATCCTTAGTTTTATTAAAAATCATGAACAAAAATTTAATCTCTAGAGTTAGCCTCTCCACTAACCGGACTTATTCATTCATTTCAACATGACCAACCTTGGTCTAATTTCATTTCATTTCATTTCATTTCTTAATGCCGGGGGAGACTTAGCTACTCTATTTCAATTTTCATTTCACAATTTTCAACTTATAAATTCCACATGTTGAGTTCTCATACTCACATGTATATTCTCTTTTCAATTCATGATTCCTAATTTGTTCACACGTCCATAATTGTACATGAATTTCATGCACTTCTTCAATTATCACAACGAATCAAATTTCACTTTATTAACAAATGTGCATACTTCATTTTGTACCACAATGAGAAATAAATTGCATTAAGTCACACAACCAAGTTTCTTTTGCCAAATCACCTTCTAATACATCATTATTATTTATTCTTATAAGCTATACTTTTTCACAAATACATAATCTAGAACCATAGTTCTATTTATGCCTTTTGCTCACAAACCATAGTGTATTTCATTCAAATAACGTCCAAATCACTCTTATAAAATTCCTTACATTTTTATGAGAATAACCATATTTTTTTCACAATTTTCGGACATCTAGAAACCCCAAAAAAAATATTTTTTATATATACCGAAGGTAGGAATCGAACCCAGGCATACGGGAAACAAAGCCAAGAGCACCCGCCACTAGGTCGATCTGTGCTAGTGGTATAAAGGGGGCGAAAATTGTATTTATTACTCTCGGGTCGGAAGTTATATGCTTTCAAAAATGTGGAATGTATATGCGGCTACAGGGGTTCGAACCAGTCACCCCCGAGAACACAACCGCACACAGTGACCGCCTGAGCTACATGCTCAGGTTGTCACAGTACCAAATTAAAACCCATATGAATCATTTTGCCACTGTTGTTAAAAAATACTCGATGTTCAATTAATCTTGGTTCATATTGCCTTTGTAAAAATTACTGAAAAATTCCAGATTAACTTCCCCTCACATGATCTTCATATCAGCAAGTATAAAATAATTTTTGCAAATAAAAATATATTTTTCACCCAATTCAATGAATCTTTTCATTATAACCACTATATTTTTCATTTTCGACATTGAATAACAATTAGTCTTCAAATCTTTTCTATCCAAAATTTCTTATACTAATTTTCTGATATTAATCTTTTATTCAACATACAAATCTAATTTCTTTGAATTTGTCCAACCCCAAAATAACTCAAAAAGATCTCTTCATAAATTAGCACTAACAAAGTACTAATTTTTACATACAATTAGTGATGGTCATAAATGTATTTTCTTTAAATCAACATATGCTTCTAGTCCAATCATGTACATCACAAAATATATAGCCACTTATCAATTAACATGCTCACACATCAAACATTCAAGAAGTTACTCTTTCCAAAAAGCGTGCTCTTTCTTAATCAATTTCATGTTTCCAATTTTCAATTAAACTAGCATTCTTATTAGTATTTTCAAGCATCAATACTAGCATCATTCTTAAGGAAATTTAACCACTATCATTCATTTATTCTAATAAGCATGGAGAATTTTACCCACAACTTAGTTTAACAATAGAACCACATGCAAATTGTTCATTAACATACCAATCAATTTATGAACTAACTTCCATTAAAATGTATTCTTACTAATATTTTCCATGCATCATTTCTAATTAGAAATAAAGGAACTCAAACCACTTTATAGCCACATTCTTATTGCACACAATCACACGTAATTCGCACATCAATAATTCAATCAACTAGAGATCATCTTTTCAATTAAATATGCATTCTTATTAATCATTTCCATGCAACTTTTGCTAATTAAATCTAGCATATATTCCTATGTTAGAAATAAAGAAAATTCTACCCACCTTGTATGGAGAGAAAACAACACAATAGCAACAAAGTCCTTGCGAAAGTGCACCTCCTCCTAGACGATGCGCGCACAAGCTCCACAACACCACCACCGAATGCTTCCTCCTTGGAATGGCCGGCCTCTCCTCTTTGGAAAATGCAAGCAATCCCACACAAACTCTCACTCTTTTTTAACTCACACTATTACCAAAATAAGACTATAGTTTGGAAAGATATAATTGCATATGAATATAGCCATGGGAGGGGGGGTATTTATACTAGAAATCAAGTGAAATGGAGGGCTAGGATTGACTAGTTGGTTGTAGGATGGAGGGCCAAGATTAGAGTAGGAGTTATAAAAACTACCCACAACTATACAACCACCTCCATGATCACCACTCAATTATTTGAAAATCCCTCCAAAAAGAATGCAAACCGGCCATGGAAAAGTGTGCATTGCACGTGTACGTGTAGTGCACGTGCATGCAACTAGGACCAAAATTGTACATTTTAATTTGTACAAAAAATAAAATAGTTTTTAAGTTGTCTTCTACATGACAAGTTAAATAAAAATAGGTTAATCCATGGGCTTTATTTTGGGCCAAAATAGTTATTAAAAATAAAATAAATAAAATACATTTTGGGCTTTAAGAAAAAGGCCTTTTAATTAAATTAAAATAAGGCTTTCTATTTGTTTAAAGAAAGGCTTTTTGTACAAAATAATTTGAGAACACATATTTAGATATTTATACATATCATAATAAAATAATTATAAGATTTAATTCAATCAAAATATTGCACGTGCACACTACGTGCAAAATAAAATAATTTTTCATTAATTGAAAAATCAGGGTATTACACGTTCGGACACCCTCAAGGTCTTCATATGAGAATGTGACGGGCACTCCGAGGCCTTTAGGAGGAGGGGTGGCGCGAACCGAATTGACTTCCCTTATAAATGCTTTTCGAGAGGAGTTGGAGGAGTCCCCCATTGGGCCCCCATGAATGAGGTGTAGGGCACGCTCCTCTTTGAAGTCGGGCGTTTCATCGCGTTCAGGACGCTTGTTAGCCCCCCAAGGTGGGGGAGGAAGATCGGCTCGGTTCTTTCTCACGAACCTGGTCAGTTGCCCCCTATGGATGAGGGCTTCTATCTCGTTCTTCAGGGCCCGACAATCATTGGTGTCATGGCCATGGTTCCGGTGATAATGGCACCACTTCTCTATATCCCTCTTCTTGTCGGGGGTGTTCATTTTTGGTGCAGGGGGTATCACCCCCTCCTTCTCAACTTCCATAAGAATTGTGGAGTAAGGAGAGTAAATTTTTCAAATCTGGGGGGAGGTCGGCGCTGGCCGCCATTATCCTTCTTGAGCTTCTTGGCCCCTTCCTCTCCTGTTCCCTTTCTCTTAGACCCAGAGGAAGACCCCTCCAAGTTGGGGCGGTGCTCAGCTTCTTCGGCCCGAATATACTTTTGCTCTGGAGGAGGAGGTCAGAGAAGTTCTGTGGGGGCTTCTTGGCGAGGGAGGAGCGGAGGCTGGAGTTGAGGATGTTGGATTGAAATGCTTCTGCAGCGACCGACTGGTCGAGGGATGCTATGGACCTGGCTTCCGCTGTGAACCTTTTCACATAGTCTCTCAACTTCTCACCCTTCTTCTGGTTGAGGTAGAGTAGCGAAATGCTGGTCTTCTCAGTTCGGCGGCTTCTCACGAAGTGGGTGACGAAAAGGGTCTCAAATTGCTCGAAGGAGAATACTGAGGATGGGGAAAGGCGAGAGTACCATTCTCGAGCTGGACCCTTGAGAGTTGCGGGGAAGGTCTTGCAGAGCAGAGCATCGAAAGCTTGATGGATGAGCATGAGGGTCTTGAAGCTTTCGATGTGATCGACGGGGTCAGTCTCCCCGGAATAAGTCTCGTATTGAGGAGGCTTAAAGCCGATTGGTACGGGTGCATCCATTATGGTTCGGGAAAAAGGAGGTCGACTAGGGCGAAGGGTCCTTCCTCTAAGCTCTTCTTCTCGGTCTAACTGACCCAAGCGCCTCTCCATTTCGTGGAGACGGCGGTAGACAGCGTCATCCCTTCGACGGTAATCAACCGAGCCTCTAGACTCGTCATCGTACGAGGGAGAGCGGGGGCTACGACGACGGTAGCTCCTGGATCGGCGAGGACTTGGCATGTACCGGGGGTTTCTAGGAGCCGAGAAAGGAGTTAGGGACCGTCGGCGAGGACTTCGGACCGGAGGAGGAGTGGGAATCCTTGGAGCATTGGTGTTGTTGGGACGGAGATTGAGAGCTTGTAGGACGGTTGCTTGGAACTGCTGGAACTCGGCACGGGTGATGGGTGCCTCATCGTTCCTTGGATGTTGCCGACCGGCAGGGGAATGGGGTCTTCTCCTGTGATGCTCGGGGGACTCTCTCCGTCCCCTTCGGGTAGGGGACCTTCTGTAGTCTCGGCGGTGAGGAGATCGCTCATCCGGATATTGTTGGCGGGAGGCTCCCTCTCGGGCCCGCTTTTCATCTAGACGGCGGCGAAGATCCTCATCCTTCTGCCGATTGACGACGGTGTTGCGAAGGTCGGAAGCTCGGGGGTTGTGGGAGGCCATAGAATCCGAAGAGGCATTGTGGATGGAGACGTGGTCCGGATGGAGAGGTTGTTTCTGCGGGTTGGGACCCTTAGGAGATTGTTGATACTGAGGAGGAGGCATGTCCTGTTGGAGAGGGTCCTCTGCTTGAGGAGGAAGTTGCCCCTGCTGCTGAGCGGGTTGGATGGGGACTTCCTGTTGCTAATCGGGGTTGGGTCCGCGGTAGGACCCTCTAGATCTTACTTTCCTAGGAGGCATGGCTGGAGAAGATCTGACCAACGGGAAGAGGGGAGGCAGTTATTCGTTTGTTCCCACAGACGGCGCCAATCTGTTGCCGCTGAATCTGGTGTGGGGGCAAATAGATAGTATTTGTGGATTCTTGGAAAACTTTGAATAGCAAACCTATTACCTGTTCCGTCGGAGTTTGACCGTTGACTCCCACCGTTCACCTACAAAATGTGCGAGACACCGGGGTTAATCCCGGCGACGCACCCTCCGACGCTCAAGTCAGTAATCAGGAAGATTATGAAAGAGCGTAAATTGGCAAAAGATTGATTACCTCTTAATGGAGATGGATGAGGGGTATTTATAGGCGCCGCTGGGGTCAGATTAGGAATGTAATCCCTGTGGTTAGATAAGGAATGCAATCCCTAATCCCTAGTGAAAGGATATATATGAATCAAGGGCCGTTGATTAGGACTAATCAGAAACCCTAATTCTATCCTTTCTGGACAGGGTTTACTGCGGGTTGAAACCCGCACCCAGTTGAGGTGGATCCGTTCGCGGGTTAGTGGGTCTTAGAGGAGGAGAACCAGTACCCGCTTCAGACCCATTGGTTGGTGAAATCACCGTTTTACCCCTGGGCTTCAAGATTCGTGCCCGATTTGGACGGTTCCGATTTAACCCCATTTTTAGCCATATTACACAACATACACTTTCTTTACTTTCTTATACTCATTTCATATTATACACTTTCTTTACTTTCTCGTACTCATTTTATTTCATACAATTTCTTTACTTTCAAATTCTCATTTCATATCATACCCTTTCTTTACATTCTCATACTCATTTCATATTATACCCTTTCTTTACTTTCTCATACTCATTTTATTTCATACACTTTCTTTACTTTCTCATTCTCATTTCATATCATACTCTTTCTTTACTTTCTCATACTCATTTCATATTATACACTTTCTTTACTTTACTTTTTCATTCACAAGGTACATCTTACTTTACTTTTTCATTCACAAGGTACATCTTACTTTACTTTTTATACTCATCTGCATAATACAACTTAACTTAATATTCGTTCTCATTTTATATTACAATTTACTTTAATGTTCACCCTAAGCCGATAACTTGGGTAATATACAATTTACTTTACATTTTATTTCTTTTTCTTCTCTTCATACTTAACTCATCTCACCGATATAATATTATAAATATAGCCATATAATTCCAACAACATAAACGTATATCACTCTATTAATTTCATATAAATATACACGCCATTTATTTCACGCAATTGAATGCACAAATTCATCCGTATATAGTAATTAGATAACTTCAACCATATGGTTATATATCTATATTTATATCTCATATTTAGAAGCATCCCTTGAACCATATAGGTATTGTCACACACACACACACACACACACACACACACACACACACACACACATATATATATATATATATATATATATATATATATATATATATATATATATATCGCCCATAATATATTCATATCTCCCGTAATATAAATAGTCTCCGTAGTGTATCATAACATCAGTATCTTCACATACACATATATTCCTACAGTACATATATACACATTTAAATTTTCTCCTTTCAGTGCCCACACAACTGACCTCCTCGTACAACACATGGATCTCTGTGCCTCCCCCCGTACATTTCAATCCCGCTAACCCACCACTTCACCCATATCCAAGTGGCCAAAAAACCTATCATTAGTGGGCTGGATGGAAAGTACGGTTGCGCGCAAGTCCAACCAAGACTAAAGCTCGAAAGCAAGTCAAAAACAAGTATAATACGCGGATTGCTGCCACATAGGTCTTAAGCATCCAAGGCTACGTCTTCCTCCTGGCCCTATACCAGCGAGGGAAAAACTCTTGTTCACCAACTGTAATTTGGGGCATATATAACCCATGTTCCCCAAATAAAAATTTGTGGCATATATATAACTCATGTTCCCGGGTATATTCCAGGCCTATAGGGTCTTACTCAAACCCTTGGGAGATTGTGCGGCACTGAAAACAACAAAATTAACTCCTTTTATAATTTCTCCTAAAAATAATTTTTTTCCTTTATATATATTTCCTCCTTTATATATATTATCTCCTTTATAATTCCTCCTTACAATAAAATTTCTCCTTATTATAAAATTTCTCATTTATTATATATTTTCTCCTTTATAACACAAATTTCTCCTTTACAACATAGTTGTAAAATTTCTCATTTACATTTCCGTATATAATCTCATTTACATTTCCGTATATAAGTATATCTCCTTTATTTAATCTCATCATATGTGAATCTCATCATTTTATCTCAATATATATTATCACATAACCGACATACATCATGTTATTTATCTTATCTTTTATCACATAATATACATACACCTTGCTTTTTATCTTGTTAATTATCATATATCATGCTAATCTTGTCATATTATCATTTATCATGCATACACTACAATGTGTATTCATTATCATATAAAACTGCAAAGCTAACACCTGCATATCATACATCTACCAAGCCATTAATCTTATCAATTAACATATACAATTCTCATTTATCACCCACATGTCACACACACCATGTCATTTTTATATGACATAACATTTTCATTTTATCACCCACATATCACACATACACCATATCATTCATTTCATCATATTATCACACCGTATTTTTACATATTGTATATACACCTCGCCATTATTTCCTTAATATTAACACAACACATAATCACACATCATAACGCGCCATGCTTTTTATCTCATCCCAATAGTCATGTCATCGCATATCATACATACACATACGTATATCAATATCATTATAGCTCCCCAAATCTAAATATTAAAACCCCGTATCATATATATATACTTACTAGCATCAACACACTCCCATAAATGTATACTAATTTCTTACACCCCATAATTTTACTCTGTATCATACTTATGAATTTTTATACTTGATACATTTTACGCATCACACATAGCAAACTATAATTTAAAATTTTCATAGCACATCATGTACATAAAATAAAAGAAATCATACTCACCTGAGGAAACGCGAAGACCGGCTGTGTAAGCTCTCCGCTATTTCCCCCAAACTCGCTTCTTCTTCCTGTTACCAAGTTTTAACACTAATTAGGGTTAAGGATATCCAAATCACTCATAAATAAAAATTAAAATCATTCTAATCTCTCACAGGCATTTCATCGAACGCCCGGTGTGCATTACACGTATGCACACACTCATAATTCTATTACCAGGTTTTAAGCCTATAACTTTCTCCAAAAATTATTCTAAGTTGTTTATCATAATTTACAACAATTCCTATTGTCAATCTCTAATGAATTTGAGGCATAAACTCTTTTAATTTCAAACCCAAAACCCTAACTCTTTTCAAACTTACTCCTACCATATCAATTAAAGAATTAGTTGCCTCTAACATGAAGATTATCCCCAAATCTCCCTACTACCCTATTCTCATGCCAAAAATTGAAAACATACAACTCTATACAATTTAAAGAAATTGTTTCTCACCTTCCAAGAAGCCAATCCGAAAAATCAACGCCGGGATGTTGAAGAGCACCCTCCAATTAGCTAAAACTCCTTTAAAATTTCTCAAAATAGGTAAGGATTTGTGGGATTTGAAAACCCTAAGATTGGGGTTTCGTGGGTTTCGCTTACGGTGGGGATTTCGGTCAGGACAGAAGTGAGGAGAAAGAAGGGGAGGGTAGGGTTGTAAATAAAGTGGAAAATTCATTATAAGCCCCTCCTTGACTCTTTCATTATTTATATGTCCTTAAAATTCTTCTTTTCATAATAAAATTCAATAAAAACCTGCTCCACCAAATAAATAAATAAATTAAAGAATATATATAAGATAAACTGCATATTTATGCATAATAAAAATAATAACAATAATATCTATTAACAATAAAAGAAATACAAACAACTATTTTGAAATTATAAAATAAAGGGTGTTACTGTAAACCTCGTTCCCGCAAATACATATTTCCTGAATATTTTCTGTATTTCGATTATTTAAAATTTATTTTGTGTTAATTTCGTTTTTGATATTCTACCAAAGTTTTTTCTAATCAACAATTATATTTATTTTGAATGATGGTATATTTTAACTTTATTTTCTATTCCTAATTGATTGACTACTTATATTATTACTATTTGGATTATTTTAATAAATTTTTTAAACCCAATTTATATTTTCTATATAATCTTATTATTACTATTACTATTGTTGTTACTGTTGTAGTTGTTGTTGTTGTTGTTGTTGTTAAAAATCCATTTCTATTCATTAAACATATTTGTAGTTATTCTCAAATAATTTTTATATTCTAATATAATCCTATTTTGTATATGACCTTATTATTATTGCCATTATTATTGCTATTGTTATTTTTGAAATCCTATTTATTAATTGAGAAGCCTATTGATCTTAATCTGCCATGTATTATTATCTATTTTGAAGCCCAACTCCAAGCCCATAACTATTAAACCCAAACCCGCATTGATGTACCCAAAACCCTTTAACTCACTCCTTATTAGATCCTAAACCCATTAACCCAATTCTCCCCTAACTACCTTTGACCAGATCAAACCCTCAACTGCATATCTCCCCGTATCTCCTAATTCTTCTCTCACGTTCTTCCACACTCTCTCTCTCTTCTTAATACCCAGCTAAAAAAAATCCCAAACACAAATTCATCATTCCCCTTGTTTACTGTGCAACACCCTCCCAACCCTCTTCATCTTCCCCTTTCACTGTTCAAACTCCCCAAACCCCTTCGTCTTCCTCATCTCTTCCGCACCTCACCCCTGTCAGCTACACCCTGCTCCACCAACTTCATCTCCTCCGATCAACCTCCAACCTCGCCGAAGCAGCCTCCAGCCACCACTCGCCGTCGCCCCGTCCCTGTTCTCCTCGCCACTCGACAACCACCCCGAACTCCGAAGTCACCGTAAGCGCAAGTCGCCGCCGTCGAGTCCCTGCCTCTCGTCTCCGAGCGCTCGACAACAACTCTTGATGTTTACTGTTGTGCCGGTGCTTTTGTTGCTGGTGATTGCTTGCACGTAGATTGCACGTGCGTAGTGAGTTTGTGTATCGTACATGATTTGCACGTATCGTTGCTCCGGGATTCTAATCCCGTTATTCTTGCATATTCAAGCTTATCAACATTCAAAGGCAAGTCTACTTGAACTCACTTGTTATTCTAGTTCAAAATTGTTGATCTCCGCAAGTAGTTCCTCTTTCGTTTATCATATTGTTAGATTGTTCATCATCTGTTATATCGAGGGCTTACATGAGCTAACCCAAGATATCCTCGACTTCGTTCAAATATCTTTGATTCAAATCTAACCTTGTATATAGTCACATGCACACACGACATGAATAATTCGACTAGAAACTTGCATATAGGAATTATGGTGATTTGAATGCATGATGATCGATTGTGACTTAAGACTTGAACTGTAACATGATAATTTTTTATTTGTGTACTATAGGAAGTCATCTTAATTGCTGCATATTAATGTTAGATCATTTCATGATATATGAGCATGTAGATTGTTCATTATGACGATTGCATATGATTACATTTCATCATTTTCATGCTGCCTGCCCCATGTTATACTAAGATTTTGACCCTGTTACTATTAAAATCAACTAGAACTATGTAAAAGGAAATTGTAACTTGATGAATCTAGTTTCCAAAAAATTTTACGGATCCAGATTTCGATCTGTGAGTTGTTAGATATCACACTTTTATTACTGCTGGCTGTGTATTTCCAGATTTGTTGTTTAGTGGAACATCGACACAACTTCTAATTGAAACACAGTATTAACAGTAGAATAATGACATGAAATTCACCACGAAATTAATATACATGCATAGGGTTCACTTTATAATTTTAATAGATTTTTTTATTGAATTTACACTCTGATTTTACATGTAGAGATTTGACTCTAGACTGCTGCCAGAACCTTTAATCTGTAAAGAATAGAGTAATCTACCTAGCTATAATCATAATAAAATGAAACTTGCTAAATATAAGTTGTAGCCCTGTGAAACTGGAAGCTAAACAATCTGACGGTTTTGCAATCCGACTCCCAGATTGTCAGATATCCAAGTTTTATCATTGCACTGTCTAGATTTCAGATTCAACGCTTTATGGGTATGTTATAATGTTCGACTAATTGAAATAGCAAGATAAATTAAGAATTAAGGTCTGGGATTTACAAGCATGATAGTAGACAACCCCAGGGAATAGATTATAATTTTGTAAGGTTTTTAATTAAGTTTTTACATTGAATCACACATATAATGCTTTCACTCTGAACTGTTGTCTAAACAGCAAACCTGTAATAAATCGACTAGTAGACAAACTCACTGTAGTTTTTATATATTGTGTGTATATGCGTTAGAACCGGCAGGGAGTCTAGTTTCTAGAATCCCTGATGGATCCAGATTTTCCATCCTGTGGCAACAGAAAAGTTCACTTTTGCACAGCAACGTATTGCTATCCAGAATGTGTGCTTTCGTAGTATTGCATGTGAATGTGTTAACCTTGCATCTACTGAATGAGAATCATATATATATCATGCATCGCATCATTTTGCTACATCCTTATCATCGCCTTGACACTCTTATACACACTTGCATGATCATGATTGACAAAATAAAATATCAACAAGTCGGGATAATAAGGTTTGACTTAGTAGTGGATAATCTCAGAAACTGTACTCGGTAAAGGCTTTATCGTTATATTATATTGTCATGGAAGGAGGAGTATCGATTGTAAATTATTGATTGTAAATTATTGATTGTCAATTATTAATTGTAAATTATTGTTATCGATGTCGAGTGCATGCTCTGTAATCCCACCACTATAGTCTAAACGAACACTGGTTGTATGCACCGAACCTGTGGTATGGGATACAGCAGGACGTGCATTAGTTAGGCTAAATACTAATAGATTAGATTAACACTGGCATCCGTGATCATGACTATTGACATTGACATTAATATCGACTATTGTTATTGAAAATTGCATTGCTAAATCTAGACTTTCTATCAACCATTATTATTTGTTCTTGATTTTGTTCTAGTTTCATATTCCTTGATGTACCATATTCCTTTACTCTTTTTTTTCACTACTTGTTGTCCGTACTTGCTCTAACCGACATCCCTCCCCCCCAACTCTAGTAATCAGATTGCAGGTGCATAAGAAGTATTGCCTGAAGGTCTTGGTGAGCAGTTCTTCTAGGATTGGAACTGGAGCATTGCCCTACAATAAATTATTTCTTGCATGTTTATTTTGTAATTGCATTATTACTTGATCGAACTTTGTATTCCGGGCTTGTTGACTCGAAGTTGTTTATTTCTAGTTGTTGGTTATTACCTTGGACTATTGCATGATTTATCCTAGTATCTTTGCTTATGTGATTATGTTTTTCCTGCGTGGTTGTGATTATTCTTTTCCATGTTCTTTAGTTAAGACTATTACAGCTTATGGATGATGTTAATATCATTTGCTGGGCCTTCGTCACGGGCTCGTATTCCTGTATTTTGGAAAGCGGGGGGATAGGTTTTTAGTGGTATCAGAGCCAGGTTTGACTAATGTGTTAGTCATGTTTGGCTAATGTGTTAGCCAGATTTAGGCTTTAGCAAGTTTAACTCAATAATATGCGCACAACGTTGATTACATGAACATGTAATAACCATCCAACAATCTGGGTACTAGTCTCATTTGATCCCTTCTTGATCTCTTCATATTCAGTTCCTTCATTTTTTATTTTGTTTCGTCCCTTCCATTCATCCTCATTCATTGATTCTTTACTGGGTATAATTTCATTATTTTTTTGTACCCATATTTCTTTGATTCGGGTGCTATCATTTCTTTCTATTTCTGCTCGGTTCGTCGATCGGTATCACTGGATCTACAACGACATGTCAGTGGCTTGGAACATCATCGGGAGCGGAAGTGTCATCTTTTGCTCCAAGATGTGCGTGCAGAGTCCCAGGATCTCAGGAAGTGTTCAGAATCTTAAGTTGCCAGAGTTCGAACTTCATGCTAGAGAAATGTCATTTGGACGTGTCTAGGATACGGTAAGTCACGGGGTAGATTGCTGGAGTTAATGGATGCTTATGACAGAGTCTTTCCGATCAGAGTAGAGCAGCGGAAGCGTGGTGGGCCCATAACCCACAGGTCCCAGGATTTCCTTATTGATTCTCCTTCTTTGCATTGTGTACTTCATTTTTCATACATTTGCATTCGTCATCATTCATCGAATCTTTGTTCAACATCATTCTAGATCACTCCATTCCTATCCATGTTCTTTCTTATTCCGGTGCTTTCATCACTTCAGTTCTCTTCATCCAATTTCTCTACTTTGTTATTTCTTAAGGTTGCTTTTGCCTTGTCCTACGTACCGCCAGAATGAATTTCGGGGACGAAATTCTTTTGTAAGGTGGGTAGGATTGTAACCCCCGTTTCCGCAAATACATATTTCCTGAATATTTTCTGTATTTCGATTATTTAAAATTTATTTTGTGTTAATTACATTTTTGATATTCTACCAAAGTATTTTCTAATCAACAATTATATTTATTTTGAATGATGGTATATTTTAACTTTATTTTCTATTCCTAATTTATCGACTACTTATATTATTACTATTAGGATCATTTTAATAAATTTGTTAAACCCCAATTCCTATTTGCTATATAATCTTATTATTACTATTATTATTGTTGTTATTGTTATTAATATTATTATTATTGTTCTTGTTGTTATTATTATTTTTATTATTATCATTACTTTTGATTGTTATTAAAAATCCATTTCTATTCATTAAACATATTTGTGTTATTCTCAAATAATTTTATATTGTAATATAATCCTATTTTGTATATGACCTTATTATTATTGTTATCATTATTCTTATTGTTATTTTTGAAATTTTATTTATTAATTGAGAAGCCCATTGATCTTAATCTGCCTTGTAATATTATTTATTTGAAGCCCAACTCCAAGCCCATAACAATTAAACCCAAACCCGCATTGATGTACCCAAAACCCTTTAACCAACTCCTTTTTGGATCCTCAGCCAATTAACCCAATTCTCCCCTAATCTTCTTTTGACCAGATCAAACCCTCAACTGCGCATCTCCCCGTATCTCCTGATTCTTCTCTCACCTTCTCCCTCTCTCTTTCTCTCTCTCTTCTTAATACCCAGCCAAAACAAATCCCAACACAAACTTTTCATTCCCCTTGTTTGTTGTGCAACCCCCTCCCGAAACCCTCTTCATCTTCCCCATTCACTATTCAAACTCCCCAAACCCCTTCGTCTTACTCATCTCTTCCGCACCTCGCCCCTATCAGCTACACCCTGCTCCACCAACGTCATCTCCTCCGATCATCCTCCAACCTCGCCGAAGCAGCCTCCAGCCACCACTCGTCGTCGCCCCGTCCCTGTTCTCCTCGCCGCTCGACAACCACCCTGAACTCCGAAGTCACCGTCTACGCCAGTCGCCGCCGTCGAGTCCCTGCCTCCCGTCTCAAGCGCTCGACAGCAACTCTTGTTGTTTACTGTTTTACCCTTGCTTTTGTTGCTAGTAATTGCTTGCACGTAGATCGCACGTGCTTTTGTGAGTTTGTGTATCGTATGTGAGTTGAACGTATCATTGCTTCGGGATCCTAATTTCGTTATTCTTGCATATTCAGGCTTATCGTCATTCAAAGGCAAGTCTACTTGAAATCACTTGTTATTCTAGTTCAAGATTGTTGATTTCCGCAAGTAGTTCCTCTTTTGTTTATCATATTGTTAGATTGTTCATCATCCATTGAGTATATCGAGGGTTTACACAAGCTAACCCAATATATCCTCGACTTTGTGCCAATATCTTTGATTCAAATCCAACCTTGTAGATAGTCACATGCACACATGACATGAATAATTCGACTAGAAACTTGCATATAGGAATTTTGTGATTTGAATGCATGAAGATCGATTGTGACTTAAGTCTTGAATTGTAACATTATAATTTTGCTTTTTGTACTGTAGGAAGTCACCTTAATTGCTGTATATTAATGTTAAAGATTTCCATGATATAGGAGCATGTAGATTGTTCATTATGACGGTTGCATATAATTATATTTTATCATTTTCCTGCTGCCTGCCCCATGTTATACTGAGATTTCGACCCTGTTACTATTAAATTCAACTAGAACTATGTAAAAAGAAATTGTAGCTTGATGAATCTAGTTTCCAAAACTTTTTATGGTTCCAGATTTCGATCCATGAGTTGTTAGATATCACACTTTTATTACTGCTAGTTGTGTATTTCCAGATTTGATGTTTAGTGAAACATCGACACAACTTCTAATTGAAACACAGTATTAACAGTAGAATAATGACATGAAATTCTTCATGAAATTAATAGACATGCTTAGGGTTCACTTTATAATTTTTATAGTTTTTTGTATTGAATTTACACCTTGATTTTACATGTAGAGATTTGACTTTTTGTACTGTAGGAAGTCATCTTAATTGCTGCATATTAATGTTAGAGAACTCCATGATATAGGAGCATGTAGATTGTTCATTATGAAGATTGCATATGATTATATTTCATCATTTTCCTGTTGCCTGTCCCATGTTATACTGAGATTTCGACCTGTTACTATTAAATTCAACTATAACTATGTAAAAAGAAATTGTAGCTTGATGAATCTAGTTTCCAAAACTTTTTATGGTCCAGATTCCGATCCATGAGTTGTTAGATATCACACTTTTATTACTGCTGGTTGTGTATTTCTAGATTTGCTGTTTAGCGAAACATCGACACAACTTCTAATTGAAACATAGTATTAACAGTAGAATAATGACATGAAATTCTCCAGGAAATTAATAGACATGCTTAGGGTTCACTTTATAATTTTTATAGTTTTTTGTATTGAATTTACACCCTGATTTTACATGTAGAGATTTGACTCTAGACTGCTGCCAGAACCTTTAATCTGTAAAGAATAAAGTTATCAACCTAGCTATAATCAGAATCAACTAAAACTTGATAAATATAAGTTGTAGCCCTGTGAAACTAGAAGTTAGAACATCTGACGGTTTTGTGATCCGACTCCCAGATTGTCAGATATCTAAGTTTTATCACTACACTGTCTAGATTTCACATTCACTGCTTTATGGGTGCTTTATAATGTTCGACTAATAGAAATAGCAAGATAAATTAAAAATTCAAGTCTGGAATTTACCAGCAAGATAGTAGACAACCCCAGGGAATCGATTATAATTTAGTAAGGTTTGTAATTAAGTTTTTACATTGAATCACACACATAATGCTTTCACTCTGAGCTGCTGTCTAAACAGCAGACCTATAATAAATCGACTAGTAGACACAGTCACTGTAGTTATATATATTGTGTGTATATGCGTTGGAACCGGCAGGAAGTCTAGTTTCTAGAATCCTTGATGGATCCAGATTTGCTTTCCTGTAGCAGCAGGAAAGTTCACTTTTGCACAACAATATCCTGCTGTCCAGAATGTGCACTTTCATAGTATTGCATGTAAATGTGTTAACCTTGCATCTAGCGAATGAGATTCATATATATATCATGCATCGCATCATTTTGCTGCCTCCTTATCATCTCCTTGACACTCTTATACACACTTGCATGATCATGATTGACATAATAAAATATTAACAAGCCTGGGTAATAAGGGTTGAATTAGTAGTGGATAATCTCAGAAACTGTACTCAGTAAAGGCCTTATCGTTATATTGTATTGTCATGGAAGGAGGAGTATCGATTGTAAATTATTGATTGTCAATTATTGATTGTAAATTATTTTTATCAATGCCGAGTACACACTCTGTAGATCCCTCCACTATGGTCTAAACGAACACTGGTTGTATGCACCGAACCTATTGTATGGGACGCAGTAGTACGTGCATTAGTTAGGCTTAATACTAATAGACTAGATTGACACTTGCATCCTTGATCTTAACTATTGATATTGACATTGTTTATCGACTATTGTTATTGACAATTGCATTGCTAAATCTAGACTTTCCCACAACCATTATTATTTGTTCTTGATTTTGTTATAGTTTCATATTCTTTGATGTGCCATGTTCCTTTGCTCTTTGTTTTCACTACTTGCTGTCTGTACTTGCTCTAACGGACATCCCCCCCCCCTCCCCCCAACTCTAAATAATCAGACTGCAGGTGCACGAGAAGGATTGCCTAAAGGTTTTGGTGAGCAGTTCTTCTAGGATTGGAACTAGAGCATTGCCTTTCAATAAATTATTTCGTGCATGTTTATTTCGTACTTGCATTATTACTTAGTCTAACTTTGTAATCCGGGCTTGTTGACCCGAAGTTGTTTATTTCCAGTTGTTGGTTATTACCTTGGACTATTGCATGATTTATCCTAGTACCTTTGTTTATGTGATTATGCTTTTCCTACGTGGTTGTGATTAATTTTTTTCATGTTGTTGAGTTAAGACTGTTACAGCTTATAGATGATGTTAATATCATTCGCTGGGCCTTCGTCACGTGCTCATATTCCCGTATTTTGGGAAGCGAAAAAAAGATTAACCAACAAACAGGATGCAGTCAACAGAAAATTCTTAAACTGAAAGTGGCTTTTCTCACAGAACTTTATGACATGTATCACACACTTCTTTTGAAAGAAAAAAACAATAAGTTAACAAATCATTTCTTTCGTATATACATAAATGACAAAAAGATAACCGGACTTGACACTTGTGCCTCTATCTTCAAACAAATAGGAAATAATTTGGTGGAGAGGAAAGGAAGGAAAGGATGAGGGTCAATATAACCAGGTGAATTTGTACATTTGATTAAAAATCTAACCCTCTAACTAATCAAACAATTATGAGACCAACTTAGTAGCCTATGGTAGACTAGGTTGTTCTAATTTAATAGTATTCCATAAAGGTAGAGAAAATGTGGACAAGTATTGTAAGTTAAACATTATATGAGCTTGACAATGATCAGTGAATCTGAATAACATGCCGGGTGAGATAAAATTCCACATACATGCAAGAAATGTATTCGAATCAAGCTTCACACTATATGTATTTGTGCACCAAATTTTTGAAGGAACGGAAGAAACTTTTGCTTGTGTCTTTACCTTGTCTAGTGAACGCAATCATGCAGGGTTTCAAAGGACAATACAGTATGAAATAACATAATTATTTTGAAGCATTTAAAATTTTCAATATTTTCTCAATTGCATCACCGCATCTAGCCAAAACCCATGAAATGCAACTCATGAATCTAGGAATTTTCACTCCCCAAAGCAAACACAACTCATGAAACACCTCAACTGCAATTCAAAAATCTAATTATGACCAAGATATTGATTTGAAACTCACCGGACGATCCAAGGTGAAGCTGGAACCCACTCGACTTCTTCTTCGGGTTGTAGATCAGGTTTAGAAAGCGATGGCTGGGTGCATCGGGCTCAGGAACGGCAACAGCGATAGTGATGACGACTAGGTGATGAGGTGGTGGGGGGTTGAGGGTTGGGGGTTAGGGTTTGTAAGATTGAAAGAGGGGACCGAGGCACTTGGGGGAGCATGACATTTGAGTGAGCCAGGGTTTGAGAGAGCTAGGATTTGTGAAGGAGATTAAGATGAGATGAGGATCGGTGCTCGAAAATCAAAGAGGAAAAGGCGTCAGGCTGGAGAAGGGGGGAACGGCCACGTGGGGGCGGGGGGGTGCAGATGGCGAGGGAGGGGGATGGCGACGGCGATGGGGAAAGCGGAGTTGAGGAACTGAATAGGAGAGAGAAAGGGAAAAGTAGGGTTGAGGAGATAGATAGGGGCAGGAGGGGTTATTTTAGACCGTCGCTAGGGTTATTTTAGTCAATCCATGCTAAAGATAACGACGTCCAGAAAAAAAGTTTGGTAGGGTTTTCTGCCGAAAAAAAACGAAGTAGGATTTTTTTTGTCAAAAGAATAAAACTCAGTAGTGTTATTAGAAATTTACCCATTATGGAATCTATCGGCTTTATAAATAAATCAATATCTAACTTTTGGTCTTGAAATAATTTTTTTATTTAAAAATTTGAATATTTGAAATTTAGGTTTTTTTTGAAATTTTGGAGTTTTATTTGACGGTCATTGTCTGTTGTAGATGTTGAATGAATAAAATGTTGATTGGTTACTACTTTTTATTTGTAATGGTTATAATTCGTCACAGATGCCATTAGTCACAGGTAGCGTTAGAGACGAACACTTCAGTGACGACCATTATGATGGCATTTGACCATTACTATAGTTATTCGCAATGAAAAACATGCGTCTTTACTGTTTTTAATTGTTAGTGAAGCCATCTTTCCTGTAGTCAGCAAATGTAGTTTTTGTATGAAAATACTACACAAATACGATGAATTAAGAAGAGGAGAGTGAAAATATTATGGAAATTTATTTATAGCGAAATTAAGAAAGTAGAAAGAAAGCCAAACTGAGTCTTGTTTATCACACAATGTCCTTAAAACAGATTTGCCTCCTTGCCAGGTGCTAGAGGAGTGCAGCGGCTTCTGTCTCCCAGGATAAAAAGGTTGAAGAGTAGCAACACAGCACCAAGTTGTACTCCCTGTGAACTAAACGAAGTGATGAATTCTATGACCGAAGGGAAGACCAGAACAAAGAAAGACAACGAAGAAATTCTTCTTGGATAATTTCGGGTGTGTGGAATTAGAAGAAGATGCATTAATTTATAGACTTTATGGGGAAACAGGCCAATGAATGCAAAATAAATGTTATGCTGTTAAATTTGCATTGATTCGGTTGTTACAAATCCTTCATGGGGAAACATGCTAGTGAATGTAGGATAAACGTTTTGCTCTTATTGATTTGTCTGTTACAAAAACATTAAAGGTGGACAAATGATTCAATAGCATAGACGCAACATTTATTTGGTTGTTACTTCAAGTTAGAAAAATCAAAATTGGGTCAAAAAGAAGTCACACACGGGGTGGGGTTTAAGTTGGTCCGGTATTCATGTCCACGTTTTGTTGTTATTGATTCTTCTGTTACAAAACCTTTAAAGGTGGACAGACTACTCAATGGTAGAGAAACATACGCAACTTTTATTTGGCCGTTACTTCCAGTTGGAAAAATCAAAACTGGGTCAAAAAGAAGTCTCACACGGGGTGGGGGTTCAAGTTGGTCCGGCATTCATGTTCGTAGGATGTGCACCCACTTCTGTTACTCTACGTCAATCACATCCAAAACCTCTTCTTTTTTTGTAGCACGTGATAGCACGTGCTTTTATTTAAAATTTTCTATCCCTCAAATACCACTGTCATCTCCTAACAACTATTTGAACGTGAGTTTAGTATTAAGCTAATTGAGGCAGGTGCTTATATTTTAATTTTCTTATAGCTAATTAATAAAGATGGGAGGAGTTGTATTTATGTGAGAATATAATAGAGATATTTTAGACATTTAATTCAAAACAAACTGGAAAGTACTTCTTTTGTGTGTGTGTGCGTGCATGCGTGTGTGAGGGGGGGGGAGCTAATTAATAAAGATGGGAGGAGTTGTATTTATGTGAGATTATAATAGAGATATTTTAGACATTTAATTCAAAACAAACTGGAAAGTACTTCTTTTGTGTGTGTGTGTGTGCGCGCGTGCGTGCGTGTGCGTGTGTGTGGTGGTTGGGGGGGGGGGGGGGGGGGGTGCTTCAAACTACAAAGGAGGAGGGTTGTTTGTTGTGACCCCCCCAAAAAAGGTGGGCTGTTGATCATCACCCAAAACTAAGGTGGACTGAGTGGAATTTATCGTATTTAGTATATCTATGAATCGGTAATTGTAGTATTTTTGTTGGTGGTTGTGGCAAAAGTGTGAAAGATTCACTGAGTTTCATCTTTTATAACTAGGAGTAAGGATGACAATAAGCCGGGTTAGAACCGACTTCAACATAGGTCCTTACCCGGCCGTAAAGTCTGTAGGACTGCAAACTTTTATCCTACCCTGGCCCTAGCTTTTCAAATCAAAGCCCTAACCCTTCCCATCGGATCTAGGACCGGGCCTTCCGCTTTCAGGCCTGCCCTAACTTTTAATATCCACATTAATAACCTTTCCTTCCAATGACCTAAAATTATTCATAAAATTATATCTTTAAATGGGATGTAAAACTATCAAAAATATATACATTTATTTACCCTAAATTATAATATTTTGATTAGCCTAAAATAATGCAGAAAGTTTGGGAATGTAATGAGAGGCACTACTCCTAATAGATACTTTTATACGTTTATCTAGGTTAGCATGATTCAGCTCTCACGAATGAAATCAACAAATCCAAATTTATCAACAAACTAGTAGAAAAAGGGGGATTATTTTTTTCTTGGTTCAGTTTATTTATGAATACAAATAAATATTTCAACTATTAAGTCCTACATGTTAGAGTTTTTGTTATGTTATGTTATGTTAGACGAGTTAATGTTTGTTAGGTATCATGAGTTTGGATCAATAATATATTTACACGAACTTCATAGATTATTAGATTACACATAATATATACGGTTAATATTATAGGGCCTAGGGCCGGGTAGGGCTCATGCAAAACCCTAACCCAGCCCTATTTTTGGACTGCCTAAGTTTAATGGTCCTACCCTACCCATTATTTTATAGAGGTAGGTCCAGATAAGGTTTTCTGTAGGGTCGGGTTCAAGACCGCTAGGGGCCAACCTTAACCCATTATCATTCCTAGTGGGCTTGGACCAATTTTACCATGGATCTTAACCCGTCCATGAAATTTTTAGGGCCAACTTTTTTTGCCCGGCGCTAACCGTACCCTTCCGACTCGTCCTTAGACAGGGCTTCGGGCTTTTTGGGCTAGCCCTGTATTATAATCCTCACACTAATAAATTGTTCACTATATTACTTTTCTTTATATGAAATATAATCTTTTTTAAGTAACTCCTTCATTCTTCAAACAAAATTAAAGTAAACCTGTAACCCCTGTTTTCCCAAAATGGTATTTTCCGTGTATTTTCTCTATTTAAAAATTTTGTAAATCAGTTTTTCGCTTCAAACTATTTTTCTATGATTTTTGTTCTTATTATCGTTATTATTATTACTTTTATTATTACTATTATTATTTTTATCATTTTTCTTATTGTTATTATTACTTTTTACTACTACTGTTATTATTAGTATCACTTTTCTTATTATTATTATTGTTCCTCTATTGTTTTATTATTATTCTTGGTATTTTTATAAAATCCTAAATTGTATATTTTAATTGTTATTTTATTCTAAAATCCTATAATTTTCCTAATGGAATTTTAAACCCATTGTTTAATTAAACCCATTTAACACCCATTACCCATTTCATTACCTATACCCATTTACTTAACCCTTAAACCAAATCTAACCCACACCCATACCCTATTTTAATTCTCAAACCCGTTTCCAACCCACACCCGTTAATTCCCCATACCCATTATCAATCCCCAATAACCTATTATACCGTTACCCATTATGTACATTAACCTAAACCCTGTGTATATATACCTCCCATCTGCTACCCTATTCACCATCAGACTATTCCGCCGCTTCGTCTTCCCTCTCCCATCTCTCTCTCAACCCATCGTCCTCCCTCCCAGACCTCTCCTAGCCCATCCTCCCGCCATGGACGCCTCCTTCCCATCCTGACCTCTCATCTACCCTCTCCCTGCAGCGATCCCCCGGTGATCCTCCTCCTCGCCAGCCGCGCGTCAACAGCGCCTCGACGACGCCACTCCACTGCCAGCCCCCGGCCTGCTTCCCTGTGCGCTGTGCCTCCCCGTGCACCCTGCACCCGCCGCAATGTCCCCTGCGTCGGCAGCCGGCAGACCCGCAGTGAAGCCTATCGCGACCGCGGTCCCCTCCTCGGCCCCTGTCGCACAGCCAGTGCACTGAACAGCCACCCTCCCGTGTGCTCCCATCGCGACCCGGTGCTCCCCTGTCGTCCAGTCGCGACGCCAGCAACTATCGACCACCGTGCGCAGTCTCCCTCCCTCCGGCCTAACCATCCTCCCGTGCGACTCCCCCTCATCCCCTGTTCTGCAGTAGCCTCGGCAGCAACGGTGCCACCGCCGTGCCACCCAGCATGGCAGAGCAACTTTCTCCCCATGCTCTGTTTTGATGCATGGAGTTGTTGTTGGAAATCTAGCTACCTAAATATATAGATAAAACTAGACACAAATTATAAAAACCTCGCAAGTGCACGAATCGTTTATAGAATCGTAGTAATAGCAAGGGTCGATCCCACAGAGATTGTAGACTTCAACTTACTAATCAATAAAACTAATAATAAAAATGAAGAAGAGTTATTGTAATATTCTAAAAGAACTAAAAGATTAAAACTAAGATGAGAGGTGTTGAATCACAAATATCTCTTGAATAGTTGGGTTGTTGATCTCCACCAATAGTTAGTAATGCTAAGTTGCCTTCTGAATTTACTTCTAATTACTCATGTTTGTTCACTTCAAGGGCATGGTATCTACTCCTTAAAGTATTGTTTCCCTAGGCCAAGAATTAGGCATGGTATCTACTCTAATTCGTTTCTTTCCGTAAGTATCTAGCATGGTATCTACTAAGTTATACTTAGAGAAAACATAAGAACAGTGGAAACGAACAAACACTTAAAGTTCTAGAAATTGGTATCAGATCTAGATCCTCTAAGTTGATTGAACCAAGAACCCCTAAAGATTCCTTTGTTACAAATTATGAGCACGAGATTCGGTCGTCTCAATATGCTCATATAACAGATTCAGATAAATGATATCCAAACTTGAGCTTCCCAAGTTCTGTACGTCAGTCGACTGGCTCTCACCTCAGTCGACTGCTCTCAGTCTTGAGAACTAGTTTGACTATCATAAACCTATACCAATTCAATTAGATTCAATCAATAAGTAACATAGAAGAGTTCAGAAGAAGATAGCATTACATAACTACGGTTTCGATCTACCCAAGTATGAAATTAGTTCCACATAATAATAACTTTATTGCTTAACAGGTTTGAATACATGATCAACATAAAAGAATAAAGAGAGAAGAAGAAATAAACTAATGGATTCCGGCAATATGGTCGACTGGCTGTCACACAGTCGACTGCCTTCTGGTTGCTGGATCTTCTCTCTCCTTCTTCAATGTTGATGGAGTGATGCTCTCGATGTTGTTCAGGAACTTGGTGATTGAGTCGCTTCCCAGAGATCTATGATCGTCCCCCTCCAAGTTGATCTCTTCTGATATTTATAGAGTACGGCTGAGAATTAGGGTTTCCACTTTTTCAGGAAAATCCTTCTTTATTTTATTTGATGATTAATATCTTTCTCTTTTCTCCTTTCCTTCCTTATCTGTTCACCACGTCCACTTGGAAATACCCTGTCTTTAGATTTGATTCTTTGTATAAAATCTTGATCCAAGTAGATTTGAAATTAGATGCAGGTGTATCTTTGAAGATCTTATCTGTTTACTCCGCCGCAGACTAGTCGACTTGTCTTCGAACCAGTCGACTGAGTCGAGACTTCTGAAGATTTTATCTTTGATCAGGCCAGTCGACTGCTCTTGGGAATAAGTCGACTGTTCCTCTGCATTTTTCTGTGTATCATCTTTGAAGTCCTGAATCTGCTTCGTTTTGCTGTTTTACGCTGTTTCCTATGGAAAAGAGAGAATAAGAGTTAAATACCATATATAGAGCTTTTAAATGTCTAATTATATTAAGATTATTGCTCTAAAAAGTGAATAATAATGTGTTCATCAGGAGTTTGATGGTTTGATTATAAGCCGTCGATCAACATCATGATCATCATCATCTCAGAGTCTTGATCTTTTGATTGTGGACCGTCCGATCACCGATCTGATCCGATCATCATCATCATCATCAAGATACTTGATCTCCACCGTCGGATCTCCCTTGATCATCGCGATCGTGATCATCATCTTGATCTTGATCTTGATCTTCGATCAGAGTCGTCCGATCTGATCCGATCGCCTTGATCTCTTGATCTCTTGATCTCAGCCGTCTAATTATGTTCGTGATCTTGTTCGTGATCATCTCGTTCGTTGGTTTGTGTTCGTGTTTGGTTTGTGTGTTCGTTCGATCCGTTCGTTGAGTTGTGCCCGGGAATCCGTTCCCGTTATTCTTGCTCTTTGCTTCGTTCCGTCGTCGTCTCTCAGGCAAGTAATTTGTACTCAAATTTCTTTGTATGATACAAGTCAAAAATACTACCTATAATGTAGTTGGGTTCTAGAGACGACTCTTGTGTGTTATGTTTGATGGGTTTTGTTTCTATTATGCTACTTGACCATAGTTGCCTCACGACACAAATCGACGTGAAACAACTAGGTTTTCACCCGTTCTTGATTTGATTATGTATGTGAACTATTTGTGAGAATTTGACTATTTGTTGAGATCCATGTGATTAGCTTGTGGTGGACTTGTCATATACCCTAGTTCATATTGTTTGGACACTTGGTAGACTCAATTTCATGTTTGGTTATGTGTGGATCAAGTTTCGTTGAATCTATATTGGTTTTGGTTTTTGAGGAAATTCTGTATTTTGCCGATAATCTGTCTTGATCAGTAATTTAGACCATATTACGGTCAGAATCTTAATTTCAGTATAAAACATGAATTGTAGATAAATTCATCTGCTTTCCAACCACTCTGACCTTGCTTGATTTCGTTTTCGTATTTGTGAGATATAACTGTTTTGCTACAGAGGTGTAGACCTTTTCCAGATTTCGTTTCTCGGTGATTTTGATGACTAAATTATTTTTATTCTTGTGCTACACATATTATTCTAATCTAGAACTTTCGTCAGTTTATCTATACTTATCTAAGGATTACCCAGAATTTTGGCAGATTTTATTGATGAGTTTTACATGCCGTTTCATGCTCGTTTATGAAAACTATAATTAGTGTAATTTGCTTACTGATTTGTAAAGAATCGTATTTTCATTATGATTCCTTTTACTGTATAAAAAATATTTGTGAAATATGAAAGTTAATATATTTTGTCTATTTTCATCTCCCTTTGCCGGATTTGGATTTCGTTTAACTGGTTGCGAGATATTATAGTTTTCGTACAGCAGTGTTGGGAATTCCAGATTTGCCAAACTATCGTTTATTGATGTTTTATGATTTTTGATGGCTGATCTAATTTTACTAAAAAATTATGAAAATTTATATTTAGATACTGGACATATAGGGGAATACCCCAGATTTTTCGTGGATTTATTTATTGAGTTTTCATGTTGTTTTCCTGCTCTTGAATACGTTTTCCTGATTTCTGGCCATAAGGCATCGTTCAAGCGTAGCGACCAATCCTTCCTCCTTGTGTTGACTGTCTTTTCCAAGATGCTCTTGATCTCTCTGTTGCTAATCTCCACCTGCCCCTGGTTTGAGGATGATATGGAGTTCCCACTCTATGTGTAATCCCATATTTCTTCATCAAAGAAGCAAATGGGTAGTTATTGAAGTGGCTCCCTCCATCACTTATTATTGCTCGTGGTGTACCAAACCTAGTGAAAATGTTCTCCTGCAAAAACTTGACAACAACTTTGTGATCATTAGTTCGTGAGGGGACAGCCTCGACCCATTTAGACACATAATCTACACCAACAAGTATATATAAATAACCAAATGAGTTAGGAAATGGACCCATGAAGTCGATTCCCCAAACATCGAAAAGCTCGATTACTTGTATGTTGTGTAGTGGCATTTGGTTTCTAGAAGAGATGTTGCCTGTCCTTTGGCATTTGTCGCAAGTCCTGCAAAAAGAAAAAGCATCTTTGAATACTTTAGGCCAATAAAAACCAGATTGCAATACCTTAAGTGCTGTTCTCTTTGGCCCAAAATGTCCTCCACATGCATATTGGTGGCAATGTTGTAGAATACTCCTTTGTTCCTCGTCTGCCACACATCTTCTTATAATTTGATCAGAGCAAAATTTGAATAAATAAGGATCATCCCAATAATAGTGTTTGCTCAGATCCACCAATCTTTTCCTTTCCTGATGTGTCATACCTGGAGGAAAAACATGAGCAGTTAGAAAATTGACAATATCAGCAAACCAGGGGAGTTGTTCAGAGAGATAAGTCGACTGGTTGAGGGACCAGTCGACTCCCCCGAGAGTGTGAATATTTATTGCAAATAATTGTTCATCTGGGAAATTTTCGTTCAGCGGGGGCACAATTCTCTCCTCCTCCTGCAATAATCTGGACATGTGATCTGCCACAACATTGTCACTTCCTTTCTTGTCTCTAATCTCAAGATCGAATTCTTGAAGCAACAGCACCCATCTGATCAACCTAGGCTTAGCTTCCTTTTTAGCCAACAAATATCTCAAAGCAGCATGGTCAGTGAAAACAATAACTTTAGAACCAATTAAATATGATCTAAACTTCTCTACAGCAAATATAACAGCCAACATTTCTTTTTCAGTAGTGGAATAATTTAGCTGTGCATCGTTTAGAGTTCGAGAAGCATAGTAAATAACATGGGGTTTCTTATTGATTCTTTGACCTAAAACAGCGCCCAAAGCGTAATCACTTGCATCGCACATGAGCTCAAAAGGATGGTTCCAATTTGGTGCCATGACAATAGGCGCAGAAATAAGAAGATTTTTCAGTGTTTTAAAAGCGTTTGTACATTCTTCTGTCCATACAAACTCAACATCCTTAGCCAACAAGTCACAAAGGGGTTTGGAGATTTTTGAAAAGTCTTTTATAAATCGTCTATAAAAACCTGCATGTCCTAGAAAACTCCTAACACCCTTAACTGTAGTGGGAGGGGGTAGCTTTGATATGATGTCAATTTTTGCCTTGTCTACCTCTATTCCTCTTTTGGACACCACATATCCCAACACAATACCTTGTTGTACCATAAAATGGCACTTTTCCCAATTCAGCACTAAATTGCATTCTTCACATCTTTTAAGCACAAGCTGCAAATGGTTAAGGCATTCATCAAAACAAGATCCAAAAATACTAAAATCATCCATAAATACCTCGATGAACCTTTCCACCATGTCTGAAAATATACTCATCATGCATCTTTGAAATGTAGCTGGAGCATTGCACAATCCAAAGGGCATCCTCCTATAAGCAAAAGTACCAAAAGGGCATGTAAAAGTTGTCTTTTCTTGATCTTCTGGAGCAATAGCAATTTGATTATAGCCACTATAACCATCTAAAAAACAATAATGACTATACCCTGCTAATCTTTCTAACATTTGATCAATAAAAGGAAGAGGGAAGTGATCTTTCCTGGTTTCATTATTCAATTTCCTGTAATCAATGCAAACCCTCCATCCTGTGGTTACTCTTGTCGGGATAAGTTCATTCTCTTCATTTGTTACCACTGTAACTCCACTTTTCTTAGGAACTACATGTATAGGACTTACCCATTTGCTATCTGAGATAGGATAGATGATGCCTACATCTAGTAATTTCAGAATTTCTGCTCTTACCACTTCCTTCATGTTGGGGTTGAGCCTTCTCTGTGCCTCTCTGCTAGGTTTTGCATCGTTCTCAAGGAGTATTCTATGCATGCATTTGGATGGACTTATTCCTTTGATGTCTGCAATGGTCCATCCTATTGCATTTTTGTGTTCTCGCAATACCTTCAGCAGCTTTTCTTCTTCCTGTGCACTTAAGTTAGCAGCAATTATCACCGGCAGTGTCTGGTTCTCGCCCAAAAATGCATGCTTCAAATGGTCGGGCAACTGCTTGAGTTCTATATCTGGAAGTTTCTGTACAGTCGACTGGTCCATGTCAGCAGTCGACTTGTTCTGGGTGTCTGGGTTTGGTCGACTGGTTAGAACACCAGTCGACTTACTCTGTTCATCAGTCGCCTGATCTGTAGAAGAACAATTTTTATCAGACACCAATTTTTCAAATAAAGGTGCAGGCTTACCTGAATATGACTGTGGAGTTTCAAGGTGATGTATTGTCTCTGCAATCCTCCAGTCATCGTATTCCTGTTCAACATGAGATAAAGTTAGAGATTGAGTGATTGTGGCTTGAAGTGGTTCAACGCTATGTACCTGAAATGTTTGATCAACAATCTCCTGCACCACATCAATATTATAGCATTCATGATCATCTTGTGGTAATTTTAGTGTATCAAACATTTTAAATTCCACTTTTTCTCCGTTTATCTTCATACTTATAATGCCCTTTTTAACACAAATTTTTATATCAGCTGTACTCATAAAGGGCCTACCTAATATGATCGGTAGAGATGATGACATTGAAGATTCCTCCATATCTAACACAACAAAATCAGCAGGCAAAATAAAATCATTTACCTGAACTAGGACATCTTCTAAAATACCTCTAGGTCTTTTGATGCTGCGATCAGCCAATTGCAAAGTGATGGATGTTGGCTTGAGTTCCCTCAATCCAAGCTTTTCGTAAACAGAATAAGGAAGAAGATTTATGCTTGCTCCCAAGTCTAGCAGTGCCTTTTCAAAGAAGTGCTCACCAACCTTGCAAGGAATGGTAAAACTACCTGGATCCTTCAGTTTAGGTGGTAATTTTCTTAATAAAACAGCACTCACTTCTTCTGTCAAGGCCACATCCTCCTTAACCTGAAATGTTCTTTTGTGAGTACAACAGTCTTTCAAAAATTTGGCATAAGAAGGAATTTGTTTAATCGCATCAAGTAGGGGAATATTAATTTCTACCTTTTTGAGAGTTTCAAAGATGTCATATAAATGTTGTTCTTTCTTTTTATTGACTAACCTTTGAGGGAATGGTGGTGGGACTGTCCCTACTTTTTCACTTACCTTGTTGGAATCCACAGCCTTTGGTAGTTGTGTTTCTGATTTGTCTGTGCAGTCGACTGGTTTGTAAAAACAGTCGACTGGTTTACTGACTGGCTTGTCTGTGTGTGTTCCAACCTTGTTGTCAATTATCTTACCATTTCTTAGGGTTGTTACTGCTTGGAGCTGTTCTTGACCTCCTGGGTTTGGTATGGTTTGTGAAGGGAGTTCTCCTGCCTTTCTTTCGCTTAGCTCTTTTGCAATCTGACCAATTTGGGTTTCTAACTTCTGAATTGCTTGCCCTTGTTGGTTGCTTGTTTGATGTTGTTGTTGGAGCAATTGAAGAACGGTGGACTCAAAATCCAACTTCTTCTGTTCTGGGGCTGGTCTTTCAAATCCACTTCCCATCTGAGGGTTCCTTGCATGTCCTTGTGTGAATTGATTCCCTTGATTATTTTGATTATTGCTCCATGAGAAGTTTGGATGATTTCTCCATCCTGGGTTATATGTGTTCGAGTATGGATTGTTCTTTGGTGGAAATACTCCTCGACCCACATAGTTCGTATGCTCCTGATCTGTGAAAGTAGATGTTGCCGCTAAATTCGGTGTGGGGGCAAACAGATGAATTTGTGAGTTCTTTGGGGAAACTGAATAGGAGAACCTGTATACCTGTTCCGTTGAACTCTGGTCGTCGCTCCCACCGTGCACCTGCAAAAAGTGCGAAACACCGGGGTTGTTCCCGGCGACGCACCCTCCGACGCTCAAGTCAGTAACCAGAATTGATTATGAAAGAGCGTTTAGCTAGAGAAAGATTGATTACCTCTTAATGGAGATGGGTGGGGGGTATTTATAGGCGTCTTAGAGACTGGTTTTAGGAATGTAATTCCCGTGATTAGATGAGGCATGTAATCTGATAAGATCTATCCCCTATAATCAGTTAAGGAATTTAATCCCTAATCCCCAGTGAAAAGATAGCTGCGAATCATGGCCGTTGATTTAGATCTAATCAGGGACCTTGATTGTATCTTGCCGGATCGGGTTGGTAGCTGGTTGAAACCCGTACCCAGCTGAGGTGGATCCGTTCGCGGGTTAGTGGATCTATGAGAAGGAGACCCAGTACTCGTTTCGGACCTATCTGCGTGTGAAATTACCGTTTTACCCCCGTACCTCAAGATTCGTGATCTATCTGGACGGTTCCGATTTAACCTCATTTTTAGCCATATCACGAGCCCCCCACTCCTAAAGACTGAGTTTGATCAGTCTTTGTGGAGTAGTTTAGCTGTTTTAATGGCTGGTGGAGCTGTATCGGAGTCCAAATGGAGGGTTTCGAATCTTAAAGGGGGTAGTAGTGTGTCTTTGCAATTTGTTTTTAAGCATCCTTGAGTGCCCAACGGTCTTTATCTACTTTTTTTTTTTTTTTCGGATTATTTATTTAATTTTGCGACGTGTTAACCAGTCGTCCGGGGGCCCTCACGATACATTCCAGGCAATAATTGTTCGTTCAGGGGTTAGAAAATATTACCCTGAATTTAAAATTATTTTCTAGATTTTCCCGTGAATTTTCCCGAATTTTTGGTGATTTTTTCGCAATTTTTAAATAAATAAAACGATTAAAATAAATAAAAATTGATTTTATATACCTATTTATGACGTGGCGTCATCAGAGCCTTTGATCAGGGCGCGGCGCGATTTTCGGAGGGATCGAGTGGCCCCTATTCTTCGGCTCGCTCTTTCGCCGTATGTGAGGTTCGGTACTCCGGCAGTCCGGCTCGGCGTCTCGGCACTTCGGTTCGAATGGCTCGGTGCTTCGGTTCGACGATTACGTGGCATCATCTGGGCCGTCTATCTCAGCGCGGATCCCCGTAAAGCGCTATCTTGTCGTTTAGTGGACGTGGCCAAATCTGGGCCGTCCATCATGGCGAGCACGTTTTTTGACGAGATCCAACGGCTGATATGGGTCGGAACGGTTTTTCGCCATATACGAGGGTCGGTACCCCGGTACTTCGGCTCGGCGCCTCGGCACCTCGGTTTGTATGGCTCGGTGCCTCGGCGGTTCCGAAGTGCGTGGCATCATCTGAGCCGTTCATCATGACGAGCGCGTTTTTTGGCAAGATCCAACGGCTGACATACCTCGGAGTGGTTTTTTGCCATATACGAGGGTCGGTACCCCGGTACCTCGGCTCGGCGCCTCGGCACCTCGGTTTGTATGGCTCGGTGCCTCGGCGGTTCCGAAGTACGTGGCATAATCTGGGCCGTCCATATTAGCGTGGATCCCCAAAAAACGTTATCTTGTCGTTTAGTGGACGTGGCCAAATCTGGACCGTCCATCACGACGAGCGCGTTTTTTGACCAGATCCAACGGCTGATGTGCCCCGGGGCGGTTTTTTGCCATATACGAGGGTCGGTACCCCGGTACCTCGGCTCGGCACTGCGAAGTTGTCTGGCCGAGGCACAGAGTTGTGTTTTATGGAGCTCCTCTCCTGAGGGGTCGCCTCCTCGGCTCTTAGTGGCTCGGTGGCTCGGCTGAGCTGTCCGGTAGCTCGGCCGGGCGAACCGAGGGCAATCGGCGAGGAGGGACGCGTGGCTGGATCTGGGCGGTCCATCTTGACGCGCATCTCGAGGATGGGGTTCAGATCACGAGAAAACGCTATCTTGTCGTTTTGTGGACGTGGCATCATCTGAACCGTCCATCAGATTTCGTCGTGAGTTTTAAGGAGATCCGACGGTGACTTCGCTTCGGAGCGATTTTTTGCCATATACGAGGGTCGGTACCCCGGTACTTCGGCTCGGCACTGCGAAGTTGTCTGGCCGAGGCACAGAGTTGTGTTTTATGGAGCTCCTCTCCTGAGGGGTCGCCTCCTCGGCTCTTAGTGGCTCGGTGGCTCGGCTGAGCTGTCCGGTTGCTCGGCCGGGCGAACCGAGGGCAGTCGGCGAGGAGGGACGCGTGGCTGGATCTGGGCGGTCCATCTTGACGCGCATCTCGAGGATGGGGTTCAGATCACGAGAAAACGCTATCTTGTCGTTTTGTGGACGTGGCATCATCTGAACCGTCCATCAGATTTCGTCGTGAGTTTTAAGGAGATCCGACGGTGACTTCGCTTCGGAGCGATTTTTTGCCATATACGAGGGTCGGTACCCCGGTACCTCGGCTCGGCACTGCGAAGTTGTCTGGCCGAGGCACAGAGTTGTGTTTTATGGAGCTCCTCTCCTGAGGGGTCGCCTCCTCGGCTCTTAGTGGCTCGGTGGCTCGGCTGAGCTGTCCGGTAGCTCGGCCGGGCGAACCGAGGGCAATCGGCGAGGAGGGACGCGTGGCTGGATCTGGGCGGTCCATCTTGACGCGCATCTCGAGGATGGGGTTCAGATCACGAGAAAACGCTATCTTGTCGTTTTGTGGACGTGGCATCATCTGAACCGTCCATCAGATTTCGTCGTGAGTTTTAAGGAGATCCGACGGTGACTTCGCTTCGGAGCGATTTTTTGCCATATACGAGGGTCGGTACCCCGGTACTTCGGCTCGGCACTGCGAAGTTGTCTGGCCGAGGCACAGAGTTGTGTTTTATGGAGCTCCTCTCCTGAGGGGTCGCCTCCTCGGCTCTTAGTGGCTCGGTGGCTCGGCTGAGCTGTCCGGTTGCTCGGCCGGGCGAACCGAGGGCAGTCGGCGAGGAGGGACGCGTGGCTGGATCTGGGCGGTCCATCTTGACGCGCATCTCGAGGATGGGGTTCAGATCACGAGAAAACGCTATCTTGTCGTTTTGTGGACGTGGCATCATCTGAACCGTCCATCAGATTTCGTCGTGAGTTTTAAGGAGATCCGACGGTGACTTCGCTTCGGAGCGATTTTTTGCCATATACGAGGGTCGGTACCCCGGTACTTCGGCTCGGCACTGCGAAGTTGTTTGGCCGAGGCACAGAGTTGTGTTTTATGGAGCTCCTCTCCTGAGGGGTCGCCTCCTCGGCTCTTAGTGGCTCGGTGGCTCGGCTGAGCTGTCCGGTTGCTCGGCCGGGCGAACCGAGGGCAGTCGGCGAGGAGGGACGCGTGGCTGGATCTGGGCGGTCCATCTTGACGCGCATCTCGAGGATGGGGTTCAGATCACGAGAAAACGCTATCTTGTCGTTTTGTGGACGTGGCATCATCTGAACCGTCCATCAGATTTCGTCGTGAGTTTTAAGGAGATCCGACGGTGACTTCGCTTCGGAGCGATTTTTTGCCATATACGAGGGTCGGTACCCCGGTACTTCGGCTCGGCACTGCGAAGTTGTCTGGTCGAGGTACGGAATTGCGTAGCCGGGGCGTTGCCTTGTCATTTTGAAGGGTTTCTTGCCTTGATTGAGCTTCGTATCTTTTCCGCCTGCCGCTTCCGCTCCCTATTGGGCTTTTTGCGTTTCCCAAGGAGGCCCAACTTGCTAGGGGTTAAAAGACGCTCACCCTTACTCTCAAAGCTCATTTCTCACTTTTTTACTCAAGATTTTTACTTTCGATCTCTAAGTTCTCTGCTAGCGGCGATTTTCTCTCTAAGGCGCTTCCGCTAGCTGTCGCGTGGGCCAGGCGATTTCCGGCAGAGCATTCCGACCGTAGACGTCACTTCAAGAGGTCAGTTTACTTAGTCTGAGTAATTTTCCTTTAGATGTCTCGAGTAGATTCGGGCAGTGGGGCCTCGTCTTCGGGCGACGAGAGTGCCGAGGAGAGGAGGAGGTCGGACATTAGGAGGAAGGGTAAGCAAGCCGCCGAACCGTCCGTAGTCGTGACGGAGAAGGGGAGGAAGAAGAGGAGGGTACAGAGCCAGTCCCCCATTGTGGAGACGATCGTGGAGAATCCGAAGCAGGCGCCCGAGATAGGACGGTACCCTTCCGTTCTGTCCGGTCACTCAGGGGTTAGGCAGTACGAGGGCGACTTGCTGGAGAAGGCGGTATATGGGAAGTCCAAAATTGTCGAAGAACCTAATCCCGAACTTGCCACCGAAGCGGATGAGCTCGTTACTCTGGTATCCGAGCAGGACCTGCTCCGGGTTAGAAGGGCTTTCGCTATTCCTCCGGAGTACAAACTGATTGTTCCAGGTCCGGGGATGCGAGCGAACTCTGGGTTGCCGTCTTCGGACATGTGTATGTTCGACGTTGATTCTCTTCATGCCGGGTTGCGCTTCCCTCTGCACCCGTTCATCCTCGAGATCCTCGGCTGGTATTGCTTAGCGCCGACCCAGTTCACGCCGAACACATGGCGCCACGTGAACGCCTTTATGCTCCAGTGCTATCGAGCCGAGGTGAAGCCGGATCTTACGGTCTTCCGAGGATTGTATCGAGTAAACCGTCAGCACAAGACGGAGTACCGATACTTTTTGGGGCCGAGGAGGGGAGTTAAGATTGTCGAGAATCCTGACTCGATTAAGGGTTGGAAGGAGAAGTATTTTATAGTCAGGGGCGAGGCGATTAGGCCCATTCCGACCCGTTGGAAGGTGGAGGTGCCGAATTTCGCGCGCTCCGACCCTGTTCTATCCGATGCCGAGGAAGAGGTGGCGAGGAAGATATTGGCTCTTCCGATACTGAGTTGGAGGGATTTGTCGGAGGAGGTGTTGTTCGGGTCCGGCCTAAGCCCTATCGACCCGAGTATGCTCCTGACATCTCGTTTTTAATTGTCATTATTTTTCAAGCTTTTGGCTAACTTGTCCCCCCCCCCCCCTTTTTTTTTTATCCGCTGCAGAAAGCATGAAGATCGACTTCAACGCCATGATGGCGGACAGGTCTAAGCTGGCCGGGGGGAAGAAGAGGAAGAGGGCGGCCGCGGCTGTTTCGTCAGCCCCGGCACCTGCCGTCGCTTCATCCGTCCCTCCTCCTCCTCCGACCACGGATGCGCCCTCGGAGTTGGTCGTCGCCGAGGTGCCCCCGTCTTCTTCGGTTCCTGGCGGGATCGAGGGAGCCTTTGATGTGAACGCGGCGTTGTCGATCGAGGCACCGCCCCTAACCCAGGCCGCCGAAGAGATCTTGACAGAGCAGCACAAGCAGCTGTTCGTGCCGAACTGGCGAGTGAAGAACCATGATGGGTTCCTCGGCAACTCGCAGATGTCAGTGCAGGTTGTCAAACATTTGGCGACCCCGAAGGACGTTGCTGCGCTGAAGGCGGGGACGGTCGGTGACGACACCTTCGAAATCGCGCGGTCACTCGTTTCGGTAAGTGCATTGCCAATTTCTCTAAGTCTGCAGCTCGGCATGTGTTTTACTGGTTGTTGTCTTTGTAGGCCACTTGCCACTTCGGCCACCTCCTCGAGACGTTCGCCGCGCAGGAGAAGGATCTGAAGTCTGCAAGTGACAAGGACAGGCTGGCGAAGGTCAGGGCGGTCAAAGAGCTTGAGGCCGAGCAGAGGAGGGCTGAGGCCTTGGAGGTACGGGTCGCGGATCTCGGGTCGGATTTGGAGAAGGCCAAGGAGCGGCTCGATGCGGAGTCTGCCAAGGCCGCCAAGGCCGCCGAAGACTTAGCAGCGGCGCTGAAGTCCTTGGCCGAGGAGAGAGCAGAGAAGGAGGCTCTGGCGACGAAAATCCGAGCCGAGGTGGAGAAGGAGGTCGAGGAGGAGGCGAAGAGGCATATGGCCGAAAACATGGAGAAGTCTTATCAGTTGGCCCTCGACCACGTGCAGGAACGCGTCCCCGGCTTCGAGCGGGTCGGCTACCAATTGTTTCCGACGCCGACCTCGGATGACGAAGGGGAGGAAGGCGAGGATGATGAGGCCGAAGGCGAAGGCGAGGAAGGGCGGGGTGGAGAGACTGCGGCGGACGTGCAGGTCAACGGGCCCCCCGCCGACGCGCCCGTGGTCGATGCGGCGACGAAGGTGGACCCCTGATCCCCTTGCAAAGTTTTTGTAGTTTTTCGGCGTTTCTTCTTCCGATCATTGTAATGCCTTTTTGCGGACTGGCCACCGCCTTTTAATGAATGAAAAGTGTTTTGACTCCGAAATTTGTCTAAGTGTTTGGCTCGGTGGTATTCCAATGCTATCTCTTTTTAATTTCAGATTGCCGAGCCGACTTGTAACACCTCGGCCGACCAGCGCCGAGTGGAGTTGTTTCAGCAATCTCGGGAGGATCGCCTCGAGGGTGAGGTTGACCTGACGAGAAGGATGCTTCACAACTTGGAGATTAGGCACGGCGAGATTTTAGCTGAGCTGCACGACCTACGGATAGTCGAGGCTGAGCTATCTGCTAGGACAGAAGAGCTTGCTCGAGTTCTGGCCGAACGGGACGGCTTAGCGAGGAAGGTGGAAGAGTTGCAGAGGGTGACTGTAGACAAGAGTATTGAAGTGACTCATTTGCGCCGCGTTATTTCCGACAGTGCCGAATATCCCGGTTCGGCGAAACTTCCTCGGTTTAAAGTGATAGTAAAAGATGACACTTTGAAAGACCGCATCGTCGAACTGGAGGAAGAAGTTGCGCGGCTTAAGCCCCAGCCGGTAAGGCCAAACGTCCGGAGCACCTCGTGCACCCGCGAGGAGATCGAGCGAGGGATTACGTTCTACCAAGCGGCGAGCCGGACCCCTATCGTAGGCAGGACGGCCGCCGATGCCCAAAGCGGTGTGGCGGTGTCTTCAAGCGGTGCTTCGGTAGGAGCGACTGTTAGGGCTAGTGATGAGGAGGCGTCCCGGTTCGTCGGCTTGGATTCGAGCTCGGAGGTGAAGAAGCGCCGACCCAAAGTGTCTCTAAAACGGAGTATTCCTCTTCCCCGGAAGTAACGGGCTGATCGCGTTACTGTGTTGTAATCTTGCTTGCAAGTTCGGGTTGTAATCCTACTTGCAATTTTTTGCTGTTGTAATCCGCTTTGTAACTTTTATCCGACTTGTTAATGGCATTGGAGTTGTTTTATGTGAATTGTTTTTGGCTGTCTTCTTGTTCGTGCTATGGTCGTCAGCTAGTGTAGCTTTAGGACGAACCATGAGGTTGGTGTTTGCTTCGCCGAACTCCTCATCCTCGAATTTTCCTTTTTCGCTGCATTTGTGAACCATGGGGTTGGTCTGGTTGCTTAAGGCGTTGTCGCTTCCCGACCCCGCCCACGTGGCCTAATCAGGGACGTCTGATGTTTGCACGGATCTTTAGGCAGGTCCAGTTCCCAAGAAAACACTATCTTGTCGTTTTGTGGACACGTGGCTGAATGAGCTCCGTCCATCAGGTCCTGGCGCACTTTCTGAGGCGATCTGACGGTGGCTTCGCCTCGGAACGATTTTTTGCCATATACGAGGGTCGGTAACCCGGTACCTCGGTTCGGCAGGCGAGGGCTGTGATTCGTACATTATTCCGACCAGATCGAGGGTGAGTCGGCGAGATCGAGCGGGGGTGTCGGAGAGGTCCGAGCGTTATACTGGTTTTAGGGATGCAGGAGCAGTTTCGAATGGCGAGCTACTTCTAGTCCGCTTAGGAGCGAACTTGCGAAGCAGAATCGAGCCAAGTGTTGGACTCCGATCCATTCGACGGCTGCAGGAGCAATTTCGGACGGCGATCTTTCCCCGGCTCGTCTATAGACGTGCCGAGTTGGAAGAGTCGAGCCGAGTGCTGGACTCCGAACCATCGTGTGGGTAGTTTACGAGATGCAGGAGCAGTTTCGAATGGCGAGCTACTTCTAGTCCGCTTAGGAGCGAACTTGCGAAGCAGAATCGAGCCAAGTGTTGGACTCCGATCCATTCAACGGCTGCAGGAGCAATTTCGAACGGCGATCTTCCCCCGGCTCGTCTATAGACGTGCCGGGTTGGGAGAGTCGAGCCGAGTGCTGGACTCCGAACCATCGTGTGGGTAGTTTACGAGATGCAGGAGCAGTTTCGAATGGCGAGCTACTTCTAGTCCGCTTAGGAGCGAACTTGCGAAGCAGAATCGAGCCAAGTGTTGGACTCCGATCCATTCAACGGCTGCAGGAGCAATTTCGAACGGCGATCTTCCCCCGGCTCGTCTATAGACGTGCAGAGGTGGGAGAGTCGAGCCGAGTGCTGGACTCCGAACCATTGTGTGATAAGGGAATTAGAGGCGAAAGTACGCGATAATAAAAAGAACTTTATTTATTTATTAATATCTAATGGTCGGCTGCTTCTAAAGTTGCTAGCCGTTATTACAATGAAAAAAGGAAGGAAAAATTACTAGTAGCAGGAGTTGTGGCCCGACATCTCGAGTTACTTAGATAGGCGGGGTTGCCTTCTCTTGGTATTTCAAAAGATGGTCGGCGTTCCAAGTCCTCGGAATTTCTCTACCCTCAAGGTCTTCTAGCTTGTACGCACCTGGGCGGATCTCTTTGGATACTTTGTACGGTCCCTCCCAATTTGGGGCCAGTTTGCTCTTCTGTCCGGGGAACGAAATGGCCAGCTTTCGGAGGACTAGATCCCCCTCTTTCAGGTCGGTTGGGCGGACCCGTTTGTTGTAGGCTAGTTCGATTCTTCTTCGGTAACCTTGCTGCCGTATGGCTGCTCTTTCCCGAATTTCGTCTATCAAATCTAGGCTCGTCCTGAGCTCCCTGGCGTTCTGTTCTTCTTCGAAGGCTATCAAGCGAGGAGAGGGTATTCCAACTTCTAGTGGGATGAGGGCCTCGGACCCATAGGTGAGATTGAACGGACTCTCGCCTGTCGGAGTCCGCTTCGTGGTTCGGTAATTCCACAACACATTAGGCAGCTGATCGACCCACAATCCCTTGGCGCACTTGTCGAGTCTCTTCTTGATGCCGGAGAGGATCTGCCGGTTGGCATTCTCGGCCTGGCCATTTGACTGGGGATGAGAGACTGAGGAGAAGCGGTGCTGTATGGCTAGGTCTTCACATAAAGCTCGGAAGGCAGCTCCAGCGAACTGCGTACTGTTATCTGTAACTATGACTCGGGGAACACCGAACCGGCAGATTACATTTTTCCAGAAGAATTGAACGACTCTATGTTCGGTAATCGTAGCCAAGGGCTCGGCCTCTACCCATTTCGAGAAATAGTCGACTGCCACGACTAAGAACTTCAATTGCCCAGGGGCCGGTGGAAATGGCCCAAGTAAGTCCATCCCCCACATTGCAAAGGGGATCGGACTTGATAGGGAGGAAAGTGGCGCTTGTGGAAGGCGTCGGATGTCGGAATACTTCTGGCAGGATGTGCATTGCCGAACGTGTTGTTCGGCGTCCCGTAGGAGAGTGGGCCAGTAATACCCGTAGTTTAACACTTTGCGCGCCAAGGCTCTGGAGCCGGAATGGGCTCCGCCGATGCCCTCATGGAGCTCTTGCAAGGCGTAGTCGGCTTGTCTGGGGGAGAGGCATCTGAGATAGGGCCGGCCATCCACTTGGGTGAAGGAGCGTTTATACAGAACGCCTTCGACCAGTATGTGACGCTCGGCTCGGGTCCTTATCTTTCGGGCTTCCTTCGGATCCCTTGGGAGGAGTCCGTCTCTTAAAAACTCGATGAGGGGCTTCATCCAATTATCTTCGAGGGGAAGTGGCAGTGTTTCGACGGAGTTAAAAGCCTCGTCCTCTATGCTTGGCCTGAGGAGGACTTCTATTAGAACAGTTTGTTCGAGGCCTTGCAGGGATGAGGAAGCCAATTTGGACAGGGCGTCGGCCTGGGTATTTTCCTCTCTGGGGATTCTTCGGATGAGGGCCTCATCGAAATGCGCCATGAGGCTCTTTACTTTGGCCAAGTACTTTGCCATCCTGTCATCGCGGGCTTCGTACTCGCCGAGGACCTGGTTGACGACCAACTGAGAGTCGCTGAAGATCTGCAGGCGTCGCGCTCCTGCGTTTCGGGCCATCCTGAGGCCGGCTATGAGTGCCTCGTATTCGGCCTCGTTATTCGAGGCTTTAAAGTTTATCCGGAGGGAGTATTGAAGGACAAAGTCGTCTGGGCCCGCTAGGATGACTCCAGCCCCGCTCCCCTCGTTGCAAGAGGATCCATCGACATATACGGACCAGATAGGCGGTCCCTTCGTCGTCTGCTCGGAGTCGGGGATAGTTGTTTCAACTATGAATTCGGCCAGCGCCTGCGCCTTGATTGCGGTCCGAGGCTGATAAGTAATATCATGTTGGCTCAGCTCGATCGACCACTTCATGAGGCGGCCGGAAGTCTCTGGCTTGTGAAGGATCTGTTTCAACGGTTGGTCGGTAAGAACGACCACCGAATGAGATTGGAAGTACGGCCGAAGCTTTCTTGCAGCCATTATCAGGGCGTAGGCTATTTTCTCAATTCTCGGGTACCGAAGTTCGGCGTCCCGGAGCACTTTGCTGACGTAGTAAATGGGCTTCTGAGTTCTTTCTTCTTCCCTGACTAAGACCGCACTTAGTGTCTGTTCCGAGGCTGCCAAGTAGAGGTAGAGGGGCTCGCCCGGTATGGGTTTGCTGAGCAGGGGCGGATTGACGAGGTAAGCTTTAAGCTGGTCAAAGGAATCTTGTTGTAGCGGCCCCCACTCGAACCCCTTAGTCCCCCTCAGGGCTTTGAAGAACGGGAGGCATTTCTCCCCGGACTTCGACAAAAAGCGCCCAATGGCGGCTAAACGACCCGTCAGTTTCTGAACTTCTTTGACGTTTCTAGGCGGGGCCATGTCCAGTATGGCCCTGATCTTCTCCGGATTTGCTTCTATTCCTCGTTGGCTAACCATAAAGCCGAGGAATTTGCCTGATGAGACGCCGAACGCACACTTGTTCGGGTTGAGTCTCATATTGTGCCTTCTCAAAACATTGAACGCTTCTTGGAGGTCGGCCTCATGATCAACGCCTCGGATGCTTTTCACAAGCATGTCATCCACGTAGACTTCCATGTTCCGACCAATCTGGGCCTGGAATACCTTGTTGACGAGACGTTGATACGTTGCCCCTGCGTTCTTCAGGCCGAACGGCATGACTCGGTAACAATAGAGTCCTTGGTCCGTTACAAAAGACGTCTTCGGAATATCCGGGGGGAACATCCTTATCTGATTGTAACCCGAGAAAGCGTCCATGAAGCTGAGGAGCTCATGTCCCGAGGTTGCGTCAATCAGAGTGTCAATGCTCGGCAGGGGGAAGGGATCTTTAGGGCAGGCCTTGTTGAGGTCAGTGAAATCAATACAGATTCTCCATGTCCCATTGGATTTCTTCACCATGACTACGTTGGACAACCACTCCGGATAATTCACCTCCTGTATGAATCGGGCTTTCAGCAATTTGTCTACCTCCTCTTTGATGGCGAGCTGGCGCTCGGGCGCGAACTTGCGCCTCTTCTGCTGGACCGGTTTGGACCCCGGATCAACGCTGAGGCGATGGACCAAGAGTTCTTCGGAGATACCGGGCATGTCCGCTGCTGACCATGCGAAGAGGTCCCGGTTGGCTCGGATGCATTTCACAATATTGGAATGTAGGGCGGACGGGAGTGCCTTGCTGACATAAAACTTACGGGTCGGCTCCTGCTCCGAGAAGAGTATTTCCTCCAGCTCATCTACCGGCTCGGGAGTCGGCCGAGCAGCATCTTGGGGGATCTCGAGTGTTTCTAAGGAGAGGACGGGTCCGAGTGTGGAGGTCATGTAACACTTGCGGGCCTGTTCCTGATTGCCCCTGACTTCTCCCACTCCAGCCCGAGTGGGGAATTTCATTTTGAGATGATAGGCAGAAGGGACGGCCTCGAGGGCGGCTAGGCCGGGGCGACCCAAAATGACGTTGTAAGCCGCTGGGACATCTACAACCATGAAATCCATTGGCTCCGTGCGGGTAGTAGGAGTTTTGCCTGCTGTGACATCGAGGGTAATCACCCCTTCGATCGTCACCGGCACTCCCGTGAACCCATGGAGCGTATACCCGGCGGGCTTCAGTCTGTCTCGGGAGAGCTTCAGCCCCTTAAAAGCATCGAGGAATAGGATGTTAACGGAGGAGCCGTTATCCACTAGGATTCTTTCGACTTTGAAATTGGCCATGTGAAGGTTGATGACGAGTGCGTCGCAATGAGGGGTGCGGACGCCCTCGAGATCGTCGTCAGAGAAGGTGACGGGCACTCCGAGTCCTTTGGGGGGAGGGGTGGCCCGGACAGAATTTACTTCCCTAATAAAAGCTTTCCGAGAAGAGTTCGAGGAGCCCCCCATTGGACCCCCATGGATAAGGTGGAGGACTCGCTCTTCTTCAAATTCTGGTGTCTCTTCCCGTTCTGGACGTTTGTTAGCCCCCCGAGGCTGGGGAGGAAGTTCGGGCCCGTCCTTTCTTACGAACTTCGCCAGCTGCCCCCTCTGGATGAGGGCTTCGATCTCGTTTCTCAGAGCCCGACAGTCGTTGGTGTCATGCCCATGGTCCCGGTGATAACGGCACCATTTGTCTTTATCCCTCCTTTTGGCTGGGGTGTTCATCTTTGGAGCTGGGGGTAGGACCCCTTCTTTTTCGACTTCCATGAAAATAGCGGAGATGTTTGTGGTGAGGGGAGTAAACTTTTCAAATCTAGGGGGAGGCCGGCGCTGGCCAGCATTATCCTTCTGAAACTTTTTGGGTCCCTCTTCTTCCGTTCCCTTCCTCTTAGACCCGGAGGCGGTTGCTTCCCAGTTGGGCGGTTCTTCGGCCTCTTCGGCTCGGATGTATTTTTCAGTGCGGAGGAGGAGGTCTGAAAAGTCATGCGGCGGTTTTTTGGCGAGGGAGGAGCGGAGGTTGGAATTTAGAATGTTGGACTGGAACGCCGCGGTAGCAACGGATTGGTCGAGGGATGCGATGGTTCTGGCCTCGGCTGTGAACCTTTTCACGTAGTCCCTCAATTTCTCCCCCTTCTGCTGACGGAGGTGCAACAGGGAAATGCTGGTCTTCTCGGCCCTTCGGCTGCTGACGAAATGGGTGATGAACAGGGTTTCGAACTGTTCGAAGGAGAATATTGACGCCGGGGCAAGACGAGAGTACCATTCTCGAGCTGGGCCTTTCAGAGTTGCAGGGAATGTTTTGCAGAGGAGGGCGTCGGACGCTTGGTGGAGGAGCATCAAAGTCTTAAAGCCTTCGATGTGGTCAACTGGATCGGTTTCTCCAGTGTAGTTTTCGAACTGGGGAGGTTTGAAACCGAAGGGGACAGGAGTATCCACTATGGTCCGGGAGAACGGGGGTTGGCTAGGACGGAGGGTCCTCCCCCTGAGTTCTTCTTCTCGGTTTATCTGTCCCAAGAGTTTTTCCACCTCGTTCAAGCGGCGATTCATGGTGTCATCTCTCCGGCGGTGGTCTGCCGAGCCACGGGACTCGTCTTCGTAGGATGGGGAGCGAGGGCTGCGGCGACGATAGTCTCGGGAACGACGAGGACTTGGGGTGCGTCTGGAATTGGTAGGAGCGGGTCGAGGAGAAGGGGAACGTTGGCGAGGGCTCCGGACCGGACGAGGGGAGGGGGCCCTCGGCTCATTGGGATTCTGACGGAGATTGAGGGCCTGTTGTACCATAGCTTGGAATTGCTGGAACTCGGCACGGGTGATGGGTGCCTCATTGTTCCGATGCTGCTGCCGACCTGCTGGTGAGTGCCTCCTTCGGTAGTGGTCGGGGGAGTCTTTTCTCCCTCTTCGGGCGGGGGATCCCCTGTGTCCCCGGTGTCGGGGGGATCGTTCTTGGTGGGAGGCTTCTCCCCGAGCCCGCTTTTCGTCCAGATGGTGACGAAGGTCCTTATCCTCCGGGCGTCTGGGATGGGCATCGTGGCGACCAGAGGCTCGGGGATGATGGGAGGCCATGGAGGCACTGGAGGCAGTGTGGTTGGGTATGTTCTCTGGATGAAGAGGCTGTTTCTGGGGGTTAGGCCCCTTCGGATCAGGATGTGGAGGGTTCCGCTGGAGCGGCTCTTCCACGGTAGGAGGGAGCTGCCCTTGTTGCTGAGTGGGATCAGGAAGGACTTCTTGCTGGTCAGGATTGGGCGCTCGGTTGGAGCCCCTAGATCTGACTTTGCGAGGCGGCATGGCTAGAGAAAACCTGTTCACCGGGAAGAGGAGAGGTCTCTATTCGTTAGTTTCCCACAGACGGCGCCAATCTGTTGCCGCTAAATTCGGTGTGGGGGCAAACAGATGAATTTGTGAGTTCTTTGGGGAAACTGAATAGGAGAACCTGTATACCTGTTCCGTTGAACTCTGGTCGTCGCTCCCACCGTGCACCTGCAAAAAGTGCGAAACACCGGGGTTGTTCCCGGCGACGCACCCTCCGACGCTCAAGTCAGTAACCAGAATTGATTATGAAAGAGCGTTTAGCTAGAGAAAGATTGATTACCTCTTAATGGAGATGGGTGGGGGGTATTTATAGGCGTCTTAGAGACTGGTTTTAGGAATGTAATTCCCGTGATTAGATGAGGCATGTAATCTGATAAGATCTATCCCCTATAATCAGTTAAGGAATTTAATCCCTAATCCCCAGTGAAAAGATAGCTGCGAATCATGGCCGTTGATTTAGATCTAATCAGGGACCTTGATTGTATCTTGCCGGATCGGGTTGGTAGCTGGTTGAAACCCGTACCCAGCTGAGGTGGATCCGTTCGCGGGTTAGTGGATCTATGAGAAGGAGACCCAGTACTCGTTTCGGACCTATCTGCGTGTGAAATTACCGTTTTACCCCCGTACCTCAAGATTCGTGATCTATCTGGACGGTTCCGATTTAACCTCATTTTTAGCCATATCAGTAGACATGGGACATGTATCAGTTGTGTGATCTAAATGAGAACAAATTGCACACATCTCATTTGTTTGATTTTTAACTCCACCCATCGTCGACATTGCATTAACAAGCATATCAATTTTCTTATTCATGTTTGCCATTTCTAATTGAATGTTATTACTATTAGAGATTTCGTAAACTCCCTGTTTTTTCGTAGGTCCCCTTCTTGTTGAGAATTGTTGGGAGTTCTCACTGAGTTCTTCAAAAAGTTCAATGGCTTCTTCTCCACTTTTCCTCATCAAAATTCCATTGCACTCTGCATCAACAATTGCCTTGTTAGTGTCATTTAAACCTTCATAAAAAGCTTGTACCTGATCATCCTTAGGTAGATTGTGCGTAGGACACTTGAGAAGCTTGCTTTTGAAGTCCTTCCATGCCTCGAAGAATAAATCTCCATCCTTTTGTTGGAAGAGTTGAATCTCCCTTTTCAGCTGTTTGGTCTTTTGGGCTGGAAAGAATTCTTTCAAAAATTTCGTTGCCAATTGCTCCCATGAATTAATTGATCCTGGTTCCAAAGAATTATACCACAACTTAGCATTAAGTTTTAAAGAAAAAGGAAACAAGATTAACCTGATTTGTTCAGCGGTAAGCCCTTGGACGCTTTGTGTCCTGCAAAGATCGAAAAAGTCTTGCAAATGAAGATGAGGTTCTTCATCTGGCTTGCCACTAAAGTGGGGAACCATACTAAGTAAATGAGGAGATAGGTGCATGTTCCCTGTAGCATTAGGTTGAAAAGCAATGCAGGAAGGTTGCTCAATATTCTTAGGAGTGAATTTGTCCTGCATTGGTACTCGATTGTGTATTTCTTCAGCCATCCTTTCCTGTGAAATTTGTCTCTGTGCAGTCGACTGGGTCCGTACAGCAGTCGACTGGTTGGCTGAAAACAGCTTACCTAGTCTGTGCAAAGTTCGTTCTGTTTCTGCGTCAATAGGTAGTAGCTCTGGACGAAGTGATCGTCTACCGTGCATTCACCGAAGTCCTGTAACCTAAAAGAAAAATTATTAATAAAAGAAAAGAAAAACTAATAAAAATTCTACTGACTTGTAAGTTAAAATACTAAACAATCCCCGGCAGCGGCGCCAAAAACTTGTTGTTGGAAATCTAGCTACCTAAATATATAGATAAAACTAGACACAAATTATAAAAACCTCGCAAGTGCACGAATCGTTTATAGAATCGTAGTAATAGCAAGGGTCGATCCCACAGAGATTGTAGACTTCAACTTACTAATCAATAAAACTAATAATAAAAATAAAGAAGAGTTATTGTAATATTCTAAAAGAACTAAAAGATTAAAACTAAGATGAGAGGTGTTGAATCACAAATATCTCTTGAATAGTTGGGTTGTTGATCTCCACCAATAGTTAGTAATGCTAAGTTGCCTTCTGAATTTACTTCTAATTACTCATGTTTGTTCACTTCAAGGGCATGGTATCTACTCCTTAAAGTATTGTTTCCCTAGGCCAAGAATTAGGCATGGTATCTACTCTAATTCGTTTCTTTCCGTAAGTATCTAGCATGGTATCTACTAAGTTATACTTAGAGAAAACATAAGAACAGTGGAAACGAACAAACACTTAAAGTTCTAGAAATTGGTATCAGATCTAGATCCTCTAAGTTGATTGAACCAAGAACCCCTAAAGATTCCTTTGTTACAAATTATGAGCACGAGATTCGGTCGTCTCAATATGCTCATATAACAGATTCAGATAAATGATATCCAAACTTGAGCTTCCCAAGTTCTGTACGTCAGTCGACTGGCTCTCACCTCAGTCGACTGCTCTCAGTCTTGAGAACTAGTTTGACTATCATAAACCTATACCAATTCAATTAGATTCAATCAATAAGTAACATAGAAGAGTTCAGAAGAAGATAGCATTACATAACTACGGTTTCGATCTACCCAAGTATGAAATTAGTTCCACATAATAATAACTTTATTGGTTAACAAGTTTGAATACATGATCAACATAAAAGAATAAAGAGAGAAGAAGAAATAAACTAATGGATTCCGGCAATATGGTCGACTGGCTGTCACACAGTCGACTGCCTTCTGGTTGCTGGATCTTCTCTCTCCTTCTTCGATGTTGATGGAGTGATGCTCTCGATGTTGTTCAGGAACTTGGTGATTGAGTCGCTTCCCAGAGATATATGATCGTCCCCCTCCAAGTTGATCTCTTCTGATATTTATAGAGTACGGCTGAGAATTAGGGTTTCCACTTTTTCAGGAAAATCCTTCTTTATTTTATTTGATGATTAATATCTTTCTCTTTTCTCCTTTCCTTCCTTATCTGTTCACCACGTCCACTTGGAAATACCCTGTCTTTAGATTTGATTCTTTGTATAAAATCTTGATCCAAGTAGATTTGAAATTAGATGTAGGTGTATCTTTGAAGATCTTATCTGTTTACTCCGCCGCAGACCAGTCGACTTGTCTTCAAACCAGTCGACTGAGTCGAGACTTCTGAAGATTTTATCTTTGATCAGGCCAGTCGACTGCTCTTGGGAATAAGTCGACTGTTCCTCTGCATTTTTCTGTGTATCATCTTTGAAGTCCTGAATCTGCTTCGTTTTGCTGTTTTACGCTGTTTCCTATGGAAAAGAGAGAATAAGAGTTAAATACCATATATAGAGCTTTTAAATGTCTAATTATATTAAGATTATTGCTCTAAAAAGTGAATAATAATGTGTTCATCAGGAGTTTGATGGTTTGATTATAAGCCGTCGATCAACATCATGATCATCATCATCTCAGAGTCTTGATCTTTTGATTGTGGACCGTCCGATCACCGATCTGATCCGATCATCATCATCATCATCAAGATACTTGATCTCCACCGTCGGATCTCCCTTGATCATCGCGATCGTGATCATCATCTTGATCTTGATCTTGATCTTCGATCAGAGTCGTCCGATCTGATCCGATCGCCTTGATCTCTTGATCTCTTGATCTCAGCCGTCTAATTATGTTCGTGATCTTGTTCGTGATCATCTCGTTCGTTGGTTTGTGTTCGTGTTTGGTTTGTGTGTTCGTTCGATCCGTTCGTTGAGTTGTGCCCGGGAATCCGTTCCCGTTATTCTTGCTCTTTGCTTCGTTCCGTCGTCGTCTCTCAGGCAAGTAATTTGTACTCAAATTTCTTTGTATGATACAAGTCAAAAATACTACCTATAATGTAGTTGGGTTCTAGAGACGACTCTTGTGTGTTATGTTTGATGGGTTTTGTTTCTATTATGCTACTTGACCATAGTTGCCTCACGACACAAATCGACGTGAAACAACTAGGTTTTCACCCGTTCTTGATTTGATTATGTATGTGAACTATTTGTGAGAATTTGACTATTTGTTGAGATCCATGTGATTAGCTTGTGGTGGACTTGTCATATACCCTAGTTCATATTGTTTGGACACTTGGTAGACTCAATTTCATGTTTGGTTATGTGTGGATCAAGTTTCGTTGAATCTATATTGGTTTTGGTTTTTGAGGAAATTCTGTATTTTACCGATAATCTGTCTTGATCAGTAATTTAGACCATATTACGGTCAGAATCTTAATTTCAGTATAAAACATGAATTGTAGATAAATTCATCTGCTTTCCAACCACTCTGACCTTGCTTGATTTCGTTTTCGTATTTGTGAGATATAACTGTTTTGCTACAGAGGTGTAGACCTTTTCCAGATTTTGTTTCTCGGTGATTTTGATGACTAAATTATTTTTATTCTTGTGCTACACATATTATTCTAATCTAGAACTTTCGTCAGTTTATCTATACTTATCTAAGGATTACCCAGAATTTTGGCAGATTTTATTGATGAGTTTTACATGCCGTTTCATGCTCGTTTATGAAAACTATAATTAGTGTAATTTGCTTACTGATTTGTAAAGAATCGTATTTTCATTATGATTCCTTTTACTGTATAAAAAATATTTGTGAAATATGAAAGTTAATATATTTTGTCTATTTTCATCTCCCTTTGCCGGATTTGGATTTCGTTTAACTGGTTGCGAGATATTATAGTTTTCGTACAGCAGTGTTGGGAATTCCAGATTTGCCAAACTATCGTTTATTGATGTTTTATGATTTTTGATGGCTGATCTAATTTTACTAAAAAATTATGAAAATTTATATTTAGATACTGGACATATAGGGGAATACCCCAGATTTTTCGTAGATTTATTTATTGAGTTTTCATGTTGTTTTCCTGCTCTTGAATACGTTTTCCTGATTTCTGGCTGAACCTATTTTCTGAATTCAAATCAGTTTTGAGTTATGTTTTTGTGAAATACTATGTAACTTATTTATACTCGCTGGATTCGGTTGGGAGTCTATTTTTTTTTAGACGTTTCAACGGATTCAGATTTGCATGTTTGTAACACTGGGAATCACTGTTTTACTGCAGTGTGGTCTTGCTGTTCTGAACTTGAGAGTTGTTCATTTTTATTCTTTTACGAACTATCTTGCACTTGCACATGTTTATCTTGCAACTTGAACTTACCACATGAACATGCCATATATTCTTGATATGTTTTGTATATCTACATGCTTGTTGGACACTAATAATAATAAAATAACCAAGCCGGGGCTAAGGGAAAGATCTAGTAGTGGATATTGCAGAAACGTATACTCGTAAGAACCTAATAGTTATTGGAGCTTGTTTACATGTGGAGCTTGACACGATATACATGACACGTACACACATAACACTGGAGTTTGTTTGGATTTTGGAGCTTGTTTACATGGTACATGATTACATGATACATGGAGTTTGTCCCTGAGTACACTGTCCTGTATGGTCCCCTACGAAATCTAAAGCAAAACTGTTTGTTGTAGCAACCATGTGTTATGTTTTTGGGGCGCATGAAGTACTACCTAGATAGTAATAACTACTAGACTTGATATATGACACTTGAACATGATACATGCCCACTTGATACTTAACTACATGATACATGAGATTTGATACTTGATACATGCTACATGATTACATGAATCTTGATACTGGTTATTTGATACATGCCACTTGTTTACTTGATACTCGACACATACTATTATACTTGCTCATCTGGTCATCCCATGATTTATATTCTGTTATCATGATTATACTATGCTAGGCTTGTTACTTAGATTTACCTATCCCATGTACTTGTATCCTGTATTATAAGTGGCCCGTAACTTACAATTGATGGGTACTTATTTTCTTTTTCCTTCTCCAGCAATTTAATTAATTGCAGATCATAATGGTTGGCTGCCAGATGGTATTGGCAAGATGATGTATTAGTGCTGGATTTTCTGCTTTATAATTTTTATTAGTATAATTGCTTGAACTTGAATAAGATGTATTTGATTACTTGGATATTTATCTTGTATTTAGGCAATCTGACCCAGGATTTTGACTTGTTCAGATCATGACTATTTGAAATTTATATATTTGCTTGGATATTTATCTTGTATTTAGGCAGTGTGACCCAGGATTTTGACTTATTCAGATCATGACTATTTGAGATTTATATATTTGGTTTCAAGTATTCTTATTGGTATTTTGGTTCATATATGCATGTTGGTTGATTCTTTTGCTTCCGACTCTAATTATCTTGTGAAATGTTGTAAAGATTCTTGAACAGCTTATGGATGATAAAAATCATTCGCTGGGCTTTTGTCGCGTATCCGTATTCTGTATTCTTTTTGGGAAGCGAAGCGTGACAAAACCGAACAATTATATATATAATTATAAAATCTATTGTGTATAAACACCAAATCTTCATATCTCGATAGTATATTTTTCACGTAACAAAGAATAAATCAAAATCTAAACAATATGGCTACATAACCATATTGATTATAAAAATCTTGAGGAATACATTGACTGACTACAATCAACTTTTAGTTTCAGCCTGCAAACTTGCTTCAGGTTTCAGCTATTGGCCATGGTTTGGGTTTCCAGATTTTTTCTGAATCCAAGTAAACCCAATCTGGCTCCATTTCCTAAAAGCTAGTACAAGAATCGAGGATTATTTTGGGGTTTCAGACTTAAAAATATCAATTGGACTACTAAATCCCTAAATAATGTCATCATCGTTTCCAAGTAACTTCTTTTTGTGTGTGTGCATGTGGAAGTAGTAACTTGATTTTGAAAGACGACTGCTTAGTTTAAATTAGGGCTTTGGTTAGGTTAGATTAGTACTTAATGGATATGTGAATTATGACTTAAATTGGTTTGGGGTCACAAAGACACAAAGAAAGCTATCAAGTGGCACTCATTCAACAGAGTTGAAATCAATGGTTCAGATTTAACCTCACAAAACATATTTTTCCGCCAAAAGTTTTCCTCCAAAACTCAAATTCAAATCTCCCAAAACAATTACTTTATTCCTTTATTTATTTATTTATTTATCTCTCTCTCTCTCATTCTCTCTCTATTTACTCATAAATTTATATTTTCAGATTTCAAGTTTTAAATTTTCATATTTTTGATGCATTTTTTATTTCTCATGTTACATTGAAAATAGCAAATATCTCATCAACAGTTAAATTTCATCATTTCCACACTCAAAGTTCTAAGAAGTTGGATTTTACAACTCCATTTATAATTATTTTTAAGATATACTAATGGAAACATGGACTTTTATTTACAACTAATTATTGTTTTACCTTTTCAAACTTGAGCTATATAATTGTTATTTTACTGTTTACAAGACTTTCATATACTGTATCATTCCGAAGACGTGCCGTAGGCACGTGGCCACGGGCAAATCTAGTATATGTATATGTCTCTAAATTACATGGACTATGTAGGGCTAAAATATGTCGGTTTTTAGGGCCGGGCTGGGTAGGGCTTATGCAGAAACCTAACCCATTCCTATTTTTAAATGGGCTTAATTTAGAGGCCCTAACCTACCCTTTATTTCTTAGGGGTAGGGCAGGTAGGGCTTTTTCCTGGGCTGGCCCAAATCCATTATCATCCCTAACTATGAAGCATTTCCATAGGCTAAAGATGTATGCGATTAGGCCTAGATATAATGTGTAGCGTGGGTAACATTCTGATTAGGGTTTTAATGAACCGATTAAGCTTGAGAAAGACGTTGCATTTGCAAGAAGGTCGAGTAAAGTGGAAATGCATTCACAAAAGCAATTAATGAATATGAATAAGAAACAACAATTAGCGATACTTCCAGTACGTAGTATGTTCGTGCTAAAAATAAGTGTATAATCAGGGAGATTGCCAGCATAGAACTCCACCGAATTTTAAAGCATTGGTCATGTTTAGTAGAGACTGAGTCGATTTTTAGTAGGGTGCATTGTAAGCTCCCAAGTGCGAAGCAAGTCTCATCTCATGAGCTAGTTTAAACTAAGACCGTTATCTTTAATATTATAATGGATGAGTTGGAATTGTCGTTTGTAAACATACCAACTTATATGTATCGTGCGTACATGACTAATTTGAAGGATGTCTCAGATTCGATGTTATACTATGTCGAAATTGTGGTGTACATCAGCCATGAACATTAGTGGGCCTCCAATAATCATATATATGCAGTCTACACATGTAGATCTACTAAATTCATAGTATGGAAGAGTATATTATTCACTGACAATCTGACACTAGCTTACCTCCCTTAATTTTCAGATTGTTTGTATAAGACCATCTCCAACGGAGATTCACCATTCCTACAAATGAGCCAAAATAGCCAGAAAATTTCAAAAAAAATCTCTCCAACAGGTTAGCCAATCGACTCGCAGATCTGGCGATGTGAGATTTGCTCACGTTCCGCTCGCCAAATCTGGCAATTTTCAAAATGGAGGGAAAGCTGGCCAAATCTCTTTCCTTTCTTGCAGTCGGAAATCAAGGAGACTCCCAACGGCTCCATCAAGTCCCGCTATTAATTCCTCTAAGAAATTTCTTCAATTTGTTCAATCTCTTTAATTTGTTCTTGGTGGATTTAGTCTTCTCAGAGACAGCTTCTTTTTCTTCTTCATCAGGTATCTTCTTCATCAGCTTCTTTCTTCTTCTTCTTCTTCTTCTTCTTCTTCTTCTTCTCCTACTTCTTCTTCTTCGGGTTCATCAATCTGTTCAGATTTTAGTTGTTCCATTTAGCCGCTCTTCAGATTTTGTTCAGATATAAAGAACAATAAGCATTAATGTGTAATATTTACTTGTATAGGCTTTCAGTAAGGTACTTATAATGGCATTACAGACACTGAATTTATCTTGTACTCTGTTTATACTAGTATTAGACACGTGCATACGTGCACGTGGTAAAAACTGTAGGGATAATGAGTAAGGTAAAAAAGAAAATAATTTCCAAACTGATCCACTTTTGAAATATATTTACCAATCTGGTATACTTTCGAAAATATTTACCAAAGTTAGGCCATAACCCAAAAGAAAATAATTTCCAATCTGATCCACTGCCAAAAATATTTACCAAACTGGCCCACTACCGAAAATATTTACCAAAGTGGGTCATTTTGTCAACACGTGCGCTGCACGTGCTGTCTTCAAAATGACAGTCGCTGACACTAAGGCCCTTTCCCATTATAATAGTAGAGATAATGGGAATTTGTCAAATATTAGTATTTAGTAGTGTAATGCATATCCCAATTGTGAACCTGGGTGCTTTCCTTTGGGAGTAGTGGATTTTGTATGTATGAATGAATAAATATAGGTGAATGTGAAGTTAATTACCTGAATGGGAGTAGTGGATTTTTTTTTATCTAATGCAGTAGAAAAAACATGGAACCTGCAGTGTTTAGTGATTAGTATTGCTCTCGGTTGTGGGGTTGCAGGTACTATAAATTTTTACAGTATCATACATTTTGGAGACATGATTATAAAAGAAAATTTTTAATGGTATATATAAGATATAGATTTGTACAACTATTAAAAGAGAAAACATCAAAGGCAACAAGAAAATCTTAGTCACAAACGTTTTCTATATACGTACTAGGATGCATGAATCTATGATTCTATATCAAGCTAGAAATTAACATGTCTTTACTGCCTAATTAATTCAGGTTCACTTTCAAACTCTTCTACAAATTTAGGAAATTTGTCGGTTTTTTGCACATTCTTAGACTTTACATTCTTCTGTCTTGCAATGCAAGTGATGGAATTTGGGTGCAATTTACGGATAACGTGGTAGTCGTTGGAGTAGAGTTGTTGAGCAAGGTAGGATTTTTATTATTATTATTAGATAGTGTACTGGATTTTGTGTTAGTGTATATGGGATTGAAGATGAAGCTTGAGAATTGAGATAGTATGTTGAGTTTGTGATGCTTGTATGAAGGCTGGTTGTTCAATGAAAAAGAGAATCGTAAAACGGAGTCTGATGTATTTATTTATTTATTTTGGGTTGGGGAAGACAATAAGCAAGATGGATTCCAGTGAAGTGATTGTTGGCTTCAACATGTATGTTGTTTATTTTAAATTAACCACGACCTACCCCTAGCAAATGCACACAAAGCGTATTATCGGCTTACCTACTTTCCTATTAAAAAATTGGTTGTCCAATTGAGCACAAAATTGGCAATTTGTGACAATAATCTGAGCAGGTTTATTGTTGAGGTTCCTGGTTGAAGAAACATTGGAGGTGCTTATTCTAGTAGTAAATGACTAGTACTGATTCTTCTATACTGGAGTAAAACATTTAGACTAAATGGAAGACGGAAGAGTTTGCAATAGGGAACTATTTAGATTTGAAAATCTGGACATAATGGTGCTCCACCTGTGAGAAATGCCCACAAAGAGTTCACATCATTCTAGTCATCTATGCAAGATCTTTGAAAGAATGGTAAATTTGATTCTATTTGAGTTTTTTGTGGATTTCTTTTTATATAGAATAGTTAACTCTAGTAGAGTTCCAGCCAATATTAAAATAAAAGAAATACTAAGTCTTAGTACAAGAGTTTAAAGCTGAATAAAACAGCAAGCAAAATGTAAATAAGTCTGATACAAAACATTTCAGCAAATTATAATTACTGCAATGTGCTTGGAATTGATTGAATGGCGATGTAAAACTTTTGTGACACTATCAGATACCTGAAGCCAAGGGCATTGTCTAAACACTTGGGTGGGAGTAAGGACTTTCACTGTAGATACGGCTGCATCATATATCCTTTAAATTAGATTTCTTGTGCATATTATAGAATTTCTGAGGCCACGAGTGTTATTAGTGCCATGTTCTTATTTATCTGCTAATTAAATGAGCTTGGTCTGATTGATTGAACTGTGATAAATCTATGGCTTTAGATGTTTTAAGAACAATATAGATTCAATGGCATTCGGAACTCTTTATTTGCATCAGTAATAGTCTGTTTGGGGTGAAAAATGAGCTAGTTTAAATGCTCCAGACCTGGTCAAAGGTTTCATATTTCTGATATATGCTGATTCCTGAGAACATTTACTTGTAAAAAATGAGCTAGTTTAAATGCTCCAGACTTGGTCAAAGGTTTCATATTGCTGATATATGTTGATACCTGATATATGCTGATATATGCTAATTTAAATTCTTGGTCTCTAGAAAAACAGGGGTTGAGGACCGTTCTTTAGCCTGACTATAGATCTAGGTGCTAAACGCAGATATGGTCTACAAATCTGGATCACTGAACACTGTCCCACTATATCTGCATAATTTTCATTTAATGAGACCACATGCATGTTTCTTATGCATATTAGTTTGTTGCAACTTTTTTTTGTAGATTTTTGTTTTGTTTTTTTGTATTTGAGGAAATGTTTTTTTGCAATTTCTTATGCCATCTAATTGTCTAAACACTTGGGTGGGAGCAAGGACTTTCACTGTAGATACTGCTGCATCATAAATCCTTTAAAATAAATTTCTCCTGCATATTATAGAATTTCTGAGGCCATGAGTGTTATTAGTGCCATGTTCTTATTTATCTGATAATTAAATGAGCCTGGTCTGATTGATTGAACTGTGATAAATCTATGGCTTTTAGATGTTTTAATAACAATATAGATTCAATGGCATTCGGAACTCTTTATTTGCATCAGTAATAGTCTGTTTGGGGTGAAAAATGAGCTAGTTTAAATGCTCCTAACCTAGTCAAAGGTTTCATATTGTTGATATATGTTGATACCTGATATATGATGATATATGCTAGTTTAAATTCTTGGTCTCTAGAAAAACAGGAGTTGAGGACCCTTCTTAATATTGACTTAATATTGACTGCTTAATATTTTTGTAGGAGGTCTAGGCAACGATTAAGGGTTCGCAAGCTTCAATATATTGCTGAGCTTGAGAGGATTATTGAGATTTATCATGTTAGTAAATGTCTTTTTTCTCAGTAGTGAAACACAAATTTTGAAGTGTGTTGTGCTTGATCAATTTTGAAATGAACAGTCTAGTGAACATTTTAGGTTCGGGTAGTATCTAATTGTTCTTCTATATTTATGTATGCATGATTAGTGAATTTTATCTACTTGTGTCGCAAAGTAAGAAATGATAAACAAATCATGCAGATCATGATAAGCAAAGTAAGAAATGATAAATTTACAGTACTTTTTTTGAAAGTTGTAGGATCAACCTGAGTGTGCTATAACTTTTATCATATCTAATCTCACAATATTATTTTGCTATGTTTAGATGGATTCACTTAATAATACATTTTACACCGATCTCCTCCCTAAAGGATCAAACTTTGAGAATGAATTATCTAATCTAGAATTTGTTGAGGCTACCCAATTTATAGATCAACCGACCGTGACACCAGAAAATCGAGTTACAGTTAATCCATCTACCAAAAAATCACAAAGACGGGGTAACTTCACAGCCGAAGAAGACATTCTCATTGTATCTGCATGGCTTAATATTAGTTTAGATTCGATACAGAAAACCAACAGATAATGGGTAAATACTGGGACAGAATACATGAATATTTTTACACAAACAAAAAGTTTAAGTCTGAGTGCAATGCGAATTCTCTCATGAACCGGTGGTCAGGAATTCAGAAAGATGTTAACTTATATTGTGGGTACTATGCTCAGATAGAAGCAAGAAAGCAAAGTGGGATCACCAATGAAGATAAGGTATTGACATCACTAAAGTTCATATATTTAATTTTTCAATATTTTAATGGAAATAACTATTATTTTATACTAATTTAAGATTTTTGAAGCAAAGCTAATGTATGAGGAACTGCATGACAAACCATTTAGATTTTTACACTGTTGGCATGAATTGAAGCATAATCCCAGATGGACAATGGAAATTTCAAAGAAAAATTCTAAAAGTTCTAAAAATATAAGCTCTGCGAAATTGTCTACTTCTCTTCCAAATCAAATTAATTTAGAGGCAGAAAATATTGCAACTGATATGGAAAGGCCTATTAGTAGAAAGGTTGCCAAGGAGCAACAAAAGAGAAAGTGGAACAATATCAAGAGAAAACACCTGCAGTAATGCTCCTGCAAGAATATATGGAGGAAAATAAAAAAAAATAAAATAGAACAATACGAAAAAGCACTTGCTCAACGACAAGAGCTAGTCGAAATTGAGAAGGAAAAAATAATGGCTATTGAAACCACTGGAATGGACCCACTGCAAGCAAAATATTACAAAGCTCGTAAAATGGAAATTTTTGAAAAAACACTAAGCAATAATTGGTAGTCGTTTGTGTGTTTTTTTCACTTCGAAAAGTAGGAACTTATTGTAATCAAATTCTTTTTTACTTACGCATCTGTAAGCTTTCAACTTATCTTATTAATAAAAGTTGTATTTTGCCTTTATGAATTGCAATTCGCATATAAACTTGCAATAAAAATATTCTAACTCAATTCATGTTTTCACTCATATCAGCTCAATTAAGTATTCAACCTCATTTGTTCACAGATGACACACTTTAGTAATGTACTTGCGAGATCGATGGCCTTGATGTCTACTATGATGACGAATTTCTACCTTTAACATTAACGACCATAGAAGAAGAAGAAGAAGAAGAAGAAGAAGAAGAAGTACTTGCAAGAGGACGAAGAGCACACCGTTATGGTTCTGTTCTAGGACACGCTATTATTCAACGTAATAGAGCTCAAGGTTATGAAAGACTTTTTCATTACTATTTTTCTGAAAGACCTGTATATTCTCTTCATTTCTTTCGAAGAAGATTCCAGATGAGACGTCATATTTTTCTAAGAATTCAATCTGCTATAAAAGCCTATGATCGATACTTCATTCAAACAAGGGATGCTTGTGGATTGTCTTCACTTCAAAAGATGACAGGCACAATAAGGATGCTTGCTTATGGGGTATCAGCAGATTTAGCTGATGATCACATACGTATTGGAGAAAGCACTACAATCGAGAGTCTTCGTCATTTTGTCAAGGCTGTTGTTAGAATATTTGGTGATGAATACTTAAGGTCACCAAACAATAATGACATTAACAGATTGCTGGCAATGAACGAAGATCATGGTTTTCCAGGTATGTTGGGAAGTATTGATTGTATGCACTGGAAGTGGAAGAATTGTCCAGTTGGATGGCAAGGAATGTATACTGGCTACATTCATAAACTTACAATTATTTTAGAAGCTGTGGCTTCACATGATCTTTGGATATGGCATGCATTCTTTGAATTACCAGGAGCTCTTAATGATATCAATGTACTACATCGGTCTTCTATCTTTGATGATCTTGCTAATGGACGAGCGCCCAAGGTTAACTGTTCTATCAGTGGTAATGACTATACGATGGGATATTATCTTTCTGATGGTATATATCCAGAGTGGTCAACATTTGTAAAAACAATTCCATTTTCACAAGGTAATAAGAATAAATATTTTGCTAAAGCTTAAGAGTCGGCAAGGAAGGATGTAGAGTGAGCATTCGGTGTTCTTCAAGCACGTTTTGCAATTGTTCGTGGACCGGCACGTTTTTGGGATCAAGAGACGCTCAATGATATTATGACAGCATGCATAATAATGCATAACATGATAGTTGAAGACGAGAGAGAAGATAATAATAACGATTTTAATTATGATGCACTTAAGGAAGGTCTATCTATAGAAGTGTCACATAATTATATGCCCGACCTTCTTACATTTATTCAAACTCATCAACGCATTAGAGATAGACAGATGCATTCTCAACTCCAGTCGGATCTTGTAGAGCACTTATGGCAGCGACACGGACAATAAAAACAAGTATTTTTTTCCACAATAAAACTAGTAGCTTGAGTTTACAATGTTGCAATATCATGCAATTGTTTTGTGCTATTTGGAAACTAATATTTTCATTTGATTTTAAAATTCTCGAGGTATATTCTTTAATGCGAAATGTATTCATTTTTTAGAAGAATATTTTAACTATTTATTAGTAAATAAAAATTAAAATATTTATGGCTAGCTAAAATAGCTAGCATGGTTGGACCGTACACTTTTTTCGCTAGCCAAATTATCCAATTGCTCTCTATTTTGGCTATCCTAGCGAGCCAAAATAGCTAGCGTGGTGTAAGATGCTCTTATAATGGATGAATTTCACTAAACTACCTGTAGTGTATGGAGTTTGATACATAACTCACCCATTCTTTTTCCACAGGCACCCTCTGCGAACTTTTATGAAATACCACCTTTTATCATTATAACTTCGTTAATTTTAAAGTGAAAAGTCCAAAATAGCCCCTATGTTAATTCCTCCTGTTTTTATGTTACCTACATTTGAAGGTAGCCCCAGTAAAAAAATTCTCTTAGCAATTAGATGTTATCAGTGGTTGGAAATAAGTTGGAAAAAATACTGGGGTTACGTTGCAAATTGAGTATGGATTTTATGTGGGAAAATATAGGGGTTAAGTTGAAAAAAGTCTCATCTCTCTCACTTTCCGAAATTCTTTTCTTCCCCCTCCCCCTCCCCCGAATGTGCTAGTAAATCCCCACCTCTGTCCCAAACTCTACGTGAAGCCACCACAAAAAAAAACCTCACTAGCCCACAACCGCATCATCACCTTCTTCTCCATCCAAATTATGTCCAAAATCCATTAACTTTACACTTTTCTCTCCAACCAAATCAAATTTAAAATCCATTTATTATATTCCTTCTTCTCCAACCAAATCAAATATGAAATGCACTATAAATCACCTTCTTCTCCAACAAAATTAGATCCGAAGCCATTAATTCTCCAACTTTTTGTCAACCAAATCAGTTCTGAAACTCATTAACTCTCTACACTCTCCAAACAAATCAAATCTGAACCCATTAACTCTCCACATTTCTATTCAATCAAATCAGATCAGAATCTCGTTAACTTTCCACCTTCTTCTCTAATAATAATAACAATACAAATAACAACACATATTAGTAATAAAAATAACAATAACAATAATAAAAAAAATAATAAAAATAATAATAACAGTAATAAAAATCATCATAATCATACTGGTAATAATCTATATAATAAAATACAAAGAAAGCTATCAAGTGGCTCTCCTTCAATCCCACAAAAAATCAAAGGCCTAGATCTAACCTTACAAAACATATTTTTCCCCCCAAAAGTTTCCCCCCAAAAACTCAAATTCAAATCCCCACCCAAAACAACTCCTATATTTATTTAATATTTTTCTCTCTCTTTCTCCCTCCCTCTTCTATTCAAAAAATTAAGAAAAAAAAAAATTTAATTAAATTTTTTAAAAAAAATTAAATAACTAAAAAAATTTAAAATTTAAAAACTTGAAAAATAATTCAAAAAAATCATATAATATGTTTTTTGCAGGATCCCCAAAAATTTCTCATATAATATGTTTGCTACTTCAATTAATTTGCTGGACCTCCAAAACTATTTTATATGATCAAACAAGGTATACCGCTCCGAAGACGTGCCGTAGGCACGTGTCAACGGGCAAACCTAGTAATATAATAAAATAAAAATATTAATAATACTGATAATAATGATAACACATACACGACAGAATTGGATTCAACACATTCATGAAAATAATGCAATAATAATAATAACAATAATAACAATAATAATAATAATAATAATAATAATAATAATAATAATAATAACAAATATTAATAATAAAAATAATAATATCAATAATAATATTATTATTATTAAAATATTAACAATACTGGTAAGAATAATAATCCAAGACAGAATATAATTTGGGTTCAACATTTTTTTTGTGTGAAAGTAATTCAATATTAACAACAACAATAAAAATAATGAAAACAGTGATAATAATAACAATAGTAATAACAATAATAATAATAATACCAATAATAGTAACGAAAACAATAGCAATAATAATAATAGTAGTAAAAATAACATTATACAACAAAACAAGAATTTTGCTTATCAACTTATATTAAAATAATCCAACAGAAATATATATAGTCGATAAATTATAAAATGGAAAGTGAAGTCAACATACACCATTATTCGAAATAACAAAATTTTTGTTTAGAAACATTTATATAGAAGATCCAAAATATAACAATTAATAATCGAAATACCGAAAATATTCGGTAAAATAATTATAAAGAGAAAAATAGGTAGGAGAAAAATGAATTTATACCCAATAAAGAGCCAGAGAAGAGGATGACTGCAAGGGACGAAAGGAAAGAATAAATGAAAGAATTGAATATGAAGGAAGAGGAACGAGGGGGCATAACCGAAGTTGAAGAGAATATGGCAGGGAAGAAATAACTAGTGTGATACTCAATATTGAATTGACAAAATATGATGGATGCAAGTACAGAAGAATAAATGACGCAAGAACTGGAATGCGACAAAATAGCAAAATACTTGCAATCGCACCTTTAGCAGTCTCTGCTTCTTCTGCAATCTGGTTGTGGACCTGACCACATTCTCCATCCTGTCCTCCACTGGGAGCTGATCCTCCAATTGGTGCACTTCTTCTGTTCTTTGGACAGTCTCGAACCTTGTGATCACTCACTTCGCATACAAGACATAGACAGGTGGCTACCCAGCAATCCTTGCGTACATGACCAATCTTACGACAATAGTTACACGTCGGGCCCTTCCTTCTATGGGTCTGCCTCATGATAGCGAAGGCGTGATGCTGGTGCGCAAATATACTCAGTCGACTGAGCTGTGCGTTCTTCGGGGCTCTTTCCAGACTAGCTCTCATCAGCTCATTGTGTTCTCGTTGTAGCTTCATCATTCGTTGCATCACATGGAGAATGACGACATTCTCTGATGTTTCAGCCCTGGGCAGAGGAGTCGAAAAATCTTCATGAGCTATAGTCTGCAAAACCATCCAGTTGGTGAATACCCAGACATATATTGGTTATTACGTGTTTATGTGATCAACGTGGCGTGCATATTATTGAGTTAACCTGGCTTGAGCCAAACTTGACTAATATATCAATCAAAGTCAAATCTCCATAAAGTTGGTCATGTTTGACTAATATATTATCCAAACCTGGGCTCTGATACCACAGAAAACCATATCACGCCCTGCTTTCCAAAAATATGGAATACGAGTACATAACGTAGGCCCAGCGAATGATGTAAACACCATCCATAAGCTGTACCAGACTAACTCAACAATACACAAGAGAATACAACCACGCAAGAGAAAGAATAACCACATAAACAATGGATAAACTCCAAAATAATCATGAAATAAATTCACCAAATAATAATCTAACATCTAGGATAAAAACAAACTCCAGGTCATAAAAGTCCGAGAATACAAAGTATGATAAAAACAATACAATAGGCAAATAACAAGAGATAGCTATAGCAGTCTAATGGTCCAGCTCCGATCTTCAAAGAGTTTACTCACCAAGTTCTTCTGGTATTGCTCCTTCGGTACCTGTAAACTCTTGATCTAAAAAGAGAGAAAAGAATGCCCTTAGAGCAAGTCATGGACAGTAAGTAGAGAAAACAGAGGATAAAGGAAACATGTATGTCAAAGAAAACGGGACAGGATCAAAGTCAAAGAACAAAGCAAAGAGCTGGCAATAATATCAAAAGTTTACAATAATCACACATGTAATGCGTGATGTCAAGTCAAATTCTATACAGGATCTAGCATGCAGGTTATTAGTCATTTTATTAGCCTATCTAGTGCGCGTATTACTGCATCCCATACCAAAGGTTCGGTGCAAACACACAGTGAACGTTTTAGACTGATGGTGAATTCACGGATCATGTACTCGGTTAACAAGATAATGTGATAACAAGATAACATGATAACGTGGTAACAGGATAACAAGATAAAGTGATACCAAGATAAAGATTTCTCCACCTTCCATGTCAAGATTTCTCCTCCTTCCATGTCAAGTGTTCATGCGAGCAAGAAGGCCTTTACCGAGTACATTTTTTGATCGTTCACTACCAAGTCCTACCCATAATACCCTGGCTTGTTAATAATTTGTTTTCATCCTATGTGAGCATGCAAGAAGGTTTCAATGTTGTATGATACTAAGTGTGACTAATTTTACTCATTACAGACAAAGCATGAAGAAAACACATTAAATAAGTACGATTCACACAATCAGTACAGCATGACGTTGCTGTACTAAAACATGGATTACTGCTACTACAGAAAAGAAAATATGAATCCGTCAGCAGTTCTAGAAGCTAGACTTCCACACGGTTCCAGCAAATATATATAAGGCATATAAAAACTACAGAAACTAGGGTGAAACTCCAATTCTTTTCAGGTTATATGTTCAGGCAGCATGATGTAAATTGTGTTCACCTATTTGTTTCAGATCAGAAAACTCACCAAATAAATCTATAAAAATTCTGGGTGATTCCTACACATGTCTAGTTTCAGCTAGATTTATTTTAGTTTTTTATTTTACTGTTAGCATGGTCAAATAAATTGTAGAACAGAAAGGTACGCATGCAATTGTGAATCTGGAATTTCTGACACAGCTGTACTAAAATGATGATATCTAACAGATTACACATCGGAATTCAAATCTGCCAAAAGGGTAGTAAATTATACATTAGAGACTAAATTTCGTGTTCATAAAGTTATTTCAAAATATGACAACAACATGGTTGAAAATCTGATTCAAAATGGAACACACAACAGTCCAGAATTTATTTTGGCATGAATAGGCAACAATTAAATTATACAACCATATATTACATGCAAATTAATAATCAAAGTGTTCTTCGGTGTTTAACATGCATAATTTTAGTTCTAAAATGTAATTTCACAGGCATGGTAATCAATTCATCAATCAAATCAATCTAACATATATACAATTCATCAACGATCTACAACATGGATCTAGTTATTTTCATGTAATTCTGCATATGCATGAAACAATAGGGACTAGATTTTAGATCAAAGAGAACGGAACGATGTTAAGAGTATATGGGGTTGGCTCGTGTAAACTCTCAATAAACTTAATGGAATTGTCAAATACAGCATGATAAAGAAAAGGGATTAGATCTACTTGCAGAGATCAATGAAATCTTGAACAAAATAGAATACTAGTTCAAGAAGAGACTTACCTATTAGACGGTTAATTTGAATAAATAGAATAACGGGATAAGAATCCCGGGCGACGATCCAAAACACGTGCGAGACACGCACAAAATTCGAAATAGCAAATCCAAGACAAATAGCAGATCAAGATCACAACTCCATACTAGATCCTAGGAGAACATCACATAGCCACTCGGATCCGCTACGCCCAGAACACCAAACAGCGAATCCCAACACTCCGGCTTCTTTTTCCCCATTCCGACAAAGAGAGAAGGAGAGAGCGGGAGAAACTTCGACGACTGGCGGCGAGGCGCTCGGGACTACTGGTGGTGGCGACGGACGGTGGCACTGCAGTCAGGAAGCAACGGTACCGGCCAAGAACGGCGGCGAGGAGCGGCTCTATTTTCATACCAAAACAAAGGAGGTGAAGATGGCGGGCTTCCGGCTTGGACAACGACAATAACGATGATGAGGGTGGGAGGGGGGGTTCTCTGGTGGTTGCGAGGGTGAGTGGAGGGTGAAAATGAAGGCGATGGACAAGGAAGACAGCGATGGAGCAATGGGTAATGAGTTCGGGTTGAGGAGTTTGGGTTCTACGGCAATGAGCGACGGGGATGATGGCACAGGGATGATGACGTGGATTAGGAGAGGGCAACGAGATGGAAGATGGAAGTCGAAGGTGGTCGGAGCGACGGGAGATTGGGTTCGGCGGGTGAAGACGAAAACAAGGATAGGGGCAGGAGGGATTAGGGGGTTAATGACGGCTAAAGGAATAAAATAGGATTAAGGTTTATTAAATATAGATTAGTATATTTATAGGGAAAAATAGGATATTGGGTCATAGGGTAATTGGGTATTTGACCCAATAAATAAAAATCGATTGTATATGAATACTGTTGGTGCTGATTTTGGTGTGGGAGCAAACAGATGAATTTGTAGATTCTTGGAGAAAACAATAAAGCAAACCTGTTGATCTGTTGACCTTCACCAATGTGTTGACTGGTTTTTTGCCACTGCCGTTGACCTGCAAAAAGTGCGAGACACCGGGATGGATCCCGGCGATGCACCCTCCGACGCTCTTGTCAGTAATCGGAATGATTAAGAAAGAGCTTTTACTGGAAAAAGATTGATTACCTTGTTATGGTGGGGGGAGAGGAGTTTTTATAGTTGTCTTAGGGATCCTCTTCGAGATAAGAACATATCTCTACTTCCCGGTGTGAATGGATAGAAGCGGTTAAGATCACTTCTTAGGGATAATTATGAATCTGAATTCTTCTTTATTCTTTTGAACTGGTTTGTAATGGGTTGGGACCCGTACCCAGTAAGAAAGATCCATTCATGGGTTATTAGGCTTTGAAGAATAACCCAGTTCCCATTTCAGACTCGTTTGTAGGTAAAATTACTGTTTTACCCCTGAGCATTAAGATTCGTGTCCGATTCGAACGGTCCCGATTTAATCCCATTTTTAGCCATATCACGAGCCCCCCACTCCTGAAGACTGAGTTTACAGCCTTTGAGGAGTAGTTTGCTATTCAAATGGCGTACGGGATTTTATCGAAGTTCTCGGGGGAGTTGCATCTAGCTCGGAGTGTAACGATGTTATTTTGAGCTTGTAAAATACCCAAAATTATTCTCAAATTTTTTTGGATTTTTTGTGATTTTTCTAGATTTTTCCGAATTTTTTCGAATTTTTTATTTAATTTCTGAATTAAATAATTAATTATCAAAAAATTTAATTAATTATTCTAATTTAATAATAATTATTTTCAGAATTTAAAAATTATTTTCTGAATTAATAATTATTTTAAGAATTTTTTATTAATTTTTTTCGATTTTTAAATATTTTTTCGGATTTTTTAAATAATTAATTCGATTATTTAAATAAATAAATAAATAAATAAATACATGGTGACGTGGCGCGATCGTGTGCGTTGATCACGATCAAGCGAGCGCGCATCGGGAGGAGGCCATTTTTCTCCAATGTGAGCTCCGGTGCCAAGAACTCTCGGCAAGAGTTGCCGAAGTCCACGTCGGCGCCATGTGGCAAAGTCAACGGTGAGCCGTTGACTTTTTTTTTCTTTCTTTTTCGCTGCTGCTCTTTTCTCTTCTCCTCTTCTTCGTTCTTCTTCCTCCCGCCTCGTTCTTCCTTCGTCTTCTCCCCCGTTCAACGCCTTCGCCCCTCGACATTCACCAAGCTCGTCGAAAGAGGGGACTCGTAAAGGAGAGCTCGACAGTGGACTTTTCGAGGAGGAGAGATGGTTTTGAGGTTAAGGACGAGCTCGACAGGCCATGGGTTCGACGGTGGAGCAGCGAGCTTGGCGAACGAGGCGAGCATGGAAGGGCTCTGACTGTGGCGAGCTCGACAATTTGGAAGCTTTGGTGAGCTCGGCGAACGAGGTATGGGACGTTCGGCGAAGGAGCTCTTCTATGTGGGAGCTCGACGGAGCTTGGTTGCGATCGAAGCTCGCACCGTGGAGGAGCTCGACGGTTCGGAGTTTGACGAGGAAACGCTGGGGCTCGTCACTGGAGCTGGAGCTTGGCAGCGGAGGTGTGGAGCTTGGCAATGGGTTTCGGAGTTGGGTTCAACGGTGAGAGAGAGGTTGTAGTGTTGGGTTCGAGCTCGCGATGGGGAGCTCGGCGACGACTGTATGGAGTTCGAGCTTCGGCCATGGGAGTTTCGACGAAGTTTGAACGCAGTGGAGAGAGGCTTAAAGCTTGTAAGCTCGGCATTATGGCGGGGCTTGGTCACGATCGGAGCTCGCCCCGTGGAGGAGCTTGGCGGAGCTCGAAGTTGAAGGAGCCGGGTTCGTTCGAAGAAGAAGTTGGGCTTCGTTTTTGGGTTTTTTTTTCTTCAGTTTTTGGTGCCAAGTCCATTGGAGAAGAAAGGGAGGAGAAAGAAAGGGTTTGGGTTTGGATCCCCATTGGGTTCAGACCCGACCCTGTAGCCCCCTTATTTTTATTTAAAATTTTTTTTTGCTTGATTGAATCCAAGCCGCAGATCGTATTTGAGCACGAATTCTGAGGTAAAAAATTTCTCTCATTTGAGCTCCGGTGGCAAGAATGCTCGGATTGCATTTCCGAACCGGAGAGGGCTTCGGCAACTTCACACGTGGCAGTCAACGTTGACCGTTGACTTTTTTAATAAATTTTTCTCTCATTACATGATCGGTGGCAAGAACGCTCGGATTGCATTTCCGAACCAGGAGAGGGCTTCGGCAAATTGACATGTGGTAGTCAAAGGTTGACCGTTGACTCAGTCAATGTTGATCGTTGACTTTTTTGATAAATTTTTCTCTCATTACATGATCAGTGGCAAGAACGCTCGGTTTGCATTTTTGAACCAAGAGAGGGCTTTGGCAACTTGACACGTGGCAGTCAACGGTTGACCGTTGACTTCCTCTTTTTGCTCTAATCACCATTGTTGATCTTGATTTGAGTGCGGCTCTTGAGGCATATTTTTCTCTAATTTGAGCTTCGGTGGTAAGAACGCTCGGCGAGGCGTGCCGAAGTCCAAGTGAGATGTTTTTCTCACGTTTGAGCGTCGGTGGTAAGAACGCTCGGTGAGGCGTGCCGAAGTCCAAGTGAGATGTTTTTCTCACATTTGAGCATCGGTGGCAAGAACGCTCGGCGAGGTGTGCCGAAGTCCAAGTGACATATTTTTTCTCACGTTTGAGCATCGGTGGCAAGAATGCTCGGCAAGGTGTGCCGAAGTCCAAGCGAGATGTTTTTCTCACGTTTGAGCGTCGGTGCCAAGAATGATCGGCAAAGTGTGCCGAAGTCTAGAGAGAGTTCTTCTCGATGTTCCCAGTGCTATGGGGGTCGGATCGGGGCGTATGACCCCTTGTTTCGAAGCTATTTCGAAGATCTACAAGTTATCTTCAGAGATGAGTTAGAGAATCCTCCTTCCTCAAGGTCAAGATAGTCTTGCAACATCTTTGTCTTTACGAAGTTGAGAAGAGCTTTGCATGGCTCCAGTGGAAGTCCGTTCTTGGAGGACAAGTTTGAGGAGCACCTATCGGGGAGAGTTTTAGCTCCGAACTCGTTGAAAAGAGGTCCACTCTGGGAGTGAGCAAAGCGAAGAGCTTGGCTCTAGGAGAGAGCCATTTGGGAGACCAGTTTGAGGAGCAACTCTATGAGAGAGTTGTGCTCCGAACTCGTTGAGAAGAGGTCTGCTTTGGAGGCGAGCGCTCCCGAGCGAAGAACTTGGCTCTAGGAGAGAGCCATTTGGGAGACAAGTTTGAGGAGCAACTCTAGGAGAGAGTTGTGAGCTCCGAACTCATTGAGAAGAGATCCGCTTTGGAGGTGAGCGGAGCGAAGAGCTCGACTTTAGGAGAGAGCCATTTAGGAGACAAGTTTGAGGAGCAACTCTAGGAGAGAGTTGTGCTCCGAACTCGTAGAGAAGAGGTCCGCTTTGGAGGCGAGCGGAGCGAAGAGCTTGACTCTAGGAGATAGCCGTTTGGGAGGCGAGTGTGAGGTGGTACTCTAGGGGAGAGTTTTAGCTCCGAACTCGTTGAGAAGAGGTCCACTTTGGAAGTGAGCGGAACGAAGAGCTTGGCTCTAAGAGAGAGCCATTTGGGAGGTGAGTGTGAGGAGGTACTCTAGGGGAGAGTTTTAGCTCCGAACTCGTTGAGAAGAGGTCCGCTTTGGGAGTGAGCGGAACGAAGAGCTTGGCTCTAGGAGAGAGTCATTTGGGAGACAAGTTTGAGGAGCAACTCTAGGAGAGAGTTGTGAGCTCCGAACTCGTCGTTTAAGAGAGATTCAACGGTTGTGGGAGCAGTTCCGAATGGCGAACCACTTTTTACCCGCTTATGAGCGAGTAATTTGAAGCGGAATTGAGCCAAGTGTTGGACTCCGAACTCTTCGTTTAAAAGAGATTCAACGGCTGTGGGAGCATTTCCGAATGGCGAACCACTTCTTACCCGCTTATGAACGAGTAATTTGAAGCAGAATCGAGCCAAGTGTTGGACTCCGAACTCGTCGTTTAAGAGAGATTCAACGGTTGTGGGAGCAGTTCCGAATGGCGAACCACTTCTTACCCGCTTATGAGTGAGTAATTTGAAGCAGAATCGAGCCAAGTGTTGGACTCTGAACTCGTCGTTTATGAAAGATTCAATGGTTGTGGGAGCAGTTCCGAATGGTGAACCACTTCTTACCCACTTATGAGCGAGTAATTTGAAGCGAAATCGAGCCAAGTGTTGGACTCCGAACGCGTCGTTTAAGAGAGATTCAACGGTTGTGGGTGCAGTTCTGAATGGTGAACCACTTCTTACCCGCTTATGAGTGAGTAATTTGAAGCAGATCGAGCCAAGTGTTGGACTCTGAACTCATTGTTAGAGGGGGTTAACGAGGGGTAGGAGCAATTCCGAATGGTGAGCTGCCCCGTCCTTGCTTGCTTGTAAGCGGCTAAAGCAACGTCGAATCAAGCATTGGACTTCAAACTCATTTTTTGAGCTTAGTAAGTTGCGGGAGCAGCCATGTAGGAGAAGCTGGATTCTGAACTTACCATTTAACGAGTCGTAGATGTGACTCGGAGAGATATAGATGAAGCAAGAGCAATAATTTTCAATGAAAAATTATAAAGTTTTATTGAGATAAACTAAGTGGCCGCTTCAATAGGGCGAGCCATTATTACATGCTATTGGCCGGGTTACAAGCATCGGGCTTATTGAAAATCAAGATCCTACTTCTACGATAAGGTGAAGACCTCTTGGGAGGAGCTGGGTTCTCCCTCCATTGGACCTCCTTGGATGAGGTGGAAGACAGCCCCAGGTTCTGAGTCTTGAAGCTCGACGGGCCTCTCTATTTGTTTGTATGCTCCTCAAGGGGAAAGCTCAGCCCCATCTTTTTGGACGAACTTGGTCAGGTGTCCCCGCTGTATGAGTTCTTCGATCTCCTCCTTGAGAGCCCGACAATCATCCGTGTCGTGGCCGTGGTCCCTGTAAAAGCGGCACCACTTATCCCTGTTCCTCTTCTTGCCAGGGGTATTCATTCTAGGGGGAGCGCGGAGAAGTCCTTCCTTATCCACTTCCATAAGAACTTCTGATATATTAGCAATGAGGGGGGTGAACTTCTCAAAATGAGGAGTCGGGTGGCGCTGGCCATTGCCGTCCCTCTGGGATTTTTGGGACCCCTCTTCGCTCATATTCTTCCGTTTGTTCCCAGAAGATGACTCCTCAAGAGTAGGGGGGTTGAGAGCCTCTTCCACTCGTATGTACTTCTCCACCCTAAGTAGGAGTTCTGAGAAGTCCCGAGGAGGCTTCTTGGCAAGGGACGCCTTGAGGCGAGTATTAGTGACGTTGCGCTCGAATGCGGCAGAGGCTACTGATTGGTTGAGGGATGGAATGGACCGGGCTTTGGTGGTGAAGCGTCGAACGTAATCCCTTAGGCGTTCACCCTTTTCTTGGTTGAGGGTCACCAGAGATACACTTGTTTTCTTGGCCCGGCGGCTACTCACGAAATGAGTAAGGAAGAGCCCTTCGAACCGATCGAAAGAGAAGATGGAGGCTGGGGCGAGTCGAGAGTACCATTCTCTCGCAGGCCCCTTCAGCGTGGCAGGAAATATCTTGCAGAGGAGGGCGTCTGAAGCATGGTGGATCATCATGAGAGTTTTGAAACTCTCTATGTGATCCGTGGGGTCCGACTCCCCGGTATACACCTCGAAGTAAGGCGACTTGAAGTTCACGGGGGCCTCCATGATGGTGCAGGAGAATGGAGGTCTGCTCGGGCGGAGGTTTATCGCCCGTTGCTCTTCTTCCCTGTCAATTCGGCCGAGGCACCTCTCCATCTTATGGAGACGGCGGTAGACTGAGTCTTCTCTTTGATCATATCGTGTCGAGCCCCAGGACTCATCTTCGTACGAGGGTGGACTGGGGCTGCGGCGATGGTAACTTGGAGATGGAGAAGGACTGGGATTGTGAAGGCGGTGGCTCCAAGCTGGCTCATGAGTAGGTGGCCTCTGTTCATTATTTGGTGCGATAATGAAGGCCCATAAGACTGCCGCTTGGAAGTCTTGAAGCTCTGCCCTTGTGACTGGTGCCTCTCCAGCTTGGCAGTCCCTATGTGTGGCTCGGCTTACTAGAGAATGAGTTCTCCGCCAATGACGCTGAGGGAACTCGCTTCGCCTCCTCGGGGGAGGGGATCTTCTAGTCCTCGATCGGTGGGGAGTTCGGACTCTTGAGGTCCCTAGGTGCTCAGGTTGATGGACTCCTCCAAGGGCTCGCCATCCATTCAGGCGAGTTCTGAGGTCGACCCCCTTTTGGCGGTCGGCAATCACTTGACGAAGATCCCGCTCAGAAGGGCTTGGAGAAGCCGTAGATTCAACTGAAGGATTGGGACCCGTGACATGGTCATGAGGAGGATGTTGCTTCGGACGACTCCGATGGGAGCCCCCCTGGGCCCTGGATGGGCCTATTGAGGAGGAGGACCTTGAGCTGGAGGAGGGGGAGGAGGAAGAGAAGTGGTTCTTCGGCTGGAGACCCTGCCTTCCCCTTCTGTTTTGGATGCATGGCTTGAAACTAGTCTCGCTGATGAAGTTAGGTCGGGTTGCTTTTTCGGGTTCCCACCGACGGTGCCAATCTGTTGCTGCTGATTTTGGTGTGGGAGCAAACAGATGAATTTGTGGATTCTTGGAGAAAACAGTAAAGCTCACAGATCTGTTCATGGATTATTGGGCTTTGAAGAAAGACCCAGTTCCCATTTCAGACCCGTTTGTAGGTAAAATTACTGTTTTACCCCTGAGCTTTACGATTCGTGTCCGATTCGAACGGTCCCGATTTAATCCCATTTTTAGCCATATCAAATACAATTGAGCAATATAAATCCAAATACAAGGAATAAGATACGTGATAAAATATAATTTTGTATTACATAAATTATTTGAAACAATTGAAAACACAAATATTGAATAAGAACGGATTTGTTATAATAATCGACTGACGGAGAAAATAATAATAACAATAGTATTAATAAATAATTCCAAAACAATAAGAATAATAATAATAACTATGTCAATAAAAATAATACTGCTAGTAATATCAATTAATAATAACAATAACAATAAGAATAAAAATACTAACAACAACAATAGAAACTATCAGAGCAATATCATTATATATAAAAATAGGAATTTGTTGAAATAATCCAAACAGTAATAATATTTTTGATTTGAGTTAAAATGTGAATTGTTGATCAAGTAGAAATGGAAACAAAGTTTATTCAAAATAATTATAACTATTGTTTAGAAAAATACTTTAACATAAAATCCAAAACGAACTTAACAAATAACAAATTTATAAATATCGACATATAGAAAATACTCATAAAATACGTATTTACGGAAATGGGGGTTACACTTGGAGTTCTCATTCTTGTTTGTGTTCGTTGTGTTCGTTGTTCGGGATCCGTTCCCGTTATTCTATTCTCCGTTTTTGTGTCTTCATATTAGGCAAGTAGCTTGTATGTATTCTTTTTGTCATACAAGTTAATACCGTATGTAATCTAGTATGAAAATATTGTACTCTCATGATGATCCATATTTGTTAGTTTAACCGTTGACATCATCTCTTGATCATGAGTAGTTACAAGAATTGACACCCGTTGCATGAAAACAATTAGATTAGATGACATCTTGACTGTATATTGTTTGTGACACATCGTATGTGGTAGATGACTGTTACATTAATGTTTGTTGGTTGTATTATCTCTTTATAGACCAATTATACACATGCCATACTGATTTGAGTAACCCACATGTATCATGCTTCGTATGACATCTAGATTGGACCGTTTGTAGTTAAGTTTTTGATAAAATGCATAAAAGAACTTTTATTTTGCTGCTGTCCTATTTTGTACAGTAATTTTGACCCTGCTAACATCAGTAAAATAAATAAATTTGTGAACGTGGATTGTAGCCTTTGTTTTCTAGTTTTCAGAACTTTCTACGGATCTGAATTCCGAGTTTTGATGCATGAGTTATTGCCGTTTTACTGCAAACATATCGTATTTTTCAGATTCTGAACCATATATATTTTGTATGGAATTTTATTTTAAAACTTATATTAAAAGTAGAATTTGAACTTTATATTTTGCAGAGTATGTTTAGATATGACTGGGAGTAATCCCAATTTTTTGTGGAATTAATTAATGACTTTTGTATCTCATTTCATACTTATGAAACTAGTCGATATATTTCAAAACTGCATGCTCTTCAGTAAAGAATTATGTTTTCAACCTGATTCTATTCGCTTTTGATGAAAACTTTGTGAATAATAAATGTACTCTTATTTGTCTATTTTATTACCCTTTTGACGGATCTGGATTTCGAATTATACTTTATAAATTATCTCAGTTTTGGTACTGCTGTGTCTGAACTTTCAGAATTGAGATTGTGTTGCATTACTCTGTTTTCCCAATTTTGTTGACTATACTATCTGTAATATAAATTCATGATATTTTATATTTTGAGACTAGATATGTTAGGGAATCTTCCAGATTTTTCTTAGATTTAATTATAATGATTTTAAACTCTTTTCATGATTATAAACACGATTTTGCATTTTCTGGCTGAACATAACTTCTGTATTAAACGCTATTTTCAACCCTGTTTCTATGGTTGATATGTGATTTATATATATGTACTGGAATCGGCAGAGAGTCTAGTTTCTATATTTTCTGATGGATCTGGATTTGATATTCTGTAGCAACGGGAATCTCAGTTTTGATACAGTAGTGTCTTGCTGTCCAGAACTGAAAATTTCGTTGTTTTGACTATTATGAGCTGTTTTTATCAACTGTTGCAATCACTATTTCATCTTAGACTTATTTCCTATTCTTGCCATGTCTTTAGCCTGTTTGTATTCATTCAACATGTTTAGTAATAATAAAAGAAATCAAGCCGGGGTTTTTAAGGGAAAAGATCGAGTAGTTAACAATATAGAAATACATATTCAAAAGGGACTCGTTTCCCCACTGTTTACTGTGGTACCTACTGTTTATCTCTGGATGCATGAGGGCATGATCCATGACACCGTTACTATTTGTTATTACTATTACTGTTACTGTTTGTCGGAATATACTGTTTATCTAAATATATTGACCTATAGAATTTCCACTACAAAATCATAAAGCGAATCTGTTTGCTGTAGCAACCATGTGGTAAAATCTGGGATGCATGAAGTGCTACCTAGTTAGTAATGAATATTAGACATAAGAATAACTGTTTACACTGTCATATCCTGTTACGGTTACTGTGGATCTTTACTGTTACTATTGATTACTGCTACCGTTGACACACTGTTACTGTTGATCCATACTTTTACTATTATGCTTCTCCTGTTATCACTACACTGCTTACTGTCATTTGTATAATGTTATACTTATTGCTTTCTCCATGTTACTATTACCTGTTTAGTTAGTTTTTCCCCCATTTTCCTACTTGTATTGCTTGTGGCCCGGACTTGCATCTAACGGGCGATATGTTTTTCTGTTTTTCCTATTTTCCTTGTAATTACCATATGAGCAAGTTTTGCTGATCAATTGCCTACTGGAGTTGGTGAGCAAAAGTTTTTACTTGCAAAATTGGAATGATTTGCTTAAAATATCTTGATGAACTATTCTATTTCATGAACTATATTGAGACTTGTATTTGGACTTATTGTCCCAGGATTGTGGTTTTATTTCGGATCTAGTATTTGTTAGAACATTTATTATTGATGCAATAAAAACTGTTGAGTTATGATTGTTTTTGCATGCCTGGTTGGAGTATACTGTTATATTTACTGTTATGATGAGTCAAGCAGGTCCGTATAGCTTATGGATGGTGAAAACTATCCTCTGGGCTTAGTCATGTACCGTATTCCGTATTCTTTTAGAAAGCGACGCGTGAAAAGGTTTTTAGTGGTATGAACTTCAGGTTTGGCTAATGTGTTAGTTTGACTAATACATTAGACAGGCTTGACTCAATCGGATTTACTTGACTCCCAACAGGCCATGCATTGCCCAAATAATTATTAATCAACTTGATCTCGATACTTGTCTCATTCCATTCATTTTGATCCCTTCTTATTCAATTCCTTGATTCCTTGCTTCTCTCGTCTCTTGCAATTGTCCTTATTGCTGATTCCTTATTAGGTATGAATTAATTTCTTTTGTACCCATATTCCTTTGAATCTGGTATTTTTTGTGTTTTCTATTGTTGTTCTGTTATTTGTTCCTTGTTTCATTTATTTCTCTTGCATCTTTCTTCATGTTGTCTATCCTACATCATTTTTTCTTGGCTATCTTTCATCTGTTCATCTTTTCCGCTGTTTTGGCTCTATCTTAGGTGTTATTCTTGTTAATTCTGTTCTTGCTCGTATTCTTTTTTATTCTGGGGTAACCCATTTCTTCGTCTCCTCCCGCTTCGTGGATCAGCATCAGTTGGTGTGCAGTGAGTTGCCAGTTGCGTGGCATATCACTACAGGTGGCGGTGTTGTCATTTGTTCCCAGGATTGCAAGCAGAGTCCCGTGGTTATTGGGAGTGCTGATTTCAGAGCAGATCTGATTGTGATTGGCAGTTTAGGGTTTGATGTGATTCTCGGCATGGATTGGCTAGGTGAGACCCACGCGATAATTGATTATCAAGCGAAGAAGGTTGTTTTCAGGATGCCAGGCCGTGAGGAGTTTGATTTCCATGCTAGGGAGTTACCCCTTGGGCGTGGTCAAGAAGTTGTTGTCGATGCTGGTTGTGCAATGGAGTTGCATTCAGGCTGTGAGGTTGCACCTCTTGTTGTGCGGGATTTTCTGGATATATTTTCTGACGAGTTGCCTGGGCTACCCCCACATAGGTATGTAGAATTCGGTATTGATGTTCAGCCTGGTACTGCGCCGATATCAAAGAGTCCTTACCGGATGGCACTAGTTGAGCTAGCAGAGCTGAAGGTGTAGGTTCAGGGTTTGCTAGATTTGGGTTTCATCAGGCCCAGAATGTCCCTGTGGGGCACTCTGTCTTTTTTGTCAGCAAGAAGGACGGGGGTCATCGTCTGTGCATGGATACCGTGAGCTGAATAGTGTTACAGTGAAGAACCGGTATCCGCTACCTAGGATTGATGATTTGTTTGATCAATTGGGTGGAGCTGCTATCTTTTCGAAGTTGGACCTTCGCTCTGGTTATCATCAATTGAAGGTGAAGGCAGCTGATGTACAGAAGACTGCGTTCAAGACTAGATATGGCACTAGAGTTCCTTGTGATGCCTTTCGGAGTCACGAATGCGCTAGCAGTGTTCATGAGTTTCATGAACAGGGTTTTCTCTCCATTTTTGGATAGATTTGTCGTGGTTTTCATAGACGACATTCTGGTGTATTCTCAGAATCGGAAGGATCATACTGATCATTTGAGGTTGGTTCTGCAGACCTTGAGGGAGAATCATGTCACGCCCCGCTTCCCAAAATACGGAATGCAAGCACGTGACGTTGGCCCTGCGAATGACTTGCGTCATTCATAAGCTGTTATCGATTCAACTCAACAATATAACAAGGAGCAATACCACCACGCGTGCAATGAAAGGATAATCACATGGATAACAATACTGGGAATTTGAGCATGAAATACCAAATATAATAATAATCCAACACTAGAAATGTAACACCCCATTTTTATTTTTTTTTGAAAAACTAAACCGCTAAATACCATTCTGTCAATTTCTATATCACTTTATACATAAACTAAGATATATATATTTCAAATAAAATTTTGGCAGAGTCTCCCCTGAAATTTCTGCCCCGAAACACAAAAGGCTTACGGAATTCTGCTCTAAATTCCGTAGCTCACAACACAGGCATTATAATCATGGGCTCCCTAGGCCAAAATGAGCAGAATCACACAGGCAATATAAATATCATGCTCTGGGGGCCAAACTCATAACATAATATCAATTATCAATTAAAAACCATAAATTTCCTTTAAAAACTTATATAAGTAATAGAAAAACTAAAGAAAAACTTTCCAAAACCAAACACAGGACCCAATACTCCACAACGAGGTGGGTACGGGCTTTCTCACCTCCTCACAGCACTATATCTATATAGGTTCACTTTAATACAAATAAATACATCAACTGTCCATGTTTCTTTATATACTAAATACATAAATAATTTATCATCGCAACAAAATAAAATTTCTATCTTTATAACAACCTCACCGGGCTGCTAGTAAACCTGCAGGAGAGTTAGGGTTGTCCATCCTCAAGGAGGGACCCCCCTAACCCCCAGAAAACAATAAGGGTTAGCCATTTCTAGTGTGAGTATAACCATTAATCTAATAAGTAAATTAAAATGGTATAAAGAAAATACTTTAAACTTACAACGTCAAGTTAAGATGATGCAACCTGAAATCTGAACATAAAAACATCACCAATTCGATTTTATAACAAACTACTCTTCAAAACTGCATCCGATTATATAATTACCCATAATTCACACATTTCACTATATGCTTCACAGCAACCTCATATATATATCCTTATTTTACATTCGCATAATCCTGGAAGTGGTGCCAAGGCAGGTAGTTCCCACCATTTCCATGAAAATGGTGGGCGAGTAGTTCCCTGACACACTTCCAAGATACACAAACTCATATCACAACATACTTCCCTTAATAACCATTTTCATAACCACTCTAATAATACAGGTATTTATTTTATTGCACTATATCATGTATTACATCATAAACATATGCATTCATTCTCATAATACCGCGTTCCTTCATGTCGTATAACACAAACATAATGTCTCATTACACATTATAATTTACTTGCAATACATCACATCCTTAACACATCACTCATTAGAATGCTTATTCTCATTGCATCAAAAGCATGTTCCACAGCTTATTCTCATCCCATTATATCACTTAGTTACTACTCAATCATATTGATTATTGAACTTACTTTCATTTTCACTTGTATCTCAAGTTACCATTAATTTCACTTTCATTCTCATCAATTTATACTCCATATCCCAAACATAGTTTGGGAAATCACATATCACACTCCAAAGCCGATAGCTTGGGTATTAATCACCACACCCCAAACACATAGTCTAGGTAATATCACATCACATCTCAAGCCGATAGCTTGGTTATTAATTCACTTCAATTTCTTTTCATCTTTATTGTACTTAATTCTTCATTTCCATTAATCATTACCACTGTCATGCCAACTCATCCTGTGAATTATGCCAAGGCAGGTAGGTCCCACCATTTCCACAGAAATAGCGGGCAGGTAGTTCCTTGACACAATTCCAAGGTGTAACAACTCATACCATACTGTATTTTACTTTAATCATTTACATAATATAATTACTTCATACTGTTCATAATAACATACATCTCTTTTACTTTTTCATTTTAAAATTAACCACATACTGCATTTCATCCACATCCACTTTCTTTCACATTCACAATTCACTTTCTTTTCACAACCACTTTCTTTACTTACACATTCTTATTTACACTTATTTATTTTATTAGTTTGTTGACCAGTGAGCCACAGTATCCCAACATACTGAAAGCCGACAGCCCAGTAAACACGCGGTCTGATGCTCTCCCAGAGTCTTACTCGTCCGAAGCTACGTCTTCCTCCTAGCCGAACTAGCGAGGGAACACCACACTCAGGTCCCACCTGAGGTATCATATCTCTTTCCGGTCTATCCGGAGGTATCTGCTCTCCCAGGTCTATCCTGGGGTATCAACTCTTTCTCAGGTCCCACCTGAGGTATCATATCTCTCTCCGGTCTATCCGGAGGTATCTGCTCTCCCAGGTCTATCCTGGGGTATCAACTCTCTCTCAGGTCCCGCATGAGAGGAAAACCGGGCCTCAAGCCAATAGCTTGGGCGATAAAAACCACTTACCCCAAACATAGTTTGGGTCCACTATTCCCAAGCTGGTCCTTGGGCGTTAGGAGGTCTAGCCCAAACCCCCAGGGTTGCTGTAGGTACTGGTCAACAAAACCATCTGTTATAAGCATTAATCATTTCATCTTTCCATCTTGCTTTATCACACAAGCATTTCACTTTTTAATATAATAAATGCCACATGCTGGACTTTAATCACGTGAATTAGTAACACATTTTATTAGCACGTACCATCTTATCTTTTATCTTACCATTTAATGCATATCCGTTGTCCACAATATTCATCTTCATATCATTATACCACCTTATGCATACACCCTGTCATTCAACAATTAAAACCATCATATCATATTATTGCATAATAATAATGCGCCAAGATATTTATTTTGCCATAACATCCCACATTAAGAATACCATATTATTCATTACCTCACTGTACCATATATAAGCATACGCCAAGTTATAACATTAATAAGAGAACTACATTAGGTTATTCCATATCGTAAAAGTATCAAAATGTAAACTTCATCACATTATAATATTATACTATTCCCCATTAATTCACTTCAAACATAATTATAATGTAATCATATACCCACTTACTAATTTCATCAATTATTACATCACGAGTCAATATCATAATATATATATATATATATATATATATATATATATATATATATATATATATATATCTCAAACATACACCACACGTGCGAATTTCCAAGAAAAGGGGCCAAAATCACTTATTTCCTCTAATTAAATCTCACAATATCCAATTATAGCATACTAGGTCATACACCATGTTCCGTATAAGTAAAATCACCTACAAGGGCCTATATGTCCCAAAACATGCACAAAACATGCACTATAAATACATGGGTTTTCAAAACATGATCACAATCACTAACTTCGTCTAATTACATCTTATAACATCCATCCATAGCAGGCTAGCCCATACACAAGGCTCCGCATATACCAATTACCTATATCGGCCTATATACCCAAAAACATGCACGAAACATGCTCGGGATAAAAATATGCATAAACAATTCAATATATTTAGTTTTTATACTTCAACACATCACATTAACCCATAATATAGGTTTTATATACCTAAAATAGTTAATTTCATCAAATATCTCAAAAACCCATTTTCGGACCCTTAAAAATCCGTATTTTCATTGAAAATCAATTTTGGCATAACTTCTACAAAATATATCAAAAAGCCACGAAATTCAACCACAATATAAAATATGTATAAATACAACATACTCACCTGACGGATCGAGCAAACGATGTCCCACGTCCGCCCTGTAGCCAGTCGAAGTTCGACTTTTTCCACCTAAATAGGAAATTATAGGACCGATTAGCTTAAAACTCAAAACGTGACCTACGAACCTCCAAATTCGAATCCTTCTTCACCCATGCGTCACAAATGACATATGTAGATGAGCCACATCCATAGACTTCGAATTCGGGTCCCAATACAAAAACTCACTTATTAATCGGAGGCTTTCTAATAGGAAAATTTCCTATTTCCTAATTTCTTTAATCCCTTTATTCCTAATCTCTCGAATTAGGGTTAATAATAATAATAGGACTCAATCACACCTCCGAATCCAACAAATTCTCACCTATATCTCGCTCGGGCATTTCACCGAATACCCGGCGTGCACTTTCACCTATAATCCATTTCACTCAATTTAATTGAGCTTGAAGCCTATAAAAATTACCAAAATTTCTCATTAAACCTCTTATAACATTTTTTTCACCCTCCAATAATTTTTCTATCATCAATGGAACCAATTTTTCCTTTCCAAATTCACAAATCCTAATTTATTAACAACTTGCCAACTCATTAATAATATACTAATTTCTCACCTCCACTACTCCTACCATCTCCAAACCTCCCTACTATAATATTTCTACTCAATAAAACTAACCACACTTAATTTTATACAATAAAATAAAAAGAGATATACCTTTCCGGAGTTATTTCTCCAAATCGATGCTACCACGGTGTAGAGAACCCTTCAATTAGCCTATCTCTCAATTTAATTTGAGAATCATGGAGAGATGGAGCGGATTTGGGCGTGGGAGGGGATGGCCGATGGGTTTCGGTGGGTTTTTCGCTTTGGTCGGGAGAAATGAACTGGAAGGGAGAAGGAAGAAGGAAAGAAGGAAATGGGGGAGGGGTTATTTTAAAATATAATATATATATTAATAATAATAGTAAGGTATAATTACCTACAAGCCCTCCAAATCCAATACATTACAAATAAACCTCAACTCTTTTCTATAATAATACAAACAATACCAAATACACTAAAATTAACTGATAATAATCCCCCAAAATTATAAAATAAAGATGAACAATATTTATTCACATAAAATCTCAACTCATGGCCCCTAATATATCAATAATACCCATCTACCACAAATATCCATACCAATATCAATATTTTAAAAATAAAATAAAATAAGATATAGCTTAACAATAATTCTCACCCCTGCAAAATATAAAAACAAATATTTTCGGTATTTTAAAATCCAAGGTGTTACATTCTACACACCTCAAAAGAAGCTCGTCCTCGAGCTACGAGGTTTAAGATAACTCCTCGAGCAAAGTCAAAATACTACCTCCTCACCATTTTCTAGAATTCCCAAGTACATTATCAACATCAAACCTTCATTGCACCATTAACAACTAAACAACTTTTCATCTGGTCTGCCGCACTATTGATCTATAATATTCACTAGTTTCATAGGACATGTCACATCCAATGCCACATCCAGCTGGACTTCAATCCACCACGGCTCCACCACTTGAGATAGATCTCTCACACTTTATCGACACAAAAACAAGAAATACAGCAAGAATTCACCACACCTCAAAGGTAAGTTTCCAACAATATGCCACAGTTCCAATTCTTTTTCCGACTCTGAAGGGACCAACAAACCCTAGGTCTAAATTTCCCCGGTTCCTATAACGGCATACTCCATGGACAAGGGATACCTTCAAAAATACCCAAATCTTCAATTTCTAATTTCAAGAGGCTTTCGCCGCTAATCTGCATAATTATTTTCTTTTGTCGACTACACATCTCAAAAGAGGCTTATCCATGCTCACCTGATAATTAATATTTTTCCTCGTTCCGGACCAATAAAATATTCTCCTGGAACCTTGATTCATCTTCATGCCACCGGGATAGACAATATACTAAGCATAAGGAAGATTCTCCATCACCCACTACCACAAGCCATCCATATCAAGAACACCAAATCAACGATAATAACAAGGACTTCCCCCCACTACCTATTAACCAATTTGCAGTACATTCATTAATCTCATCCAGAATTAGATCATGCATCCTCTGTCACGAGCAGAAATTTTGAATTCAAGTTTGACTGATCAACTGTAGGATGGACAGCTGTATTGATACACCATCGATATATAAGGTTGGGTCAACCTCTACTACGGAAATGAAATCAAATTGATCTAATGAATTTAACACCGTCCACTCCTGGGACGTCATTAGGACCAAAACCTTCTTTCCATTTAAATCATCCGTCCCCATATTGCTTCCCCGGGTGATATTTTACTTCCAGAGCCAAGCTACTAATGAACTCGAGTCACCTCTATTGCCTCCTGCTAAAATCATTTGCAAGAACAAGTGTTCAAACTCTTACGATCACAGAAAAAGCTAAAACTATTTTCTGAAAAAACTTATTTCTCCACACCTTCAATACGTGCCCTACTATCATTAATTTCAAATCTGCGTAATTCACGCACCCCGTATAACCACAACTGCCTCAATGTATAAGCCACAAGCTTGTCTTCATGCATCAAACTGCACCTGATCCTGTACTACATGCACTCCCTTCTCGGGATGATCAAAACATGAGCTGTCGTTAATCTTCCTTTAACTCTTCCTTTAATCTTCCACACTGTTCGGGTCATACCAACGACTCATTCTTTATGATAAAATGAGTCATTGATACAGTAATAATAGAAAATCGAGGAATGAGCCTCCGATAATAGCCAGTTAAAACCAAGAAACTCTGAATTTTCAACGCATCCGAGGGTTATTTCCCGTCTTTTCACCTTTTGAAATTTCTTTCTGATCCACAATTACGCCTTCAACAGACACAATGTGTCCCAAAATTCACACTTCTCGCCCCCAAAAATAACAATCTACAGACTTTTCATACCGCTTCTAGTCCCAACAAGTCTACAACTCAGTTCTGAGGTGCCAGTCTGTGCCCCTCCATACTGCGAAAGTACACCAAATATCTTCTACAAATACAATCACACCCTGTTAATATATGGGTGTAAGGTCCAATTCGTCAAATTCATAAAAACTGCCGGGACGTTCGCCAGCCCAAAAGACATCACTGAGAACTCATACAATTCTTTACCGAGTACGAAAAGCAGCCCCTGGGATACTTCCCTTTTCAAGGATTATCTGACGGTACTCGGTGTGCAACTCTAGCCAGGAGATTAGTGGCACTCCCCACAACTAATCCAACAAATTATCTATTTTCAACAACGAATGCTTAATAGTCACCTTACTTAGTACACCTTCTCGGTGAACTACCTTCTTTGTTACAATACTGCAGAAGCGCCCTACGACATATCACTTGATCTGATAACCTTTTCCAAAACATCATCTCAAATTCTCTTTCATCTTTTCCCATTCCTTAAGTGCTATAACACAAGCTGATTTAAAAATTGGAGTCATACCAAATATCAAATCGATCTTGGACTCCAGAGTTCGCCAAGGTAGGGGACCAAGAACCTCTTCGAATATACCAGAAACTTTGCAACCCATATCAACAATCTCAATCTTTGCCTTAGATATTTCTACTGAATCCCACAGGCATAATTTTCATCATCCAAGGCATTACCTACAATCAAAACTATGTTTCATCGGGCTGTCTCACCCAAATCCTGCCTGCATCATACCCCAACTACGCATATGACCTACATAACCCTCTACAACCAATCAATCTCCCCAAATATGGGATAAAACCATAACCACACATCACTCCATAGTCTATAAAATATACACCTATAGGACATACGCCCATAGGACCCACACAAGATCTCTAGGGAATAACCCCTTACGGCACACAGCAATCAATATACTAGAATACTCCAATAGTGCACAAAGTCACACCGGGATTTCTACAGAGGTAAACCCATATGCAGGGCCATAAAAGGTAACGCTGACTCAAGGTCAGAAAAAGTCTAATGAGGATCGCTCCTTTCCATGATATAATCTATACTTAACAAAACACCCACATAAAGTACACTCTCTATCTTCGACTAAGCAATAATGAACCCATACTCACATGGCAAGATCACTAGGATTAACAAAAATTCCTAGTTAACCTAAGCTCTGATACCAAACTGTAACACCCCATTTTTATTTTTTTTTGAAAAACTAAACCTCTAAATACCATTCTGTCAATTTCTCTATCACTTTAAACATAAACTAAGATATATGAATTTCAAATAAAATTTTGGCAGAGTCTCCCCTGAAATTTCTGCCCCAAAATACAAAAGGCTTACGGAATTCTGTTCTAAATTCCGTAGCAACACAGGTATTATAATCATGGGCTCCCCAGGCCAAAATGAGCAGAATCACACATGCAATATAAATATCATGCTCTGGGGGCCAAACTCATAACATAATATCAATTATCAATTAAAAACCATAAATTTCCTTTAAAAACTTATATAAGTAATAGAAAAACTAAAGAAAAACTTTCCAAAATCAAACATAGGACCCAATACTCCACAACGAGGTGGGTATGGGCTTTCTCACCTCCTTACAGCACTATATCTATATAGGTTCACTTTAATACAAATAAATACATCAACTGTCCATGTTTCTTTATATACTAAATACATAAATAATCTATCATCGCAACAAAATAAAATTTCTACCTTTATAACTACCTCACCGGGTTGCTAGCAAACCTGCAGGAGAGTTAGGGTTGTCCATCCTCAAGGAGGGACCCCCCTAACCCCCAGAAAACAATAGGGGTTAGCCATTTCTGGTGTGAGTATAACCATTAATCTAATAAGTAAATTAAAACGGTATAAAGAAAATACTTTAAACTTACAACATCAAGTTAAGATGATGCAACCTGAAATCTGAACATAAAAACATCACCAATTCGATTTTATATCAAAGTACTCTTCAAAACTGTATCTGATTATATAATTACCCATAATTCACACATTTCACTATATGCTTCACATCAACCTCATATATATATCCTTATTTTACATTCGCATAATATGAATTCCCATACAATCCATTACTTTTCAATTTAAATTTCCTAACACGAATACTCATCTTTCCACAATTACCGTCATATCCTCATTTTGTTATTCATAAGAATATACCCACATGATGCTACTATATCTTTTCTTCATCTCTATTTAACCATGCACTTCATTTACTTGCATTCTATCAACAACACACTTGCTCATCCTGGAAGTGGTGCCAAGGCAGGTAGTTTCCACCATTTCCATGGAAATGGCGGGCGAGTGGTTCCCTGACACACTTCCAAGATACACAAACTCATATCACGACATACTTCCCTTAATAACCATTTTCATAACCACTCTAATAATACAGGTATTTATTTTATTGCACTATATCACGTATTACATCATAAACATATGTATTCATTCTCATAATACTGCGTTCCTTCATGTCGTATAACACAAACATAACGTCTCATTACACATTATAATTTACTTGCAATACATCACGTCCTTAACACATCACTCATTAGAATGCTTATTCTCATTGCATCAAAAGCATGTTCTACAGCTCATTCTCATCCTATTATATCACTTAGTTACTACTCAATCATATTGAGAATTGAACTTACTTTCATTTTCACTTGTATCTCAAGTTACCATTAATTTCACTTTCTTTCTTATCAATTTATACTCTATATCCCAAACATAGTTTGGGCAATCACATATCACACCCCAAAGCCGATAGCTTGGGTATTAATCACAACACCCCAATCACATAGTCTAGGTAATATCACATCACATCTCAAGCCGGTAGCTTGGTTATTAATTCACTTCAATTTCTTTTCATCTTTACGGTACTTAATTCTTCATTTCCATTAATCATTACCACTGTCATGCCAACTCACTCTGTGAATTATGCTAAGGCAGGTAGTTCCCACCATTTCCACAGAAATAGCGGCCAGGTAGTTCCTTGACACAATTCCAAGGTGTAACAACTCATACCATACCGTATTTTAATTTAATCATTTACATAATATAATTACTTCATACTGTTCATATTAACATATGTCTCTTTTACTTTTTCATTTTATAATTAACCACATACTGCATTTCATCCACATCCACTTTCTTTCACATTCACAATTCACTTTCTTTGCACAACCACTTTCTTTACTTACACATTCTTATTTACACTTATTTATTTTATTAGTTTGTCGACCAGTGAGCCACAGTATCCCAATATACTGAAAGCCGACAGCCCAGTAAACACGCGGTCCGATGCTCTCCCAGAGTCTTACTCGTCCGAGGCTACGTCTTCCTCCAAGCCGAACTAGCGAGGGAACACCACACTCAGGTCCCACCTGAGGTATCATATCTATCTCTCCGGTCTATCCGGAGGTATCTGCTCTCCCAGGTCTATCCTGGGGTATCAACTCTTTCTCAGGTCCCACCTGAGGTATCATATCTCTCTCCGGTCTATGCGGAGGTATCTGCTCTCCCAGGTTTATCCTGGGGTATCAACTCTCTCTCAGGTCCCACCTGAGAGGAAAACCGGGCCTCAAGCCGATAGCTTGGGCGATAAAAACCACTTACCCCAAACATAGTTTGGGTCCACTATTCTCAAGCCGGTCCTTAGGCGTTAGGAGGTCAAGCCCAAACCCCCAGGATTGTTGTAGGTACTGGTCAACAAAACCATCTGTTATAAGCATTAATCATTTCATCTTCCCATCTTGCTTTATCACACAAGCATTTCACTTTTTAATATAATAAATGCCACATCCTGGACTTTAATCACGTGAATTAGTAACACATTTTATTAGCACGTACCATCTTGTCTTTTATCTTACCATTTAATGCATATCCGTTGTCCACAATATTCATCTTCATATCATTATACCACCATATGCATACACCCTGTCATTCAACAATTAAAACCATCATATCATATTATTGCATAATAATAATGCGCCAAGATATTTATTTTGCCATAACATCCCACATTAAGAATACCATATTATTCATTACCTCACTGTACCATATATAGGCATACGCCAAGTTATAACATTAATAAGAGAACTACATTAGGTTATTCCATATCGTAAAAGTATCAAATTGTATACTTCATCACATTATAATATTATACTATTTCCCATTAATTCACTTCAAACATAATTATAATGTAATCATTTACCCACTTACTAATTTCATCAATTATTACATCACGAGTCAATATCATAATATATATATATATCACAAACATACACCACACGTGCGAATTTCCAAGAAAAAGGGCCAAAATCACTTATTTCCTCTAATTAAATCTCATAATATGCAATTATAGCATACTAGGTCATACACCATGTTTCGTATAAGTAAAATCACCTACAAGGGACTATATGTCCCAAAACATGCACAAAACATGCACTATAAATACATGGGTTTTCAAAACATGATCACAATCACTAACTTCGTCTAATTACATCTTATAACATCCATCCATAGCAGGCTAGCCCATACACAAGGCTCTGCATATACCAAATTACCTATATCGGCCTATATACACAAAAACATGCACGAAACATGCTCGGTATAAAAATATGCATAAACAATTCAATATATTTAGTTTTTATACTTCAACACATCACATTAACCCATAATATAGGTTTTATATACTTAAAATAGTTAATTTCATCAAATATCTAAAAAACCCATTTTCGGACCCTTAAAAATCCGTATTTTCATTGAAAATCAATTTTTGGCATAACTTCTACAAAATATATCAAAAAGCCACGAAATTCAGCCACAATATAAAATATGTATAAATACAACATACTCACCTGACGGATCGAGCAAACGATGTCCCACGTCCGCCCTGTAGCCAGTCGAAGTTCGACTTTTTCCACCTAAATAGGAAATTATTGACCCGATTAGCTTAAAACTCAAAACGTGACCTACGAACCTCCAAATTCGAATCCGTCTTCACCCACGCGTCACAAATGACATATGTAGGTGAGCCACATCCATAGACTTCGAATTCGGGTCCCAATACAAAAACTCACTTATTAATCGGAGGCTTTCTAATAGGAAAATTTCCTATTTCCTAATTTCTTTAATCCCTTTATTCCTAATCTCTCGAATTAGGGTTAATAATAATAATAGGACTCAATCACACCTCCGAACCCAACAAATTCTCACCTATATCTCGCTCGGGCATTTCACCGAATACCAGCGTGCACTTTCACCTATAATCCATTTCACTCAATTTAATTGAGCTTGAAGCCTATAAAAATTACCAAAATTTCTCATTAAACCTCTTATAACATTTTTTTCACCCTCCAATAATTTTTCTATCATCAATGGAACCAATTTTTCCTTTCTAAATTCACAAATCCTAATTTATTAACAACTTGCCAACTCTTTAATAATATACTAATTTCTCACCTCCACTACTCCTACCATCTCCAAACCTCCCTACTATAATAATTCTACTCAATAAAACTAACCACACTTAATTTTATACAATAAAATAAGAAGGGATATACCTTTCCGGAGTTATTTCTCCAAATCGATGCTACCACGGTGTAGAGAACCCTTCAATTAGCCTATCCCTCAATTTAATTTGAGAATCATGGAGAAATGGAGCAGATTTGAGCGTGGGAGGGGATGGCCGATGGGTTTCGGTGGGTTTTTGCTTTGGTCGGGAGAAATGAACGGGAAGGGAGAAGGAAGAAGGAAAGAAGGAAATGGGGGAGGGGTTATTTTAAAATATAATATATATATTAATAATAATAGTAAGGTATAATTACCTATAATCCCTCCAAATCCAATACATTACAAATAAACCTCAACTCTTTTCTATAATAATACAAACAATACCAAATACACTAAAATTAACTGATAATAATCCCCCAAAATTATAAAATAAAGATGAATAATATTTATTCACATAAAATCTCAACTCATGGCCCCAATATATCAATAATACCCATCTACCACAAATATCCATACCAATATCAATATTTTAAAAATAAAATAAAATAAGATATAGCTTAAAAATAATTCTCACTCCTACAAAATATAAAAAAAAATATTTTCGGTATTTTAAAATCCAAGGTGTTACAGGAAACAACAATAACATTCGGGTCAAAAAGATCACAATACAAAGAAGTAATAATGTTCAATTATTTAAGTCTTCATAACAAAACAATAATCAATTAAGCAGTGATGCTATCCATTCTTCACCATTGTAGTTCTCCTAATCCATCTGGCAATTCTCCTTGACTACCTGTAAGCTGTGCATCTAAAAAGAAAGAATAATATGTCCTTAGAGCAATTCGTGGACAGCAAGTAGAGAAAGCATTGAAATGGCGACATTTACGATATAACAATGAATTCAATAAACAATAGGTCGATGGCAATGAACATTGGCAAAATGATAATGATGCAATGTGCAATTATAATGATCAATAACAATAATAATAAACGATATCAATAATCGATAACACTATTCAATAATGATGACAATATGCAATGACGATGTGATGGCAATCATAAGTCTATTATTCTTTTTAATCCTAACTAATGTAGCACTTCATGCATCCCATTTATTTACCACATGGTTGCTATATGCAAACAAGTTACGTTTAAACTTAGTGGTGGATTTTATAGTTTATGTACTTGGCAACGATAATCAATATTCAATAGTTGCAATTCAATAATTACTGCACGATAAGATAATTGACCCCGATACAATACACGATAGATTGGGTTACTGCCGTAAGCCACAATCCATCGATAAAACAATATTCGTTAACAATATTCAGGAAAATACAGGCTCCTCCACCGAGTACAGTTCCTACATTGTCCACTACTTAAGTCACCCTTAAAACCCAGCTTGTTAATAATTCTTTATTCAATCAATATGCAATGGTTGTTGACAACATTAATCACAACAATACGTCTATGTGAACATGGTATTAAGATGTATAATGTCCACTCTTACTAATCACAGTCAACTAATACCCCAACATCAATCATGTGAACAATCAATACTAGTATTCAATCTACAATAGTTGTGTAATGTCATGACATGAATTGCAATAATAATTCTTATTCATATATTCAATAATTAACTAAATGAATGCATGCAAGATCTCTATAAATTGGAGGCAAAAGACGGCACGAAGTCAAGGCTACTACTTGGATTCGCTCGTGTAAATCTGTAGTATCCCAACGATAGATGACAATAGCAGATATACGATAATCAATATAGATCTACTTGCGGGATTGAATAAAAAATCTCGAATGCGATGCAATCCAATTTGAGGATGAGATGACTTGCCTTTAGAACGACGTTAGATCCGATTATGCGATGAATAGCGGGATCGGAATCCCGGCGACACGGCGACGAGCAAACAATCACGATGATCACGATCCGGCCCAGATCTTGATGATGATCAAGATCGGATAATCGGATGGCTGAGATTGAAGATCAAGATCAAGATCAAGATGATGATCACAAACGCAATGATAAAGATGTAGATCCGACGGTCTAGATCAAGTATCCTGATGATGATGATGGTGCGATCAACGGCCGAGATCAAGGGATCGAGAAGGTGATCATCATGATCGTGATGATTACTGTCACGTCCCGCTTCCCAAAAATACGGAATATGAGCACGTAACATTGGCCCAGCAAATGATTTTTCATCATCCATAAGCTGTTCAGGAATCTTTACAATATCTCACAAAATAATCAGAGTCGGAAGCCAGAAAAGTCAACTACATGCACATATGAACCAAATACCAACAAGAAATACTTGAAATAAAATATATTAATCACAAATAGTCATGATCTGAAATACATAAATAAATCCTGAGTCATATTGCCCAAATACAAGAATAAACCCAAATATATAAATACAATTATTGTTCAAGCAATATACAAGAAATAATATAATAAAATGCAGCACTAATACTTCATGTCGCCGATACCATCTGGAACCTGTCCTCCAAAATCTGCAATTCAACGAATGTAGGAAAGAGAAAAAGAGAAAACACAAGTACCCGTCAATTGCAAGTCGCAGGTCACAAATAATGTAGGATACAAGCACATGGCGAAACTAACTAGCAACATGGTATACTAACAGGTACAGGTAACATGTCTCAAGTGTCAAGTAAACAGGTAAACAGGTAAACATGTAAACAGGCAACATGTATCAGGCATACAGGTAACAGGTACAAGTAAACAGGTAATCATGTAATTATGTAACAAGATGATCAGGTAATAGGTAAACAGATAATCAGGTTATGTCATGTCAAGTCTTGTTATATTACTATCTAGGTAGCACTTCATGCATCCCGGTTTTTACTACATAGTTGCTACAACAAACAGTTTCACTTTAGATTTCATAGTGGAGTCCAAAGGACAGTCTACTTAGATATAGAAAACAGGAATAACAGGAACAGGTAGAACCTAGTGGTTCTCTTCCAAGTACACCTTCCTGAGAGAAGTATGCAGTTAGGTACAGGAAAACAGGCATAACCTAGTGGTTATTTACCGAGTACATCTTCCTATAGGAAAGCATGCAGTCAGGTACAGGTAACAGGATCGTGAATCATGTAGTTATGAATACATAACAGGCAGGCAGGACACAGGTCCTCTTCCAAGTACACGTTTCTATATTTTCCACTACTAGATCTTTCCCTTAACCCCGGCTTGGTCATTTATTATTATAATCAGGCATGCATGTATGTGTCTCTAAACTAAGCAAGAATAACAGGATATAAATATGTATCAGGTTCAGGGTGCAAGATAAACAAGTACAAGTACAAGATAACACATAACAGGGTAAAACAACTGGCTTTCTAACTCAGGACAGCATGACAGGGTTATACTAAAACAGTGATTCCTGCTACTACAAACATCCAAATCTGGATCCGTCAAAGGATCTGGAAAATAGACTTCCACACGAATCCGGCGAGAATAAATAAGTCATATAGTAATTTACAACATCATAACTCAAAACAGATTTGAAAATAGAAATATATTAAGTCAGAAATCAGGAAAACGAATTCTCAGTCAGGAAAACTGCATCAAAACCTCTCAAATAATTTCAGGAAAAATCTGGGGTATTCCCCTATATGTCTTGAATCAAAATATAAAGTTTCATAATTTTCCAGAAAGATTAGTATAGTCAACAAAAATTAGAAAACATCAAGAAACGACACTTTGGAAAATCTGGAATTCCCAACACTGCTGTACGAAAACTGAAGTATCTCGCAACCAATGAAACGAAATTCAATTCCGCCGAAGGGATATGAAAATAAATAGAATATACTAACTTTCACATTTCACAAATATTTTTCATACAATATAAGAAATCATATTTACAGATCAGTGAGCAAAATATAGCAAGTATAGATTTTAGAAACGAGCATGAAACAACACATAAAACCCATCAATAAAATTCACCAAAATTCTGGGTAATCCCTAACTCAATAAAAAAACACTGACCAAAGTTTCAAATGAAAATAATATGTGTAGAATAGTTCTTGAAAATAGTTTGTTATCTAAATTACCCAAAAACAGAATTTGGAAAAGGTCGACACCTGTGTACTAAAACAGCCATAACTCAGTCATACGAAATCGAAATCAAGCAAGGTCAGAGGGGTTTGAAAATAGACAAAATTATCTAAAACTCATATTTTATACCGAAGTTAAGATACCGACTGTAGTATAGATAAAAACAGCAATCAAAACAGAACAATGCCGAAATACAGATTTCACCCTTCAAAACAAAAATGACATAGCTTCAAGAATATTGATCCAAACATATCCAAACTTGAAATACAGCCTACCAAGCGTCTAAACATCATGATTTAGGTTTATTAACATGTCCACACCAAATATATCATGTGGGTCTCAATCAAAACACAAATTCACACAAATTTTCACATACACGACTAGAAATCAAGAACGGGCAATCCTAGGTTATATCATGTCAAAAATTTTCTTGAGTCATCTATGACCAAATTATCACAATAGAGACAAAACCCATGAAGGAAAACACAAACACGAGTCGTCTCTAGACCCAACTACACTATAGGTGAACTTTTTGACTTGTATTAAACAAATGAATTGGAGTACAAGTTACTTGCCTTAAATCGGGATAAAGAACGATGAACTCAAAAGTAGGAGCAAATCCCACAAACGAAAATCCACGAACTCACGAACGATCCACACGCGCACTCGAGCATGCGCAAGAAAATCCAAAGAGCAAGAGAGCATGCGACGGCAGATGGAGAGGAAGCGGGAGAGATGAAGCACGGCGCAGTGGTTAAGGGAAGAACAATAGGTTGTATGAGATTGTAAATAAAAATATGTATAAGGATATATATATATATACTAGGTTTGAAGAAGGGAGAGTGCAATCCTGGTGGCGGCTACGGGAGGAAAAAAGAAAAAAAAATGGATGGGCCAGGTGCGCTGGGAGGTGGAAGTATAAGGTAGTGAATAATTTACACAGTGTCAATCCGGATGGATGATGTAGTTGGGCATTAGTGATAATTAATTGGGTTGTTGATGCATTAGTTTAGGATAGTTAATGATGGGTGAATTTATAATAGGTGGGTTTTGTTAAGTGGGTTTAGGAATAGGAAATAATAGGATTAAGGATATAGGAAAATGGGTATTTAGAATTTAAATTAAAATAGGGTTTATAAATTCAATAAGATACAGATAAAAATATTGTTCATAATAAAATGTAATTTGCATTACAAAATATAACTTATTTAAAATACTACAATTACAATTTGTACATAGAAATAGGTCGTTATTAACCAGTCAAAACTAATAACCATAATAACAATAAAAAATAATGAGATTTTTATTACAATATAAAATCACAGAAAATAGTTACAAATAAATTCATTTGATCGAAAACAGATTTTAAAATAGAAGATCCAAAAAAAATTATTTCGAAAAAAAAAAAATTGAAAACCGGAAAAATAATTTGCGAAATTTTTTTAAAATACAGAAAATACAAAAAAATATATTTTTGGAAAAACAGGGATTACAATCCTTCCCACCTTACAACAAAATTTCGTCCTCGAAATTTGCGTAGGCGGTACATAGGACAAGGCAACAAACTAACTGGTGGAAGGTTAACAAAGCAGAGGGCTAAGAGGAAGGAACCAAGCAGCGGCAACACCAGAAAGAAGGAAGTGGATAACAATGGGATCAAATAGAGTGCAAGAAAGAGAACAAACATTATCAAAAGGAAAGAATCAACACAAGATAACAAAGCAATAAGGGAGTAGGCAGAACATGAATCAAAGGAAGAATGAAAAGGGAAGAATTGAATCAAACAATGAGTCAACGGATAAGAACAAATGTAAGAGATAGGGGAAACAAAAATATATGGGCCCACCACGCTTCCGCTGCGCCATTCTGATGGTAACGTTCTAAGCTGCAGACATGTCGTTATAGACCACGTGACACCAAGCGACGATCCGAGCAGGAAGAAAAGAATGAGACACTAAAATAAAATTGGGCTTTAGAAGAGGGCTTTAAATTAAATAATTAGGTCAAAACTAATGGGCATTGACAAAAATAATATTAATAATACAAAAAAATCAACACATAATAATAATAAGGACAATAATAATAATAATAATAATAATAATAATAATAATAATAATAATAATAATAATAATAATAATAATAATAATAATCCTCATAAACATACTGGTAATAATAATAATAAAAAAAAAATATTAACAATACTGGTAAGGATAATAATACAAGACAAAAAATAATTTGGGGTTCATCATTTCGGTGAAAGTGATTCAATATCAACATCAAAAATAAAATAGTAAGAAAAATACAATAACAATAATAGTAATAGTAATAACATTAATAATACTAATACTAATAATAATAAGTAAAACAATAATAATAGTAGTAGTAGAAATTCTTTGATGTGGATTCGCCTCATTTATATCCAACGGTTATGGGCCCACCACGGTTCCGCTGCGCTATTCTGATGGTGACGTTCTAAGCTGCAGACATGTCGTTGTAGACCACGTGACATCAAGCGACGATTCGAGCAGGAAGAAAAGAATGAGACACAAAAATAAAATTGGGCTTTAGAAGAGGGCTTTAAATTAAATAATTAGGTCAAAACTAATGGGCATTGACAAAAATAATATTAATAATACAAAAAAAATCAACACATAATAATAATAATAATAATAATAATAATAATAATAATAATAATAATAATAATAATCCTCATAAACATACTGGTAATAATAATAATAATAATAATAATAAAATATTAACAATACTGGTAAGGATAATAATACAAGACAGAAAATAATTTAGGGTTCATCATTTCGGTGAAAGTTATTCAATATCAACATCAAAAATAAAATAGTAAGAAAAATACAATAACAATAATAGTAATAGTAATAAAAATAATAATAATAATACTAATAATAATAAGTAAAACAATAATAATAGTAGTAGTAGAAATTTTTTGATGTGGATTCGCCTCATTTATATCCATCTGTAGACTTGCCTTCTCGACATCAAGTTGCAGGTTTGCCTCCACGACAACAGGTTGCAGGTTACCATCTAGATATTCGGTTGCACATTTTGCCTCCCTGATATCCAGTTGCAATTTGCCTCCACTGACGTCTAGTTGCATGTTTGGCATCTCCACATCCAGTTGCAACAAAACGATGAACAAGATGATGCAATCTTCCACACGTACTTAGATATTGATTGCTCAATTTAAGTACGAAGTTACGTTTTGAAATTTGTGATATTAAAATACACAATTATTTGAAATAACAAATTTTTTAGAAAACAATTTTATAGAAGATCCAAAATATAACAAATAATAATCGAAATACACAAAATATTCAAAAAAATATATATATATAAAGAAAATATAGGCAAGAGAAGAATGAATTTTATACTCAATAAAGAGTCAACAAAGGAGGACGACTACAAGGGACGAAAGAAAATAAGAAATCAAATGATTGAATATGAAGGAAGATGAACGAGGAGGCACAAGCAGAATTTGAAGAGGATATGGTAGAAAAAGAATAACTAGCGTGATACTCAAAATGAGTCAACAAATGAAGATGAATGAAAGAATAAAAGAAATATGGGTACGGAAAGAACGAAATTATACCCAAGAAGAAATCAATCAAAGAGGATGACTGAAAAAGACGAAAGAATCAAGGAATCAAGGGATTGAATAAGAAGGGATCAAAAAGAAAGGAATAAGACTAGTATCCAGATCAATGTTGATAATTAATTCATTTATGCATACATGGTTGGTGAAATATTGAGCAGATTCCAGATCGAGCCAAGCTTGTCTAATAAATTAGTCAACTAATACATTAGCCAAACCTGGGCTCTGATACCACTAAAAACCCTATCACGTCCTGGTTCCCAAAAATATGGAATACGAGCACGTAACATTGGTCCAGCGAATGATTTTTCATCATCCATAAGCTGTTCAAGAATCTTTACAATATCTCACAAAATAATCTGAGTCGGAAGCCAGAAAAGTCAACCACATGCACATATGAACCAAATACCAACAAGAAATACTTGAAATAAAATATATTAATCTTAAATAGTTATGATCTGAAATACACAAATAAATCCAGGGTCATATTGCCCAAATACAAGAATAAATCCAAATATATAAATACAGTTATTGTTCAAGCAAGATACAAGAAATAATATAATAAAATGCAGCACTAATACTTCATGTCTCCGATACCATCTGGAACCTGTCCTTCAAAATCTGCAATTCAACGAATGCAGGAAAGAGGAAAAGAGAAAACACAAGTACCCGTCAATTGCAAGTCTCGGGTCACAAATAATGTAGGATACAAGCACATGGGGAAACTAACTAGCAACATGGTATACTAACAGGTACAGGTAACATGTCTCAAGTGTCAAGTAAATAGGTAAACATGTAAACAGGCAACATGTATCAGGCATACAGGTAACAGGTACAAGTAAACAGGTAATCATGTAATCATGTAACAGGATGATCAGGTAACAGGTAATCAGGTTATGTCATGTCAAGTCTTGTTATATTACTATCTAGGTAGCACTTCATGCATCCCGGTTTTTACTACATAGTTGCTACAACAAACAGTTTCGCTTTAGATTTCATAGTGGAGTCCATAGGATAGTGTACTTAGGTATAGGAAACAGGAATAACAGGAATAGGTAGAACCTAGTGGTTCTCTTCCGAGTACACCTTCCTAAGGGAAGTATGCAGTTAGGTATAGGAAAACAGGCATAACCTAGTGGTTGTTTTCTGAGTACATCATCCTATAGGGAAGCATGTAGTCAGGTATAGGTAACAGGATCGTGAATCATGTAGTCATGAACACGTAATAGGCAGAAAGGACACAGGTCCTCTTCCAAGTACACGTTTCTATATTTTCCACTAATAGATCTTTCCCTTAACCCCGGCTTGGTCATTTATTATTATAATCAGGCATGCATGTATGTGTTGCAAAACTAAGCAAGAATAACAGGATATAAACATGTATTAGGTTCAGGGTGCAAGATAAACGAGTACAGCTACAAGATAACACATAATAGAGTAAAACAACTAGCTTTCTAACTCAGGACAGCAAGACAGGGTTATACTAAAACTGTGATTTCCGCTACTACAAACATCCAAATCTGGATCCGTCAAAGGATCTGGAAAATAGACTTCCACACGAATCCAGCGAGTATAAATAAGTCATATAGTAATTTACAACATCATAACTCAAAACAGATTTGAAAACAGAAAACATGTTCAGTCAGAAATCAAGAAAACGAATTCTTAGTTAGGAAAACTGCATCAAAACCTCTCAAATAATTTCAGGAAAAAATCTGGGGTATTCCCCGATATGTCTAGAATCAAAATATAAAGTTTCATAATTTTCTAGAAATATTAGTTTAGTCAACAAAAATTAGAAAATATCAAGAAATAACACTTTGGAAAATCTGGATTCCCAACACTGCTGTACGAAAACTGAAGTATCTCGCAACCAGTGAAATGAAATCCAATTCTGCCAAAGGGATATGAAAATAGATAGAATATACTAACTTTCACATTTCACAAATATTTTTCATACAGTATAAGAAATCATAGTGAAAATAAGGATCTTTACAGATCAGCGAGCAAAATATAGTAAGTACAGATTTTAGAAACGAGCATGAAACAACACATAAAACCCATCAATAAAATTCACCAAAATTCTGGGTAATCCCTAACTCAATAAAGAAACACTGACCAAAGTTTCAAATCAAAATAATATGTGTAGAATAGTTCTTGAAAATAGTTTGTTATCTAAATTACCCAAAAACAGAAATTGGAAAAGGTCGACACCTCTGTACTAAAACAACCATAACTCAGTCATACGAAATCCAAATCAAGCAAGGTCAGAAGGTTTGAAAATAGATGAAATTATCTAAAACTCATATTTTATACCGAAGTTAAGATACCGACTGTAGCATAGACAAAAACAGCAATCAAAACAGAACAGTGCCGAAATACAGATTTCACCCTTCAAAACAAAAACGACATAGCTTCAAGAATATTGATTCAAACATATCCAAACTTGAAATACAGCCTACCAAGCATCTAAACATCATGATTTATGGTTTTTAACATGTCCACACCAAATATATCATATGGGTCTCAATCAAAACACAAATTCACACAAATTTTCACATACACGACTAGAAATCAAGAACGGGCGAATTCTAGGTTATATCATGTCAAAATTTTGTCGTGAGTCATCTATGGCCAAATTATCACAATAGAGACAAAACCCATCAAGGAAAACACAAACACGAGTCGTCTCTAAACCCAACTACACTATAGGCGAACTTTTTGACTTGTATCAAATAAATAAATTGGAGTACAAGTTACTTGCCTTAAATCGGGATAAAGAACGATGAACTCAAAAGTAGGAGCAAATCCCACGAACGAAAATCCACGAACTCACGAACGATCCACACCCGCACTCGAGCACGCACTAAAAAATTCAAAGAGCAAGAGAGCGCGAGACGGCGGATGGAGAGGAAGCGGGAGAGATGAAGCACGGCGCAGTGGTTAAGGGAAGAACAATAGGTTGTATGAGATTGTAAATAAAAATATATATAAGGATATATATATACTAGTGAAGAAGGGAGAGTGCAATCCTGGTGGCGGCTATGGGAGGAAAAAAGAAAAAAAAATGGATGGGCCGGGTGCACTGGGAGGTGGAAGTACAAGGTAATGAATAATTTACACAGTGTAAATCCGGATAGATGATGTAGTTGGGCATTAGGGATAATTAATTGGGTTGTTGGTGCATTAGGTTAGGATAGTTACCGATGGGTGAATTTATAATAGGTAGGTTTTGTTAAGTGGGTTTAGGAATATGAAATAATAGGATTAAGGAAATAGGAAAATGGGTATTTAGAATTTAAATAAAAATAGGGTTTATAAATTCAATAAGATACAAATAAAAATATTGTTCATAATAAAATGTAATTTGCATTACAAAATATAATTTATTTAAAATACTACAATTACAATTTGTACATAGAAATGGGTCGTTAATAACCAGTCAAAACTAATAACCATAATAACAATAAAAAATAATGAGATTTTTATTACAATATAAAATCACAGAAAATAGTTACAAATAAATTCATTTGATCGAAAACAGATTTTAAAATAGAAGATCCAAAAAATTCATTTCGACAAAAAATAAATTTGAAAACCAGAAAAATAATTTGCGAAATTTTTTTAAAATACAAAAAATACACAAAAATATATTTTTGGAAAAACAGGGGTTACAATCACTGCATCGAACGGCTGCGATTTGATCTAGCTAATGGTGATCAAGATATAGATCGGACGGCCCAGATTCAATAGCTTGATGCACTGTTGGCTGAACCCAAACACGAGGGAGCTTGGCTGACCAAGGTGGCAGTGCTCGGAGTCAGGTGGTCGGCGGCGGCTCGAGGCGGCAATGGCAGGGCGAAGCTCTGTGTTGCGGCGCTGGCAGGAGGTGGTAAGGTCGAGTCGGCAAACAGAGGAGGAGAGGGAGAGAGTTCGGCATTGGCGGATGGTCGAGCTCGAGGTGCGACGGGGGTAATGGCAGTCGAGGCGGAGCGATGGTCTTGCAGTGGTGGGGAGCGGCGACGCTCGACAAGGTGGGGAGAAGCAGCAATGGAGACTGAAGCTCGGGAGGTTTGACAGTCGATGAGGGTACAGTCGAGGTGACGAGCTGCGGTGAGCAGGGGCTTACGAGGAGCAGTCGATGGTGGGGGAGCTTGGGGATGCAGCGACGTTGGAGGTGGAGATTAGGCGGAGGAGGCTTCGAGTCGAGGAAGACGAGGAGGGAGATGAAGAGGTCGATGATGGCGATGGGTAGCGACGAGGTTTCAGGCGGTTGCGGGAAGCTCTGCTTCGGCACAGAGGGGATGAAGAAGGAGGACAACGGGTTGCAAGGGTTCGCGAGGTGGGGTGACGTCAATAGCGGAGATGAGGGGCGACAGCGCTGCAGGGCGAGCTCTATTTCATTTCGAAATAGAGAAAGAGGGAGATGGAGGAGGGGAAAGAGACGGGAGAGAGAGAACAGGGGGGGAGTTTATATAAAATTATAAAATATATAAATATAATAGCGGGTAGTTATGAGATAGTGGGAGTGTGGAGTTACGGGAATGTGAAAAGTGGGGAAATGTGAGGGGTTTTATGGAGAAATTTGTATACGGGTAGTTGAACTTGGGTAGGGTAGGATAATGGGTTAACGGGTTGGGTATATAAATGTGGGTTTGGGTTTGGGTTATAATTTAATAGGAGATGGGCTAAACTTGGGCTTCAATTTAAATAATTAAATCATACAAGATAAATCAAAATCAATTGGCTTTAACGAAAATAATAATAATAATACTAATAACATTGGGCTTTACAAAAATAATAATAATAAGAACAATGACAATAATAATAATAATAATAATAATAATGGCAACAAATAATAATCATACTAATAACAATAAAAACAAATATTAATAATATAGTTAATAATAACAATAACAATACTAATAATAATAATATTAATAGCAGTAATAATATTAATACCAATAATAATAATAATAGTAATAATAACATTATACAGCAAAATAAGAATTTGGTATATCAACTTTATATGAAATAATCCGGACAGAAATATATATAGTCGATCAATTATAAATAGAAAATACATCGTTATTCAAAGTAAATATAATTTTCGATTATAAAATACTTAGTGAAAGATCTGAAACCAATTTAGCATGAAATGGTTTATAAATAATTAAAATGCCGAATTAAGGAAATACGTATTTACGGGAACGGGGGTTACAAATCACCTCTAAGGGAAACTCGGCAAGTGTGAGTTCTGGCTTGATCGAGTTACCTATTTGGGGCACATTATCCCAGGTGATGGCATTTCTGTTGATCCGTCCAAAATTTCTGCGGTCAAGGATTGGCCTGTTCCTAAGTCAGTTTTGGAAGTGAGAAGTTTCCTTGGTTTGGCCGGGTATTATCGGAAGTTCGCCCAAGACTTTTCGAAGATAGCTGGTCGGTTGACTAAGCTGCATGGGAAGGATCAGAAGTTTGTTTGGGATGGAGCTTGTGGTGGAGCTTCTGCTGAGTTGAAGTGCCGGTTAACGTCAGTGCCCGTGTTGACTATTGCGGATGGTACGGATGGATTTTTGGTTCACTGTGACGCTTCTGGCAAGGGCCTAGGTGCAGTGTTGATGCAGAAGGGTCGAGTTGTTGCTTATGCGTCCAGACAGTTGAGGCCACACGAGAAGAATTACCCTACCCATGATTTGGAACTGGCTGCTGTGATTTTTGCTTTGAAGTTGTGGAGACATTATCTGCTTGGAGACCGAGGAAAGATCTTTACTGACCACTAAAGTCTTAAGTATGTGTTTACTCAGAAGGAGCTGAACATGAGGCAGAGGCGATGGTTGGAGTTGATGGCTGACTATGACATCAATTTGCAATATCATCCTGGTAGAGTGAACTTGGCGCTAGATGCTTTGTGTAGAAGACCAGTCGCCATCTTCCTAACTCAGCAGAGAGAGCTTGTTGAGAAGATGAGGAGGTTGGAATTGGATGTGATCTTGCCAGGTTCTGTTCGGAGTTGCATGATGCTTCAGTTGCAGTCGTCTCTTGTTGAGCAGATTAAGGAGGCACAGGCAGGTGATGGGCAATTGCACGGGTTCAGAGCCAAAGTTGAAGCAGGTACGAGGAAAGATATGGTTGTTCACTCAGATGGATCTCTTCGTTTTGGGTCCAGGTTGTGTGTTTTGAAGGGTGAGGTTCGTCAGAAGTTGCTTGAGGAAGCCCACCAATCGTCATACTCTATTCATCCTGGTGGTACGAAGATGTACCGGGACTTGAAGCTTCATTTTTGGTGGCATGGTATGAAGAGGGCCGTGGTGAGATTTGTGTCGCAGTGCTTGATCTACCAGCAGGTGAAAGCAGAGCATCAGAGGATCACCGGACTTCTTCAGCCTATTCCATTTCGGAGTGGAAGTGGGAGCATATCACCATGGATTTTGTGACCGCTTTGTCGAGGAGTCCTAAGGGTCGCAATGCAATTTGGGTGATTGTGGACAGGTTGACCAAAAGCTCTCACTTCGTTCCCTTCAGAGTTAGACAGTCTGCTGAGAGCTTAGCTGAGAAGTACATGCAAGAGATTGTCAGACTTCATGGGGTTCCAGTCAGTATTGTATCCAACATGGATACGAGGTTCAGGTTGCAGTTTTGGGAGAGTCTTCAGAATAGTCTGGGGAGTAAGTTGAAGTACAGTACAACTTTTTGTTAGGATTATATACTGAAAGCATCACTTTTGTATTAACTTTATTTCCTTATTTTTTTTTGAATGAGAATCATATGGGCATATGTTTGCATATTGTGTTTATTATAATATTAATGCAAGTATCTGATATTCTATAAGGTTGATAATATGGTGTGAGGAGACACACAGAAGATCATATTAAATAGTTCCCTATAGAATATATAAATAGTTCACAACCTAGACGGACTTGGACAATCCATTGGAAAGGTTGTAGTGTAATCTGGTATTAGTCTATCTTGACTATAGGTTTACACTAGTACACTTTGTGTGTATTGAACAGGACCACTTGAGGTTGTTCTCTTTGTACTGACTACAAAAGAGAACAAACACCTCTGTTATTATGGATGCTTATGCTCTTAATCCAGATATAATAACAGACATGTATATGCAGTGTGCATTACTTTGACTCATAAAAGAGTGAGATTCATTATGGATCAACAACCTCTATGAATTGGGTAATAACATTGTATGTATGATGGGCTGTTGATTGTAAAAGGAATCCATGTCCCGATACGTCGGGTTGATGATGTCCCCTTAAGGAGCTCATAAGGATTGTCATGTAAACCCTGCAGGTGGATTACATCCGACATGACAAATAAAGTTGAGTGGTACTACTTAAGGATAAAAGATGTTGATCAATATAGTTGTCAGTAACTTAATTTGATCGACGGACATCCGATATCTTAACATGGGGAGCTGAACGAGCATATAATAAAAGGAGCTCATAAATATAATTTGGGATTAGTAAGGTAGTGCAACAATAGCTCTTTAGTGGACCGAGCTATTGTTAATGGGCCTGGGTTGTGTGTTCGGGCTGAACACGGGATACCCAGATTCGTTAGGAGACCTAACCCTAATTTCTCCTCATGGTCCCTACCGTAGCCTTATATATATATCCTCTATTCTCTGGCCGTCATATCATTATCAGAGATAAGAAGTTTTCTCTAAATTCATGATTCACGTAAGGAGAGAAAGAGAGGTCAGCCAAGGAGAAGAAAGGTTGGTAGACCGTCGCCCACACGACGTCCAACCCGAGGAAGGAATACGTGCAGAAGATCTTGGGGTCGCTGACGGCTCGAGGTTGCTAGAAACTATCGTCTTCTTCTCATCGCAGGTATAATTCGTGAACCCTAGATTCCGCTATAAAGGGTTAGATCACGTATTAAATCTGTTAAGCTTTTATGATCGATACGCACACCAATCCGTGGTCCTGGGTCTCATCGCAGTTCCATCACTTTTCACCCTAAGACAGATAGACAGTCAGAAAGGACCATCCAGACTCTAGAGGACATGTTGAGGTCGTGTGTGCTGCAATTTGGAGGTTCTTGGGAGGATCACTTGCTTCTTATAGAGTTCTCGTACAACAACAGCTTTTAGGCCAGTCTTAAAGCTGCTCCTTTCGAGGCACTCTATGGCCGCAAGTGTCGGTTGCCAGTGTGTTGGGATGACATTGGCGAGAGAAAATTATTGGGCCCGGAGTTGATCACCAAGATGGTGGATACTGAGTTTGATCAGGAAGCATCTTTAAGCCGCGCAAGACAGATAGAAGCGATGGGCTGATAGTCATCGTAGAGCCTTCGAGTTTGAGGTGGGAGACCATGTTTTCCTTAAGGTATCACCGTGGCGAGGTGTCATTCGTTTCGGTGGTGGAGGCAAGTTGAGCCCCAGGTTCATCGGACCATTTGACATCGTGGAACGAGTAGGCAAGGTGACCTATCGTCTTGCATTTCCCACGACTTTATCTGGAGTGCACGACGTCTTCCATGTCTTGCAACTGAGGAAGTATATCCATGATGAGAGCCACGTGATTGACTACTCGGAGTTATCTGTGAGGCCAGATTTGTCTTGTGAGATTCCGCTAGTTGCTATTGTGGATCGGCGGGAGAAGGTTTTGAAGAACAAGGTGATCAATCTTGTTCGTATTTCTTGGAATCCTCACTCGCCAAATGAGTCGATTTGGGAGCTGGAGGGGGATATCCAGCGGAGGTTTCCTCATTTGTTTGTGTAGCTCTTATTTGCTGTTTTTGCTTTTGTTATTGTATTTTTTTCCTTGTCTTTTGGGGTTACCCTATGTATTTCTGGTTGAATTTTTAGGACGAAATTCTTCTTGTTAGGTGGGTAGGATTTGTAACCCCTATTGCTCATATTTGTATTTTCAATTATATTTAATAAAATTCTTGATTATTTATTTTTATTTATGGTTGTATTTAATTTCTTTTCATTGTAAGGTGTGTTATTCTTCTCTCTTGTGATTCATTTTGCATTGATTCAGCCTTTTATATTCTCATTTATTTGGCCTACAAATTGTTCTTGATCTCGTCTATTGTTTAAACCTATTTCATGGCCTAATTGTCTTTTATTGGATTCTTTTTACCCTATTGGATACTACTCAGTTCACCCAAACCCATATTGTCTCTATATAAACACCCTAATTGTACCCTAACCCTAATTACCCAAATTGGATGTATCATCTATCAATGTATTTTCTTTTATTTTCTTCTTTTTTTGTTTTTGTTTTTGTATTGTTTTGTTTTGTTGTTGGTTGGGAGAAAAGGGAAGGGGGGGGGGATTATCAATGTATTCTTTCTTCAATCAGACAATCAATGATAGATTATTTTCTTCTACCCTAGATGATCCAACAAAGGCCCAGAACTTACAGACCCTGCATAGACCGTAGCGCCCTAAATTTCAAGATAGGAAATACGAGACACAATCCATAATCTTTACTTCAATGTAATATAAACACAAAACAACATACATGGAAATTTAAAACTTTCTTTACAACAGTTTTTATTACAATACATAGCAGAAATTTAATACATATTTAATACAGCTCATTTCAACATTCGAACTCTTCTCATAAATCCAAGCTTTAACCCTTGTTCAAGCTACTTACTTTGCAATCCTGCAAAACCGTTAAAAACTATGGGTACATCAGTTGAATGCAACTAACGCAATGCTGATAAAAGTAGTGACCTTCCAAAGTCTCACAACCACAAATTTGTTGCACAAAATTAAAATAAAGCAGTACTGGAAAAGTTCATAAATCAACAAGTGAAGCTAAACTAAAAGAATGAGTGTGTGTTAAGAAAACAAAAAAGAAATATATAAAACAATGTCCAAGAAAACACAAATGCATACAATGCTAACTAATGCACACTTGTTCAGATTTTATACATCTCATACTATATAGGTCCAAGGGCAAGCCCTTAGTGTTCACCTCCTTATAGGGTTTAACCCCTCATCATGAAAAATTTATACCCATGACTAACATAAGATCTAAACATTCTGTGAATATCTAGCTTATGCCCCGACCATTCCGGAGACCAATCCCACACCGCAGATGAGCTGGAGATACTTCCACTTACATCTTGATAATTTTGGGGACCGTCTCACACCGCAAGTCATCATGACACCCATCACACAAATATTCTATGAGGGTCGTCTCGATCCCGATAATTTTGGAGATCAATCTCACACCGCAGATGATCTGGAGACACTTCCACTCACATCTCGATAATTTCGGGGACCATCCCACACCGCAGACCAGCTGAGACCTTCATAATCATGTTTGCCCTTACTTCATCACATCTCCAACTAGTGCATGTCCTTATGTTCAAACATAGATAACCACAGCCTCCTAGAGCTAGCTCAGCCTATCGGACTTAACTCAACCAATCAGAAACACTAGCCGACATTGGCTAATTTCCAAAATCAAACAAATCAGGAACACTAGCCGACACTGGTTAATTTCCAAAATCAACAATCTCAACTACCGATAACTAGGGTCCTGCTCAGCCTCTAGAGCTCACAACCCAACACAAACCTCTTTTAGGGTCCTTTATACTAACCTAATTCTCATTTAAAAACCACCACTCGGTTCATCAATTAAATAATCATTCTTTTACTCATTTCCAAATATATCACCTTTCGGCAAAAAACTCAAATTTATAAATCAATCCCCAAATTAATTCATCTTATTAAATATAAACTTTTCAGTAAATAGAAGATTTCCACAGCATCTTACTTCTCAATTAAATGGACTTCCACTTCCACAATTCGCATTTATAGAAACAAAATCAATTCAATCATACATCTTCAATACAATTCTCACTATTTCTTTCCATATATGAAAACATAATATAAATTATGGAATTTTAATCTATTTAAAACTGGAAGCAACCCACTTTAAATTCTGGGATTTATCCTTCAAATCTAAAATTTCATAGTTCAAAAATTTGAAACTTTAACTTCTTAAAATATGAAAACAATTACATAAAAATCTTAGATATATCATTCATAACTGAACATTAAACTTCTCAAAACTGAGAGTTATACTCATTTAAAATATTTATTTGCATCACACGAATTTGGAACTTAACATACACAAAATCTGAAAGTTATTTCTCAAAATTTGAAACTTTTACTCCTCGAAATTGATTTTGAAATCAACAAAACTTCACACAAAATACTAGATCCACATACACATATATACATATATCCATTAGGGTTTAATTCAAACCCTAACACACAAAAACCCCACACAAAACACCCCAAACTCGAGCCTACACAGTGCAGGCCGAAACCCCTGCACCGTGGAAAACTGAGGGTTGCACAGTGCAGGACGCACTGTTCAACCCTTCAACCCCAACCCTTCTCATGTTCGAAACTCTATTCTTGGTCCATATACACCCTATATCATGTACCAATCAACTAGAATTTCATTTATAAAAAAATTACACATTAAAACAGTGAATACACTTTAAAGATTTCATCTTTATATCATTCAAACATAAATTCTAGATCAACTATCAAGCTCTAATCAATTACAACAATATGCAAAATCATTCAATCAACTCTATGGGTTAAAATTCAATCTTTTATACCCTAACATCATATAATATTCAAGAATTAATCATTCATGTTCAACACATACAAAGATTTGATTTTTACTTCATAAATCAACTAAACTTCACATATTAATCATCTCAACAATTCATTTCATGACAAAAATAATAAATACGTGCTATACACATCCATAAGTCCACAAATAAATTCCTAGCTTGTTAATGAGCAAAATAACATATTAAGAGAGTTGGAGTGACACCCACCTCTTGAAGAATTTGAATACAAACGCAAAGAAAGTCCTTCTCCTTCCTAAGAAATCGCTCTCATCTCTAAGACTCCAAAAATCACCAAAGAGAAAAACAAAACAAAAGAAAACCGAAACTCTACTCTCCCATATATATGGCCAGGAAAATCTTTTAGGGTTTCATGGGATTTTTGCAAATAAGTCCTAAAATCTCCTACTTTAAAAATTCAAATATTTAGAAAATCAATTAAGTTAGGATCCATATATAACTCAATCAATTTGGCTCCAAGATCTTATCCACTAATCTGTCTAATATTGCTAGCCTATTGTAACGTCCCAAATACCAAAACACTGAATTCGAGATGTTCTACAGGATCTTTTCACTTTCTTTAGTACAGCTTTACAAGGAAATTAAAATTTTTCACTTTACATCAGAGTTTACATCATATTACACTTTTCATTTGCACAGCGGAAGTAAAAATATACAACATTTACATAAATGTACAACAACATGATAAAATCTTTATGCATCCATTCCTCTTTAACATGTAATTTATCCTGCATACAAAATTGTGGGTACGTCAGTTTATTCAACCGACGATAATTATACATGGCCATCCTCTCTATGCCAGAAACAGTATAACGAATCTCATTTCTTAATAGATCACAAAACTTATTCACATAACAATTAAAGTAAAGAGGAAAATCTTAATGATGTCGTGTCGTGATCGTGCACTTAATCCTTAATGCAATTACTTGATTTACATGACACTAATGCACACTTGTTCGGATTCTATGCATTCCATACTACATAGGTCCGAGGGCAAGCCTCTTAACCGTTCTTCATTTTTGTAGGGTTCAATCCCTCGCCATGACTTACTCTACTTCTGTAATTACAGTGAGTATCCTAGATGATCTATGAGTACAAGCACGTATCCTGGACCCTGTAGGGGAACCCCACGCCATGTCTTGACTCATCAAGCATGCATTCTGCGGCAATTCAGCCTCCTCCCCGAACATGATCCTCTTGCAGTCACCAAACATCCCACAAGCGTGGCTAAAGTCCGGTTATTCTGAGTTGTGCCCGCGCCATGTCTTGACTCATCAAGCATGCATTCTGCGGCTCACACACCCGCACCGTAAACTCTAGTTCTCATACTTATGTTTTTCTCTCACTTTCATCACCTCTTCACTATGTACTAACATCATTAGAATCATGAATAAAAATCAAAGCTCTAGAGTTAGCCTCTCCACCAAACCGGACTTATCATTTCATTTCAATACATGACCAACCTTGGTCTATCAATTCTCATTTCATTTCATTCATTTCACTGCCGGGGGAGACTTAGCTACTCTTTGTTTCAATTTACAATTCACAATTTCCAATTGACCACTTTCAGCTCATAATTCATTTTAGAGTCTCACAGACTTTCTTATCATGATCTTAGCCTTTCATGTTCATTTAATTCTCAACTCACATCTATGATTCTTTTCATATAAATTCATACAGCCATAAAAGTTCATTGACATCAATCATAAAGTCCACAACTTCCAGCAATAATCAAAACTGGAATCTCTGACATATCAAAATATACTCTGTACAGTAGACTTGGAAGGATACCAGTCGACCCGTACAGTCAATACAAGTTCTTCATAAACACTCGGGAGAGTTAACTGCTGCACACGGCCAGTCGGCTGCCCCGCAACTTTTCATGTTCAAAATGTCATCCACGTGACAGTCGACTGTTCATCCATCAGTCTTCTGTCCTGGGATTTTTAACATTACATTATCAGATTCAGCTCAGTCGACTTGCTATGCGCATTCAGTCGACTGGTCAGATTCATATTTCAAATTAAGGGATCATCTTTCTTACAATTCCTACATGCACTTGCATCATGATGTTAAATCACAATATACATACATTCATGTTTCATAAGCACAACACTTCTTACTTATTCAGTAACATCGCAGCATGGAATTTCAAGTTACTAACATTATCTTTTCTTCGAGGGAATATTTTAAACATGCATTCACACTTATTCATAACTTTTGTGCAGAGTTAAAACATGATTCTCAATTACACTAAGACAATCACAATGAAAACATATCTCCTTTCATGGAATTTCAGGAATACTCATAGTTTAATCGAATGCATCGGTCGACTATTCCGAACATTAGTCGACTGTATCAGTCATTTTCAGTTTTATTAATTATCCCCTAGTTCTTTTTCCACATGCCCATGTCTACTTAGCCATGTACATCATGAAGGATATAAGTTTAGCCTTACTACTTCATTTTAATAATACACATATATGTCATGAAGCTTTCTAACAAATCATGTAACAAAAGTCTCGAACCAGTCGACTTATCTACACGACAGTCGACTGTACAGGCCCTATTCATCATTGTTTGTAATGTCATTATTTCACTAATTGTCCTCCACAATTATCATTATAAATATATTTGAGTAATTTTAGTACGTTTGCATTTACTTCTCATAAGCCACAGCAACAACCATCATAATTATAGCATAATTTCTACACTAGAAGTCCTGAGAAACACCCACCTTATTTGACGAAGTAATCGGATCCAGCAAAAGCTCCTTACTGTAGTGAAAGACTCCTCGCTCCTTGCTCCTTGCTCCACACCGAAGTCTTCAGAATGCTACTCGGCCTCCACAGAAAAAGCACACACACACCACTCACAAAATACCTCTCTTACAATAAGATTTTTAGTGTAAAAGAAATAGGGAATGGGAGGGGGTATTTGTACACAGATTTGAGTGAGATGGAGGGCTAGGATGCACTAGGGAGTTGTAGGATCAAGGGCTAGGATGGACTAGGGAGTTGTGATAACCACCCACACTCCAAATAACTACCCATGATCTCACACCCACTTCTCTTCCCAATCCGGCCAAGAAAAGTGCTCATGCACGTGTATGTGAAATGCACGTGCATGCACAAATCACCCCTACAAAAACTTGTGCATAAAATAATAAGTCTCTTTTAAAAGAAATGTTACACATATAAGTTGTAGAAAATAAAAGATTAATTTCATGGGCTTAAAATCAATTGGGCCAAAATAAATATTAAAAGAAAATTAAGTAAACTAACATTTGGGCTTTAGGGAAAATACTTTATAAAAACAATGTTCTTATTCCTCATGTTGAAAATAATAGCCAACAATATTACACGAGCACACCATATATAAAAATAAATAATCTTTCATATATTTGGAAAATCAGGGTATTACACCTATAATTCAGAAAAAATAAAAATTTAAATTGAATTTTAGGCTCTTTTCAAGGCCCAAAACGATTTCTTTCATGAAAATCCATTTTGTCAATATAATTTTAAAAGTATATATTCAAACAAATTCATAAAAAATAAAATAAGAATATTGTAATTAAATGAGAAGAAGTAATTTTTGACATGAAAATTTAAGAATTTGAATTTTGCAATATTTGCACGTGCAAACACAGTAGTTTCATAAAATAATCAAAATAGTCAAATACATCAATTTTACATTACTTAATAATTCAAAATAATTTATTTTATTATTCGGGGTGTTACAAGACCATTAAGAGTATCTGTAGTCATCGGCTATATAACCAAAATTTACAAATTTTGGCAAAAAAGAGTTTTGCAGTCGTTGGCTAAGTTCCCAACTTTTGAATTTTAAAGTAACAATAATCTGCCATATTTGGGACGAGATATAAGAAATGCCAAAATATAGCATCTGAAACATGAATTTTCGTCCGTTCAAAATTTTATCAGTAAATCTTATCGGACGATATTTGAAATCTCGTCCGACCAAGTTTTTTTCTAAAAAAAAATATCAGACGAGATTTCAAATCTCGTCATTAATTAAATATATATATATATATATATATATATATATATATATATATATATATATATATCGTCTGAGATATGAAATCTCGTCCCAATTTTTTTTAGTTTAAAAATATATCGGACGGGATTTGATATCTTGTCCGTGCATTTTTTCATTAAAAAAAAATATATATTCAGACGGGATTTGATCTCCATTCCGTCAATTTTTTGCCAAAAGTTGAAGGGTGTGTTCTATGGAATTAGGCTTATAGAAATTGTTATGTATACGTATTGGCTTTGAGATTGGTATGAATTTTGGGTTCAAGGGCGGAGATGGAATGAGGCCAATAGGAATTATTATGGGTACATTTTTTTTTATTTTAAATGTGTCGGACGAAATAACAAAATTTATCGGATGCATATTTAGCCCACATGTTTTTTCGGACACAAAATCATCCCCCGTTCGAGCGCATATTAAATTTAAAAAAAAAAATTAAACGGGACGAAATTACATCTATCGTCCATCTCATTAAAAAAAAAAGGGTTCAAACGACTACAGCTAGAACCCAAAATTCATATTTCTAAATGCTAAATACCTAAATTTTGGGATCAAACGAACGACTACAGATGCTCTAATAGCATCCACAGTGGTGCATGCTAAAATTGGCAAATTGGCAAAATAGATATAGCATTTGGTTGATTTTCTACATGACGTTTCGTCCGACTAAAAGATTTTAATTAAAGCCTACTAGTAATCTGCACGTGCGATGCACGGTCTAATTAATTTTTTATATATAGTAAATAATAAGACATAATTTGACCTCGAACCTGAGACCTTCCTTTACTCATCACATACTCTTTACAAATTACTTCTAGTGGCAAAAACTTTTATTTTATATGAGTGATACTTTTGTAAATAATTATGCCGTAAATAAATTTGAACTTTGAGAGTATTATTGTAACGCCCCGCCCCAATACTGAGACAATTTTAATATTTTTTAGAAGACAAATTAGATACTATGTAGTACAACTGCCCACCACAGGCTGCCTCTCAAAAGGTAGTTAACCAATTAGGTGACTCTTAATCATAGGCAATTATATTTATACTCAAATTATTTTTTTGTACATTTCCAATATGGGACTATTATTCCCAAATATCCTTTTCACAATCCCGTGTACCTCGCGTACACGTCACCATATATATATCCAAATTCCATTCTCAAATTCAAACCGTGAGTATTAATACCAAATCCAAACCAATTAACATATTCTCAACCAACCAGGGCCCATAATACCCAATCTCAACAAATCTCAAACATACAACAGCATACAATCCAAACATACAACAACACATCTACTCTTTTCATAACCGGATTTTTATATCCAATCAATTCCAAATCAAACCATTTTTTAACAATCTAATAACATATACAACCAACCATATATATATTTATTTATTATACTATTCACAAATTACGGGGTATTACATACACCCCACCTTAGAAATCAGTATCCTCGCTGAGTACGGGATACACATCTAGTGTAGGATTCGCCTTTCTAGCCGATGTAGCGTCGTCCTCGATCCCGATAATTTCGGAGACTAGTCCCACACCGCAGGTAATTTCGGAGACTATTTCACTCACACCTAGATAATTCCGGGGACTATCTCTGTAACGCCCCGCCCCAATACTCAGACAATTTTAATATTTTTTAGAAGACAAATTAGATACTATGTAGTACAACTGCCCACCACAGGCTGCCTCTCAAAAGGTGGTTAACTAATTAGGTGACTCTTGATCATAGGCAATTATATTTATACTCAAATTATTTTTTGTGCATTTCCAATATGGGACTATTATTCCCAAATATCCTTTTCACAATCCTGTGTACCTCACGTACACGTCACCATATATATATCCAAATTCCATTCTCAAATTCAAACCGTGAGTATTAATACCAAATCCAAACCAATTAACATATTCTCAACCAACCGGGCCCATAATACCCAATCTCAGCAAATCCCAAACATACAACAGCATACAATCTAAACATACAACAGCACATCTACTCTTTTCATAACCGGATTTTTATATCCAATCAATTCCAAATCAAACCATTTTTTAACAATCCAATAACGTATACAACCAACCATATATATATATATTTATTATACTATTCACAAATTACGGGGTATTACATACACCCCACCTTAGAAATCAGCGTCCTCGCTGAGTACGGGACACACATCTAGTGTAGGATCCGCCTTTCTACCCGATGTAGCGTCGTCCTCGATCCCGATAATTCCGGAGACTAGTCCCACACCGCAGGTAATTCCGGAGACTATTTCACTCACACCTAGATAATTCCGGGGACTATCTCTGTAACGCCCCGCTCCATTACTCAGACAATTTTAATATTTTTTAGAAGACAAATTAGATACTATGTAGTACAACTGCCCACCACAGACTGCCTCTCAAAAGGTGGTTAACCAATTAGGTGACTCTTGATCATAGGCAATTTTATTTATACTCAAATTATTTTTTGTGCATTTCCAATATGGGACTATTATTCCCAAATATCCTTTTCACAATCCCGTGTACCTCACGTACACGTCACCATATATATATCCAAATTCCATTCTCAAATTCAAACTGTGAGTATTAATACCAAATCCAAACCAATTAACATATTCTCAACCAACCGGGCCCATAATACCCAATCTCAACAGATCCCAAACATACAACAGCATACTATCCAAACATACAACAGCACATCTACTCTTTTCATAACCGGATTTTTATATCCAATCAATTCCAAATCAAACCATTTTTTAACAATCCAATAACATATACAACCAACCATATATATATTTATTTATTATACTATTCACAAATTACGAGGTATTACATACACCCCACCTTAGAAATCTGCATCCTCGCTGAGTACGGGACACACATCTAGTGTAGGATCCGCCTTTCTAGCCGATGTAGCGTCGTCCTCGATCCCGATAATTCCGGAGACTAGTCCCACACCGCAGGTAATTTCGGAGACTATTTCACTCACACCTCGATAATTTCGGGGACTATCTCTGTAATGCCCCGCCCTAATACTCAGACAATTTTAATATTTTTTAGAAGACAAATTAGATACTATGTAGTACAACTGCCCACCACAGGCTGCCTCTCAAAAGGTGATTAACCAATTAGGTGACTCTTGATCATAGGCAATTATATTTATACTCAAATTATTTTTTGTGCATTTCCAATATAGGACTATTATTCCCAAATATCCTTTTCACAATCCCGTGTACCTCACGTACACGTCACCATATATATATCCAAATTCCATTCTCAAATTCAATCCGTGAGTATTAATACCAAATCCAAACCAATTAACATATTCTCAACCAACCGGGCCCATAATACCCAATCTCAACAAATCCCAAACATACAACAGCATACAATCCAAACATATAACAACACATCTACTCTTTTCATAACCGAATTTTTATATCCAATCAATTCCAAATCAAACCATTTTTTAACAATCCAATAACATATACAACCAACCATATATATATTTATTTATTATACTATTCACAAATTACGGGGTATTACAATTATGATAGCTCATAACAGTTGAGTAAATGAATAGTTAATATAACTCCCACTTAAAAATGAATGGTAGAAATTAAATAGTTGAATGAATGTCTACAAACTACAAATGACAACCTCAACTTTCCCACTATAATATTAGAGATTAGAGATATCCTATACATATTTTCCCATATATTAGAAACATCTCATCCATTCGACCATTCATCACTTTACTCCATACAAAATTCTGTACATATTTTCAATAGAATCTCAAAGAAGCCAAAAAAAATTTGCAAAAAAGCCCCTTCATTTCCTTGGACACCATGCCTTTTTTTCGGGTTTTTTTAATTTAAAAAAATTATAATTTCGCTGGAGGATTGATTAAATAAATTATAAAATATTTCGGACGACCCTATAATATGATTTTGCTAATTCTTCTCTCAAATATAGTAGTCTACGAGCAATTTTTTAACCACTGCACATCGAATGCTAAGAAATCTCTACTATTTTAATGGAAGGGTTGGGGTTTGTAACAAACAAACCCTAACTTTGTAACTATATAAACACGTATAATACACGTCCAAACAATATTAACCAAATATAAATGTGCACCGCACGTGTAGCCCAAATCAAAACATTCAAATATAAACTATTTTTTTTCTTATTTGATATATATTCATTTAATTTGATATAAATGGCTTTATTTTTTTAGATGTGTATCGCACGTACAATATACTAGTTGAATAAAATGACAAAATAGCAAATATGGTGGATGCGGTAAGAGCATCCACAGTCGTTTGCTATAAATGCCAATTTGCCATTTTTTAGCAAACGAACGGCTGCAACAGTTTCTCATTTTGCCATTTTATAGCAAACATGCTATATTCGTTTCTCATATATGAGAAACAGAATAGCGATTCTCAAATTATAAAGGATGGGATATCATATCCCGTCGCTCCGATTTTATCATTATTTAATCGAGTGAGACGGAAGAACATATACCGTCTAAATAATTTTAATTATTTTTTTTTTTAAAAAATGGTCGGACGGGGAAACATATCCCGTCCGGGATATGATACCCGTCTCTCCACTTAAAAAACTATTTTTTTTTAATATTCCCTCAGACGGGGAATGATACCCCGGCCGGGGTATCAAACCCCGTCCGTGAATTAAGGTGACAGTGGGCTATTAATGCTGATTGGGTAGGTTTAGGAGTAGTAATTAGGTTTAGGTAGTTAATTAATTAGGTTTAGTTATTATTATATTATTTAATTTAGTTAATTAATATAGTTTAATAGTTAATAAGTAATTATTTTTTTTAAATTTATTTTAAACGATGAGACGGTATATTATATACCGTCACTCGCTTTTTTCTAAAAAATGAGAAACAATATAGCAAACAATCACTGCAGCGATCGATCTTATTTGCTATTACTGTAGCTGCCATTTTATAGCAGATGAGAAAAACGACTGTGGATGCTCTAACTGCTATCACCGCTACAATGAACGGCAGAAATACGTCTAGGACCCTCCTCAAAACTCTCCATCTGCAACATATCAACGCAACGCATCTCTCTGACTTTCACTGTTTCCGATTCGAGTTGTGTGAATATGAAGCTCCGAATTCGATCTCTCGAAACGAAGGAGACGATCCGAATCGAGATTCCAGATTCCTCCTCTCTTCCCCATTTAAAAACCCTAATCGCAGGTAAGCTCTCTTCCTCTTCTACTTTTCCAATCCCACCTGAATCCATCACTTTTTCCCTCAACCGAACCGACCAACTTGTCTCACCTTCTCTCAACTACTCTCTTCAATCCCTCGGTCTAACATCGGGCGACCTCCTCTTCTACTCAGAAACTCAAACCGTAACCCAAACCGCCAATTCTCAGACCAAGAACGAAACCAATCCATCCCCAATTCCCCCAATTGAAGAAATGGAGGTAGACTCGGAAATAGGAAATCCTTTGACGGAGAGACCCTCTTCGATTATGGTTTTTTTTAGGAGAGTCCTGGATTTGGAGAAAGATGATGTGAGGGGAAATCTAGGGTTTGTTGTTCTTGCTGTTCATGCTGTTTTCTTGGAGTCGGGTTTTGTTGTTTTTGATGGAGATGGATCCCGCTTGCCGAAACACTGGAACTTGGCAACTCCTGGCATTTCAATTCAGTACACTGTTGTTGATCTGTTGTTGGGTGAAATTCCGGAAATTGATGCGAGAATTGCGAGGGTGAAGTTCTCGCTGATGGGGAATAATGTTTCTGTTTATGGGTTCCTGGGAGGAGATGATAGTTGTGTCTACCGGCTGTGTTTAGATTTGTCGATGGTTATGCCTTTGATCATTTACCTGTCCGATTCGATGAGTGAAGACGAAGAGAGGGGCTTTTTGACTTTTGGAATACTGTGAAGAAGGAGCTTTCTTTGCCTCTTTTGATTGATATTTGTCAGAAGAATGGGTTACCTCCACCACCGTGTTGTTCTCAAATGCCTGCAAACAATGAAAAGCCATCTTCCATACCGTATTTTCTCAAGAGGGCCATGGAGTTAGAGAAAGATGAAATCAAAGGAAACCTGGGGTTCCTTGTAGTTGCTGTCCATGCCGTTTTCTTGGAGTCGGGATTTTTGGTTTGTAATAGAGATAGATCGCAGTTGCCGAAAGATTGGAATCTTGAAACCCCCACCATTTCAATTCAGTACACAGTTCCTGATCTCTTGGGTCAAATTCTAGAAAGGGATGTAAAAGTTGCAACGTTGAAATTCTCGATGATGAGGAATCTCGTTTCCATTTATGGGTTTTTGAATGAAGGAAGTCCAGAGGTTTACCGACTATGTTTAGATCTTTCGAAGGTGGTGCCCTTATTAGTTTATTGGTCAGATTCACTGAGAGAAGAAGAAGAGAAGGAAGTTTTTGAGTTTTGGAAGACTGTGAAAGATAAGCTTACTTTGCCTCTTTTAATTGATATATGTGAGAAAAATGGGTTGCCCCAACCGCCATGCTTTGCTCGTTTACCAACCGACCTTAAAGCTAAAATTCTGGAGTTTCTCCCTGGCGATGATGTCGCTAGAATTGCATGTACTGGCTCTGAGATGTGGTATCTTACTTTAAATGATGAGCTTTGGAAGCAGAAATTCATGGAGGAGTTTGCGATGTCAAGTATTAGTGCAGTAACAATAGGGACCTCGTGGAAAGAGAAATATCAGCATAAGAAGAATACGACTAAACTTTTAAGTTCTCAGGTGGACAACAGATTTGGTTATAAGAGAAGGTACATGCCAAGATATCCTCCATTTGTCCCTCGAAGATTTCCATTTGTTGGTGGATTTGTTGGTGGAGATTACCACCGTTTTCCTGCTATTGGCAATTTAGGTCCTATGGGGCCTGGTTTAGGCCTGCGAGCAAGGCAAAATTTTTCACCTCACCTTCGTCTTGGTGGTTATCATGGTAGCCTAATAGGGTGACAATTTTACATTTTCACTGACTGAGCTACCTCATGCCTTTTTTATGTTTGTATACATATTTGTATAAATTGTCTGTTGCGCGCTTTGGTGCTTTTGTTTCCCCTTTGTACTTTCTTATATAGTTTTTGCAACACTTAATTTTGAAGTTAAGAATAAATATAGTTATTATTTAAATCTTGCTGCATGAAGAAAATGCTGCAAGGGATTATCCGCTGGCATTTGTTATTGGTTCTAATTTTTGTTTTATGAATGGTGGTGATAGGAGAATTTTACAGTGGGCTAGATGAAACATGATTTGTGATATGTAATTAATGCTAGGTAGTTCTTCATTTAAATACACAATTACAAAGTAGTCTTTTATCCAAAGTCTGGGCTGACCACATTAATCCGTCTCTCAATTCAACTATGTAAGGACCATCAACTTTGTCATAATATCACTATTATACTGTTGGTATTTGCTTTAAATCAACTCCATTTACGTTTACCCTGATGCTTCTTTGCTCCATTGACTACGTCCTACTCATTAATCGATATGTTCTCTTTTGCGTATGACTTAGATATCTCAGTTCTCCTCCACTTCATCCCTATGTAGCACCTTGAACGTGGAGTCATATCTCTGTCAGGCATGTGTACAACGCCAACGCTTCGTGTACACTCCTTGGACACATGTCGAACTTATTTTATATGTTTACTAATTATGTAATATCTCTTATACTGTAACACTTGGCCACTTCTAGACACTTTTCAAACCAGTGTGTTAAATATCAAATATCACCTGTTACAACCATTATAATGTTTTGGACAGACTGACGTTATTGAAATTAGTGTTTTAAACGTTATTGGTCCATTATACCAATTGTTATCTAAAATGGATTCTTTATCTGGTGTTATAAAAAAAAAAAAAATACAGTAGCCTTTTGGGTTAGGGATCAAATCTAAATCCAATTAGACCCTAACTCGTCGTATAAAAAGAGACAAAGAGGTGAAAAAAATCAGCTAAAATAACTTATCATCTTTCATCATTATCGCTTCTTCTCCCTAAAGTTTATTTATTGTGTTACACGCAGAAGGAGATGTGGACCTAGGGTTATCATTAGTTGAACATGTGAAGAAGAGATTCACTCGTAATCTCCAATAAATTAATAATAATGGACATCATTGGGGGGTTTGTAATTATATTATAGATTAGAGAGAGATGGGAAAAATTAAAACTGTTGTGATGGAGATATGACAATTAATATGCCATATTTATTCAGATCTCGTCGACTCTTTCTCTTCAAATTTACAAATTTGATTTTATGTTTACAGTTCCTCTTTTCATTAAGTTGTATGCTTCTATAAGTGTATATACAAAAAGAATAATAAACTAGCATCTCTATGGTTAGTAGACAATAAATTCAAATATTATTTTAAAGTAGCACTAGCAGACTGCAATATTGATGGACTGAACAGTGAGACCTTTTAACTTGTCTTCAAGTTTTCTTTCAAAAAAATCATTTTCTTGTCCTCAAATCTTTAATATGTAGGTATGCTTCTTTTATGTGTTGGATTTCATGTAGACAATTATATATTTTGGTTAAAACTATTGTTACTTGCATAAGGTTGCTTGTTTTTGTAATATATACTGCATAAAGGTAGTCTTAATCACAATTATAATATATATTGTCATCCGATATGTTAACCCGATATTGTTTAAATAGCGTCGATATATCGCCGATATCTGGTATCCAATATGAAAATTTGTCTTCCAATACGATACCGATATTCGATATTTAAAACATTGTTTCAAACACATTATCAACAATTTTCAAAAAGTTTATTACTTTTTTATATTAGTTAATCCGCCTAGACTATGGATCTTTTCCAATAATGTAACTTTGTGTGGACTCTCGAAGTATTATTCCTTTTTGGATAAATTTAACTTTACTACCCTCAGTTTAGTGGTATGACACAAAACCCACCTATTATCTGTCTATCATTAAAGATCCACCCTCCGCGAGTCAATAAACCACCATTTCACACTTAAATTGATCACGTGATGTCACGTGATTGATTAGATATTATTTTTGCCAAAAAGACCCTTGATTAAATGTAATTATCTTATTAAAATCTTGGGTTTTAGATTTGGTTTTTTTTGAAGAAGGTGGAAAGTTAATGGGTTTTGGGTTTTGATTAAGTTGGAGGAGGATGTAAGTTAATGGGTTTTGGATTTTATTTTGTTGGAGAAGGAAGATGAGAGTTGTTGGGATTATGGTTTAATTTGTTGGAGAAGAAGGTGAAGGGTTAATGGATTTTGGATTTGAATTGGTTGGAGAAAGAGGATGAGAGTTGATGGGTTTCCGGTTTAATTTAGTTGGAGAAGACGGCGGAGAGTGAATGAGTTTTGAATTTGATTTGGTTGGAGAAGGGGGATGAGAGTTGATTGGTTTCGGGTTTGATTTGGTTGAAAAAGAAGGTATAAAGCTAATGGGTATTAGATTCGATTTGGTTGGAGAAGGTGGAGAGTTAATGGATTTTGGATTTGATTGGGTTGGAGAAGGTGAAGAATTAATGGTTTTGAATTTGATTTGGTTGGAGAAGGAGGATGAAAGTAGATGGGTTTCGGGTTTGACTTGATTAGAGAAGAAGGTGGATATTGTTAACGGGTTTCGGGTCTGACTTGGTTAGAAAGGAAGGGCCAGAATTAAGACGGGGGTATTTTGAACTTTTCACTCAAAAGTTAAAGGAGTTATAACGGTTGGTTGTGTTCCTTTAGAAAAGTTCAAGTAGGGTGGCTCATTGATGTCGAAAAAAGCAGTGTTCTAAAAATCCCCTTAGGAGGCCGCCTAGGCCCTGCTTAGGCACAAGGCCATCCTCAACCAACTCACCTAGGACTTGGACGTTTTAAATAATCGGTTTGGCTGCATAGGCGAGTTTGGGGCGGGCGGGTCTAGGCAGGTTTATTTTTTGTTAAGTGAACTGGTTCACTTAAATCTCCACATTCTCAAAATCCTCGACCCGTGTGCTTCTCTTTCTTTATTTCTTCCCAAAACACCCAAATCCCTAAATCCGAAATCTCCCAAATCGCTCTTGTTCCCTAAATCCTCAAAATCTCAAATCGATCTCCCTCTAATTGGAATCTTGATAATGAGAAATACACAACACAAACGCTCCACCATTGAGCTAATTCTCATTTATGATTTTTTGAGTATATATATATATATATATATATATATATATATACACACACACACACATTGTATTTGCAATATTATATTTTCTTATAAATATATTTATTATATATATAAAAACCGACTAGCTCGTAGCCGTCTAAATCCTGCTTATAAGGTCTATGCGCTAGGCCCCCATCGGTCACCCGATTACTGCCTAGCGACTTTTAGAACACTGGAAAAAAGAATAGGTGGGTTTTGTGTCAAACCACCTAAACCGAGGTGATTAAATGAAATTTATCCTTCCCTTTTATATGGACCAAAGACTTTTTGATTCTATTATGTAGCTCAAAATTATATGGTTGGATATCGTGTGGTTAATTTATACATATAGTTGGGTCTATTAAGCTTAGGAACGTCCTGTTGGGTCCTGTCTGTCCTGTTCCGGTACTTGTCACCATGCTTCCTTGTTCATTAGGTACTTCAAATTTCTTGAGGATATACTCAGTTTTTGTCTTATCTTTTAATGTTTTTGCTTGATCCACCAGAGCACCCGTTTCAGCTATGATCATTTTTTACACAAGTTTAAATTCCTTACATATTGACCGATAGAAACATTCCCTTCAATTTTGTTGTTATTTTTATTATCACACAAGACTCTGGCAGGTTCTGGGCCGCACTACCTGGATTAGGATTCCTGGTGTGTGCTCAGGTTGGTTTGGGTTCATTATCTCTTTTTTGTTCAGGTCCCAATGGGTGTACTACCCGAATTACGGTTCCAGGTGTCTGCGCAGATCAGGTTCGGGTTCATTATCTTTTTTTGTTTCGGGTCAGTGAGATTTTCCCACTTTTTGTATTACGTGTAGTAGTTACCCATTAGTAAATTGTCTGGGTCGAGTCAGTCCATTATCCTCTTTTGTGTTTCAGATCGGTCGGGTTCATTTTCCAACTGGTCCCCTTTTGTGTTTCAAATCGGGGTTCAGATCATGTCGGGGTTCATTTTCCAACTTCTTGTGTTTCGTTGGGTCTATTATCCTCTTTTGTGTTTCAGATCAATTTGGTTCTGGGTCCAAAGTTCATTTCCTCATTTGGGTTCACTGTTGGGTCCCACAGTTCATTTCCTTCATTCAGTTCCTCGTTCGGGTCGGGTCAGGTTCGTTCCGGGTCCAGTTCATTTACTCGAGCATTTGGTTTCAGATCGGGGTTCATTTTCCAACTTCTCATGTTTCGTTGGGTCTATTATCCTTCATTTGTGTTTTAGATCGGGTTGGCTTCTGGGTCCAAATTTCCTCATTCGGATTTTATCTTTTTAGCTATCCTTTGTTGGTATCGAAAATATTCTTCACAATATTTTCTTCATGAATTTATTCTGGACAATGAACGTATTAACACTCAATAGGTAATGGCTGGAGTCTCTAGACTCTATCCGTTTCATCAAAAAAACACTCAATAGGTAATTTTCTCGTTGAATCAGGTTGAAGGAATAGGGCCCTGTATAAAGCATTTTAATTATTCTCCACCACCTTATTCTTCTCATTTGTTATTAGGCTTAAGCTGTCCTATAATCTTGATGTTTATGATGATTATGCTAAATTCTGTTATTAGTTAATGTTGTTGTTTCGTACATTTCCTCGGCTGCTTGTTTTATAAAGCTTCCGTATTTGAAAATCTTGTTTCTTCATCATTTTGCAGCAGGACTTCAAGCTTTAATATCAGCATGTTGATGACACTTCCTAGTTTGAGCAGAAATGATTTCTGTGAATTTTCAGTTGCTTTGCACTCATGCCAACAAACTACAATTTCTTTCTCATTTTTTCTTTTTCTGCCTACAACTACAGCTACAATATTATTTTTTTTTATTTTTATTTTTTGGTTTTTTTTATTTTTGTGCATACAACTGCAACTACAATTTCTTTCGTTGATAAGAAATTAATAGAAGATATTTGCTTTTAAAGATGCTACTACATCTTTTATATATGTCTTAACATTTTTGGGTTATTGTAATTGTTACCGCTGAATGTGGTGTGAGGGTAAACAGATGAGATTTGTGAGTTCGTGGAAAAACCTGAATAGCGGATCCAAGCCTGTTCGTCAGAATTGGGCTGCTGACTCCCGCCGCTCACCTGCAAGGAAGTGCGATACACCGGGGTTGATCCCGGCGACGCACCCTCCGACGCTCTTGTCAGTAACCAGTGATGATTAAGAAAGAGCTTAAGTTGGCAAAAGAGTGATCACCTGGTCACAGTGGTAGGTAGGAGGTATTTATGGTCGCCATGGGAGTCTGATTAGGGACCTGATTTCCTGTGAAACCGTTAGGAGTAAAATCCTCATAATTAGTTTAGGAAACTGATCCCTGATTCCCTGATTCCCGGTGAGAAGATAACTGCAAATCAGGCCCGTTGATTTAGTCAAATCAGTGACCCTGATCTCCTCTTGCTGGTCTGGGTTTGTCTTGGGTCGGGACCCGTACCCAGCTGGAGTGGATCCGTTTCGCGGGTTATTGGATCTGTGAAGGAGAGATCCAGTGCCCGCTTCGGGTCTATCTATATGCGAAATTACCGTTTTACCCCTGAACATCAAGATTCGTTCCCAATCTGGACAGTTCCGATTTAACCCCATTTTTAGCCATATCACGAGCCCCCCACTCCTAAAGACTGAGTGTGATCAGCCTTTGAGGAGTAGTTTAACTGTTTCAGTGGCTAGTGGAGTTGTATCGGAGTCCGAATGGAGGGTTTTGAATCTCGAAGGGGGTAGTGAGGTGATTTTTGAAGCTGTTGTTGGATCCTGTAGGCGAGACAACAAACACTAGAGGGGGGGTGAATAGTGTTAATAAAAACTGCGGAAATTTTCTTCGGTGCAGTCGACTTGGTTGTGAACCAGTCGACTGATATGACCAAATTAAAGCAAATACAACAACTCTAGATCTGTGCAGTCGACTTATATATGAGACAGGCGACTGAAGACATAATGAAAGTACAACTTATATAAGACTGACCAGTCTACTGATAGTGCAAGGAGTCGACTGTCCAGACAACTTTTACAGAACTTAAGTAAACAAAAAGTAAATGCAAGATCAAGACAACCAATCACAGAGTACACAAGATATATCCTGGTTCGGTCCTCCCGACCTACATCCAGTCCCCAAGCAACCCACTTGAGATTTCCACTATTCTTGAAAAAAGTTTACAAGAATACCCTACGGCGTTAAGACAACAACCTTGTCTAACCCGTAGTCCTTTTTCTCAACCAGAGAAAGCAGACCCACTCTACTACCAAGAGTGAAACAAACCGACTCTACAACCTAGAGTCTAAACCACTCTCCAACCGAGAGCAAAAGAAACAAGAAAAACTTTACAGTCAACCTATAGCCTTGTTGGTGTATTGTGTTGTTGCACGTGGCTAAAACAAGGTCGACTTCTATACCCAGTCCAGAACGAAATCGTTGTTATACTGGACTGAGTGTAGAGAACCACAGATTTTGAACTTGAAAGCTTTTTCTCACTTTTCACTTAAAATTTCTCAAAGAATGCTTAGATCTTAGAAAAGTTGTTGTTAGATCTTTTCAGTGAGATCTGAACTCTATTTATAGAGTTTGATCTCCTGGACGTTGGGAGACAGTTATTCCAACTGTCAACCAACGGATCTTAAAACTTTTGATTTTGAAAATTCGATTTTGAAAACAGAAAACGGTCAAAAGAACTTGAACAGTCGACTGGGTTGCCATATGAGTCGACTGGTCAGAATTTGAATAAATTTAAATAGTTTTGTACTGCCAGAGGTCTCAGTCGACTAGTACTCAACAGTTAAATTACTTCAAACTGTTTTGACTCTTTTTTGATGTTTTTGAAAAACACACATTATAAAATAGTGAGTGTATGTGTGTGTGACAAGGCTTTACAATCAGACTAAGACTCAACAAAAGTAAAAATTCAATGTTTACAAGACATGACAATTTGACACATTTGAGCTTTAGTCTTGAGTCTTGAGTCTTGAGTCTTTGAGTGAAGCTTTGGCCATTGTCTCTTATTTGGAGCTTTTGTGCTTGATCATTTGTTCAGCTGTATAGAAGTAGGTCCTTTGTGTATAGCACCTGTAAGTTTAGTATTGATACATGTGCAGTGTGTTGTGATCATCAAAATCAAGAATCAACATTCTCCCCCTTTTTGATGATGAAAATAACAGATAATATACAAGCATAGTAATGATATGCTCCTCCTATTAAAAACACATCATGCATATATAAAAAAATGTATCATAAAGTATGTATCAGTCGACTTAACAATAGATCAGGCGACTGAACAGACAAAAACATATATAGTGGAATCACAATCACAGATGCAGTATCATAAGAATCACAGATGCAGCAGTCGACTGATATGCTTGTAGTCAGTCGACTGACCAGAGAAATTTTTCAATACACAGAAATCAAACACAGTTGAATAATTAAGAGGATATCTCTCCCCCTTTGTCATCAACAAAAAACACAAAATAAACAGTCTTTTGCATTACAAAAACATAGAAATAAACTAAGAAATGTTCTCATACATAAATAAGTTCATTAAGACAAAATAAAATTGAAAATTACATAATAGCTAAAAATAAAAGTCTTCAATTGTCCTCGTCTGAATCGTCATCAACAGCATGAGAAGGAGGTGGAAATTGGGAAGTGAAAAGATCAGTTAGATGATCAATTTTGGAATCAAGGGTGTGAATCTGAGAATCAACAGTCTGTGAATGTTTCATAAGGTAGTTGACACATTCATAGAGAGTAGCTGGATCCTCATAGTTAGCTTGAGGAAGGGATGAACTAGAAGAGGCAGAGGGTCTAGAAGGTCTAGAAGTAGAAGCCAAAGGAACTTGAGAGAGTGGAGGAGACCTAGGGGTTGTTCTAGGAGGAGGATCAAGAAGCTTCATATGTGCTAAACTGGCACGATCGAAACACTCATAGTGCGTAACGACATTGGTCTCGGAATCGAGATCAATACCGAAAGCTTCAAAGACACGAGTGAGAAGCCCTCCGAAAGGTAAGAAGTGGGTGTGGTTTTGTTCAAATTTTGAATAGATGACACGACCCCAATTTATAGCAATTTTACCAAACATTGCATAAACAGCTTTTTGTAATTCCAGAGAGTACTGGTCATAACTTCTTCTTTTGGGAAGAATGTTATAGGCTAGTATTCTGGCTACAAGCTTAGCAATAGGAGTAATATTTTTGCTAGTCATCGGAGGTCCTTGATTAGGCAAAAATATTTTAGATAAGATAGATGCATCATCAAGGATAATATCACTTAGATCTAATCCTCCGTCATCATTACCCATTATGAGATTGATTCTCTCGGGTGTGAGTGTCATTTTAACATTTTTGACAGATGAGCGGATAACTACATCCCCATCTTTCTTTTGTACAACCCTCATATTAGTGTAAAACAAATAGATGAGTTGGGAATAATAGTTAGGTTGATTAACTAAGGATAGATATTCATAAAGGCTAATATTTTGAAATAGAGGAAAAAGATTAAATGGATCAAGATCATCAAAGTTAACATATCTCCCGGGGAAGATGAAAATGGTACACATAATGTACCATCGTTCAAGAAGATCGGGACTCAATAGAAATTGAGAATAATCTAAAGAAGAGCTACCCTCATGAGATCTCTTAGATCGCTTGGGTGCCATTGGAAAGAAGTGAGGGAAGGATTTTACCAAAAAATTGGAGAGAAAAACAGACAGCAGTCGATCAAACACCAGGGCAGTAGTCGACTTCTTCTTCTTCTCTGGCTTAGGGTTTCAGATTTGGGGTAAAAGTAAAAGAGGATGGAGGCTGAGGTGAAAGGGTTTTTAACAGAAGATGGATGGCTGAGATTGAATGAGAACAGATCAATGGTTGAAAGGAGAGGTTACGGGTGAAAAGAGATGAGAGTTTTATCTCAAAAGCTGCGATGAATCGTTGCTGAAGACATTTGAACTCGCGACAGTCGACTGGTAGGGTATATCAGTCGACTTAGTCGAGAAAAGAAAAATTTTTTTATGTCTTCTTATCAGTCGACTGGTATACGGACCAGGCGACTGGTCAGAGAACAAAAATAGGTATGTTTAAAATACAACACAGTCGACTTAACAGAAACAATTTTCAACAAATATCAATAAAATCACATATTCCTAGTTCTCTCCTTAAGTTAAGGAAAGTATCTTCTTTAAGGAGTTTGGTAAATATGTCTGCTACTTGTTTATCAGTAGAGATAAAGTCTAAAGATATATCTCCTTTTAAAACATGATCACGTAGAAAATGATGTCGAATATCAATATGTTTCGTACGTGAATGTTGAATCGGATTTTTAGATAGATTAATTGCACTGGTATTATCACACATAATTGAAGGTTTTTCAAATGAAATACCATAATCTAATAAAGTTTGTTTCATCTACAAGATTTGTGCACATACCAAACTTGCAGCGATATACTCAGCTTCTGTGGTTGATAGGGACACGGAATTTTGCTTTTTACTGCACCAAGAGACTAGAGAATGTCCCAAAAAGTGACATGTACCACTAGTACTCTTGCGATCAGTTTTGTTTCCAGCAAAATCAGCATCGCTATATGACAGAAGTTGAAAATTATCGGTGCGTGGATAAAATAAACCATAATCAGATGTGCCTTTAATATATCTTAAAATTCATTTCACAGCTTTTAAATGAGACTCTTTAGGACTAGATTGATATCTAGCACATAAACATACGCTGAACATAATATCTGGTCTACTTGCGGTAATATATAAGAGTGAACCAATCATACCTCGATAGAGTTTTTGATCAACACTCTTACCTAATATATCTTTGTCAAGAGTAGTAGTAGTAGCCATAGGTGTGGATTTACTACTAGTACTATCCATGTTAAAACGTTTGAGTAATTCCTTTGCATATTTTCCTTGATTGATAAATATGCCACTTGAGGACTGCTTAATTTGAAGTCCAAGGAAATAATTGAGTTCACCCAAGTGACTCATCTCAAATTCGTTTTTCATGGTATTAGCAAACTCTTGACATAGATTATTATTAGTAGAACCAAAAATTATATCATCAACATATATTTGTATGATTAAGATATCATTCTTAACTCTTTTAATAAACAAAGTAGTGTCTACTTTACCTATTTCAAATCCTGTTTCTAAAAGAAAAGTTTTCAGACGATCATACCAAGCACGAGGTGCTTGTTTAAGACCGTATAAAGCCTTTTTCAATTTATAAACATGATCTGGAAATTGTTCATATTCAAAACCTGGTGGTTGTTTAACATAAACATTTTCTTTAATAAACCCATTAAGGAAAGCACTTTTAACATCCATTTGATAAAGTATAAAATTCATGAAACAAGCAAAAGATAATAAAATATGAATAGATTCTAGTCTAGCAACAGGAGCATATGTTTCATCAAAATCTATACCTTCTTCTTGATTATATCCTTGAGCAACTAATCTAGCCTTGTTCCTTACAACTTGTCCTGATTCATCTAACTTATTTTTAAATACCCATTTGGTACCAATAATAGTCTGATCAGGAGGTCGTGGAACTAAATCTCATACATCATTCCTTATAAATTGGTTTAGTTCATCTTGCATGGCATTCATCCAATATTCATTCTCACAAGCTTCTTGTATATTTTTCGGTTCAAAATCCGACAAGAATGCTGTATGAGAAATCATATTAACATGTGAACGTGTCTGAATACCATGGGAGATGTCACCAATTATTAAGTCATGAGGATGATATTTAACTTCAACAAATGATTTTGGTAAAGTTGAAGATATCACAATAGGATCAGTCGACTTGACAGGTTCTTCAGTCGACTGGAAGTCCTTATCAGTCGACTTATCAGTCAGATTAGTTTGTTCTAAAGATTTAATCACATTATCTAAAGGTGATGAATCAATTTTATCATCTTTATTTAAAGTTGATGAAGGCAGAGATTCATCGAATGTAACATGCATTGATTCTTCAATAGTCATTGTAGACTTATTGAAAATTCTATATGCTTTACTCCTATTTGAGTATCCTAAAAAGATACCCTCATTAGATCTAGGATCAAATTTGTCTAAATTATCTTTTGTGTTTAGAATAAAACACTTACAACCAAATGTCTTAAAGTAAGAGACTTTAGGAATTTTGTTATAAAACAACTCATAACAAGTCTTCTTTAGCTTAGGTCTTATAAGAATCCTATTTAAAACATAACAAGCTGTAGTAACAGCTTCAGCCCAAAAGTGCTTTGATAAATTGCTTTCAACAAGCATGGTACGTGTGCATTCTTGCAGAGTCCTATTCTTCATTTCAACCACTCCATTTTGTGGTGAAGCTCTAGGAAATGCAAATGAATGTGTTATACCATTCTTGTTGCAATATTCTGTAAATGTTTCATTCTCAAATTCTCCACCATGATCACTTCTAATAGTGACTATGGTTAGAGATCTTTGATTCTGAATACGTTTACAAAAATATGCAAATTCATCAAAAGCATCATTTTTATGTTTTAAAAAGAATGTCCAAGTGAATCTTGAAAAATCATCTACTAAAACAAATACATATCTACTTTTATTTAAAGAAGCAACTCTAGCAGGGCCAAATAAATCCATATGGATTAATTCGAGCGGCCTACTAGTAGAAATTACCTCTTTTGTTTTAAAAGTGGATTTGATTTGTTTTCCTAGTTGACATGCATCACATAACTTATCCTTTTTAAAGGATAATTTTGGCAGTCCTTTAACTAGGTTATATTTAGATAATTTTGAGAGATTTTTTATGTTCACATGTCCAAATCTTCTATGCCATAGCCAAGATTCATTGTTAGAGACTATTAAACAAAAATTATTTGAACATTCTATTGCATTCAAACACAATTCATAAATATTATTTTTACGAAAACCTTGAAAAATAACATTTTGCATAGTAGAATCATAAATCAAACATGCATCTTTTTCAAATACTATTTTATACCCTTTATCACATAATTGACTAATGCTTAAAAGATTATGCTTTAAACCACTAACTAATAATACATTTTCTATGGTTGGGTTAGAAATTTTACCGACCATGCCAATTCCTATGGCTTTGCCTTTGTTGTTATCTCCAAAGGTGACAGTTCCTCCATCTATGCTTTGAATGGTGGATAGCAGGTTGGCATGTCCTGTCATATGTTTTGAACATCCGCTGTCTAGTATCCAGCGATCTTTCTTGGGTACCTATAAATAATTCAAGGTAAATATGGTACCCTTTTTTATTAGGTCCAAAACACATTAGTTTGGGGGAAACTAAACCCATGAAGAGTTTGATCTTCCTCCATAAGCAGGAATATAATTAATAGAATTACACACAGTTAAAATATATGAGTTAATATAAGCAATTCTATCATTCTGATTTAAGCTGACTGGAACCCATACAACCTTGTTCTGTCCAGTCGACTTAACAGTATCCTTCAGTCGACTGCTAGTGTGAGTCAGTCGACTTGATGGTACACTAGGTTGACTTATATGAGGTTTTGATCTTGTTGAATAAGATTTAATTCCTCTGGACAGACGACTGGTAGATTGGTTCAGTCGACTTAACCGAACATTAGGCTTGCTTTTATCACTAACATTTACAACCTTAGGTTTTTCAAAATAATCATATAACTTGTGTGTAACACTAGAAATAGATGCTGATTTATTTCTACTAGTGTTTTTAGCAAGAGATTCTTTTACAGAAGAATTTTTAAAACCAAGACCATATTTTTGACTAGATTTTACTTGATGATGAAGGACATCATTTAAATTCTCTTTGCCTTTGTTAAACTTAGATACGTTCTTTGATATCTCTTCATAATTCTTTTTGAGAGTTTCAAGATCAGTATCTAAATTTGCAATGCGAGAATTTAAAGATTTCACTTCCTTATCAAGGTTAAGATTTTCTTGAGAAAGTGTTTGATTAACTTTCTCTAGACTCTTAACTCTAATCTTTTCCTTTTTCAATTCTTAAAATATTTCATTAAAGGCATCAAGTAAATCTTCTGATTCATAATCATTACTTACATGATCTTGTGAGGCCATGAAGCACATGTTTGCCACTTCATTTTTTTCCTCCGTTTCTTCTTCGGAAGACGAATCACTATCATCCCATGTAGCTTGATAGGCCTTCTTGTTCTTGACAAACTTATTCTTTGAATATTTGTCCTTTTTGAAGTTGGATGATTTTCCCTTGTTCTTTGCATTTTCAAGGGGACAATTCTTCTTCATGTGTCCTGTTTTATTGCACCTGAAACATGTAGGAGGGTCATTAGAATCTTTATTTTTAGAATTAAACTTACCCTTCTTTAATAATTTTTTGAATCTTCGAGTGAACATTGCTATCTCCTCTTCATCTTCTTCCTCATCTTCTGAGTCTGTCATGGCTTTAAAAGCCAATGATTTCTTCTTTGCTTGGTGTGATTCTGTATCCTTCTTTCGATCTTCAAGTTGGACCTCGTATGCCATGAGATTGCCACAAGATTCTCGAGAGAAAGTTGTGACAAGTCATTTTCTTCCTCTATTGCCGTGGTCTTCTTTTCCCATTTTGGAGTGAGTGCACGAAGGATTTTTCTAACCATCTCTGCTTGAGTGTAAGTCTTTCCAAGTGCCACAAGAGAGTTAGTGATATCAGTAAATCTGGTGATCATCTCGGATACGGTTTCATTGTCCTTCATTCTGAACATCTCAAACCTGTGAATAAGAACAGAAATTTTAGACTCCTTAACTTTATTTGTTCCTTCATGTGTTACCTCGAGTATATGCCAGATTTGATGTGCAGTTGTAGCATTGGATACACGGTTGAATTCTTCCTTTGTGAGTGCACAAAATAAAGCATTCATTGCTTTGGCATTGTTCATCGTTTGGTTCTTTTGATCATCATTCCATTGTGCATATGGAATAGTAGGGGCAGTGAATTCCGTCTCTGTCATTTGCCATATCTCGTAGTTGATTGATTGGAGGTAGATTCTCATTCGGCACTTCCAATAATTGTAGTTAGTTCCATCGAATAGCGGTGGCCGTTGTGTAGATTGGCCTTCATGGTACTGATTTGTATTTGAAGTAGTTGCCATAGCCTGTAACCTCGCTCTGATACCAAGTGTTGGATCCTGTAGGCGAGACAACAAACACTAGAGGGGGGGGGGGGGTGAATAGTGTTAATAAAAACTGCGGAAATTTTCTTCGGTGCAGTCGACTTGGTTGTGAACCAGTCGACTGATATGACCAAATTAAAGCAAATACAACAACTCTGTGCAGTCGACTTATATATGAGACAGGCGACTGAAGACACAATGAAAGTACAACTTATACAAGACTGACCAGTCTACTGATAGTGCAAGGAGTCGACTGTCCAGACAACTTTTACAGAACTTAAGTAAACAAAAAGTAAATGCAAGATCAAGACAACCAATCACAGAGTACACAAGATATATCCTGGTTCGGTCCTCCCGACCTACATCTAGTCCCCAAGCAACCCACTTGAGATTTCCACTATTCTTGAAAAAAGTTTACAAGAATACCCTACGGCGTTAAGACAACAACTTTGTCTAACCCGTAGTCTTTTCTCTCAACCAGAGAAAGCAGACCCACTCTACTACCAAGAGTGAAACAAACCGACTCTACAACCTAGAGTCTAAACCACTCTCCAACCGATAGCAAAAGAAATAAGAAAAACTTTACAGTCAACCTATAGCCTTGTTGGTGTATTGTGTTGTTGCACGTGGCTAAAACAAGGTCGACTTCTATACCCAGTCCAGAACGAAATCGTTGTTATACTAGACTGAGTGTAGAGAACCACAGATTTTGAACTTGAAAGCTTTTTCTCACTTTTCACTTAAAATTTCTCAAAGAATGCTCGGATCTTAGAAAAGTTGTTGTTAGATCTTTTCAGTGAGATCTGAACTCTATTTATAGAGTTTGATCTCTTGGACGTTGGGAGACAGTTATTCCAACTGTCAACCAACGGATCTTAAAACTTTTGATTTTGAAAATTCGATTTTGAAAACAGAAAACGGTCAAAAGCACTTGAACAGTCGACTGGGTTGCCATATGAGTCGACTTGTCAGAGTTTGAATAAATTTAAACAGTTTTGTACTGCCAGTCGACTGCTAGAGGTATCAGTCGATTGGTACTCAACAGTTAAATTACTTCAAACTGTTTTGACTCTTTTTTGATGTTTTTGAAAAACACACATTATAAAATAGTGAGTGTATGTGTGTGTGACAAGGCTTTACAATCAGACTAAGACTCAACAAAAGTAAAAATACAATGTTTACAAGACATGACAATTTGACACATTTGAGCTTTAGTCTTGAGTCTTGAGTCTTGAGTCTTGAGTCTTTGAGTGAAGCTTTGGCCATTGTCTCTTATTTGGAGCTTTTGTGCTTGATCATTTGTTCAGCTGTATAGAAGTAGGTCCTTTGTGTATAGCACCTGTAAGTTTAGCATTGATACATGTGCAGTGTGTTGTGATCATCAAAATCAAGAATCAACAGCTGTAAGCTGTTCCGAAGCCTTGTTGAATATTCGATGGTTTTTATCTATTTTTTCGGATTATTTATTTAATTTTGTGATGTGTTAACCAATCGTTCGGGGGCCTTAACAGTACATTCTAGGCAATAATTGTTCGTTCAGGGGCTCAAAAATATTCCCCCGAATTTATAATCATTTTCTAGAATTTTTAGTTAATTTTCCTAAACTTTTAGCAATTTTTTCGCAATTTTTAAATAAATAAAACGATTAAAATAAATAAAAACTGATTTTTAATACCTATTTATGGCGTGGCTTGATCTGGGCCCTTGATCTCGCGCGAGCGTGAATATCTGAAAGATCTGGCGGTTGTAGTCGCTCGGCAGTCATTTTCTCGCTTTTGGAGCTCGGATGGGCACTTGCTCGGTTAGCCGACCGGGGGTATAAGGGTTTGGCTGTCCGAGCGACGTGGCGCGGTCTGAGCTGTTGGATGGTGGCGCGAATCTCGAGGCGGGCTCAGTTCTCAAGAAAACGCTATGTTGTCGTTTAGCGCACGTGGCACGATCTGGACCGTTCATCATCAGAAGCACGGATTTCTGGAAGATCCAACGATCGTGGTCGTTCGGCGGCTTTTTTCTCTGTTTTGGAGCTCGGATGGGCACTTGCTCGGTTAGCCGACTGGGAGTGTAAGGGTTCGGCTGTCCGAGCGACGTGGCGCGATCTGAGCCGTTGGATGCTAGCTCGAATCTCGAGGCGGGCTCAGTTCTCAAGAAAATGCTATCTTGTCATTTAGCGCACGTGGCACGATCTGGACCGTTCATCATCAGAAGCACCGATTTCTGGAAGACCCAACGGTCGTGGTCGTTCGGCGGCTTTTTTCTCCGTTTTGGAGCTCGGATGGGCACTTGCTCGGTTAGCCTAAGGGTTCGGCTGTCCGAACGGCGTGGCACAATCTGAGCCGTTAGATGATGGCACGAATCTCGAGACGGGACCAGTTCCCAAGAAAATGCTATCTTGTCATTTAGCGTCGCTGGCAAGATCTGGGCCGTCTGATCGAGATCTTACACAAATGTTGAGGAGAAAGTGAGTTTTCTCCGTTTTGGGGCTCGGATGGGCACTTGCTCGGTCAGCCGACCGGAGGTCTGAGGGTTCGGCTGTTCGAGCGACGTGGCGCGATCTGAGCCGTTAGATGATGGCACGAATCTCGAGACGGGCCCAGTTTCCAAGAAAATGCTATCTTGTCGTTTAGCGTCACTGGCAAGATCTGGGCCGTCTGATCGAGATCTTACACGAATGTTGAGGAGAAAGTGAATTTTCTCCGTTTTGGGGCTCGGATGGGCACTTGCTCGGTTAGCCGACCGGAGGTCTAAGGGTTCGGCAGTCCGAGCATGGTGGCGCAATCTGGGCCGTTGGATGGCAGAACGAATCTCGAGACGGTTCAGTTCCCAAGAGCATTAATGGCGCCCCAGGATTTGTGCGGCGTCCCAACTTCCCGGGATCATTAAGAATGGTGTCCTCTAATTAATGCGTGGCGTTTCAGCTCCCTAAGCGTGACTACTGGGCTTCCGTCGCGTGGCCTCCCGAGGGCCATAATGGCTGGTCCTTGGGGGGAGGTTATAAATATCCCACTCCCCCTGTAGTTTCGATCACAGCATTGGTTGTTCATTGACCATTGAAGGTGTCTGCCTTGGGCGGATGCCTGTTTTTTGAAAAATTCTAACTCTGAGAGCGTCGGATGGGTGGTCATTCTTCCGCCATGATCTTCTCCTGATTCTGACGGCCCCGATGCGGATGTCAGGGTCAGGGGAGATCAGGGCAGAAGAGGTGACGACCGGAGTCCGGACCCGGGGGACAAGGTGCCTCGGACGGATGGGTCTTCTCCGATCTCTGTCTTCCTTCCGGGCTGACGGCTTCTGATGAACACAATATTGTTCACTTTTTAGAGCAATAATCTTAATATAATTAGACATTTAAAAGCTCTATGTGTGGTATTTAACTCTTATTTTCTCTTTTCCATAGGAAACAGCTTATAACAGCAAAACGAAGCAGATTCAAGACGTCAAGGATAATACACAGCAAACTGCAGAGGATCAGTCGACTGATGACCCAACACAGGCGACTGGACAGGAGAAGCTGAAATTCCACAACTCTCGTCACAGTCGACTTACTCTCAAAACCAGTCGACTGGTATGATCATATAGGAAATCTTCAGAAGTCTCGACTCAGTCGACTGGCCCGAAGATAAGTCGACTGGTCTGCGGCGGAATAAACAAATCAAATCTGCAAAGATACACCTGCATCTAATTTCAAATCTACTTGAATCAAGATTTTATGCAGCTAACCAAATCTAGAGACAGGGTATTTTCCAAGTGGACGTGGTGAACAGATAAGGAAAGAAAGGAGAAAAGAGAAAGATATTAATCATCAAATCAAATAAAGAAGGATCTTCCTGAAAAAGTGGAAACCCTAATTCTCAGCCGTACTCTATAAATATCAGGAGAGATCATCAGATCAGAATAATTAGATATATCTCTGAGACGCAACTTCATCACAAAGTTCCCAACCATCAAGTCAACCAGGGCATCACTCCATCATCATCGAAGAAGGAGAGAGAAGATCCAGCAACCAGAAGGCAGTCGACTGTGTGACAGACAGTCGACCATATTGCCGGAATCCATTAGTTTATTTCTTCTTCTCTCTTTATTCTTTTATGTTGATCATGTATTTGAACTTGTTAAGCAATAAAAGTATTATTATGTGGAACTAATTTCATAGTTGGGTAGATCGAAACCGTAGTTATGTAGTGCTATGTTCTTCTGAGATCTTCTAATTACTTATTGATTGAATCTGGTTGAATTGACATAGATTAATGATCATCAAACTTGGATCTTGAAGTCTGAGAGCAGTCGACTGAGGTGAGAGCCAGTCGACTGACATACAGCACGTGAGAATATCAAGTTTATGTTATCATTTATCTAAATCTGTTATATGAAGCATATTGAGACGACCGAATCTCGTGCCCATAATTTGTAACAAAGGAATCTTTAGGGGTTCTTGGTTCAATCAACTTAGAGGATCTAGATCTGATACCAATTTCTAGAACTTTAAGAGTTTGTTCGTTTCCACTGATCTTATGTTTTCTTTAAGAACAACTTAGTAAATACTAGGCTGACTACTTGATGAAAGAAACGAATTAGAGTAGATATCATGCCTAATTCTTGGCTTAGGGAAACAATACTTTAAGGAGTAGACACCATGCCCTTGAAGTGAACAACATGAGTAATTGGAAGTAAATTCAGAAGGTGACTTAGCATTACTAACTATTGGTGGAGATCAACAACCCAACTATTCAAGAGATATTTGTGATTCAACACCTCTCATCTTAGTTTTAATCTTTTAGTTCTTTTAGAATATTATGACAACTTTTATTCACTTTTATTATTAGTTTTATTGATTAGTAAGTTGAAGTCTACAATCTCTGTGGGATCGACCCTTGCTATTACTACGATTCGATTCGTGCACTTGCGAGGTTTTATAATTTGTGTCTAGTTAGTCTATTTATTTAGGTAGCTAGATTTCCAACAACAAGTTTTTGGCGCCGCTGCCGGGGATTGTTTAGTATTTTGACTTACAAATCAGTAAAATCTTTTCCTTTTTTTATTCTATTTTATTTCATCTTTTTCTTTTTCTTGAACTTTCCTTCAGGTTAAACTTTGCACAGAACCAGATCAGTCGACTGTCTCACAGACAAGTCGACTGTACAGATGCTATTGTACAGGAGCAGACCAGCCGACTGTCCCGAGGATCAGTCGACTGTCCAGAGGATTTTTCCAAAAGCAACAATGGGTGAAAATTTTTTAAACCGCGTACCAATGCAAGACAAATTCATTCCTAAGAATATTGAGAATCCTTCTTGCATAGCTTTTCAACCCAAAGTCACAGGGAATATGCATCTATCACCTCAATTACTCAGCATGGTGCCCCACTTCTTTGGTAGAACAGACGAAGATCCGCATCTACATTTACAAGACTTATTTGATCTTTGCAGGACACAAAGCATCCAAGGGCTTACCTCTGAACAAATCAGGTTAATCTTGTTTCCTTTTTCTCTAAAACTTAATGCTAAGTTATGGTATAATTCTTTGGAACCAGGATCAATTAGTTCATGGGAGCAATTGGCAACAAAATTCTTGAAAGAGTTCTTTCCAGCCCAGAAAACCAGACAACTAAAAAGGAAGATTCTACTTTTCCAACAAAAAGATGGCGATTTGTTTTTTGAGGCGTGGACGGACTTCAAAAACAAACTTTTCAAGTGTCCTTTGCACAACATACCTAAGGATGATCAGGTACAATCATTTTATGAGGGTTTAAATTACACTAACAAAGCAATTGTTGATTCAGCATGCAATGGAATGTTGATGAGGAAGAGTGCTGAGGAGGCCATAGAGCTATTTGAAGAACTCAGCGAGAACTCACAACAATTCTCAACAAGGAGGAACATCTCAAGACAACAGGGAGTACACAAAATTTCTCATAATAATAACATGCAATTAGAAATGGAAACCATGAACAAAAAGATTGATATGCTTGTAAATTCAACGTTGGGTGGCGTAAAAAACCAACCAAAAGACCTTTGTGCAAATTGTTTTCAATCTAACCATACAACTAATTCATGTCCCATGTTTTCTTTCGCAGATCAGGAGCACACAAACTACGTAGAACAGGGAATGTACCCGCCCCAGAACAATTTTTTTTCAAACATGTATAACCCAGGGTGGCAAAACCATCAAGACAATCAATTTGCACCAGGGCATACGCAGCAATTCCAAGGCGGGAACGGGTATGATGAGCCAGCACAAGAACAGGAGAAGTTAAATTTCAAATCCACCATTCTTCAACTACTCCAACAGCAACAACAAACCAGTGATCAACAAAGACAGGCCATTCAAAAATTGGAATTTCAAATTGGCCAAATTGCTACGGAGTTAAGTGAAAGAAAGGCAGGAGAATTTCCATCACAAACCATACCTAACCCTAGAGGACAAGAACAGCTCCAATCAAGGACAACACTAGAAGAAGAGACTGAGTTTACAATGTTTGATGCACCACAATTTCCACACGATGATCATGAATGTTATAAAGTTGACGTGGTTCCGGAAATTTGCGACCAAACATTTCAAGAAAATAGCGTTGATCCATTACAAGCAACAATTGCGCACCTTCCACCACTATCTCAAGTTGAAATGGAATACGATGACGGGAGGATTGCAGAGACAGAACATCATCATGAAACTCCAGGGTCATATCCAGGTAAGCTTGCATCTGTATTTGAAGAGTTGGTATCTGATAACACTTGTGTTCTACAGGTTAAGTCGACTTATGAAGAGGACAAGTCGACTGATGAAACATACAAGTCGACTGCTCCTAGGACACCTGATGAGGAGCCAAAGCCACTACATGAACACCTGAGGCCACTACTTGATTATTTGGGGAACAACCAGACAGTACCTGTGACAGTTGCTATAAAATTCAGGATGAACAAAGAAGCAAGGCTGCAGGGAGTCTTGAAAAATCACAATGGTGCTTTAAGATGGACCATTGCTGATAAACTGATGTCAAGGTGGTACGGTCCATAAAATTGTTGCAAAGGTTTCCCCCACATGGAGCGTTGGCGAAAAATCAAACGTTCAAGGTGAATGGGCAGAGGGGGAGACCTTATAAGTCGATGAGTTGTGAGCCTTGAACCATTCAATACATTGCACAAACTCATCGAGTCTAGCTGAAGACAAGAAACACAGCGCTTATTGGGAGGCAACCCAACTTTCAGGGGAGTATTTACACTTTCCCTTTATTTTATTCATTATTATTCATTTTTATTTTTATTTTTCAGTCTCTCCTTACTAGATGGTAACACATGCCTATATCTTATGTTTTGTGCGAACATTGAGGACAATGTTCCATCCAAGTGTGGGGGTATTAGTTAGTTATATTTGGAATCTTTTGAATTTTTTTAGGGATAAACAAATTCTTATAAAGTAAGAGTAAGGATACTTATTTACTTTAGGATTGTTGAGTTTCATAATTCCCTACAAAATTGTGCGAGTCATGCGATTATACATAATAAACAAATGTGATGCTTTTTCTGATAATTATTCCCTTTAGATCTAGTCCTAAATCGAGTTTAAGTAAATAGAGTGATACAATATATATATATATATTTGAATAAGTCAGTCTACTCCAATGTTTTGAATGCTTAGTGACTAGGGGTATTCATCACCAATGTTTACCTTTACGTCAAACGGCAACTGGAAATATGAGTATGCAAAGCACTTTAATGTTGTGACTCGTTGAGTAACCGGGTGGATACATTACAAATGTTTCGCATTCGCGTCAAAAGACAAGTGACAACTTTAAAGAAGAGACTAAAAAAAAAAAAAAAAAAAAAAAAAAAAAAAAACCTCTAGTTTGCTACTGGATTTGTAGTAGAGAAAAGGGATAATCACAGACTGAGTAGATGCATACTATAACTACATTAATCGCATGACATATATGACTAAGTTTGGGATTTATGAATAGACAATTGCACTAGAGAAAGTGGGTATGTTTAATTTTACTTTATCTGAAATTGTTTGTAGTTTTATATTTTTCATTTTGATGTCCACATAATAAGAAATCCTGGTGGTTGAATCTATTGTTATTATTATTCTCCCTACTCATAATTCTAGTTTGCTTGAGGACAAGCAAAAGCTAAGTGTGGGGGTATTTGATGAACACAATATTGTTCACTTTTTAGAGCAATAATCTTAATATAATTAGACATTTAAAAGCTCTATGTGTGGTATTTAACTCTTATTTTCTCTTTTCCATAGGAAACAGCTTATAACAGCAAAACGAAGCAGATTCAAGACGTCAAGGATAATACACAGCAAACTGCAGAGGATCAGTCGACTGATGACCCAACACAGGCGACTGGACAGGAGAAGCTGAAATTCCACAACTCTCGTCACAGTCGACTTACTCTCAAAACCAGTCGACTGGTATGATCATATAGGAAATCTTCAGAAGTCTCGACTCAGTCGACTGGCCCGAAGATAAGTCGACTGGTCTGCGGCGGAATAAACAAATCAAATCTGCAAAGATACACCTGCATCTAATTTCAAATCTACTTGAATCAAGATTTTATGCAGCTAACCAAATCTAGAGACAGGGTATTTTCCAAGTGGACGTGGTGAACAGATAAGGAAAGAAAGGAGAAAAGAGAAAGATATTAATCATCAAATCAAATAAAGAAGGATCTTCCTGAAAAAGTGGAAACCCTAATTCTCAGCCGTACTCTATAAATATCAGGAGAGATCATCAGATCAGAATAATTAGATATATCTCTGAGACGCAACTTCATCACAAAGTTCCCAACCATCAAGTCAACCAGGGCATCACTCCATCATCATCGAAGAAGGAGAGAGAAGATCCAGCAACCAGAAGGCAGTCGACTGTGTGACAGACAGTCGACCATATTGCCGGAATCCATTAGTTTATTTCTTCTTCTCTCTTTATTCTTTTATGTTGATCATGTATTTGAACTTGTTAAGCAATAAAAGTATTATTATGTGGAACTAATTTCATAGTTGGGTAGATCGAAACCGTAGTTATGTAGTGCTATGTTCTTCTGAGATCTTCTAATTACTTATTGATTGAATCTGGTTGAATTGACATAGATTAATGATCATCAAACTTGGATCTTGAAGTCTGAGAGCAGTCGACTGAGGTGAGAGCCAGTCGACTGACATACAGCACGTGAGAATATCAAGTTTATGTTATCATTTATCTAAATCTGTTATATGAAGCATATTGAGACGACCGAATCTCGTGCCCATAATTTGTAACAAAGGAATCTTTAGGGGTTCTTGGTTCAATCAACTTAGAGGATCTAGATCTGATACCAATTTCTAGAACTTTAAGAGTTTGTTCGTTTCCACTGATCTTATGTTTTCTTTAAGAACAACTTAGTAAATACTAGGCTGACTACTTGATGAAAGAAACGAATTAGAGTAGATATCATGCCTAATTCTTGGCTTAGGGAAACAATACTTTAAGGAGTAGACACCATGCCCTTGAAGTGAACAACATGAGTAATTGGAAGTAAATTCAGAAGGTGACTTAGCATTACTAACTATTGGTGGAGATCAACAACCCAACTATTCAAGAGATATTTGTGATTCAACACCTCTCATCTTAGTTTTAATCTTTTAGTTCTTTTAGAATATTATGACAACTTTTATTCACTTTTATTATTAGTTTTATTGATTAGTAAGTTGAAGTCTACAATCTCTGTGGGATCGACCCTTGCTATTACTACGATTCGATTCGTGCACTTGCGAGGTTTTATAATTTGTGTCTAGTTAGTCTATTTATTTAGGTAGCTAGATTTCCAACAACAAGTTTTTGGCGCCGCTGCCGGGGATTGTTTAGTATTTTGACTTACAAATCAGTAAAATCTTTTCCTTTTTTTATTCTATTTTATTTCATCTTTTTCTTTTTCTTGAACTTTCCTTCAGGTTAAACTTTGCACAGAACCAGATCAGTCGACTGTCTCACAGACAAGTCGACTGTACAGATGCTATTGTACAGGAGCAGACCAGCCGACTGTCCCGAGGATCAGTCGACTGTCCAGAGGATTTTTCCAAAAGCAACAATGGGTGAAAATTTTTTAAACCGCGTACCAATGCAAGACAAATTCATTCCTAAGAATATTGAGAATCCTTCTTGCATAGCTTTTCAACCCAAAGTCACAGGGAATATGCATCTATCACCTCAATTACTCAGCATGGTGCCCCACTTCTTTGGTAGAACAGACGAAGATCCGCATCTACATTTACAAGACTTATTTGATCTTTGCAGGACACAAAGCATCCAAGGGCTTACCTCTGAACAAATCAGGTTAATCTTGTTTCCTTTTTCTCTAAAACTTAATGCTAAGTTATGGTATAATTCTTTGGAACCAGGATCAATTAGTTCATGGGAGCAATTGGCAACAAAATTCTTGAAAGAGTTCTTTCCAGCCCAGAAAACCAGACAACTAAAAAGGAAGATTCTACTTTTCCAACAAAAAGATGGCGATTTGTTTTTTGAGGCGTGGACGGACTTCAAAAACAAACTTTTCAAGTGTCCTTTGCACAACATACCTAAGGATGATCAGGTACAATCATTTTATGAGGGTTTAAATTACACTAACAAAGCAATTGTTGATTCAGCATGCAATGGAATGTTGATGAGGAAGAGTGCTGAGGAGGCCATAGAGCTATTTGAAGAACTCAGCGAGAACTCACAACAATTCTCAACAAGGAGGAACATCTCAAGACAACAGGGAGTACACAAAATTTCTCATAATAATAACATGCAATTAGAAATGGAAACCATGAACAAAAAGATTGATATGCTTGTAAATTCAACGTTGGGTGGCGTAAAAAACCAACCAAAAGACCTTTGTGCAAATTGTTTTCAATCTAACCATACAACTAATTCATGTCCCATGTTTTCTTTCGCAGATCAGGAGCACACAAACTACGTAGAACAGGGAATGTACCCGCCCCAGAACAATTTTTTTTCAAACATGTATAACCCAGGGTGGCAAAACCATCAAGACAATCAATTTGCACCAGGGCATACGCAGCAATTCCAAGGCGGGAACGGGTATGATGAGCCAGCACAAGAACAGGAGAAGTTAAATTTCAAATCCACCATTCTTCAACTACTCCAACAGCAACAACAAACCAGTGATCAACAAAGACAGGCCATTCAAAAATTGGAATTTCAAATTGGCCAAATTGCTACGGAGTTAAGTGAAAGAAAGGCAGGAGAATTTCCATCACAAACCATACCTAACCCTAGAGGACAAGAACAGCTCCAATCAAGGACAACACTAGAAGAAGAGACTGAGTTTACAATGTTTGATGCACCACAATTTCCACACGATGATCATGAATGTTATAAAGTTGACGTGGTTCCGGAAATTTGCGACCAAACATTTCAAGAAAATAGCGTTGATCCATTACAAGCAACAATTGCGCACCTTCCACCACTATCTCAAGTTGAAATGGAATACGATGACGGGAGGATTGCAGAGACAGAACATCATCATGAAACTCCAGGGTCATATCCAGGTAAGCTTGCATCTGTATTTGAAGAGTTGGTATCTGATAACACTTGTGTTCTACAGGTTAAGTCGACTTATGAAGAGGACAAGTCGACTGATGAAACATACAAGTCGACTGCTCCTAGGACACCTGATGAGGAGCCAAAGCCACTACATGAACACCTGAGGCCACTACTTGATTATTTGGGGAACAACCAGACAGTACCTGTGACAGTTGCTATAAAATTCAGGATGAACAAAGAAGCAAGGCTGCAGGGAGTCTTGAAAAATCACAATGGTGCTTTAAGATGGACCATTGCTGATAAACTGATGTCAAGGTGGTACGGTCCATAAAATTGTTGCAAAGGTTTCCCCCACATGGAGCGTTGGCGAAAAATCAAACGTTCAAGGTGAATGGGCAGAGGGGGAGACCTTATAAGTCGATGAGTTGTGAGCCTTGAACCATTCAATACATTGCACAAACTCATCGAGTCTAGCTGAAGACAAGAAACACAGCGCTTATTGGGAGGCAACCCAACTTTCAGGGGAGTATTTACACTTTCCCTTTATTTTATTCATTATTATTCATTTTTATTTTTATTTTTCAGTCTCTCCTTACTAGATGGTAACACATGCCTATATCTTATGTTTTGTGCGAACATTGAGGACAATGTTCCATCCAAGTGTGGGGGTATTAGTTAGTTATATTTGGAATCTTTTGAATTTTTTTAGGGATAAACAAATTCTTATAAAGTAAGAGTAAGGATACTTATTTACTTTAGGATTGTTGAGTTTCATAATTCCCTACAAAATTGTGCGAGTCATGCGATTATACATAATAAACAAATGTGATGCTTTTTCTGATAATTATTCCCTTTAGATCTAGTCCTAAATCGAGTTTAAGTAAATAGAGTGATACAATATATATATATATATTTGAATAAGTCAGTCTACTCCAATGTTTTGAATGCTTAGTGACTAGGGGTATTCATCACCAATGTTTACCTTTACGTCAAACGGCAACTGGAAATATGAGTATGCAAAGCACTTTAATGTTGTGACTCGTTGAGTAACCGGGTGGATACATTACAAATGTTTCGCATTCGCGTCAAAAGACAAGTGACAACTTTAAAGAAGAGACTAAAAAAAAAAAAAAAAAAAAAAAAAAAAAAAAACTCTAGTTTGCTACTGGATTTGTAGTAGAGAAAAGGGATAATCACAGACTGAGTAGATGCATACTATAACTACATTAATCGCATGACATATATGACTAAGTTTGGGATTTATGAATAGACAATTGCACTAGAGAAAGTGGGTATGTTTAATTTTACTTTATCTGAAATTGTTTGTAGTTTTATATTTTTCATTTTGATGTCCACATAATAAGAAATCCTGGTGGTTGAATCTATTGTTATTATTATTCTCCCTACTCATAATTCTAGTTTGCTTGAGGACAAGCAAAAGCTAAGTGTGGGGGTATTTGATGAACACAATATTGTTCACTTTTTAGAGCAATAATCTTAATATAATTAGACATTTAAAAGCTCTATGTGTGGTATTTAACTCTTATTTTCTCTTTTCCATAGGAAACAGCTTATAACAGCAAAACGAAGCAGATTCAAGACGTCAAGGATAATACACAGCAAACTGCAGAGGATCAGTCGACTGATGACCCAACACAGGCGACTGGACAGGAGAAGCTGAAATTCCACAACTCTCGTCACAGTCGACTTACTCTCAAAACCAGTCGACTGGTATGATCATATAGGAAATCTTCAGAAGTCTCGACTCAGTCGACTGGCCCGAAGATAAGTCGACTGGTCTGCGGCGGAATAAACAAATCAAATCTGCAAAGATACACCTGCATCTAATTTCAAATCTACTTGAATCAAGATTTTATGCAGCTAACCAAATCTAGAGACAGGGTATTTTCCAAGTGGACGTGGTGAACAGATAAGGAAAGAAAGGAGAAAAGAGAAAGATATTAATCATCAAATCAAATAAAGAAGGATCTTCCTGAAAAAGTGGAAACCCTAATTCTCAGCCGTACTCTATAAATATCAGGAGAGATCATCAGATCAGAATAATTAGATATATCTCTGAGACGCAACTTCATCACAAAGTTCCCAACCATCAAGTCAACCAGGGCATCACTCCATCATCATCGAAGAAGGAGAGAGAAGATCCAGCAACCAGAAGGCAGTCGACTGTGTGACAGACAGTCGACCATATTGCCGGAATCCATTAGTTTATTTCTTCTTCTCTCTTTATTCTTTTATGTTGATCATGTATTTGAACTTGTTAAGCAATAAAAGTATTATTATGTGGAACTAATTTCATAGTTGGGTAGATCGAAACCGTAGTTATGTAGTGCTATGTTCTTCTGAGATCTTCTAATTACTTATTGATTGAATCTGGTTGAATTGACATAGATTAATGATCATCAAACTTGGATCTTGAAGTCTGAGAGCAGTCGACTGAGGTGAGAGCCAGTCGACTGACATACAGCACGTGAGAATATCAAGTTTATGTTATCATTTATCTAAATCTGTTATATGAAGCATATTGAGACGACCGAATCTCGTGCCCATAATTTGTAACAAAGGAATCTTTAGGGGTTCTTGGTTCAATCAACTTAGAGGATCTAGATCTGATACCAATTTCTAGAACTTTAAGAGTTTGTTCGTTTCCACTGATCTTATGTTTTCTTTAAGAACAACTTAGTAAATACTAGGCTGACTACTTGATGAAAGAAACGAATTAGAGTAGATATCATGCCTAATTCTTGGCTTAGGGAAACAATACTTTAAGGAGTAGACACCATGCCCTTGAAGTGAACAACATGAGTAATTGGAAGTAAATTCAGAAGGTGACTTAGCATTACTAACTATTGGTGGAGATCAACAACCCAACTATTCAAGAGATATTTGTGATTCAACACCTCTCATCTTAGTTTTAATCTTTTAGTTCTTTTAGAATATTATGACAACTTTTATTCACTTTTATTATTAGTTTTATTGATTAGTAAGTTGAAGTCTACAATCTCTGTGGGATCGACCCTTGCTATTACTACGATTCGATTCGTGCACTTGCGAGGTTTTATAATTTGTGTCTAGTTAGTCTATTTATTTAGGTAGCTAGATTTCCAACAACAGCTTCCGATGGTTGTCAGCCCGAAGGAGCTAGAGATGGGAGGTGGGCCGATCTGCCTTCTGACTGGGCCTCACGCGATGGTGGTTTTTCTCTCACCCTTGAACGATTTGTGGTTTCGGCTTCCGTGGCCGTAAGCCTCGAGTTGCTCAGGAGCGAGAGGGGAACCGACCAAGTCCTGGGGCCCGGGGCACTCGCCGAGGGCGAGTGCCTTAAAACTTTCAATCCAAAATTTTTTCTTGCTTCTTGGGACAGATGCGGGGTGTCCGGGTCCGAAGTGCTTCATCCGGGCGACGTGGCGCGATCTGACCCGTTGGATGGTGGCGCGAATCTCGAGACAGGCCCAGTTCCTAAGAAAATGCTATCTTGTCGTTTAGCGACGCTGGCAAGATCTGGGTCGTCTGATCGAGATCTTACATGAATGTTGAGGGAAAAGTGAATTTTCTCTGTTTTGGGGCTCGGATGGGCACTTGCTCGGTTAGCCGACCGTGCCCTTTGATGTTGGGGTCGGATCGCACGTCGCTCGGATTTTGATCCCGTGTGTGCCGAGCTACTTGACTTGTATTGAAACGTTTTGTCTTTTCGCCAACAGTTGCTGCTCTGTCACAAAGTCGTTTGGGCTTTCGTAACGTTTCAAGAGCAGGCCAAGAGTCGCGACCTTACGTTAGGAGGCCCAAGAGACTTTTTCTTTTACTATAAATCTTCACTCCCCCACCCCAAATCTCATTATTCACTTTTACTTTCTCTCTCAAGTTTTTACTTTTCACCATCGAAGTTTTTAGCTCCTGGGTGGTGCTGCTAGCTGTCGCGGCAAGGCGTTTCTTTGCTCCGACGAACTTTTCCGACCGTAACAGTCACTTTAAGGTCAGTCTTTCTCCTTTCTCTTTAGAAAAAATGGTTAAGATTACTTCTTCGGATGAGACCCCCGCCTCGGACCAAGTCGTTAGCTGAGCGGGTAAAGAAAAGGAGGTGGTAGAGCCGACCGAGCAGACCGTTGTTCGGCCGAGCAAGAGTGGTGAGGTCGTCGAGCCACTCCAGGAGGTTGTGGCGAAGTCCCAGAAGGGTAAGGGAGTGGTTACGATCATTGAGCAGCCGAAGAAGGCAGGGAGTTCGGTCGGCAGCCGATCGTTCTGTCGAGCATGGGGGGTGTTCGGAGCTATTCCGAAGAGATGCTGGAGAAGGTGACCCAGGGCACCGCCAAGTCTGTAGAGGAGAACGAGCCGAGAGAGTTGTCCGAGGTGGACCATATCACTTCGGTTCTTACGGAGGCTGATTTGCATCGGATCCGGACTGGATTCCAGATCCCTGCCGAATATGGGCTGCTTCTCCCGGGGCCTGGTTTCCGAGCCTGCACGTCGTCTTCGGCTGACGCGTGCATTTTTCCGGTCGACTCCTTGGCCGCCGGGCTTCGCTTTCCGTTGCATCCGTTCATTACCGAGGTCCTCAATTGGTACGGCCTGTGCCCCGCCCAGCTGATGCCGAACACTTGGAGGCACATTTTGGCGTTTGTTCTTCAGTGTCAAGAGATCGGCGCCGAGCCAAGTCTGTTCCTCCTTCGGAGCCTTTACCGCCCTTGTCAGCCGAACAGGAATGAACAGAGGTTTTACCTTTCGCCGCGGATAGGCGTGAAGTTGATCGAGAACTCGGACTCGATCAAGCATTGGAAGGAGAAGTATTTCATTGTCCGAGCTCCCGCACCCTGGGCAATTCCGATAGCTTGGTCGAGGGAAGGCCTGCCCAAGCGAGCGAAGAAGGAGCCGGTGCTGAGTGACGAGGAGACGGAAGTCCTCAAGAAACTCCTCGGCCTGCCGACGCTAAGTTGGAAAGACATCACCGAGGAGGCTTTGTTCCGAGGGGGTCTCAGTCCGATCGACCCCAGTACGCTTCTGGTATTTTTACTTTTTGCTTGAAGTTTTTGAAAATTTTTCTAAGTTTTTTCATTCGGTTTGTGCAGAGTCTTCTAAGATGGACTATAGGGCGTTGATGGTGAAGGCCAAGGTGGCTAGGGAGCAGGAGACGAGAAAGAAGTGACCCTCGACAGGGCCTCAGGGCGGCCGAGCGCCGAAGATACCTTCGGTCCCAAAGACCGCCGACCTGCAGGGGGTCGTTGTTCTGGATGCCGATCCCGAGCCGGAGAAGGTCGCGGCCTCCGATCCTCCTGTCTCGGATGCGCCGACTCCAACGGCGAAGGCAGATGCTCCCGGCTCGTCGAGCGGCGCGTTCAACGTGAGCAAGGTGTTATCCCTCCAAGTTCCGCCTCTCACTGCCGAAGCGGAGAAGATTCTGACCAAGGAGCACAAGCAGATCTTCGTCCCCGACTGGCAAGTAATGAAGGTCGACGGTTTTTTGGTCGACGGCAACATTTGTATGTAGGCGGTGAAGCACCTGCCGACCCCAAAGGACCGAGCGGCCCTTAAGTCCGGGGAGGTCGGGGATGCCACAATGCAGATTGCTCGGAACACGATGTCGGTAAGTGGACCGAACACTTTCTTCTTGAAGCCTTTTTTCCGAAATTTTCTAAGTTTCTAGGTCCGGACCTTACCGGTTTGTTCTCTTTTCAGACCCTCTGCCACTTCAACTTCTTGCTCGAAGAGTTCGCGAGCAAAGAACAAGAGCTGACAGCACAGTACGACCGGGAGAGGTCGGAGCGTGCAAAAGCTGTGAAGCTGCTCGATGCTGAGCAACTCCTCGTGGCAAAATGCGGTGCCGAAGTGGCAGGGTTGGAGACGCAGCTGGCCGAAGCCATTCAGCGGTCGAAGGACGAGGCAGCCAAGCTCGAGGCCTTGGAGAAGGAGAATGCCGAGCTGAAGGAGGAGCTGGCCAAGGCTCGGTCGGAGGCGGAGAAAGCTCGGTCGGAGGCGGAGAAAGCTCGGAAGAAGACCGAGAGGATCATGGCCAAGCACCAATCGAAGGTGGCGAAGGCGAAGAGGGCTGTCCAGCAAGAGGCCGCGCAGCACATGTTTAAGAACATGGAGGATGCGTACGGCCGAGCCCTGCTTCATATCGCCACTCGGAACCCGGGGTTCGACACATCCTCCTACCACTTCTACGACCCCGTGGAGGGGGAGGAGGAGCTTCCCCCGGCAATGCTCAGCCCCGAGGGACAGGCCGACGGTGTCGAAGGAACGGGCGAGACAGAGGCTGAGGGTGAGGAGGAGGAAGACTCCGAGGAGGAGGGCGAGGGCGAGGACGAGGACGAGGCCGAGGGCGAGGACAAGGCCAAGGGGTCGGCAAACCCGAGCGACAAAAAGGTCGACCCCTGACTTGGTTGCGTCTTTGGTCTCTTTTTTTTGTAAGGCCTGACCGCGGACTGGCCACCGCTTTTGTAACGCTTTTTGAGTTTTGAATGAAAATGCTTTTTGTTTGGCCAAAAATTCTCCAAGTGTTAGGCCCCGGATTTTGTGTTTGATTAGTCGTAAAATTTCTCCAAGTGTTGGGCATCGGATTTATCTCTGCTTTTCACGTGAAGTTTGGTCCGATCATGGAGGTTTCGTACCTTCGTAAGGAGCTGACCAAAACGAAGCGAGAGCTTTCCCATAGCCGAGAGAGGCGGTTTTATATGTTCTTGAAGCTGGAGGAGATAAAGGCAGCTGCGAGGGGGTATTGTCGCGAGTTGAAGCAACTACGGAAGCCACCCCAAGCTCCTTGTCCCGAAGGTGAGATTGAGCGGCTTCGTAGGGAGCTTTCCGTTATCGAGCAAAAGAATAACGAGCTCTTGGCCGAGGTCCGTCACTAGGAGTTAACAGAGAAAGAACACTCGGCGGAAGAAGAGAAGCTAGCTTCCGAGTTGGGAAAGATGTCATTCGAGCGCCAAAAGTTGTTGGCCGAGGTTGACAAGCTTAGGAGGATTACGATAGACAGGGGGATCGAGGTCACCCATTATCGACGACTTGCGACCGATAGAGCCAATGTCTTGGGCTCGTCAAGACCTCCTCGTTTGAAGATGTCGACAAAGGATGATGCTCTGAGAGATAGGATTATCGAGCTGGAGGAAGAGGTCGCGTCGCTCAAGCCTCTGCCTGAGAGGGCTAACGTTCGTAGTACGTCGTGTACTCGCGAAGAGAGCGAGAGAGGGATTACTTTCTACGAGCTTGCGACTCGTTTGCCTGCGGCGAGGCGGAGTCCTGCTGACGCTCAGAGTAGTGTAGCTGTCTCGTCTAGCGGTGCCTCGGTCGGCGCCACAGTTGGAGTTAGCGGCGAAGGGGGATCTCGCTTCGCTGGTTTGGAATCGAGCTCGGAGGTTAGGCGTCGCCGCCCCCGCGTTTCTTTGAACCGAAGCGTACCCCTTCCGAAGAGGAACTAACCAAGTTGTCTTATGTTCCTTTAAGCCATTGTAAAACTCTGTTGTAGCGTCGGTCTAGTTGTATGTAGAGCTACTTTATTTGAATAAAAGTCTGAAAGTTTGTTTTGAAAATTCTTGAAGTGTTGGACTTCGGCAATATTTGAAATTTTGTTGTTCGTCTCTTCCTCTTTTCAGCTCGTGGTGGTAGCTCAAGAAGCCGACCCCAATCGCTCGGATGACCACGCTCGAACTGAGGCTGGCTCGGGGGTGACGAGGTTGTGCTCGGCGAGGTGCTGAGAGCGGCTCTATGAAGTCGAGCTGGGATTGTGCCGAGCCGGAAGTGAGCGAGACCACCTTCAGCTCATCCTAGGTCAGCGAGACATCGAGATCCGGCGTCTGGAGTGCAGGATCGCTGAGATGACCCCTATAGGAGAGGACGAAGATTCGCCGACCGCCTTTAGCAATGCCCTTCGAATCCAGTGCGTTCGGCACAATTTGTCAAAAATAATAGCCGAAAGGGACAATCTGCTCTCTGAGATCCGTCACCTGCAGACTGTAGAGGCAGAGCGGACGGAGGGAGAGGGACTGGCGGCCGAGGTTGCCAAACTGACGACCGAACGGGACATTGATGATTTTTTTTTAAAAGCCAAGTGTAGTGAGTCGGCACTATAACTTTTGTTCTTTAAGACCTTGTAACCTTGTTGTATGGAAGAGTCGCTTTGTACTGTGTCCCAATTATTAATGATATTTCTTTCTCAAACTTGCATGTCCTTTGTAGCTTTGTGTAGTCGTTTCGTTTGTGACTGTGTTCATCGCGCAAGGGTCCCCAAGTCGGCCCCTTTGTCGTTCGCGGTTCGGCGCCGTGGCACGATCTGAGCCGTTGGATTTTGGCACGAATCTCGAGACGGCTCAGTTCCCAAGAAAACGCTATCTTGTCGTTTAGCGACGCTGGCAAGATCTGGGCCGTTGGACTTTGGCACGAATCTCGAGACGGCTCAGTTCCCAAGAAAACGCTATCTTGTTGTTTAGCGACGCTGGCAAGATCTGGGCCGTCTGATCGAGATCTTACACGAATGTTGAGGAAAAAGTGACTTTTCTCCGTTTTTGGGCTCGGATGGGCACTTGCTCGGTTAGCCGACCGGAGGTCTAGGTGCTCGGCTATTCGAGCGACGTGGCGCGCTCCGAGCCTGCCTCTTGTTCGTTCGCGGTTCGGCGATAAGAGCGTTCGGCCAGTGGTGCCGAGCAGCGCTTCGGTCTCCTCTTCTTGCGAAGTTGCGAGATGAGTCAAGCCTTACCCAATGGTGGGCTCGCCGATCATTGTGAGAGTTCAACGGTCGTTGGAGCAATTCCGAATGGCGACCCACTCCTAGCCCGCTTAGAAGCGAGCTTGCGGAGTAGAATCGAACCAAGTGTTGGACTCCGGAACCATCGTTAGAGTTCAACGGTCGTGGGAGCAATTCCGAATGGCGACCCACTCCTAGCCCGCTGAGAAGCGAGCTTGCGGAGTAGAATCGAACCAAGTGTTGGACTCCAGAACCATCGTTAGAGTTCAACGGTCATGGGAGCAATTCCGAATGGTGATCCACTCCTAGCCCGCTGAGAAGCGAGCTTGCAGAGTAGAATTGAACCAAGTGTTGGACTCCGGAACCATCGTTAGAGTTCAACGATTGTGGGAGCAATTCCGAGTGGCGAACTACTTCTGGCTCGCTTAAGAGCGAGCTTGCGAAGTAGAGTCGAGCCGGGGATTGGACTCCGAACCATTGATTGAATAGAGAATAAAGGCGGAGAGACATATGCAATTTTATAAGTACGAAAAAGCATTCTTTATTGATAATTGACGGTGAGCCGTTTTTACATATGACAACTTAAGAGAGGAATTACAAGTTAGAGGAGAGGAACGGTTCGACACCCTGTGATACTCAGAGAGGCGCCGGGGCGCTTTCTTGGTATTTTAAAAGGTGGTCGGAATTCCTCCCTGCCCTCGAGGTCTTCCAGACGATAAGCTCCGGGCCGAATTACCCTTGCGATCTTGTAAGGTCCTTCCCAATTCGGGGCTAGTTTGCTCTTCTGACCGGGGAAGGAGATGGCTAGTTTTCTGAGGACTAAGTCCCCCTCCTTGAGATCGGTGGGTCGGACTCTCTCGTTGTACGCCAATTCGATCCTCCTCCGGTAGTTCTGTTGGCAGATCGACGCCCTTTCTATTAGTTCGTCCACCAGGTCTAAGTTCGTCCGGAGGTCTCTGGCATTCTGTTCCTCGTTGTAGGCTGCGAGGCGAGGAGAAGGTATTCCGACTTCGAGAGGTATCACTGCCTCGGACCCATAGGTGAGGTTGAACGGGGACTCTCCTGTGGGGGTCCGTTTGTTGGTGCGGTAGTTCCACAGCACGTTGGGGAGTTGGTCGACCCATAAGCCTTTGGAACACTTGTCCAGTCTCTTCTTGATACCAGAGAGGATCTGCCGGTTAGCGTTCTCCGCCTGGCCATTTGACTGTGGATGGGAGACAGAGGAGAAGCGCTGTTGGATGGCAAGGTCTTCACATAGAGCTCGGAACGCGGCCCTAGTAAACTGAGTTCCGTTGTCTATTACGAGGACACAGGGGGACGCCGAATCGGCAGATGATGCTCTTCCAGAAGAATTGAAGCACCTTGTTCTCGGTGATAGTGGCTAGGGGCTCGGCCTCAATCCACTTCGAAAAGTAGTCGATGGCTACGACCAAGAACTTGAACTGGCCCGGAGCTGGAGGGAATGGCCCTAGTAAATCCATCCCCCACATTGCGAAGGGGATAGGACTTGATAGGGAGGCGAGGTTAGCTTGGGGGAGGCAACGAATGTTGGAATGTCTCTGACAAGAGCCACATTACCGAACGTGTCGCTCGGCGTCTTGGAGGAGAGTCGGCCAGAAGTATCCGTAATTCAGAGCTTTCCGAGCCAAAGACCTAGACCCTGAATGTGTCCCGTCGATGCCTTCGTGGAGCTCCTGTAAGGCGTAGTCAGCCTGTTCTGGGGAAAGGCATCTTAGGTACGGTCGGCCGTCTATCTGTGAGAAGGAGTGCTTGTACAAGATCCCCTCGATCAGGATGTACCGCTCGACCCTGGTTCTTACTCGGCGTGCTTCCTTGGGGTCCTCGGGGAGGAGTCCGTCCCTTAGGAATTCCACTAACGGTTTCATCCAATTATCTTGCAGTAGGACCGGCAATGACTCCACTGAGTCGAGGGTCTCGTCTTCTATACTCAGTTTCAAGAGGACCTCGATCAAGACGGTCTGCTCGAGACCTTGGAGGGAGGATGAGGCCAACTTGGAGAGGGCGTCGGCCTGTGAATTCTCTTCTCGAGGGACTCGTTGGATGAGTGCCTTTTCGAACCGGGCTATGAGGGTTCGGACTTTGGTGAGGTACTTCGCCATTCGTTCGTCTCGTGCCTTGTAATCGCCCAAGACTTGGTTCACAACCAGCTGAGAGTCACTATGGATTCGGAGGCGCTGCGCCCCGGCACTTCGGGCAAGTCCGAGGCCGGACGATTAGTGCCTCATACTCTGCTTCGTTGTTTGAGGCCTTAAAATTTATGCGAAGGGCATACTGGAGGACGAAGTCATCTGGACCCGTCAGGATGATACCGGCGCCGCTTCCCTCGTTGCAAGAGGAACCATCCACAAAAACCGTCCAAATAGGGGGTCCGTTCGGGACATGGCTGACCTCGGGAATGGTGGTCTCGACGATGAAGTCCGCGAGGGCTTGAGCTTTGATCGCAGTCCGGGGCTGGTAGGAGATGTCGTGTTGGCTCAGCTCGATGGACCATTTCATAAGCCGGCCTGAGGTTTCCGGCTTGTGGAGGACCTGCTTCAGCGGTTGGTCGGTGAGGACCACAACCGAGTGGGACTGAAAGTATGGGCGGAGCTTCCTTGCCGCCATAACCAGGGCGTAGGCCATCTTTTCTATCTTCGGGTAGCGGAGCTCGGCGTCCTGAAGCACTTTGCTCACATAGTAAATGGGCCTCTGAGCCCGGTCTTCTTCTCTCACCAAACGGCACTTAGGGTCTGAGATGAAGAGGGTTTCCCCTAGAACGGACTTGCTAAGCAGGGGAGGATTGACCAAGTAGGCTTTCAGCTGTTTGAACGACTCCTGTTGCAGTTTGCCCCACTCGAAACCCTTGGCCCCCCTGAGAGCCTTGAAGAAAGGGAGGCACTTTTTCCCAGATTTCGAAAGGAATCGCCCAATAGCAGCGAGGCGACCTGTAAGCTTCTGCACTTCCTTGACGTTCTGGGGTGGGGCCATGTCCAGTATGGCTTTAATTTTTTCAGGATTTGCTTCGATCCCTCGCTGGCTGACCATGAAGCCGAGGAACCTTCCTGACGAGACCCCGAACGCACACTTGTTCGAATTAAGCCTCATGTTGTGCTTTCTCAGTACGCCGAATGCCTCCTGGAGGTCGGCCACGTGGTCGGTACCTTGGATGCTCTTCACGAGCATGTCGTCGACGTATACTTCCATGTTGCGGCCTATCTAGCTTTGGAAGACTTTATTGACGAGGCGCTGGTAGGTGGCTCCAGCATTCTTCAATCCGAACGGCATAACTCTATAACAGTAGAGGCCCTGGTCGGTAATGAAGGAAGTCTTCGGAATGTCCGGGGGGAACATTCGGATTTGGTTGTAGCCGGAGAAGGCATCCATGAAGCTGAGGAGCTCATGGCCCGAGGTGGCATCAATGAGGGTGTCGATATTCGGGAGAGGGAACGGATCCTTCGGACACGCCTTATTCAAGTCTGTGAAGTCGATGCATATCCTCCAGGAACCATTGGACTTCTTAACCATGACGACATTGGAGAGCCACTCGGGGTAGTTCACCTCCTGTATGAACCGAGCTTTTAGGAGCTTGTCCACCTCCTCCTTGATGGCTTGTTGTCGCTCGGGAGCGAATTTACGCCCCTTCTGCTGAACCGGTCTGCACCCCGGTTCGACGTTGAGGCGGTGCACTAGAAGCTCCTCGAAAATCCCGGGCATATCCGCGGCGGACCAAACAAATAGGTCGCAGTTCTTCCGGATGCACTGCACCAAGTCGGAACATAGGGCAGTCGGCAGGGACTTGCTGATGAGGAACTTTCAACTCGGGTCCTCGTCCGAGAAGAGCACTTCTTCCAATTAGTCTGCCGGCTCGGACGTGGGTCGGACGTTCGGCTCGGGGATCTCTAAAGTCTCAAGGGAGAGCACCGGACCCCCAGTGAAAGTCATGTAGCACTTCTGAGTCGTCTCTTGGCTGCCCCTGACTTCTCCCACTCCCGCCCTGGTGGGGAACTTCATCTTGAGGTGGTACGCCGAAGGAACGGCTTCCAGGGCAGCTAGGCCAGGTCGGCCCAAGATGACATTGTATGCAGCCGGGACATCGACGACCATAAAGTCCATCGGCTCTGTCCGGGTGGTAGGGGTCTTCCCAGCAGTTACGTCCAGGGTGATAACCCCTTCGACAGTTACTGGTACCCCCGTGAAACCATGGAGCGTGTAGCCGGCCGGTTTGAGGCGATCCTGGGATAGTTGTAGCCCTTGGAAGGCCAAGAGGAAGGGGATGTTCACGGAGCTCCCGTTGTCTACCAGGATCCTCTGCAGTTTGAAGTTCGCCATGCGGAGGTCGATAACAAGTGCATCGCAGTGGGGAGTTCGGACCCCTCGAGGTCTTCATCAGAGAAAGTTACTGGGACGCCGAGGCCTTTGGACGGAGGGGCGCCGTGAACTGAGTTGACCTCTCGGACGAAGGCCTTCCGAGAGGAGTTGGAAGAGCCCCCGATTGGACCCCCGTGGATAAGGTGCAGAACACGTTCCTCCTCGAACTCGGGGGTTTCATCTCGTCGCTCGGAGCGCTTATTAGCCCCCCGAGGCGGAGGAGTGGTGCGATCTCTCCGATCATTTGTCTTCACAAACTTAGCCAACTGCCCCCTCTGGATGAGGGCCTCTATTTCGTTCTTCAGCACCCGGCAGTCGTTGGTGTCGTGGCCATGATCCCGGTGGCCGGGGTGTTCATCCTCAGAGCGGGAGGTATAACTCCCTCCTTCTCGACTTCCATCAGGATGGTGGAGACGTTGGTAATGAGAGGAGTAAATTTCTCGAACCTGGGAGGAGGACGGCGCTGACCACTATTATCCTTCTGTAGCTTCTTGGCCCCTTCCTCATCCGTTATCTTTCTCTTCGACCCGGAAGCGGATCCTCCGAAGCCCGGGAAGCACTCGGCTTCCTCTGCCCGAATATATTTCTCGCATCTAAGGAGAAGGTCGACGAAGTTGTGCGGGGGCTTTTTGGCGAGGGACGACCGAAGGTTAGAGTTGAGGACGTTGGATTGGAATGCGATGGTCTCCACAGACTGGTCGAGGGAGGCGATGGACCTGACCTCCGCAGTAAATCTCCTCACATAGTCCCTCAACTTCTCTCCCCTCTCCTGTTGGAGGTGGAGTAGAGAGAGGCTGGTATTCTCCGTTCGTCTGCTGCTCACAAAGTGGGTTATGAAAAGCGTTTCGAACTGCTCAAAAGAGAAGATGGAAGAGGGAGCGAGCCGGGAGTACCATTCCCGTGCCGAACCCTTGAGAGTGGCTGGGAAGGTTTTGCAAAGCATGGCGTCGGAAGCTTGGTGGATTAGCATCAAGGTCTTGAAGCTCTCGACATGATCAACCGGGTCCGACTCCCCTGAGTACATTTCAAACTGCGGAGGCTTGAAACCCTCGGGATGGGAGCCTCCATGATAGTCCGAGAGAAGGGGGGTCTGCTGGGGTGGACGGTCCTTCCTCTCGACTCCTCCTCCTTGTCCATTCGACCGATGCGCCTCTCCATCTCGTGGAGACGACGGTAGAGGGCATCGTCCCTCCGGTGGTAGTCAAACAATCCCCTGGACTCGTCTTCATAGGAAGGGGAGCGGGGACTACGGCGTCGATAGTCTTGGGATCGGCGAGGACTATGAGGGTGTTGCTGGTGACTAGGAGCCGGGGGAGGACTTATGGATCGGTGGCGAGGACTTGGGACCCGTGGGGGTGTTGGAACCTTTTGGGCATTATTGTTGTTGTGGCGAAGGTTGATGGCCTGCAACACTGTTGCCTGGAATTGTTGGAACTCGGCACGAGTGATGGGTGCCTCATCATTCCTCGGATGATGTCGACCAGCAGGGGAATGTGGCCTCCTCCTACAACGCTTGGGAGATTCCCCCCGTCCTCTTCGGTCCGGAGACCTCCTGCCATCTCGGCGATGAGGAGATCGCTCACCTTGATGTTGGCGGGAGACTCCCTCTCGGGCCCGCTTCTCATCTAGGCAGTTGCGCAGGTCCTCATCCTTCTGCCGATTTAGAACGGTGTTGCGGAGGTCGGAAGCTCGGGGATTATGGGAGGCCATAGAATCCGAGGAGGCATTGTGTACTGACACATGGTCTGGGTGGAGAGGTTGCTTCTGCCTCTGCTGGTTCTGACTAGTGGGACCATTAGGGGGTTGTTGATTCAGAAGAGGGGGCTGGCCCTGTTGGAAATGGTCTTGGACCGGGGGAGGAAGTTGTTCGGGCTGCGGAGCAGGATGCACGGGGACTTCTTCTTGTTGATCGGTGGGGTTGGGTCCACGGTTGGAGCCCCTAGACCTGACCTTTCTGGGAGGCATGTCTGGAGAAGAGCTAGTCGAGGGGAAGAGGAGAGGCTGCTATTCGTATGGTTTCCCACAGACGGCGCTAATCTGTTACCGCTGAATCTGGTGTGGGGGTAAACAGATGAGATTTGTGAGTTCGTGGAAAAACCTGAATAGCGGATCCAAGCCTGTTCGTCAGAATTGGGCTGCTGACTCCCGCCGCTCACCTGCAAGGAAGTGCGATACACCGGGGTTGATCCCGGCGATGCACCCTCCGACGCTCTTGTCAGTAACCAGTAATGATTAAGAAAGAGCTTAAGTTGGCAAAAGAGTGATCACCTGGTCACAGTGGTAGGTAGGAGGTATTTATAGTCGCCATGGGAGTCTGATTAGGGACCTGATTTCCTGTGAAACCGTTAGGAGTAAAATCCTTATAATTATTTTAGGAAACTGATCCCTGATTCCCGGTGAGAGGATAACTGCAAATCAGGCCCGTTGATTTAGTCAAATCAGTGACCCTGATCTCCTCTTGCTGGTCTGGGTTTGTCTTAGGTCGGGACCCGTACCCAGCTGGAGTGGATCTGTTTCGCGGGTTATTGGATCTGTGAAGGGGAGATCCAGTGCCCGCTTCGGGTCCATCTATATGCGAAATTACCGTTTTACCCCTGAGCTTCAAGATTCGTTCCCAATCTGGACGGTTCCGATTTAACCCCATTTTTAGCCATGTCAGTAATGTTTCATTGTATGTACTGGAAAAGTTTTAAACATTCATGAGTTCCATCTATTTGCTTCAAGGAATTGAAGAAACGGGATTTTACCACTCCTTTTATTTATTTTTCCCGCCATTGATACTTGAGAGAAAATAACAGGCGTAGGAATGAGTAGGCTGTATGTGATGTTTTATTGCATTTGTCCTTTGCCTGATAGTATTTGTTGCATGTAGTGGTTGATTCAACTTGTGTAAACTACTGGCTGAAGTTATAGTGACTTCATAGTAGTGGTTTGAAGAATTTGGGACGCGACCCAATAAATAATCTGAACTTTGTGTGATCGTTTTCATTTTTGTCTTATGATTGTTAATGTATGTATGTATAGTTGATGCAGTTTGTTTTTGGGGGTGTGGCTGCAATAGGTGTGAGTTCTTGTAATTTGTATAGTGAGAGTTATGGTACTAGCCCCAGCCCGACCCTCGGCGGGGGAGTTGGCTTGGGGGTAGCAGGAGTGAGGTAGGGACCGGGTGCTCGGCTCGGATCTAGCAGCTCGGGTCGGATTGAAGGGCTCGGCTAGGACCTGGGTACCTGCACACTGCTTAAAAACACCGGGAGAAGTCCCGGCGACCGGCCTTCCGACGATCTGGTCAGTTACTTGGAAAAGAAACAGTAGCTAGGGTTCAGGGGTAGAAAATTTGATTACCTTTGAATGAAGGAGGGGGTCTGGTATTTATATACAGAAGCAAACGGGTCTGGGACCTGACCGGGCCGGGTCGAACCCGTTTGTCTGCGGGCCTGAGGCGGGAACGGCCCGTTGTACTTCTGTTGACTTGATGATCAGGGAAGAGCAGGTTTTGAGGAGATCTGATGGCCCAGGAGGGGCCACGTCATCTAACCCATATCAGGAGCCCTCCACTCCTGGAGGGCTGGGTCATCCAGCCATGGAGGAGTGATTAGTCTCTGTAGGAAGACTAGAGTGGTGTGTACGATGAAAAAGGTGGTTCGTATCTTACTGGGGAAGCCAGCGAGGTAGGATGAGAGGATCTCTTTGAAGGTATGAAGGGGCGTTTGAGAGCCGAAAACAGGGGATCACGAGTCGAGCATCGAGCATCGAGCGTCGCGCCCCTATGTGATCGGACGCCGAGGTCTGCTGCCGAGCGTCTAGCATCGGGGACCGAGCCCTCATGAGCTCAGGTATCGAGGCTTGACGTAGGAGCCAAGCATGGCTCGGGGTTGCCACCGAACGTCGAGCACTAGTGCTTGTTGGAAAAGCTATGGGGGGCGTCGAGAGCCGAAAATAGGGGGTCGATTAGCCGAACATCGAGGGTCGGGAGACAAGCCCCCTCCTTGTGGTGAAAGCTAGGGGTGGCTCGAGGTTACCACCGAGCGCTGAGACCCTATACTTGTTGGAAAAGCTATGGGGGCGTCGATAGCCGAAAAGTAGGGGGGTCGCTTCGCCGAGCGTCGAAGGTCGGAAGACGAGCCCCTTGCTTGCGGTGAAAGCTAGGGGTGGCTCGAGGTTACCACCGAGCGCCGAGCCCCCATGCTTGTTGGGAAAACTATGGGGGCGTCGAGCGCCGAAAAGTAGGGGGGTCGCTTCACTGAGCATCGAGGGTTGGGAGACGAGCCCTCCTGCTTGCTGTGAAAGCTAGGGGTGGCTCGAAGTTACCACCGAGCGTTGAGCCCCCATGCTTGTTGGAAAAGCTAGGGGGCGTCGAGAGCCGAAAAGTAGGGGAGTCGCTTTGCCGAGCGTCGAGGGTCGGGAGACGAGCCCCCCTGTTTGCGGTGAAAAGCTAGGGGTGGCTCGAGGTTACCACCGAGCGCCGAGCCCCCATTCTTGTTAGAAAAGCTATGGGGGCGTCGAGAGTCGAAAAGTACGGGGGTCGCTTCGCCGAGCGTCGAGGGTCGGGAGAAGAGCCCCCATGTTTGCGGTGCAAAGCTAGGAGTGGTTCGAGATTACCACTGAGCGCCGAGCCCCCATGCTTGTTGAAAAAGCTATGTGGTGGCTCGGATTCACTACTGAGCGCCGAACATCCTTACTTTCTGTGAAATTCTAGGCGATGTCTCGAGGTTACAACCGAGCGTCGAGCCCCCAAAGATTTGTTGGAAAAGCTCTGGTATGGCTCGAGGTTACAACCGAGCTCCGAGCCTCTAAGACTTGTTTGGAAAAGTTCTGGTGTGGCTCGAGGTTACAACGAGCTCCAAGCCCCAAAACCTGTTGAAAAAGCTTTGGTATGGCTCGAGGTTACAACCGAGCTCCGAGCCCCAAAACTTGTTGGGAAAGCTTTGGTGTGGCTCTGATTCACTACCGAGCACCGAGCATCCTCATTGCCTGTGGGAAGCTAGGCGGTGGCTCGAGATTATAACCGAGCTCCGAGCACCAAAACTTGTTAGAAAAGCTGTGGTATGGCTAGAGGTTACAAACGATCTCTGAGCCCCAAAACTTGTTGGAAAAGTTCTGGTGTGGCTCGAGAATACAACCAAGCTCCGAGCACCAAAACTTGTTGGAAAAGCTGTGGTATGGCTCGAGGTTACAACCGAGCTTCGAGCCCCAAAACTTGTTGGAAAAGTTCTGGTGTGGCTCGAGGTTACAACCGAGCTCCGAGCTCCAAAATTTGTTAGAAAAGCTGTGGTATGGCTCGAGGTTACAACCGAGGCTCCGAGTCCCAAAACTTGTTGGAAAAGTTCTATTATGGCTCGATGTTACAACCGAGTTTCGAGCCCCAAAACTTGTTGGAAAAGCTTTGGTATGGCTCGAGATTACAACCAAGCTCCGAGCCTCAAAACTTGTTAGGAAAGATTTGGTGTGGCTCGAGGTTACAACCTAGCTCCGACCACCAAAACTTGTTGGAAAAGCTGTGGTATGGCTCGAGGTTACAACCGAGCTTCGAGCCCCAAAACTTGTTGAAAAAGTTCTTGTGTGGCTCGAGGTTACAACCGAGCTCCGAGCTCCAAAATTTGTTAGAAAAGCTGTGGTATGGCTCGAGGTTACAACCGAGCTCCGAGTGCCAAAACTCGTTGGAAAAGTTCTATTATGGCTCGAGGTTACAACCGAGTTCCGAGCCCCAAAACTTGTTGAAAAAGCTTTGGTATGGCTCGAGATTACAACCGAGCTCCGAGCCCCAAAACTTGTTGGAAAAGATTTGGTGTGGCTCGAATTCACTACCGAGCGCCGATCGTCCTGATTGCCTGTGGGAAGCTAGGCGACTGCTCAAGATTATAACTGGGCTCCGAGCGTCCTCATTGCCTGTAGGAAGCTAGGCGATGGCTCGAGATTATAACTGAGCTTCGAGCCCCAAAACTTGTTGGAAAAGTTTTTGTGTGGCTTGAGGTTACAACCGAGCTTCGAGCCTCAAAACTTGTTGGAAAAGTTCTTGTATGGCTCGAGGTTACAACCGAGTTGCGAGCCCCAAAATTTGTTGGAAAAGTTCTGCTATGTTTCGAGGTTACAACCGAGCTCCGAGCCCCAAAACTTGTTAGAAAAGCTTTGGTGTGGCTCGGATTCACTACCGAGCGCCGAGCGTCCTCATTGTCTGTAGGAAGCTAGGCGATGGCTCAAGATTATAACCGAGCTCTGAGCCCTAAAACTTGTTGGAAAAGCTCTGATATGGCTCGAGGTTACAATCGAGCTCCGAACCCCAAAACTTATTAGAAAAGTTTTGGTAACGGACTGGCTGAACTTGCTCCTTTGTCGTGGAAGGAAGGGGGAGTAGTGGTAATGAAGAAAGTGTAGTACTTGAGCCGTTGCTATGGGACATCGAGCAACAGTACCAGCTGACAAGGTCGAGGGTAAAATCGGAATTTTACGTGCTAGGCTGACGTCATGGGGGTGAAAATCGAGGTTTTTGAGATCCTAGTGGCCATTAGATCTTGATGATCAAGATTGGATGGTGAGGATCCTTTTGCGGAATTCGAGGAGTCTTTCCCCTCTATAAGTTCCGCACCCCTCCCATTTCTCCACTTCGTACTCTCTCTCTTCATAACAGGAATTTTCCTCTTGTTTGCTGTTGGTGACAACTTTTACGGTGACCCTCCCTTTTTTCGGTAATCAGTTAGTACTTTGTTTCCTTATGTCGCGCTCTCAGTTCGGTTCCGAGGTGAGCACTTCGGGTCGCGGTATTGTGGAGGTCGAGTCACAGTCGATGTCTTGGTCCCTGGACGACCTTACTTCGGAGGAGGAAGAACAATCGGATATGGGGTCGGGGAGCACGAGTGATGTGGTTCTTAACGTGGCCCCTTTGCATAGTCGTATGCCAGAAGAGGGGACGTCGGGGGAGGAGACTGAGGAGGGGTCCGAGGAGGAGCTTGCCAAGGAAGAGGGCGATCAGGAGGGGGGCGAAGAAGGAATCGAGGTAGAGGGTGACTAGGAGGGCAGTGAAGGAGGACCCGAGGGAGTGGTAGGGGAGGAAGAAACAGGGTCTCCCCCTTCTGCCCCCGTTGTCGACTCCATCTCCAGAGAGGAAGATTCGCCCCCGTAGGAGGAAAAGAAAGTGGATTCGGCCGGACAGTCTGAGCGGACGAGATCGGAGAAGGACTTGCAGATCCTCCTCCGTCTAATAGAACCTAGGATCAATCAGGATGTATCCTGACGACGTTGAGGAACTTGTCCAATTTACTACGGGGGAGCATGCATCAGATCGGACCATGATAAAGATGGACAGTGTCCAGTGTACGCTGAAGGCGGCTTACTTTATTTCTCAGGAGTTCGAGCTGCTGATTCCGAGCCTTGGTCTTCGTCCAACTATTGAGTTGGAGAAGAGCTTCTGTATGTTCCCTGAGGATGCTTTCGTCTCGGGATTGAGGTTTCCACTGACCCGTTTATCAAGAGGGTGTTGAGGTGGGGGGAGCTGAGTCCGATGCAGTACGGCCCCAACTCGTGGAAGCATCTGGTCTGCTTCATCCTAAAGTGCCAGGAGAAGGGGGTCAAGCTGAGGCTAAAGTATTTTCGCGCCATTTTGGGGGTGAGCTCGGTCAGAGATATGGAGGGGATCTTCTACATGTCGCCACGCCCCCACGAGAGGGTGATGCACGATCACCCGGACTCGATAAAGGCATGGAAGGAGAAGTACCTCGTTGTCTGGAGCAAGACGCCTTGGGAAATCCCCACAGTCTGGAATTTTTACAAGTCGAACCATAAACCGCCAAGGCGGAGGGACTTGACGGAAAAAGAATGGGCTGAAGTGGATAAGATTGTAGAAGGGCATAGCATCGGTTGGTCGCGCGTCACAGAGTTACATCTGGCCCGAACCGGACTGAGCCCAGTGCCTCCATGTATGTTTTTGTTTCTTCTTTGCTTAATTTTCTGCCTTCGTGTTAACATTTTTCTTTTCCTTTAGCAATGGATGTGAAGAGCCTCGATATGAGGAATTCCCTCTTGGCCTTGGCCGCGAGGAGAAGAGCTGAGAGGGAGAAGGCTGCTATGGAGAAGGCTGCGCCGGCAGCAGGGTCTACCCAGGGGGCAGCCGAAGGACCTTCGGAGCGGCCTTCGAAGAAGTCGAAGAGAAGCCACCCATCTAGGGAGCTGAAGGAGTCGGAGCCGAGCACCAGTAGTAAGAAGGTGGCAGAGGTTCTGAAGGTAGGGACCCCAGCACTTCGCCCCGACACCCAGGACATGGTGGGCAGAAGGGGTCTAAGGCCGTTCGCCTCGGATTGGGCAGTTAAGGAGGGCAACACCGTGACAGAGGTCCCGATCGCGATGGAGGTGGCGGAGAAGCTCGTCACGGAGCGTGACCGGATGACTCTGGCGACGGAGACGTCCGAGACGGCCTACATGAAGTGGGCTTAGGCGCAGGTCGCGGTAAGTATTTGTTAGTTATCTACTTTGTGCTTAGTATTTATGAGTTTTGCGTCTAACTCAATTCTCCTCGGCTAGGCGCTACTGCACGGAGCACATCTAAGGAAGTGCCTGGAGAAGGAGGTTCAGCTCGAGAAGAGGAATGCCGAGCGGTACATTCGAAAGGGGAAGAAGCTGAAGGACGAGCTAACGGTGGCTCAGGGAGCTCATGCGCTCCTCCAAGCAGAGATGGCTACTCTGCAGGATCAGCATGCGCGCGAGATCGCGGTAGTTCTTTCAGTGGCGAAGTTGGCATATGAAGAGCTGTCCTCTGCGGATGAGCTGATCCAAGCTCAAGACGACGCCTACGACTGGGCCAAAGAGCACTTCCTGCATCTCTACCCGGAGGCCAAGATCGACCACCTAAACTATGGGTGGGCGCTTCCCGTGCTTCCATCGATCCCCGGGGGCAAAGAAGACGAGGCTCCGAAGGACCTTCGTCGGGAGGGGGAGGCAGGGGGTGAATCGGCTGCCGAAGATGTGCCAAAGTAGTGTAGGTGTAACCCCTATTTTCCATTTCTTGTATATTGGGTATATTTCTTTTTCCGTGTATTTGCTATATTTAAAAATTTCTATAACTTTCTTTTCGCTTTCAATTCTTTTTCAACAATTATTACTTTTTTAATTGATCAAATTTTAACAAAATATTATTCTGGTTTCTAAGAAATTTATATTTCTTTTCAGTATTCGAAAATTTTATTTCGTACAACGGTGTATTGAATTTTATTTTATATATCTATTTGATCGACTGCTTATTATATATTATTACTGGTTAGATTATTTTAATAATTCTGTTAAACTCGATTTCTGGATATATTGTTATTATTACCTTTGATTTCGTATTAAAAACCCATCTCTACTTGTTAATTTCATTTGTAGCCATTTTAAAATGAATTATAAATTGTAATTAAATATTATTACATAAAATTCTATTTTATTAGTTATTGCATTTTTCTTATTGGATTTTAAACCCAAGAAAACCCATTAGCAGACCCATCCACACCCTAATACACCATATCCATTACCCTATACCCATTAACTCTAAATTACCCATTATAGTTATCCATACCCATTAAATAAAACCCCAACACAATTACCCTATTCTGTTTAACCCAACCCATTTATACTTTAAAAACCCATTAACCCATTTCCCAAACCCGATCCCCACCTTCATCCCCTAACCCTAATACCCCTGCTATATAACCCCACCCCAGCCGTTTCGTCTCCCCATCCTGTGTTTCACCCCCCCGTCGTAAACCCCTTCAGCTGCCTTCCACTTTCTTCCCCGTCACCTTATCTCCCGTTCTCTCCCCGGTGTCGACCTCCGTAGCAAGCCAGCACCAACCCCCTGGTCGACCTCTCCTCTCCCTTCTCCCCTACCTTTGCTCTTCACCTTCGTAAAACCCATCTCCGCGCCTCCTGTGCCGACCGCTGTGCTCCCTGGTTCCCCCTTCTGCCGCGATGCCCTCCTCAGCCTCGCAGCACCACCAGGCCGAGACTCCCTCCCCCGCTCCTCGCTTGCCACTCTATCACTCTCCCGGTGCTCCCTGCTCGCGGCGCCTGGCGACTGCAGCTGTTCCCTACCCTTTTCCTCGCGACTGCAGGCCGCCAGCAACTCAGGCTAGCCTCCCTACCACCTCGTCGACGCGCCACAGCGAGCTTCCCTCGTTGCACTCCATCCCCGGCAACCCTGCACCGCCACCTCAGTCAGCCAGGAGCTCCCCTGACCCCCTTGGTCCCTCACCATCGCTCTCTTTCTGGTGCGGCGACATCATCTGCAATAGATCAGCCAGTGAGTGTTTTGTTCTTCAAGTTGGTCTTGATCATGTTTTGTATGTGAGCCGTCCGATCGATTTGATCTTCTTGATCATCTTGATGATCATGTTCCTTGGTCTTGATCATGGCCTTGGATGTGGGTCATCCGTTCTCCTTTGATCATCATCATCTTGATCATCACCATCGGGGTGATCTTGGCCATTTGATCGCGATCATTGTCAACTTCATCATCACCTTGATCTGGACCGTCCGATCTTGTTGATCTTGATCTCATCCGTGCCGATCCGCCCGATCGTTGTTTGATCATCTTGATCTTGATCGACATCGAGATCCGTGCTTTGTGTTCATGATGGTTCGTGATCCGTTCGTTGATCATGTGTTCGTGATTGGTTCGTGTGTTCATTCGATCCGTTTGTTGTGTTCATGCCCCGGAAATCTGTTCCTGTTATTCTTACTTGGAGTCGTTTCGTCATCGGTTAAGGCAAGTAACTTGTACTCAAATTCCTTTGTATGATACAAGTCATAAATATCGCTTGTAGTGTAGTTAGGTTCTAGAGATAATTCGTATGTGAAATCCCTTGTTGATATTGCCTCTATAGTGATTTGAACATAGTTGCCTCACGACACAAAATTTGACATGAAACAACTTAGGTTTTGCCCATTCTTGATATGATGTTTATGTGAATAAATTATGAGAACTCGTGTGCTTGTGAGATCCATGTGAGATACTTGCTATGGACAGGTTGTATACCCTATTTCATGATGTTTGGACACTTAGTAGACTCGATTTCATGTTTGGTTGTGTTTGGATCAAGTTTCGTTGTATCTATGTTGATTTTGGTTGTTGAGGAAATTTTGGATTTTGCCGATAATCTGTCTTGATCAGTAATTTAGACCATATTAAGGTTAGTATCTTAATTTCAGTATAAAACATGATTTGTAGAGAAATTCGTCTGCTTTCTAACCCCTCTGACCTTGGTTGATTTCTTTTCCTTATGTGTGAGATATGACTTTTACTACAGAGGTGTTGTTCATTTCCAGATTTCGTTCTTGATGATTTTGATGACTAAATTATTTTGACACTTGTGCTACATATATTATGTTGATCCAAAATTTTGGTCAGTATTTCTATATCTAATTAGGGATTATCCAAAATTTTGGTAGATTTTATTGATGCGTTTTATATGCCGTTTCATTCTTATTTATGAAAGCTATACCTGCTGTATTTTGCTCGTTGTCCTGTAAAAAGTCGTATTTTCACCATATTTCTTTCCACTGTATGAAAAATATTTATGAAATATGAAAGTTAGATTATTTTGTCTATTTTCATCTCCTTTTGGCAGATTTGGATTTCGTTTCACGGTTTGCGAGATATTACAGTTTTCGTACAGCAGTGTTGGGAATTCCAGATTTGCCAAACTATCGTTTCTTGAGGTTTTTCTAATTTTTGATAGCTAATCTAATCGTACTGGAAAATTATGAAACTTTATATTCTGATACTGGACATATAGGGGAATACCACAGATTTTTCCTCGAATTTATTACGATGTTTTGATGCTATTTTCCTGACGATAAATTCAATTTCCTGATTTCTGGCTGAACGTGTTTTCTGGATTCAATTCAATTTGGAGTTATGTTTTTGTGAATTACTATATGATTTATTTATGCTCGCTGGATTCAGTTAGGAGTCTATTTTCTAGACGTTTCGACGGATTCAGATTTACATGTTTGTAACACTGGAAATCACTATTTTACTACAGTATGGTGTTGTTGTCCTGAACTAGAGATTTGACTATTTTATTCTTTTATGAACTATCTTGCACTCGTACATGTTTATCTTGCAATTTAAACTTGCCACATGATCATGCCATGTTATTCATGATGTATTTTGCACACCTACATGCTTCTTTGACATTAATAATAAATAACCAAGCCGGGATTTAAGGAAAAGATCTAATAGTGGATAATTCATAAACGTGTACTCGGAAGGAGATCCACTGATCCTACGTAATGACTTGAGACATAATACTTGACACGTGATTACTTGACACTTGCACACAAGACACGTTACTTGCCACTTGCACAACTTGACACGTGATTACATGATACATGATACATGATACTTGGAGCTTGGAGCTCGATTAGTTGACTTGTCCCTAAGTACATTGCCCTCTATGGCCCACTATGGAATCTAAAGCGAAACTGTTTGTTGTAGCAACCATGTTAGGTGGGCTGCATGAAGTTCTACCTAGATAGTAATCACTACAAGACTTGATACATGATACTTGAACATGATACTAGAACATGACCCTTGAACATGATACATGCTTACACTACAAGAAAAACCCTTTTTCGCAACAAGGTTTTGGCAACGACTTTTTACTCGTTGTGAAAATTAGTTACGGCAACGCGAAAGTTGTTGCTAAAAATAAAATAAAATTTTCCTCATCCAAAATGTCTTGCGTGGGCCTTTGCAAATCTCCCCGCCAGATTGTGTAAATTGGAAACGATAAATGTCGTTGCGTATATTTCCTTATATCTACTGCAACGGCAGAATTGTTGCCAAAAATATAAAAAAATAAAAATAAATAACAATTTTAATAAACCTCTTATATCTCCTTTTTAATAAACAATCTACCCCCCCTCTCTCTCTACTTTTGTTTTCTTTTTTCCCCAAACAAAAACCCTCCCCGCTCCTCTTCGATCAGGAAAAAGAAAAAACAAAAAAACTAGGGCATCAAAAAGCAATGTCGAAACTCAGTTCCATGCTCAACGCTGCCCTAAAATCTAGGGTTTCACCTCTCGTCCCCTTCCAATCCCTCTCACTCCTTCGATTCTCCACCGAAGGAGTTGCGTCGCCGCCGCCGCAGCAAGGTCCCCCCGTCGATCCCTTCTACCAAGATTCCGACGGTATCCACTCATCCCACTTAGGGTTAGGGTTTTCAAAATGATCATTCATTTCTCATGTGGTTGTTGCTTCGAATCATTCATTTATCCTTTAAATTTTAGTTTCACTTATTTTTTGTATTTCTACTGTATGTAATTAAAAAAAAGTTGTTTAAGTTAATTAGCGCAATGTAGAAGAGTTTAGAGGGCACTAAAGAGTCTCTTTTGAATAAAAAATTTAGATATAGGAATTAGGGGTGATGGAAGCTTATTGATCAGTTGGCTTGTGTTTGGTTTAAAGGAAATTGGAAGAAAGAAAGAAAATGAATTGAAGGCAGAGAAGAGGAAAGGCAAGTAAATTCTGCGGGAAAAAAAAACATTTGGTGTAAGAAAGTGAGTTTAGAAAAAAAAATAGAATTGGTGAGGTAAATTTAACCAATAGGTAAAAGAGTCTGTAAGGTAAATCACATGCTCGGGGGGGGGGGGGGGGGGGAGGTATGATGTATTCAGATGAACCTTTTCATGTCAAGGGAGGTGCGAAGAAATACTATTTTGTGATTATTTAGATGTATTATCAGTGTATGTAAGACTTTGACAATATAGGCATATTATAGTACACTTCTAGTGAGATGTCTTGCTTTTAAAAATTGAAATATGTTGAAGCCTCACTGTAGTAGTAGTAGTAGTAGTAGTAGTAGTGGACCAAGGAGATACTTTGCTTCTGCCTACTTTAGCCCTTGGGCTGCTTTATGGCGCAAAAGCTTGTTCTTTCTGCTTTTTTAACAGTTGGAAGAGGGATTAAGCACCATTTACTTGTTTCAAGGGCCTTGTTGCGTATGATATGGACAACCTAAGTTGTTATTCATTCAAAGGGGTGCCCTTACTTCCTTGTCCTCATCCATACTCATAGCGGTGACCGACAATTGCACTGCCCAGTTAAGACTCCACAAGAATGATGACTTCGGCGGAAAACCAACTGAGATAGTTTGGATAACAGAACCATTTAGGAAGTGTAGTAAGATACTAGGAGCCACACATTATTATCAATTTCCCACAGTTTATTACTACCCTTAACTTGAGTTTTGTTTCGGTCAATATTGTTTATTAAGATTTGTTTCGATTTTCATCTTTCGAATTGTTTTAACTTATATGTTTTAGTTGATTTTGTAATCAGGTGTTGTCTATGGAAGGGTGTGTGGTATTTCAAGAAATACACTGAAGACTGATATTATGAATCTCTTTGAGGAGTGCAACTTATCTAAGGATGATATCAAAGTTAAATACAACCTATCCTTCAATCCGATTGGCATGTATGTTCAATCTATTTCTATCTTGCCATATTATTTATATTTGTGTTTTGAATTATTCTCCAAAGCATAACAAGAAAATCAAACTATATATGCTTGTGTGGACAGTGGGGTATGAAAAAAATTTGAAGGAAAAGGTGGATTGTTGAGGACATTGCTATGCAAGTTTGCTTCTGTAATTTATGATTGTAATATAGGATAAATGGTTGGCGAGTTTATGGTCTCTGTGAATTAGTGAAACTCAATTAAATATATAATGCTAATATATTGGGATTTGTTTAGATTTTATTTGAGAAACACCACAATGGGAGCTTCTTGTTGTAAAAGCCTGTTAAGTTTTATGTGAATTTATCCAGGGCACAACTGCAAGGTAGCTGAACCCTTGCAAAAAGAAAAAAATTAGATTGAAGGTCATTTCATTGGAATGGTAACTGTAGTTCTTATGTAATTTGGTTATGTTATATGGCCACAAGCAGGCCAACAAATTGATAATTTGAATTCTTCTTTTCAAGGAATTATGTAGATATCAGCTATATTTTAACTTTTAAGTCAAGGATGTCATTGCGTCTTATTTGATTAACATTTGATCCTAATCTGTCCACATATTTTTTGAATTATAAAATTTTCCATGTAAAAAATACCTCTAGAACTTGAGATCAAAGGAAATATTTTTTATAAAAATATGGTGTTTAAAGGTTGAAAATTGAGTGCTTGGAGTATGCGTGCCTTGTGTTAGTGGTCATCCTTTTCCATCAACTTTTCAGTGGTCATGAGATCTTATTGCAACACTAAGTTTTGATATGTTCACTAGATTCTTTTTTTCATCTTAACCCTGAAGATGAAGAAAGTTTTTTCATAATCTATTTTCAGTGTCCATTCAATTGATCTTTTGAATGTCAAAGTGCATGTATAATTTGATATAGTATGATGTTACTCACTGTTCTTTTATAAGTTAGATGTTTGACCTTTTTTCTTAGATGGTACACTTCTTTTATAATCTCAGGAAAGCTGGAATCTATGCTTTTTTGTTGTGATACACTTCGAATTTTGTCTGTACTCTTGGTATGTGAATTTTGTATGACGAGACTTGATATGGTCAGTTATAAGAAATTCAGTTGTATATGGTTTCTCTGTTTCTTTCCTCATTTTTGATTCTTCTAATCAGTCCATGGTATAAACTTTGCAGGTACTATATGTCTGTTTAGCTTTATGATTTACATTTAAGGCTCTGCTAGTTAGTTTGCATATTAAATTTCCTGATCCAACAAGTTCTTTTGCAAAATCTGGAGCCAGTTGCTGAATATTTTTCTTCACCCAGCTTCATGAATGTGGGTTGCAGAGTTGCATCTGCGTTACACATTGTTGATTTCATTGGCAACATAAAATTTCATGATTACTGTTTATCTGATTATTACTTTGTTTAGCACTGGGCTTATAAAAGTATACAATTTTTGGCTTCTCAAAATTTCCATCTTCTTTGTCTCGTTGTCTGCCTTTAGCTTATAAATGGTTGCTTAAGCTGTTGCTTTTCATACCCCACTGTTGCTTAAGCAAAATATTTTTATGCTTCCTAGTTTTAGTATTGAGTTGAATAGAGTTGTTAGTGAGCCAAGGAGTGCTGGAGTTATTGGTGATAGAGGATCATTCTCCAGAAAAAATAAGTAATACTGCTTTTCTATATCTTTTCTGCTAAATTGTTTCAAACTATTTTTTCAGCCCGAATACGTGTTTAATTATTGGAAAAGTTGATTCTAGGAGCTGTGTGCTTAGAAGTATTGCTATTTTTGAATATATGTATACGAAGTATTGCTAATTAGCTGAGCCTGTATGCATTCTATAATTTTGTATTTCTAAGAAAAATGGTGCATGCAGAGCTTTCAGAATTAGTTGTAATAAACTCAAGAAAGAACAACAAGACAAATTGAACAACAAAAGGAAGATATGCAGCGTGCAATGGATGCAATGAAACAAGAACTGTTGGCACAACTTACAAATAGATTTGCACGAAATTCTTCAAATGATCAAGGTATTCAATGCTGACAATAAGTTCATGGTTTGTGGCTATGTTTTAAATGGTTTTCTAATATTTTGATCTTATACTTGTTTGATTTATTCATTTCCTTTAAATTTGATGCAGGATGTTGATATTAGACAAGTTTTTTTTGCAAGTACTTGGAGGAAGCTAAATGTATATGCAATGCTATTTTGATCTATTAGAAAACATGGTTAAACTTATTATGTACAATGGAAATGATTATGAGATACTTAGATATCTTTTTGAGAAGTTGATGGTTGTAATATTTTGGGCCTTGCTTCTTATATGACATAAATGTAATATGTTGGACAAGTTTAATATTATAGTTTTTGGAATGATGTTGGCTTTTAATGTTTTTGAAGTGTATGCTAGTTTTAGGACAGGGCTGATGCAACGACAATATATAATTTGTCTCGAAAAGAATTAAACTTTCGTAACGACAATTGGTAGCTTTAGCAACGACTATAGTTGTTACCAAAATACAAGTAATGCAAAGCAATAATAAAATAATTGCAAAACAGTCGAGTTTTGTCAACGACAGTAGTCGTTGCCAAAATAGAAATAATGTAAGGCAACGACAATAATTCATTGCAAAAAAATATCTTTAGCAACGACATGAGTCGTTGCCAAATATATGAAGTATGTTTGGCAACGACAAAGGTTGTTGCGATTGATTTTATACCATAGCACGGGTGGAATTAGGTATGGCAACGACAAAATATATTGCAACGGCAATGTCGTTGCGAAAAAATCTATGTTTGGCAACGACAGCAAGTCGTAGTCAAAATCTTTCGCGACGCCCGGACGCGCAACGACCTTGCAACGACAAATGTCGTTGCCAAAAATATTTTTCGCAACGACAAACGAGTTTTAGCAACGACATTTGGCGTTGCGAAAAAGGGTTTTTCTTGTAGTGTTACTTAATACATGCTTACTTGATACTTGACTACATGATACAGGAGACGTGATTACTTGACACTTGAAACATGTTTACGTGATACTTGATACTTGATGCTTGTACACATGATACTTGTTCACTTGACACTTGATACATGCTACTTGTACTTGTTTACCTTACAATGCTAGTTATTTATTTTGACATCATGCTTATTCCATTCTATTAGTTAGTTTTTCCATGTACTTGTATCCTGCATTACAAGCGGTCCGTAACTTGCAATTGACGGGTACTTGTTTCTCTTTTTCTCTTTCCTGCAATTGTTAAATTGCAGATTTTGGAGAACAGGTTCCAGACGGTATTGGTGACATGAAGTATTAGTGCTGAATTTTATTATTAGTGCTGAAGTATTAGTGCTTGTATTTGATTATTTGGATTTATTCTTGTATTTGGACAATGTGACCCAAGATATTTGACTTATTCAGACCATGACTATTTGAGATTTATATATTTGGTTTCAAGTATTCTTGTTGGTATTTCGGTTCATATGTGCATGTTGGTTGATACTTTTGCTTCCGACTATAATTATTTTGTGAGATGTTGTAAAGATTCTTGAACAACTTATGGATGATGAAAATCATTCGCTGGGCTTTTGTCGCGTATCCGTATTCCATATTCTCTTTTGGGAATCGGGGTGTGACAGTAGGATTTTTGCTTTCTTTTTGATTTGTACTTGCCTGGTGCCTACTGGCCACCGCTTTTTGTAACAGAATTTTTGAACTTATAAAAACAAAATTTTGGCCGGCCCTATGTGATTAGTTATTTTTTAGCAAGCTTTCTTAGTGAATCGTTGCCTCTCCCCTGTTTTTGCTAGATGAACGAGACTGCCGGGGCCGACCTCAGCTCTGTCGAGGTCCGGCGACTTCGAAATAAGTTAGAGTCCAAGGAGAGTCTGTTGATCCGCTATCGTAAGTAGGCTCGGGACTGAGAAACTGTGGTAGACTATTTTATAAACAAGTCTAAGGAGCTCAGCTTCGAGGCGGCTCGTCTGAAGAAGTCCCTAGCCGATCGCGATTTGGCAGTGCTGTGATGAACTGGGCTCTATCTGATGCTTCCACCAGGTGTCCAACCTCCGAATCCGTTCTTCGCGAGGTCTTTATTGAGAAGGAGAAGGAGATCCAGAGGTTGAAGGTGCTGCTAGGCGTCAGATGACCTCGGCTCGGCTGTCCGGAGCCAGGAGGCCCCACTATCTTAGGCTCCTCACCGAACCTGTATCTGGAGATGGCGAGGCATGCTGACGCGCAGAGCTCAGTCGTAGGGGCATCGACTATGGAAATGCCCAAGTTGGGGAATGAGATTGCCGGAGGGCAGAGCTGTTCTGCCGGGCTTGAGGCGGTTCTTGCGAGCCCTGAGGGTCCGGGGAGAGACCCTTAGGTAGAAGTGGAGGAAGTGTGCTGTAATTTTTTTCAATTGTACCGTAGCTTTTGAGGGTGTTTATGAATAAAATTTGATTTGTCCGACCCTTGTTGACTTAGAAAAATTAGTACGTTGACTGCTCCTAGAACCGGGCTCTGACCCCCTGCTTTGCTCGGGAGCCGAACCGTGTCGTTCTCTGGTAGTACTTAATGGGGGACGTTTTATCTTCTGATAACACTTGATGGGGGACGTTTCATCTTCCATCGTTTGGACTCCCCAATGTCATAAATGCGCCTCACCGGAGGCCTATATAACCCTCACCCCTTCACCAGAAGTTCATCAGAAATTGTCTCACTTCACTGTGAAATTCTGCCACCGGTGACTTTCCTGCCACCCTCTGACAATTCGGGGTTGCGGCTCTGAGGGCCGTTTACCCCGAGTTGTCAGCGGGTGAGAGGTGGGTCGACCCCGGGGGCGGGACTCAGGGTGCTCGCCAAAGGCAAGCGCCCTAAAACTGAATTTTTGACCGAGAGTCCCGGATCGGTGGCTCCTCTGCCACCCTATGACAATTCGGAGTTTCGGCTCCGACCGCCGTTTACCCCGGTTTGTCAGCGAGTGAGAGGTGGGTCGACCCCAGGTTCGGGGCACGGGGCATTTGCCGAAGGCGAGCGCCCTAAATCTTAATGAAAACTTTTGGGTAGGGAGAAGAGCTGGAATTCTGAAGGCCGAGCCCCCGTATCTTGGGAGAGTTGTTGGGTAATGGCTCCGGGGTACTGCAGAGCATGAAGCCCTGTTAGCTTGAGAAAGCTAGGGCATGGCTCGATGTGAGTGCCGATGGTCGGGTTCCCTTAACGTAAGAGAAGAGTTATCCGGTTGTGGCTCAGAGGCACTGCCGAGCGCGAAGCCCTGTTAGCTTGAGAAAGCTAGGGCATGGCTCGAGGTGAGTGCCGAGGGTCGAGCCTCCTTAACGTAAGAGAAGAGTTGTCGGGTTGTGGCTCGGAGGCACTTCCAAGCACGAAGTCCTGTGAGTTTGAGAAAGCTAGGGCGTAGCTCGAGGTGAGTGCCCAGGGTCGAGCCCCCTTAACGTAAGAGAAGAGTTGTCAGGTTGTGGCTCGGAGGCACTTCCAAGTGCGAAGTCCTGTGAGCTTGAAAAAGCTAGGGCATGGCTCGAGGTGAGTGCCCAGGGTCGAGCTCCCTTAACGTAAGAAAAAAGTTGTCGGGTTGTGGCTCGGAGGCACTGCCGAGCGCGAAGCCCTGTTAGCTTGAGAAATCTAGGGTGTGGCTTGTGGTGAGTGCCGAGGATCGAGCCCCCTTAACTTGTTGGAAAAGCTTTGATATGGTTTGAGGTTACAACCGAGCGCCGAGCTCCAAAACTTGTTGGAAAAGCTTTGGTATGGCTCGAGGTTACAACCGAGCGCCGAGCTCCAAAACTTGTTGGACAAGCTTTGGTATAGCTCGAGGTTACAACCGAGCAATGAGTCCCAAAACATGTTGGAAAAGCTTTGGTATGGCTCGAGGTTACAACAGAGCAACGAGCCCCAAAACTTGTTGGAAAAGCTTTGGTATGGCTCGAGGTTACAACCGAGCAACGAGCCCCAAAACTTGTTGGTAAAGCTTGGGTATGGCTCGAGGTGAGTGCCGAGGGTCGAGCCCCCTTAACTTGGCGGAAAAAATTAAAAAAGTGCAGGAGAAAACATAAAGTTACACTTTGTTATTTACAAAAGGGAATAACACGTAAGTGCCGATTACAATAGATCGGTTACATAAGTCTACCCCTCTCCTTCGAGGAACTTAAGTCTAGCTCTGCATTTCAGGGCCTCTTGATCATCCTGCCCCCCAGGTCTGCAAGTCGGTACGTGCCAGGACGGACCACTTCGGAGACCTTGTAAGGGCCCTCCCAATTAGGCGAGAGTTTCCGCTTTCCTCTGGGTCGGAGATCGCGAGCTTTCTGAGCACGAGGTCGCCCTGCTTGATGTCCACTGGACGGACCTTCTTGTTGTAGAATTTCTCGACCTTTTGTTGATATATGCTTCTGCGATGAGGTCTAAATTGGCTCTGAGGTCCGAAGAGTTGTCCTCCTAGCTGAAGGCCATGATCTTGGGTGAGGGGAGGCCGATCTCAAGAGGGATAACAGCCTCAGCGCCGTAGGTGAGGTTGAAGGGGGATTCACCCGTAGGGATCTTCTTAGTTGTTCGGTGCGCCCAGAGTATGCTGGGTAGCTCGTCGACCCATAGCCCCTTGGGCGAATTATCCAGCCGCTTCTTGAGGCCGACTAGGATCTGGCGGTTCGCATTTTTGGCTTGCCCGTTTGACTGGGGGTGGCACACCGATGAGAAGCATTGGCAAACGCCGATGTCTTCGCAGAACTTCCGAAAGTTTGTACCCGCGAACTGGGTCCCGTTATGATGAGTACCTGTGGGATCTTGAATCGGCAGATGATGTTCTTCCAGAAGAATTGTTGAGTCTGATGCTCGGTAATTGTGGCTAGAGGTTCGGCCTCATTCCACTTTATGAAGTAGTTGATGGCTACCACAAGAAATTTCCTTTGACCCGTCACTTGTGGGAAGGGGCCGACCAGGTCCATCCCCTACATAGCGAAAGGGGTCGGGCTGGATAAGGATCAGAGGTTGGCCTGGGGCAACCTCTTCCGACGAGACCCTTCAGAATGATGCCTGCAGAATGATGCCTGCTCCCACTATACAAAATTATTGGGACCCTTCAGAATGATGCCTGCTCTGCTTCCTCCCTCACAGGACGATCCGTCGACATAAACCTCCCACATCGGGTCTGCTTCCTGGATGTCGGACGGCTCGGAAATAGTGCATTCCGTGATGAATTCGGCGAGGGCCTGCCCCTTGATGGCTGTCCTGGGTTGGTAGCTGATGTCGTACTAACTCAGCTCGATCAACCACTTGACCAAACGGCCGGAAGTCTCAGGCTTGTAAAGGACGTCTTTGAGGGGCTGGTCCATGAGGACCTGAATGGAGTGTGCTTGGAAATAAGGGCGAAGCTTTCGTGCGTCCATCATAAGTGCGTAGGCTATCTTCTCCATTTTAGCATACCTCATCTCTAGGGGTGGGCTCGGTACGGTACCAGACTCTTTTGACATTGTACCTTTACCATACCAAACTAGTTCGGTTTGAAAATATGCAAACCGTTACCAACCAAAAGTTTGGTATACCGAAACTTCGGTATACCGACTACTTCGGTTGGTACGATTCGGTATTGGTGTTATACCATATTCGGTCCTCACCTCTCACTTTTGAAAATATTCCTTTCCCAGTTCAAATGGACAGACTCACTCACTACTTGATGTCAGGTACAGAAACTGCAGTCTGTAAATGAATCCTAAGAACCTAACGATCCATGAGAATCTTATGTATGGTCTCCTGCCAACCAAAGTGGCACAGCTGGGAAATGGCTGGCAAAAGATGTATGTCGAAAATGATATTTGATATATTGTTAATAGTTCACATGAAAGCAACTACTTAAAAAACCTGATAACAAAAGCATTTAAGAAAGGGAAGCCTTTCCGAAAAAGCAGTCTACGACAGTAATTTGTTGCCTGCAAAAAAATATCGTTTACAAGAGACTGTCACAATAACCTTTACAGGGAAACACACACATAATGCTCTTACAGACAAGGAAATCGACAGTATCGCCTTCCGAGAACTGCACAAGTCACTTGACTCAACTTCCATGTAACTCTTAAGAAATTAATGTGTACAGTTTTTAAGGTAAAGCAAAACTAATTACAAGAAAATAAGGACTAAGAAATCAGAAATTTTAGTTACAAAAATTAGGAGAGAAAGATGCATATTTTTTAATCTGGCTAGGGAGTACCCATTATCAAGTCAAATCTTCTTTTACATATACTACGACATATTTGTTTACTCATTTGTAAATAGTTAATTTATAAATCTTTTTTGTGAAGACTAATAAGCCTATCTAGTTCCAACAACAATATGTATAGCAAGTATATATCAGGTGTCTTACATGGAAATATATTTTTATAACCGCCTGCTCTGAAGCTAAACTGCAGACTGTAGATGTAACAATCCTTCTTACATCTGAGTTCTATTGTAAGCATATATTTGAATTTAAAATGTACCTCCTTTGATTCACAACTTAGCTGATGTAGTTGATGATACTTAAAGAGAATTGAATGTGAAATGTATCCTAGCTAACCGAAGCCTTAGAGTGCAGGCTAGCACACGATAGATTAACAACTAGAATGCCATGAGGTAAGTAGGTGCCACTTGCACTTGTATTGGATATTTATTCAGTACGGTACGGTACAATACAGACTGAACCATATTTATATCGAAACCGAACCAAATTTTAGAACTCGGTACGGTTGTACCGTACCATACTTTTGGTAACCGAATTTTTCGGTACCGAATCGATTGGTTCGGTTGGAAAACCGGTCGGTTGGCTCATTTCGGTATGATCGGCCACCCCTACTCATCTCTGCTGATAGCAAGACTTTGTTCACGTAGTACAGAGCCTTCTGGACACCGTCATCTTCCCGAACGAGGATGGCACTAAGGGTGCTCTCCGAGGCTGAGAAATATAGTTGTAGTGGTTCGCCCGGTTCAGATTTACTTAGGAGTGGAGGGTTGGCGAGATAAGACTTCAGTTGTTCGAATGCCTACTGCTGGGTGTCCCCCCACTCGAAGCCTTTGGCTCCCCGAAAAGCCTTGAAGAAGGGGAGTGACTTCTCCCCTGATTTGGAAAGGAAGTGGCCGATGGCCGCTAGCCTCCCCGTTAGGCGCTGAACTTCTTTAATATTCTGGGGAGGGGCCATGTCTATAATGGCCTGTATCTTCTCGGGGTTCGCCTCGATGCCGTGTTGGCTGACGACGAACCCGAGGAATTTCTCGGAGGAGACGCCGAAGGTGCACTTGGCGGGATTGCTCGGAGGACGCCAAATGCTTCTTCAAGATCGTTCACATGGTCCTGACCTCGGCGACTTTTGACAAGCATGTCATCGACGTATACCTCCATGTTGCGACCGATCTGATCTTTGAAGACCGGTTGACGAGCCTCTGGTAGGTGGCTCCGGTGTTCTTAAGCCCGAAGGATATGACCCGGTAGCAATATAGACCTTGGTCGTCACGAAAGACGTCTTGGCGATGTCGGGAGGGAACATACTGATTTGGTTATAGCCTGAAAAGGCATCCATGAACGTCAACAGCTAGTGACCCAATGTCGCATCGAATAGGGCATCGATGCTTGGGAGGGAAATAGGGTCTTTCGGGCCCACCTTGTTGAGGTCTGTGAAGTCTATGCAGATCCTCCAGCTTCCACAGGCCTTCCTCACCATAACGACATTGGCCAGTCACTCCGGGTAGCTGACCTCCTGAATGAATCGAGCGGACAACAGTTTGTCTACCTCAATCTTTAGGGCTTTTTGGCTATCCAGAGAGAACTTGCGCCGCTTCTGATGAATGGGCTTAGAGCCCAGGGCGACGCTCAGTCGGTGCATGATCAGGTCATCTGAAATCCCAGACATGTCGGACGGGGTTCATGCGAAGAGGTCGATGTTGCGGCGGACGCAATCAATCAGGCATTGCTTCAAGTCCGGGGACATGGTGCAGCTCACACGGAAATGTTTAGATTTGTCATCTGCCCCGAACGAGATTTCCTCCAGCTCGTCCGTCGTAACTAACTCCGGGTGGTCTCTCTCTGGAAGGAGTTCAACCGCGTCGAGGGGAAATACCCCGCCCCGATAGCCGTCATGTAGCACGAACGTGCCGACTCCTGGTTGCCTTGGACAACCCCGACCCTGAGGTCGGTGGGGAACTTCAATTTCAGATGGTAGGCCGAGGGGACGGCCTGGAACGAACATAGCCCGGGTCAGCTGAGGATGGCATTGTATGCTGCCTTGATGTTGACCACCATGAAATCCATCGACTCGGTTCAGAGGATGGGGGTCGTGCCTGTAGTTACATCTAGTGTCACAATCCCCTTAATTTGTACAGGGACGTCTGAAAACCTGTGAAGGGTGTAACCGGCGGGCTTGAGCTATTCTCAGGGGAGCTTGAGGTTCTCAAATGCTTCTAAGAACATGATGTTAACCGAGCTGCCGTTGTTCCCCAGGATTCAGCGAACCTCAAAGGTGGCCATGACGAGGCGGATGATGAGGGCGTCACAGTGCGAAAGCCGGACGCCTTCGAGATCTTCTCCCGAGAAGGAGACAGCCAGCTGCTGGACACGGGGGGAGGGATGGTCCCGGACAGAATTGACCTCTCGGACGAAGACCTTGCGGGAGGTATTGGAGTCCCCTCCCATGGGTCCGCCATGGACGCAGTGGAGGATAGCTGGTCCCCCTATTCCCCGGGTTCGGGGTCCCGCTCGGGGCGGCGGCTGTTTGCTCGAGGAGGAGGCGAAGGCCTCGGGCTCCTTGGTTCTCTTCGGTCTTTGGGATTGGTCCGGGCAAACTCCATCAGATACCCTCGTTGGATGAGGGCTTGGCAATGATCTGTGTTGTGTCTGGTGTCTCGGTGGAAGCAGCAGTAGAACCTTTGGTCTTGCTTCTTGCCGTTGTTCATTTATCGGGGAGGGAAGCGGGCGATCCTTTGTCCTCGATCTCCATCAAGATCGCCGAGACTTTCTGTGTCAGGGGCGTATATCTCTCGAATCGGGGTACCGGGGGGACCCTTTTCAGACCAGTTGCTTCTTTCACGGGTCTCTTGAAAGGCTCAGCCTCATCGACCTTATGCTTCCCCTTAGCAATGGCTTCCTTGGTGCCCTTGGGATTGAGGGCCTCCTCGGCCTGGATATACTTCTCAACCCTGTTGAGTAGGTCGGGGAAGTCCACGGGTGGCTTCTTGGCTAAAGAAGCCTTGAGCTGGCCGTGGCGGACATTGTGTCGAAAGGCTGCGGAGGCGACCCTTGCGTCGAGGGAGGAAACTGACCTCGCCTCGGTGGTGAACCTTCGAATGAACTCTCGGAAGGATTCCCCGTCCTTCTATTTGAGGTCCAGAAGGGAAGAACTTGTCTTCTCAACCTTCCTGCTGGTCACGAAGTGGGCTAGGAAACACGCCTCTAGCTGCTCGAAAGAGAAGACCGAGCTGGGGCTAAGTTTGGAGAACCATTCCCGAACTGGTCCACGGAGGGTAGCAGGGAAGGCACGATAGAGGAGGGGATCTGCAGCGCTGTGAATCATCATGAGGGTCTTAAATCCCTCCATGTGATCAGCAGGATCGCCTTCGCCATTGTAGGTCTCGAATTAGGGAGGCCTAAAATTCTAAGGGATCTCAGCCTCTAGGGTTTTTTTTTGGGGGGGGGGGGAAAGGGGGTCTGGTCAGTTGATGACCGCAACTCGGTACTGGTCCGCCCTCGCTGAGATGGGCGAGGTGGTTTTCCATTTCCTCCAAATGACGAAGGACGACGTCTGCCTGTTCCTGGGGACGAGCCGATCTGTAGGACTCGCCGGCTCTTGTTCCTGACCGGGGGTCAGAACTGTTGCGGACCACGGTGGTCTGGCCGCCTCTGATGGCTTGGAGAATCTCGTCCCAGAAATTATGGAATTCGACCCTTGTGACGGGGGCTTGCCCCACGGGTCCTGCAGGGGATCGTGCACCTGGGAAGGCTGTCGACGATGGTTCGAGACTGAGTTGGAAGCGGCCTCTCCCCTCGTCCGGCTAGCCGCCTGTCCGAGATGACGCGGCGCAAATTAGACGCACTTGAAGGTCAGGCCGCGCTGTTGATGTAACGCCCCGAATCCTAAATACACTGAATTCGAGATGTTCTACATGATCTTTTCACTTTCTTTAGTACAACTTTACAAGGAAATTAAACTTTTCACTTTACATCAGAGTTTACATCATATTACACTTTTCATTTGCACAACGGAAGTAAAAAAATATACAACATTTGCATAAATGTACAACAACATGGTAAACATCTTTATGCATCCATTCATCTTTAACAGGTAATTTATCCTGCATACAAAACTGTGGGTACGTCAGTTTATTCAACCGACGATAATTATACATGGTCATCCTCTTTATGCCAGAAACAGTATAACGAATCTCATTTCTTAACAGATCACAAACTTGTTCATAGCAAAAATGTAAATTAAAGGGGAAAATCTTAATGATGTCGTGTGGTGATTGTGCACTTAATCCTTAATGCAATTAGTTAATTAGATGACACTAATGCGCACTTGTTCGGATTCTATGCATCCCATACTACATAGGTCCGAGGGCAAGCCTCTTAATCGTTCTTCATTTTTGTAGGGTTCAATCCCTCGCCATGACTTACTCTACTACTGTAATTATGGTAAGTATCTTAGATATTTTCCGACCTACGAACTCATGTCTAGGCACTCTGGAGGGAATCCCATCGCTGACATGACTCATCATGCAGACATCCTGTGGTAATTCAGCTCTCACCGTAGACATGACACCACCCGTAGTCTTTAAACATCCCACGAGCGTCGCCACTGGGACGGTACTCTGGAGTAGTATCCTCACCCAGACTCATCATGGGAATTCCTGGGATACGCTCTTGCCGCTACCCAATAGCCCTCATACTCATGTTTGTCTCTTACTTTCATCACATCTCCACTATGTACTAGTCCTTATTTAAAAAGAATCATGAATAAAATCAAAGCTCTAGAGTTAGCCTCTCCCTAAACCGGACTTATTCATTCATTTCAATACATGACCAACCTTGGTCTTCTTTTCAATTTCATTTCATTTCCATTGCCGGGGGAGACTTAGCTACTCTTTTGTTTCGATTTCCAATTCACAATTTCCAATTTGAGCAATTCTAACTCATGAATTCATTTTCATTGCCTCAGCATATCATGTTCTTAATTCTCATATTCATGTAATTCTTCATTCAAAGTGACTCATTCATGTAAGTTTCTCAATTCAGAAATACGATTCATTTCATATACATTCATGCAGCAGCAAAATAGAGTTTAACAACATCAGTCACAATCTTTAACAGTAATCAAAAATGAAACCTCTGACATATCAAAATCTACTCTGTACAATCGACTTGGAAAAGGACCAGTCGACTTGTACAGTCAAATCAGATTCTTCATAAATACTTGGGAGAGTCGACTGCTGCACATGGCCAGTCGGCTGCTCCATAACTCTTCATGTTCAAAATGTTATTCACGTGGCAGTCGACTGTTATCTCATTAGTCGTCTGTCCTGGGGGTTTTTAACAGTACATTTCTATGTTCAACTCAGTCGACTGCTACTCGCATTAAGTCGACTGGACAGATCCATACTTCAAATTAAGGGATTATCTTCCCAACAGTTCTTACTTACATCATGATGTCAATTTACAGTCTACATACATTCATGTTTCATAAACACAGAGTCTCTTACTGTTCAGTAACATCGCAACATGGAATTTCAAGTTACTAATGTTATCTTTTCTTCGAGGGGATATTTTAAACATGCATTCACACTTATTCATAACTTTCGTGCAGAGATAAAACATGATTCTCAATTACACTAGAACAATCACAATGAAAACATATCTCAATTCATGGAATTACAGGCATATTCAAGTTTAATCGATGCATCGGTCGACTGTTCATAACATCAGTCGACTGCACCAGTCGTTCACAGTTTTATTAATTATCCCTAGTTCTTTTTCCACATGCTCATGTCTACTTAATCTTGTACATCATGAAGTATATGAGTTTATCCTCACTACTTTATTTTAATTATTTACATATATGTCATGAAGCTTTCTAACAAATCATGTAACAGAAGTCTCGAACCAGTCGACTTATCTACACGACAGTCGACTGTACCGACCCAATTCATCCTCTTGTTTTCAGTGCCATTACTACACTATTAGTCATCCATAATTATCAACATAAACATACTCAAGCCATTCTAATACATACTACTTTACTTCTCATGAGCACAGTAACAAACATCACAATTATGGCATGTTTTCTACACTAGAAGTCCTGAGAAACACCCACCTTATTTGACGAAGTAATCGAATCCAGCAAAAGCTCCTTAATGTGACGCAGCACTCCTTGCTCCTTGCTCCTTGCTCCTTGCCGAAGATCTCCAGGGAATGATGCCCGGCTCACACACACAAATTCTCACAATAGTAATCTTATAAAATAATCTTAGTGTAAAGAACAATGGATGAGAGGGGGGGTATTTACATACAAATAGGAGTGAGATGGAGGGCCAGGATTCGGTAGATGGTTAAGGGATCAAAGGCTGGGATTGACTAGGGGGTTATGAAAACTACCCACACCTTGAATAACCACCCACACTCATGCCCACTCTCCACCCCAAAACCGGCCAAGAGTTGTGCTTAATGCACATGTACATAGAGTGCACGTGCACACACAAACTACCCTACAAAATTTTGTACATCAAATAACAAGTCAAAAGGATGCTACACGTTACAAGTTGTAGAAAATAATAAAAGGGTTTAAATTCATGGGCTAAAGTTAATTGGGCCAAAATAATTGTTTAGAGAGATAAGTAAATTAATATTTGGGCTTTAGTAAACAAAATGCTTTATAGAAAACAATATTCTTATTCATCATGTAGAAAATAATAGCCAACAATATTACACGTGCACACACGTGCAACAAAATAAATAATCTTCATATATTTGAAAAATCAGGGTATTACATCACTCCCTCCTTAGAATAGTTCCATCCCCGGAACTACAGTCAAGAGCGAGAAAACAAAAATATACACAACACAAGAACAGAAAGGTACAAAAATACAATCAAGTAAAAAGCTCAGGATAATCTTTCAACATCTTCTCCTCAGATTCCCAAGTAGCCTCTTCAACCAAATGGTTTCTCCAGACCACCTTGACCATCGGTATCATCTTATTTCTCAAGACTTTCTCCCTACGGTCAACAATCTCTACAGGAGACTCGATGTAATTCAGATCCAACTGCAAACCTTCCGGCATTTCAGGCAACTGATGACTCGGGTCTGGAATATAACCTCTCAGCATAGACACATGGAAGACATTGTGCACCTGAGACAACTCTTCCGGTAATTCAAGCCGGTAAGCAGTTTTCCCGATCCTTTTCAATATCTTATACGGGCCTATAAACCTCGGGGCTAACTTCCCGCCTTTGCCAAACCGAACCACACCTTTACTGGGTGATACCTTCAGAAAGACGAAGTCACCAACCTCAAACTCAAGGTCCCTTCTCCGGTTGTCTGCATAGCTTTTCTGCCTGCACTGAGCTTCCACCAACCTCTTCCTGATCAGATCAATCTTCTCAGAAGTCTGCTGCACAAGCTCAGGACCAAACAACTGACGCTCCCCAACTTCATACCAACAAACAGGAGTCCTGCACTTCCTACCATACAAAGCTTCGTACGGCGCCATCCCAATGCTAGCCTGAAAACTGTTGTTGTAGGCAAACTCTACCAAAGGTAAATGCCTTTCCCAACTACCTCCAAAGTCTAGTATACAACACCGAAGCATATCCTCAAGAATACGATTGACTCTCTCGGTCTGCCCATCGGTTTGCAGATGAAAAGCAGTGCTGAAATCTGTCTTGGTACCCAAAGCTGCCTGAAGACTTCTCCAGAAATGCGAAGTAAACCGCACATCTCGATCAGACACAATAGTTGAGGGAACACCATGAAGTCGGACAATCTCACCAACATACATCTCAGCCAACTTGTCCATCGAAGCAGTGAGTTTCATCGCCAAAAAGTGAGCGGACTTGGTCAGTCGATCGACTATAACCCAAATCGCATTATTGCCTTTAGAACTCTTAGGCAATCCCGTGATGAAATCCATACTGATGTTATCCCACTTCCATTCCGGAATAGGTAACGGCTGTAATAGACCTCCGGGTCTCTGATTTTCGGCTTTGACTTGCTGACAAACCTCACACTTCGCAACAAATTCAGCCACATCCCGCTTCAAACCCGACCACCAGAAATGCTGTTTGATGTCCTTATACATCTTAGTACTCCCAGGATGTACCGACAAAAGAGTAGCATGCGCCTCCTGAAGAATACTCTCTTTTAGGTCCGCCTGATTTGGAACGCACAATCTATCTCCGAACCACAGCACTCCATCCCTGGTTTGAAATCCGGGCAACCTGCCAGCACCAACCTGCTCCTTCATCTCCAAGATATCAGCATCAAGCTCCTGACTTGCAATGATCCTTGTATTCAGAGTAGGCTGAAGCCTCAACTGAGCCAAAGATGCTCCTAATCCTTGCAAGACAATCTCAATACCTGCTCGATCCAACTCCTCAATCAAATGCCTCTGAGTTGTAATCAAACTGGCCAAACTGCTCTTGCGATTAAGTGCATCAGCAACAACATTAGCCTTTCCAGGATGATACTTGATCTCAGGTCGCATGTCCTCGAGCACTTCCAACCATCTCCGCTGCCTCAGGTTGAGATCCCTCTGCTGATATATATACTTCAAGCTCTTGTGGTCCGTGTACATGTTCAACTTCTCACCGTACACATAGTGCCTCCATTGCTTCAAAGCAAAGATAATCGCAGCCAACTCCAGATCATGAGTTGGGTAATTTTTCTCATGCGGTCGTAGTTGCCTATGTAACGCCCCGAATCCCAAATACACTGAATTCGAGATGTTCTACAGGATCTTTTCACTTTCTTTAGTACACTTTTACAGGGAAATAAAAACTTTTCATCATACATCAGAGTTTACATCATAATTACATCTTTCTTTTGCACAGCGGAAGTAAAATACAACAATTAAGTACAAGTACAACAGCTTGATAAAATCTTTAAGCATCCAAATCCTCTTTAATCTTTAGCATGACATTTACCTGCATGTTAGACTGTGGGTACGTCAGTTTATTCAACCGACGATCATTATACACGGCCGTCCTCGCTTGCCAGAGATAGTATAACTTAACATTTCATATTTAGCAAACGCAAACTTGTCACATTTCAAACTAAAGGGACTACCCTATTGATGTCGTGTTGTGATTGTGCACTTAGTCCTTAATGCAGTTAATTATGTTACATGACACTAATGCACACTTGTTCGGATTCTATGCATCCCATACTACATAGGTCCGAGGGCAAGCCCTTATTCGTTCTTCATCTTGTTAGGGTTCAATCCCCCGTTATGTCTTAAACTACTACTGTAACTACGGTAGTGTCTTAGATGTCCTATGATCTATGAGCCAATGTCCAGGCAGCCTGGAGGGGAATCCCACGCACTGTCACGACGTATCGAGCAGGCAACCTATGGACAATTCAGCCTCCGCCATGGAACAATGGCACCACCCATAGCCACTCGAACATCCCACGAGCGTCGCCACCGGGACGATAATTCCGGAGTAGTGCCTACGCACTGTCTTGACGCATCAAGCAGGCAACCTGTGAATCGCTCTCACACCGCTATCCGTTGGCCCTCATACTCATGTTTTTCTTCTACTTTCATCACATCTCCACTATGTACTAGTCCTTAGTTTTATTTAAAAATCATGAACAAAATAATCACTAGAGTTAGCCTCTCCATCAACCGGACTTATTCATTTGTCTCAACATGACCAACCTTGGTCTAATTTCAATTTCAATTCATCTTTCTCAATGCCGGGGAGACTTAGCTACTCTATTTCAAATTTCATTTCACAATCTTTAACTCCTGACAATTTCCATGTCGAGTTTTTATACTCATTCTTTTTCAATTCATGATTACACTTTATTCACAAGTCCATAGTGAATACTTATAACTCATAAAAGTTTATATACATGGCCAACAATTTCATCAACATGATTACTAAATTCCATAATCATACAATGCACTTCATAATTCACCACTCATACTTCACATTTTGCACAATATCCTCAAGTGAAAAATTAATCATGTCACACCACAAAATTCTTTGTCAATTGCTTTCTAATAAATTCATTTCAATATATCCTTATAAAGTGTAAATTTTCATAAGTATGTATTTTAGAACCATAGCTTTACTATACTATTAGTTCACAAACTATATTATATTTTCTTCAAATAATACCCAACTCAATCCCATAAAATTCCTTGTATTTTTATGAAAATTACCATATTTTTCTCATATTTTTTGGACATCAAAATCTCACAAAAAAAATATTTTTCCCTAAGTGCTAGGGGAAGGATTCGAACCCAGCACAGTAGAGAAGAAGGCCAGAGCACCCGCCATCAGGCCAACCGGTGCTAGCGATTAGAAGAGGGGGATTAAGTATATGTGCTATCACTTCGCTGTTCATATATATTTATACACAGTCAAGTAAAAAGATGGTGAGGCCGGGTTTCGAACCGCACCGCTCAGGGAAACCGAACACAGACACCGACCGCCTGAGCCACTGGCTCAGGTTGTCACAGTATAGGTTAAAACCCATTAGTTTCATATTCGCACTGTTTTTAGAAATCAACTCGATGTTCAAAACAATTTGATCCATATTGCCTTTATCTAAACTACTGAAAAATTCCAGAATTAATCATCTTTATTCAATCTTCAAAACAGCAAGTATAAAATAAATTTTTGTACTAAAAACATAATTTTCTCCACCCAAATTAATTATTTTAATTAAAACTAGCAAATCTTTTATTTTCGACATTGAAAAGAATCGATTGATCTTCTAATCTCTCTTTTATCCCAAAATTTTCCATGATAATTTACTGGTTATTAATCTACATTCACAACACAATACAACTTTGGATTTTCCCATACTCATACTAGCAAAAGAATTCATATAGCACATGAATAGGTGAAACTCAACAATTACTAAGTTTGGTACATTTCTAATTTGGTGACAACAAGCAATTCTTTAGTTCATTTATGCCACTTCTACACATGAATTCAAAGCATTCAATATACTTTTCTATTCAATTCCATAGTGTTAATATCTTTATCAATTGTCAGGTTTCAACCACACAATTTGCAAGTAATTAATAAAGATTTTCACACCTCATGCTAATCACATTGCATCATTATTCAATTAAACTAAATAATCATAGAAAGTGCTTCATAGGGTATAATTTCATGCAAGCAATTCACATACACAATTAATCACATCATTCTAAGCCATTCACATACTAACTTTTTAATTAGAGTGGTCTCTTATTAGTATTTTCCATGTATAGTGTTACCAATATACTAGCATGAACCCTATATTAGAAATATGAAATATTTTACCCACCTTAATGGAGAGAACACAAAAGCAATAAGTCCTAGTAGATGAGAACACCTCCTCCTAGCCAAAGAGTGCACCACTCCAAGCTCCCAAGCCCTAGCCGAATGCTTCTCCAATCCAAACCGAAAGCTTCCCAAGCCCTTAGCCGGCCACTCCAAGCAACCAAAAGAACCACACACTCTCTTATCTTTTATAACTCACAATTATAATACTATTAGCTTTAGAAATTACACTTTGCATATGAAAAATTAGCCATGAGAAAGGGGGTATTTATACTAAAAAATGAGGGGAATGGAGGGCTAAGATCATCTTGGTGGTTGCAAAATGAAAGGTTTAGATTCAAGTAGGAGTTAGGAAAACTACCCACCTCCTTGAAACTACCCCCATGTTCTCCACACCAAAAATTCAACTTTCCCTCCAAAAGAATGCTACCCGGCCAAGCAAAAGAAATGTGCAATGCACGTGTACGTGTAGTGCACGTGCATGCAACTAGGCCAAAATTGTACATTCCAAAATTGTATAAAAATAATTTTGTTTAAAAAAGTCTTCTACATGACAAGTTTAATTAAAATAAATTAATTCATGGGCTTTCTTTTTGGGCCAAAATAATTTTATAAAAATAATTAAAATAAAAATGCTTTTGGGCTTTTTAAGAAAAAGGCTTTTTAGTTAAATCAAATAAGGCTTTTTAAAGAAGGCTTTTGTACTAAAATAATTTGAGAAAATTATATTTAAACATACACATCATGATAAAATAGTCCAAAAAAAAAAAAATATTGCACGTGCACAACACGTGCAAAATAAATAATTTCTCATTAATTGAAAAATCAGGGTATTACAGCCTAGACCCATAAGCGATTACTTTTCCTTCTTGCATTAAGACACAACCAAGCCCCCGATGTGAAGCATCGCTATAAACATCATACTCAACACCTGCTCTAGGCAAAGCCAAAATAGGTGCAGTAGTCAGCTTCTCTTTCAACTCCTGAAAGCTCGCCTCACATTGCTCGGTCCACTTGAAGCTCACATTCTTCTTGGTCAGTCCGGTAAGCGGCACAGCTATCTGAGCATAACCTTGAATGAATCTCCTGTAGTATCCAGTCATCCCAAGAAAACTTCTGACTTCCTTCACTGTAGTAGGCCTAGCCCAATCTCTCACTGCCTCTATCTTCTGAAGGTCAGTTGCCACTCCCTCCTTAGAAAGGATGTGACCTAGGAATGCCACTTCAGATTTCCAGAAATCACACTTGGATAACTTGGTATACAACTTCTGCTCTTCCAACTTCTACAAAACTGCTGCCAGATGCTCAGTGTGCTCCCCCTCTGACTTGGAGTACACGAGAATATCGTCGATAAACACCACGACGAAAGAATCAATGAACGGCCTCAGAACTCTGTTCATCAAATCCATGAAGATTGCGGGTGCATTCGTCACTCCGAATGGCATAACTAAGAATTCGTAATGCCCATGTCGAGTTCTAAATGCTGTTTTATGCACATCTTCAGCTTTCACTCGCACTTGGTGATACCCTGATCGAAGATCTATTTTGGAGAATACAGCTGCTCCTTGTAGACGATCGAACAAGTCATCAATTCGAGGAATCGGATACTTATTCTGAACAGTGACCTTATTCAGCTCCCGGTAATCGATACACATTCTCATCGATCCATCCTTCTTCTTTACCAAAAGCACTAGTGCTCCCTAAGGTGACGCACTAGATTGAATAAAGCCTTTCTCCAACAGTTCCTCAATCTGCCGTTTCACCTCATCCTGTTCCACTGGAGCCATCACTAGTAGAAAACCTTGCAATAATAATGGATTATTTGCAAGCACCAAAAATTCATTGCAGTTGTTACTATCAACAACAAATTACTCACAACAAACCCATTCATTGCAAATATTGTGACATCCGCAAGAGATTTTATTCAACCGTTGCAAGTGTTGACAATTACAAGGGAACAATTGCAACAAACAATACTCCATTACCAAAGTAGTAATAAAATATTTATTTTTAAAAATAAATTAGATATAAACACGTGCATTACATAGATAATTTTGCCATCCAACAATTTCATGTTAAAAAATTATCCTCACTTCTCAAAATACTGAGCGGGTAAAAAGAAAAAGAAAAAAAATCAATAAACACAGTCTTCTTTCCCCGGGCTAAAATCGAAAAGCGAAAAAAAATTTAGAAACCCCGCGACCTTCCCCTAAAACATAAACCCTGATTCCCCCACTCCCCCACCGCCCGCATCCCACCAAAAATCGCAACTTTCTTCATCCAGCCTCCTCGTCGCCGCTCATCGTCGCCCCTACCCCCTCCTCGTCGCCCCTACTCCTCGCGCTCCTTCTAAACGTTTGAGTAGACGTCGCTCAATCCCAATCATCCACGTTTCCCTCAAACCCCAAAATTCTGTCCTCTCTCCCTCCCAAATCACCCCCAATAAATCTAGCCATTTCCCAATCAATCTCCAAATCCCTAACCCTTGATCTTATACTCTAAGAAGAAGCTCGAGATATTTGGGGGTTGGGGGGGAATTTTGGAAGAAATGGCTGCGGCATCCGAGGTGGTAAGTCGGTGCTTGAACCCTGTGATCCTCAATTTGAAGAAGATGGAGCTGGAGCTCAAATGCCCTACTTGGTAACTCTCCAAAACCCTCTATTTTCCCCCAAATTGATTTGATATTTTCGATGTTCGTTTAGAAGTGATCTAAAGATTGATTCTTTATAGCAATTTATAGGATTTTGTGATAAATTAGGTTAGGGTTTGTACTAAAATTTGGTATCTTGAATGAGATGTGACAAGTTCGGAATTTTAGTTTCAGTGGTTTTGATGAAATTGATGATAATGGGCATAAGAAAGTAGAACTGTTGAGAGGCTTGAGAGGCTTGACCATGGTTTTTTTCTTCTACCGTAGCTTAGAAGGGATTTCAGGAACGAAATGTTTGAACCAGATGTGGGATCTTAAAATGTTTGCCCCTACTCCTCGTCGCCGCTCCTTGCCGCCGCCGCCTCGTCCTCCACGCCTCCTTTTCAACGTCAATACTCGCTTACTGGAGGGTGGACTTCTACCATCATCATCCTCTCCAAAGTCTCCCAGATTATCAGATGGAATCTTCAGGTATTTATGTGCAATATACGGTCAGATCTAATAAATTATTGTACAACTCTTACTTGTATGTGTCCACCTTAACGCTCTTGCATACAAACAGCACTTAGAAGTAGTGTACAAACAGCCATCGAGTAATCTAGATCTTTATGGGTTCAGTTTTGGTGAGTCCACAAAGGTGAGTTTAATTCAATTAAAACATGTTTTAACTTTTAGTTTGAAAATGTAAAGGACAACTAATTCACTTAAATGTAACAATAACTATAAGGAAAATGCAACTTCTTGATTGCTTGACGAAAACTTAATGAGCACTCCTAACTACCCAATCATTAATGTTTTATGAGATGGATAATGTTAACTCTTTGATTTGGATGATTGGTTAAACTAGCATACTATGAGATATTAAATTTTAGCTGACCATCTCATTTATCGCTCATGTTGGATAATGTTTTGGATGATGGATAATGTTAACAAGTGTTTTAATATGCATTTTGGTGGATCTAAAGTTAATTCTAGGTTTATCTGAACGCCTATAGAAATCATAATTTTATCTTAATTTGTACAGTGTATCTATATTCTATTTATCACACTTGTTTACTGTGGCTTGAAGTTTTCTTGTTTGTTTATTAAGTGCATATATATCTTGTCTTTACTTTCTGTTTTAATTATTATTCTGACTCTTCAGTATCATGTAGTGAATGTTGATTCAATTACTAGTAATCCATTATCTTTTAGTTTCTAGTCACTATTGTTAGAAATAAAGAATCAATGCATGAACTTTTTGTGCTGAATCTAGTTTTAAAAGGTCATGATACTGAGAACTCCCAAGAAGCTCTGCGAGTTCTTGATATAATCCTAAGACAGCATGCAGCTAAGCAGTATGTAATTCAAATAATTTTTTACGAGAAATATATTTGTTTATAAAGTCATTCCTTTTAATGGCTTTGTTTGTTGTAGGGGGTGTTTGCTTGTGAGGCAATCTTTTTTTCATAACAACCCAGCAAATTTCACTGAAATTGGCGGAGGTACTGCAGAGGATTTCATTCAAGTTTTCGAACATCTCAGGGTGGGCTCTCCCTAAACATTGGTAATTATCTTTGTTTCCCTGGAGCTATCATTGCCTGTGTTAAATCATGTTGGATAGCCTCTTTCTTTCTCTTGCTGTGCTTTTACAGACACATTTCCCCCCCTAACACCATTCATGTTTCTGTGCAGATGTCTCAACTACTATGATAGTTAAACCAGGGCCAGTTGTTGATTTTCTAATTCAGAATCAGAATGCTAGGGATCCATACGGAATTGACTGGGCAAAAGTATGTATATACTTTTGTTTCCCAATCAGAACCTGTTGTAAAGAGGCTTTTCTCTTTACAAAACTACTATGCTACTTTTGTTTCCTGTTTTGATAAAAAATAAAATGCAGTTGTTACATTGTTTCATGTTGGTATTGCTAATTTACTAACGAACAATGTTACTTGATTAGAAAACACTCAACTAATTTAGTTGTTAGTATTACTAATACGAGAAATAGAATTGGGAAAATGATTTGGTTAACTACGCTTTGTTGCAAAATGTCATTTATCTGTTTTGCTTTTTCTCAATACGGTTTTGATTCTTCCTTTTATTTTTTTTCCTTTCCTGTGTCTTAACAGGAAAAGCGAACGTTGAAAAATTTGAGGATAAAGGCAAGCCCGAATAACACAGAATCCAGGATTATTGGTCTCAGTGATAAACCTTGCAATGAGCAACCGTGAGTTCATATTAACTTGTTGCTCAAGTGGTTACTTCTGATGTGACTTTTTTATTTGCTGTTTATCATGAGTTGCAAGCTTATACCTTGAAATCCTTCTTCTTGATTTAATTTTGTTGAGGCGATCTCTGTCTAGTTATTTTTACCTCTAGTTGCAAGCTCATGATCCGGCTATGTTTCATTCACTCGCCACATGATTTTTTTGCTATATGTTGATGATACGATGGTAAAAACTGCATCTAATCAAGACCGCATGAATCCCGCACAAATCTCAAAGTCCCTATGGATACGATGGTCGTTTCGCGGCATCTACCAGTCCACAATCTGATCATGGGCCAACCATGGGCCCATTACACCAGCTCAACTCACGAATGGGGACAACTAGCAGCCCAATCATGAGTAATTGACTAGCCGATTACGGATAGTAATCAAATCACCGAGATTACGGATTTAATTGACGAATTAAATCCCTTAAATTTGGGGGATCTTCCAATTCAGTTGATGGAATCCTCCACTAACTGTTCCCATTAAAACCTATAAATAAGACACATTCTCATCTTTTACCAGGAAATCAATCCCCCACTAAGCCCAGTTTAATATTTCTAGTTACTAACTTGATCGTCGGAGGGTCTGTTGCTGGGATCACCCCCAGTTTCAGACTTCCCTTGCAGGTTTCCGGAAGGACGCCAGCATACACAACCACCACACCCTCCACCTACATCCACAATACTAGCCTCTCATCTGTACCTGATCGATGGCTGAGATCGGATCTTTCCACTTTAATCCATGAACTCATCATTTGTTGCTCCCACTCAAAAAAAAAGCAATATTAGATTGGCGCTGTCTGTGGGAACTTTCAAATCTAGCCTCCTACTCAGACCCTTTGATCCTAGGAGCCTCCTCCTGCCATGGCACCCAAAGCCTGAAAGACAAATACTGCAGGGCGTTAGGCAGACCCACCCTCCTCCTCCTCCCCCGGTTCACCCATCCCGTAGTAGAGTGGCCACCCAAGGGTCGCAATAGCCGCGTGTCAAACATCAACAAGTCCCAGCCCCTAGTGCTTTTCACTTGGTCGTAGGAAGAGTCGAGCGCCCAGTATAGTAGGACCTTCGAAATCTAATCAATAATCTACAGGTTGAGGAGTATCTTCATCACCGCATTGAGTTCAACTGCTCCAAGAGTCGGGAGGGCCATTCAGGTTAGCAGTCGAGCTGAAGTAACCCTTCCCAACAAGGGCAAGAGAAGGAGCGAAGATGCTCCCACAGGGATCGGCGAGTCCCTAATGGCCACCAGGAGGAAGGGGGCCACATAATCAGAGCCAAATTCTAGGAGTTTTGGAACGAGGTTCTTCAAGCCCTCCGAGGAGGCACCAAAAATGTCCGTTTATTGGATTAGCCGCATTTCGGTCTACCCGACCATGAGGAGCCCTCCGGGTCCACCCGATCTGAGGGACAAGAAGACTTGGAGATGAAGCGGCTTTAGGAAATGGAGGACAAATCATTCAAAAAGGAGAAGATGGGTGGAGGTCTAACAGGGGCTACCGACCCCTCCGACCCCCTTTTTCCTCTTTCATCCTTGATGCCCCTGTACCGAGAAGCCTCAAGCCTCGTGTCTTTGAAACGTACAATGGCGAGTCAGACCCCGCTAATCACATTGAGAGTATTAAAACTCGCATAATTATTCACAGCGCTTCTAAGGCCCTCCTCCGCAGAACCTTCCCCGCCACGCTGTGAGATTCTACGAGGGAGTGGTAATCTCGGCTCACTCCCGGCTCCATCTACTCCTTTGACTAGCTCGAGGAGAGTTTCCTCACTCATTTCCTTACTAGCCTTAAGGCTGAGAAGACGAGCGCTTCGCTGCTGGATTTGAAGAAGAAGGACGGAGAATCTCTCCGGTACTTCGCCCAAAGGTTTACGACTGAGGAAAGGTCCATCCCTACTCTAGACATTGGGGTCGCAGCAGCTGCCTTTAGGCATAACATCCGACACGACCTCCTAAAGTCCCCATTTTCTAAAAAGCCCCCCAATGGACTTTCCTGGCCTCCTTCTTCATAGAAAAAAATACATCCGGGCCGAGAAGGCCTTACATCCCGACGGCCATAAAGACTCCCCCCTAAAGGAAAGTTGGAAAGTGATGCTGCTTGTTTTTAGGTGTGGGAGAACAAATAATTTGAGTTCTTTAGAGGAATAGGAAACTCAGATCTTAGCATCCGTTCTGACTCTACTATGAGGCTGATGTGGTGGATGTGGTGGATCTGGATGGCTCGGCGAGCGTCAGACACCTACAAAAAGGTTTGAGACACCGGGAGGACTCCCGATGATAGACCTTCCGATGCTTAAGTCAATAACCAAAGTATTAAGAAAAGCTTAAATGGTGGAAATTAAAATTACCTGGTTACTGTAGAGATGATGCAGTATTTATAGATGTAAGAACCTGTTTAGGGGAGGTTTTTGGGTCCCTTGATTAGGGGGTACAACCCGGCCCATACTGGGCTGGACCTGGGTAACAGGCCCATTGTCGGTCTCAAAAGTAGAAGCGGGATGACTTTGAGATTCGCGCTAGGATTAAGTGGTGCGAATCGTTAGCTTATTTTACCCTCATCATAAGTCCCCCACTCTTGGAGGAGACATCTCTGTTTAAAACGAAGGAAAATTGAAGACTTGTAAATCTTATCATGGGAGTCAGCCTCAGATGTCACACTGAGGGCACGGTGAAATTGAGGACTTGAGAAAGCTCCTCATGGGAGTTGGTCGAGGGCACGACGAAATTGCATCCTTGTGAAGCTCCTCATGGGAGTCGGCATCGGATGCCACGCCGAAATTGAGGCCTTGAGAAAGCTTATTACAGTAGTTGGCCTCGAATGCCACACCAAGAGCCTCTGCAAATTTGAAGCCTTGTTAACGTGGGAGTCAGCCTCAGATATCACACAGAGGGCGATCAAATTGAAGCCTTGTGAAACTCCCCAAGGGAGTCGAACTCGATTGCCACACCGAGGGCACGACGAAATTGATGCCTTGTGAAGCTCCTTATGGAAGTCGGCCTCAGATGCCACGCCGGGGGCACAGAGAAATTGAGGCATTGTGAAAGTTCCTCATGGGATTCGGCCTCGTATGCTACGCCGAGGGGCATCGAAATTGAGACCTTTAGAAAGCTTTCCAAGGGAGTTGGCATCGGATGCCACACTAAGTGCATGACGAAATTGAAGCTTGTGAAAGCTCCTCATGGGAGTCGACCTCAGATACCACGCCGATGGCGCGGAAGAAATTAAGCTTTGTGAAGCTTCCCATGGGAGTCGGCCTCGGATGCCACGCTGAGGCGCGCCAAAATTGAGGCATTGTGAAAGCTCCTCATGGGAGTCGGCCTCAGATGTCACGCCGAAGGCCCGGTGAAATTGAAACATTGTGAGAGTAGGCTGCCTGTATATTTGCCATTTTCGTGGGCTGATCACCACCTTTGTACTTTTTGATTTGATGAAATAGATTCGCTTGCCTCTCAATGTCTGGCAGGCACATCGAAAAATCACATGCTTTTGCTAGCATCATGTTCTCTAACAATTGCGGTCACTGTTGATTTCGTGGGTTGTGCATCGACTGCAATGAGTGATCAGTGGACTTTTATGGGAGGCTTCGATTACTTATAAATCCCACACCCCTTCACTCGATTCTCGTATTGCAAGGGTGAGTGGTCGATATGGTAAGAGCTTTGTCGTCCAGTGTTAGACCCGAAATGGATCGGAACAAGGGTTTGTGGTTTCAGGTCGCTTGTCCTCGATTTCGAGATCTGAGGATTTACCCCGTAACCTGGGAGGTGTGGCCCATTCGCGGTCAGATATGTCCACAGCTTGGGTGTCATGCCCTGCTTCCCAAAAAGAATATGGAATACAGATACGCGACAAAAGCCCAGCGAATGATTTTCATCATCTATAAGCTATTCAAGAATCTTTACAACATCTCACAAAATAATCAGAGTCGGAAGCAAAAGTATCAACCAACATGCACATATGAACCAAAATATCAACAGGAATAATTGAAACCAAATATACAATCTCAAATAGTCATGATTTGAATAAGTCAAAATCCCAGGTCACATTGCCCAAATGCAAGAATAAATCCAAGTATCAAAATAATATATTGTTCAAGCAAGATATGAGAAATAATTATCATAAAATCCATCACTAGTACTTCATGTCACCGATACCATCCGGAACCTGTTCTCCAAAATCTGCAATTCAACAATTGCAGGGAAGAGGAAAAGAGAAAACAAGTACCCATCAATTGCAAGTTACAGACCACTTGTAATGCAGGATACAAGTACATGGGGGAAAACAAACTAACAACATGGAATAAGCATGATAACATAATGGAATACTAGCATGGTAAGATGAACAAGTGCAAGTGGCATGTATCCAGTGTCAAGTGAAGAAGTATCATGTAAACATGTATCAAGTATCATGAATCAAGTATCACGAAATCAAGTAACAAGTAACAAGTGTCAAGTAGTCAAGTAGTCAAGTACAAGTGTCAAGTATCAAGAATCAAGTAATCATGTATCATGTAATCAAGTATCAAGTAAGCATGTATCATGTTCAAGTATCAAGTCTCAAGTATCATGTTCAAGTATCATGTATTAAGTCTTGTAGTGATTACTATCTAAGTAGCATCTCATGTTCCATCTTTTATCAGATGGTTGCTACAGTCAATGCAATTTCGTTTTAGATTTTATAGTGGACCATATAGGGCAGTGTACTCAGGGACAAGCCTCAAGAATAAAGTATCAAGTATCAAGCCTCAAGTATTAAGTAAACAAGCCTCAACAGTGAAGTATCAAGCCTCAAGTAATGAAATATCAAGCCTCAAGTAGTCAAGTGTCAAGCCAAGTCTCAAGTATCAAGCCAAGTCTCAAGTATCAGGCCAAGTATCACATAGAATCAATAGATTCTCTTCCGAGTACACTTTTCTGAATTATCCACTATTAGATCTGTCCCTATAAAACCCGGCTTGGTTAATTTTATTATTAATGTCAAACAAGCAAGTATGTATCACGGAACAAGCAATTATGTCATGGTATGATCAAGTAAAAAGTTCAAGTTGCAAGATAAATATGTACTGGTAATAGATAACACACAAAAGAATGAAATAACCAAATCCCAAGTTCCGGACAGCAAGACCATACTGTCAGTGATTCCTATCGTTACAAAAATGCAAATCTAAATCCGTCAAAAGATCTAGAAAATAGACTCCCAACCGAATCCAGCGAGTATAAATAAGTCATATAGTACTTCACAAAAACGTAACTCAAAACTGGTTTGAAACCCAAAAACACGTTCAGCAGAAATCAGAAAATCGAATTCACAGTCAGGAAAACAGCATCAAAACACCTCAAATAAATCCACGAAAAATCTGGGGTATTCCCCTATCTGTCTAGTATACAAATAAAAGTTTCATAATTTTGCCAGTAGAGTTAGTTTAGTCAACAGAAATCAGAAAACATCAAGAAACAATAATTTGGCAAATCTGGAATTCCCAACATTGCTGTACAAAAACAGTTATATCTCGCAAACCGTAAAACGAAATCCAAATCCGCCAAAGGGATACTGAAATAGACAAAATAAGATAACTTTCATATCTCACAAATATTTTTCATACATGAAAAGGAATTAGGGTAAAAATACAAATCTTTACAGAACAGCGAGCAAAATCCAGCAAGAATATTCTTTATAAAGAAGCATGAAACGGCATATAAAACTCATCAATAAAATCCACCAAAATTCTAGGTAATCCCTAATTAGATATAGAAATACTGACCAAAATTTCAGATCAAAATAATATGCTTAGAACTATTATCAAAATAATTTAGTTATCAAAATTATCAAGAAACAAAATCTGGAAATGATTTACACCTCTGTAGTAAAATAGCCATATCTCACACATACAAAAATGAAATCTAGCAAGGTTAGAGGTGCTGGAAAGAAGACGAATTCCTCTAAAACTCATGTTTTATACTGAAATTATGATTCTGACCTTAGTATGGTCTAAATTACTGATCACGACATATTATCGGCAAAATACAGAATTTCCTTTAGGAGCAAAACCAATATGAATCACACAAAACTTGGTTGAAACATAACTAAACATGAATTAGAGTCTACCAAGTGTCCAAACAATATGAAATAGGGTATACGACATGTCCAACAAGTATATCACATGGATCTCACAAGCACACAAGTTCTCATAATGGTTTCACATATACATCACATCAAGAAACGGTCACTCCTAGGTTAATTCATATCATATTTTTCGTGAGGCAACTATGATCAATAACACTATAGAGACAATACTCATCAAGAATAACACACACACGGGTTGTCTCTAGAACCCAACTACACTATAAGCGGTATTTATGACTTGTATCATACAAAGGAATCGAGTACAAGTTACTTGCACTACAAGGAATTTGACATATAGTGACAGCAAAAATCCGTGGGTGAAAGGCGAAAAACCGTAGGTATAGCCCGTAAAACCTATACCAACGGACATATTTTTCCGTCGTTTTTAATTAGCTATACCCACGGCAAAATGCCATCACTATAGCCTATAGCGACGGTTTTTTTAACCGTTGGACAAAATCTCGGTGTTATACCCACGGTTTTGTATCCGTTGGTATAGGTTTTAAGGACACCACTTGCTTTCTATACCCACGGTTGAAACTCCATTGCTATAGGTTTTAGTGATGATTTTCGCATCCAAATATTTAAACATATACCCATCGCTCTATACAAAAAATTTTCTTATTAATTACGCATATGATAATTTAATATTTTTTTTATAATATTAATCCAATTATAAACTAAATACACAATAAAATAGATAAATGTGTTTATGAAACAAAATTAAAAAAAAATTAAACTTCAATCATATTAAAAATTAATGAAGTATTACAAGCATGTCAAATTACAAAATAGTTAATAACCAAATACACAATTGAATTCATGTGTGTAGACATGAGAATCAATACTTTAAACTACGATTAACATATTCAATGACATTATAAAATAACATTCAATTGACTCCTCACTTGAGATACAACACTAACAATTTTTTTATTTTACGGCAACCAAATCTTGATTGATCTCGATTCTCTTTGCAGTAATCTTCTTTTAGCATCTTGCAAACCTCCTTTACAGCCTTCTTCACTTCATCGTCGGCAAACACAAACTCGGCTGCATTTTGAGCGAGTTCAATCATTTCTCGCTTGTTGAGAGCCCTTCACAAACAAAACAAAGCAAAAAGAACTAACTTTGGCCATCAACAAATAGTCAATATTCAGATAGCATGCAAAATGTATCATTCGGATTCAAAATGCTTGAGAAACGTATATTTGCAAAGTACCTTACTCGATTAAATTTAAAAGAAAGGCCAAAACTTCCAAAAGCAAACTGCTTGTACCACTTGCATAAAAGTGCATACTAGTATGATATATAATTATAATCTGGCATCATTAACTAGAGGAAGCTAAAGGAGTTCTGGGGTACCGCTTACTAAGAATTGATGTTACCTGGGCTGTGTTAACAAAAAGTCTGGGACCCATGAGTGTAAACTGAAGTGATGGAAAGCTTCGGTGCTTCTTGCTTTGAGGACCGAGAGGGATCTCACCAAAAACTGGAGCCCATTGACGAGGTAACTGGAATTCTAAAAATAGATGAAGTTCCCCAATTGGTGGCTTATCTGAGTGATTGGACAATGGAGACAGAAAGTCAGCATTTTGAAATAAAACACACCAAGAAAGCAAAGTTTATTGAAAATTATGCTAATAATGTCATAAAAACAGGGATGTTAATATTTAGACAAATATTGACATATGTAGTTCTCATGTTTATTATCTTTTATAGTATGGTATTCGCCTGGAAAATCAGAAGCCAAGAGTCATGGAGGCAGCAAAAGGGAAAAGGAGACAGCAACAAAATAGGAGTACTCAGGTAAGGAAAAGTGGAGAACTACATTAGATACATACATAGATGTGCTTGCATCCTCAAATATATGGATCTTACTTTTAAACATATTTTATGGCAATCAATATTTTTTGTAGAATTTTTATAGTATGCAAATAGAAGTGAACAATATGCATCATCCAATTTGATGATTTATCAAATTCTGAAGTATGCACTGAGGCAGTTTTTCCCTGAAAGTATTATCGCATATTCTATAAATGCACAAAATAGTGAATGCATCAAACTATGTCGAAAGGGGTCTGAATCAAGTATAATATTATCAAATTATACACGCTTGCAAACTATTGGAAGCATCTCCAGAAAATGTCTAAGAAGTGTATGCCAACATAGTTCTCCTGAAAACCTTAAACTTGTTGCCGTTTAGGTTCAGCGTAATAAAAGACATCTTTCTACAATCAACACTTAAACAAGAGATAAATTGGTTGACAGAGTATTAAGTATGAACTGGTTTAAAGCATCACTTGTGTCAATACAATAATGGAGTCTCTTGAAGCTACAAAATCGGTAAAGTCATTATGCAAAATCCTTGGGGCGGCTAATATCTTATTAATAAATTACAAAGTACTAATTTCAACTGTAAAATAGCTGACTGGTGATGTTAACATCACCAAAAATTGTAAGAAACAATACAGTATATATTTCAGCAGTTATGATAGTTTTTCTCTGAAGAACATCGCCAGGAGGGTTGTAGTATGAATATACTTACAGCGAAGGTATAGATTCACTGCATGACTTAAAAAACCACTTCCACGAACTCCAGCCAATAGAGAAGTAATAGGTACAAAAGACATCGATATCACATTTGGAGCCTGTGAAATAGATGAAAGCCATTGGTTATGGCTCTGGTTGGAATTAACACCTCCTCTTCTTTTGTGAATGCTGACTATGTCCTGCATAGAAACAATACAAATATTGTTTTCTTCTGAAATTAAAGTTTTACTGTGGCTTGTAACATTCTCTTAATGAATTGAGAGACTAACATCCTTCTTCAAGTGAGTTACAACAGTTGAACTCATAGACTTCAAAACTGCTGCCTTGTGTTCCTGATTTGCGAACTTGATGTCCTGAATATACAAAAGAGATCTATAAGATGATAATCAGTTTAACATGTCATGCTCAGAATTAATTTTTTGCTAGTGTAACTTTATAACTAATGGAGATAAATTTGTTATGTTGAGTACCGCTATAAGTTTGCTCAAAAGCATAATAAATACGGATCTCCTAATAAAAATATATAGTTTACCTCAATACTATTGAAATAAATGATTTGACTAAAGTTTATGATAATCAAAGTATTCAACAATCAAGAGGTCAGAGATTAAAACAGGAAACTTAGGATAAAGTAGAAAAACAGAGCTCTAGCCAAATATAAAGAAATTCAAATAGTTTTACACCATTCATTAAATATTATAATATACTATTGAAAAAAAACAGAAAAGCATATCAGCCTTCTGTTTAGATCAAAATAAAATGATTTAGATCAAAATGTGTCGTTCCTTTTAGAAAGAAAAAGAGAAATCTGTCATGGAAGATGTTCGTAACAAGTTTGACTTCACTTCTGATATTAAAATGTAATTAAATGTATGTCGGAAGAGTTTGCCAACTTTTAAAGATCCTAAAGTATAATAAAATTAAATGGAAGCTGTTCAGACAATATTGTTTGATAAAAGATGGTGAGACCCTTGTTATTCTTCAATAAGAACATAGCTGGAAATATTATTAGTAGGACTATAACTTTACTGCATTAGGTACAATACAACACCACATTCTTGAGATTTTGTGTTTAGCATCTTAAAAAAATTCCTTAGAACATGTCAGTCTCATTAAGCTTCTGTTGGTGATCTAAATTTCAAAATCAATGATAGGAACAAATTCCTCCTATCATTTAAAATTTATTCGTAGAAATCTAAGACATGCAAAACACAGTAATGAAATTATTGCACCCTTAACGAAGTGTTTATGTACCGAGTTTATGCATCTCCATCACATGTATGCATACTACACAATACAACCTATGAAGGTATCATCACCAAAATTTGCACATGTCTAAAATTAGTTAGAATTTCAGAAAATGAAAATTAGGTGTAGAGTAGAATTGGTTTTTTCTAGAGATCTTACAATGATATAAATGATCATGAAACTGGTAATTGTTTTGTATCTTCCGAAATAGGCATTGGCTACAAATGCCTAATTTTATCATGCAAGCAGTGCATCATTTATTTTAGTTTATTTAAATTTTTTAATTCATGTACTCATTGTTAACCTGTTTGTTTAGTGTGCATAAACTTAACTGTCATTTATAAGTCGAATTTACCTGTTACTTAAATAACTTTGTTTTCTCATGTATTCAATAAGCAAAATCATTCATAAACCTATTCGACAAAATGATGTAACTATTATATGGACTACCATCAAGGTCAACATCATGCCAGTCCACATTACAAACATGTGGACTGGCATGTAGCCAAAATAAAGTGAGATCATTTTCTTCTTAAAGATGTAGCCAAATGAAATGGACGGGAACCATTAGTATTCAATCTTAAGGAAATGCAAGACAAAAATATTTGATAAAGAAAATATCATAGTGAAGTGATAAACATGGATCCATGGCAGAAAAAGAACAAAGACACTTTAAAGTTGGACTCACAGCCAGGTTAGTCATTTTCTCTTTAGATAGGAGTTTTGACTTCCATGGGTCAAATTGAAAATGCACTGTTTATATCTACGGTTTAAGGTTGCTTTTTCCCTTTGAAAGCCCATTTCCAAGGATGTTAATGTTCGGAAAATTGTTATCACTTACCAGCATACCTAGATATGGTTCACATGAATTGTCGGAGTTCTATGGAAATTCTTATGAACTTCCTACATTTTGGATTAGATGGTTATGAGTAAGGCAAGCACAATAATTAAGAGATAAAAGTAACCTTGAGACTCAAAGTGGAAAAGAATTAGAGAACAATTATTAGATATAGTTCTGTATATCAACTGATACACATTCAATAAAAAACAAAGGAACTTCCACGAAATAGTAATTTTCAAACGTACATGACACATCAATCCCTACCAAATTGAAAAAACATGAACAATAAGAAGGATGCAGCAAGAATGCAAACAATTCAAGAATAACAAATTATCAGCACATAGTTAGCTTATAAAATATGAATCAGAAATAATTGGAGAAATAGAATATAAAGGCCAATACCGATACCTAAGGTATACAGAGGCAAAAGCTTGAGAGTTTCTGGAAGAATTAGTTGTCCAGATGATGATACAGTAGCGCAGAATTTACGATAACAGTGAAGAATGTTGATGCAAAGATTTGTAATTTGCTCCCGAACAACAGGAAGAGGGCTGACAGGGATGCCGCTTGCAGCTAAAAAGATATTACAATTTCCTTAGTGAAGTTTCAAACGAGAAATGAAAGAAATATTTTCAAGAAAATTAAACCACCAGAATTAAATCTATGGTAAACTGAAAGTTTCAGTCCTCAGATCGTTCCATATCATAACTAAGAGCACCCTTTTTAAAGAAACGGAAAGATCAACTTGAGAATATTATATTCATTACCTTGCTCCAATAAACAAGAAAACTGTGTATCCAAATCAGCAGAATGGAAAAGATTGCTTAGCATGCTTTTGCAGGAAAGTGAGAGATTCAGAACGCGAATTCTTCTTTGTCCATACACCGTTGTGTAAAGAAGGGGGGCGACGGCAGCGGGAAGAGGGGGGCGACGGCAGCGGGAAGAGGGCGGCGACAGCAGGGAAGAGGCGACGGCAGTGGGAAGAGGGGGGCGACGGTGCGGGAAGAGGCGACGGCAGCAGGGAAGAGGGGGGCGATGGCAGTGGGAAGAGGAGGATTTAGAGATTGGGTTTGGGGAGAGAGGGATTTAGGAATTTTAGAGGGATAAAATGAAATATTTTGGGGGAAGAGAGAGGAAAAATGAAAAATTTTGGGGAAAAATAAATTATGGACTATACCCACAGTGTTTTATCTTATTTGTAGGTATATGATAGCTATACCCACAGTTTTAGAGATCCGTCACTATAGGTGTCCGTTGGTATATGGCAAATTCCTTGTAGTGTTGCCTTAACCGAAGACGAAACGAGCACCAAGAATAACAGGAACAAGTTCCCAGGCAACGAACAAAACCCATGAATGAAGATCCACGAACAAATCAACCCACGTGCAAACCAAGAGGAAGAGAGAGAGAGATCGGACGGGGTAGCAGCTCCTAGCTGCTGTCGTCGATGTGCCGGCGGGCGAAAGACGGCGGAGAGAGAGGGAGAAGATGGGAGAGGTGGCCGGGTATGGTGGTGGTTGGGATCGGATAACAGGTCGGGGTCGGGATGGGGTACAGGCCGGAGAGGGGTGAGCTGGTCGGTGGGGCTGGGGTGTGCGCGGCCGAAGAGGGGTCAGGTTGGGGGAGCGACCCGCACAGGGGGGAGAAAGGGAGGCCGGGAGGTGAATTATTAAGGTTAGGGTTTAGTGGAGAGGGAGAGGGGTTTATATATAAGGTTTGGTTGTGGGTTAATGGGTATTGGGTTAATGGGTATAAGGAGTTATACTAGGAGATGGTTTTAATATGATTTGCATTGGATTTCAAGTAGAATTGTGGCTAATTTGGCTTTGGTAGATAGTTAGGGATCAAGAACAATGGGATTAGCAATAGGATAACCAACCAACACCACGAGCACCCAAGAACAAAATAAAGAAGACAAGAACCAAATAAAGAGCTAAATAATAAAAACGATCAAGAACAAATCAAGGGACAAAGAAATCAATCACAAGAAGATCAAAATGAGAAAAATGAATATATATATTGAAAAACAACTCCAATATACGGTCCAAAAAAAATATACAAGGGAGTACAAAATACTCGAGAAAAAGAAAAAAATACAGAAAAATATGAAAAACAAAAAACAGGGGTTACAATCCTACCCACCTAACAAGAAAAATTTTGTCATCAAAATTCAAAAAGAAGACACATAGGGTAACCCCAAAAAACAACCAAAAAGAACAAAACAAAAACTACTCAGATAAATAAGGAAACTTCTGCTGAATCTCCTCCTCCAACTCCCACGTCGACTCACTAGGCGAGTGAGGATTCCAAGAAATCCGAACCAACTTGATGACCTTGTTCTTAAGCACTTTCTCCCGCCGATCCACAATAGCAACTAGCGGAACCTCACAATTCAAATCCGGCCGAATGGTCAACTCAGAGTAGTCGATCACGTGGCTCTCATCTCGGATATATCTTCTGAGTTGTGAGACATGAAAAACATCGTGCACTCCTGATAAAGCTGGCGGCAATGCAAGACGATAGGCCACCTTGCCTATTCGCTCCAGAATCTCAAACGGTCCAATAAACCTAGGGCTAAGCTTGCCTCCACTACCAAACCGAATGACACCCTGCTACGGCGAAACCTTTAGGAAAACATGGTCACCAACCTCAAACTCCAAAGCCCTCTGATAGACATCGGGCCATCGCCTCTGTCGATCCTGAGCTGCCTGCAAATGCTTCCTGATCTGGACCACAACATCAACTGTCTTGGTGATCAACTTCGGACCCAACAACTTTCTCTCACCAATGTCATCCCAGCACATAGGTGATCTGTACTTCCGTCCATAGAGTGCCTCGAACGGAGCAGCTTTAATACTGGCTTGAAAGCTGTTATTGTACGAGAACTCTACGAGATGCAAATGGTCCTCCCATGATCCACCAAACTGAAGCATACAGGACCTCAACATGTCCTCAAGAATCTGAATAGTCCGCTCTGACTGTCCATCAGTCTGGGGATGAAAAGCTGTACTGTACTTCAACTTACTCCCCAAACTAGCCTGAAGACTCTCCTAGAACTGAGATCTGAATCTCGTATCCCTGTCAGATACAATACTAACTGGAACTCCATGAAGTCTAACAATATCTTGCATATACCTCTCAGCTAGGCTCTCAGTAGAATGCCCGACACGAAAAGGAATGAAGTGAGCACTCTTCGTCAAATGGTCAACAATCACCCAAATGGCATTATGACCCTTAGGACTCCTCGGCAAAGCGATCACAAAATCCATGGTGATATGTTCCCACTTCCACTCTGGAATAGGAAGCGGTTGAAGAAGTCCAGCGGTCCTCTGATGCTCTGCTTTAACCTGCTGGCAGACCAAGCACTGAGAAACAAATCGAGCCACAGCCATTTTCATACCATGCCACCAGAAATGAAGCTTCAAATCTCGATACATCCTAGTACCGCTGGGATGGATAGAATAGGATGACTAGTGGGCTTCCTCAAGCAACCTCTGACGAATTTCACCCTTCGGGACACATAATCTGGACCCAAAACGAAGCGATCCATCAGCAATAACTAACCATGTCCGTCCTGGATCCAGACTCAACCTCAGCTCGAAAACTCTGCAACTGCGCATCACCAGCCTGCACTTATTTGATCTGATCAATAAGAGACGACTGCAACTGGAGCGCCAAACAACTCCGACCAGAACTCAGCAACAAAACATCTAACTCCAACCTCCTCATCTGCTCAATCAGATCCTTCTGCTGAGTCAAGAACATAACTGCTGGTCTCCTGCTCAAAGCATCAGGCACCAAGTTTACTTTACCAGGATGGTATTGTAAACTGATGTCATAATCGGCCATAAGTTCCAACCAACGCCTTTGCCTCATGTTTAACTCTTTCTGGGTGAAGACGTACTTGAGACTTTTGTGGTCTATAAAGATCTCCACTCGGTCTCCAAGTAAATAATGTCTCCACAGCTTCAAAGCATAAATCACTACTGCTAACTCTAAGTCATGAGTCGGATAGTTCTTCTCATGCGGCCTCAACTGCCTCGATGCATACGTAACGACTCGGCCCTTCTGCATCAAAACTGCTCCAAGACCCTTACCGGAAGCATCACAGTTAATTACAAATCTGTCTGAACCATCAGGAATAGTCAACACAGGCGCTGACGTCAATCTGTTCTTTAACTCAACAAAAGCCACACCACACTCATCAGACCAACAGAACTTCTGATCCTTCCCAGTCTCAATGGTCCTGCTATCTTCAAAAAATCTTGAACAAATTTTCGATAATAGCTAGCCAAACCAAGAAAATTCTTGACTTCAGAAACTGACTTGGGAACAGGCCAATCCTTCACAGCCTCAACCTTGGCAGGATCCACAGAAATACCATCGCCTGAGATAATGTGCCCCAAGAATGAAACCTTGTCGAGCCAAAACTCGCACTTGCTGAGTTTCCCATAGAGCTGATTCTCTCTCAATGTCTGCAGAACCACTCTAAGATGCTCATCATGATCTTCCTGATTCCGAGAATACACCAAAATATCATCAATGAAGACCACCACAAATCTATCCAAGAACGGATAAAAGACCTGGTTCATAAGACTCATAAATGCAGCCGACACGTTTGTAACTCCGAACGGCATCACAAGATACTCATAGTGGCCATATCTGGTCCTGAAAGCAGTCTTTTGCACATCAGTCGTCTTCACTTTGACTTGATGATACCCAGAACAAAGATCCAACTTCGAGAAAATAGCAGCCCCACTCAACTGATCAAACAAATCATCGATCCTAGGCAACGGATACTGGTTCTTCACAATAACACTATTCAGTTCCTGATAATCCACACATAGTCGATGACTACCATCCTTCTTGTTGACAAAAAGGACTGGAGCACCCCAAGGCAAAATACTGGGTCTGATGAAACCCAAATCAAGCAACTCCTGAATCTGCACCTTAAGCTCAGCTAACTCCACCGGTGCCATCCTGTAGGGACTTTTCGATATAGGTGCCCTACCTAGCTGAACTTCACTACCGAACACCACATCCCTATCAGGGGGTAAGCCAGGCAACTCCTCTGGAAAAACATCCAAGAAATCTCAAACCACTAGAGGTGCAGCCTCACAGCCTGAATGTAACTCCATCGCACAAACCTCCTGATCAACTGCAGCTTGGCCAAGGGAAGACTCCCCGGCATGAAACTCAAACTCTGCGCGATCTGGAATTCGGAACACAACTTTCTTGGCACGACAATCAATAATGGCATGGGTTCCACCCAACCAATCCATACCCAGAATAATGTCGAATCCTGAATTCCCAATTATAATCAGATTGGCCTTGAAATCTGTGCTACCAATAATTACGGGATACTGCCTGCACTTCCGGGAATAAATAACAACTCCACCACTTGTCACAATGTTCCAAGCCTCTGACATGTTGCTGCACTCCATCCGATAGCGAGCGACAAATGGAGAAAAGACAAAAGAATGGGTTGCCCCGGAATTAAAAAGAACATGAGCAGGGAAAGAGCAAACAAGGATAAAACCTAAGACAGAAAACAAAAGAGACAAATAAAAGAATGGTTGAACAGGGGTGAGGAAAACAAAATGCAGAAGGCAACCAGAAAGAAATAAAGCAAAAGGAAATGAAGAAATGAAAGCGAAACAACAAAATAATAAAAACAATAAACAAAAGATACCTGCAACCACACCCTCAGTTGACTCAGCATCAGCAGTAGTCAGGTTGAAAGCCTACCTCTCCTGAGAGCAGCGGTCCTCTGACCGACAATCTGGCACTGCGGAGGAAGGGGTGGCCTAATTGGACCACGAGCTGGGGCAACCTGTTGAAAGGGACCCCTGGCTGGAAGAGCCATCTGCTGCTGTCGTGGGCAATCCCGTGTCATATGATCAGAAGCACCACAACCAAAGCAGCGGCAATTGGCACGCCTGCAGTCCCTGCGCTCATGCCCAGCAAAACGGCAAAAGTCACAAAAACTGGTCCGTTGAGGAACCGCAGAAGAGTAAGGAGCTGCCCTAACCGGATGGGTGGGACAGACCTCTAAATAGGCCCACCAGGATGCCTAGCAACTGAGTGCGAAATAGTCCGCTGAGAAGGAGTCAATCCACCACGAGCCTGCTCCTGAGCACATGCTACCTCAAGAGCTTCTTCATAAGTGCGCAAGCGGAGGGAGACAAGCTGCACCCTAATCTCACGCTCAAGCCCCAAAGTAAATATACGAGCCCTATCCTCTTCGTTGGCCACAAGAACGGCTGTGAAGCGACTAAGTCTAGTAAATTCAGCTGCGTACTCGTCCACAGTCCTGGAGCCCCATCTCAAGAAAATCTTGTGTTACAACATTGCATAATCAATATATAACGAAATTCCATTACTAGAAATAACGACCAACCTGTTTCAGGGCAAAGAATTGTTGCTCCATCTCCACTTTAGTGCTGCTAGGGGAGAACTTCCCTAAGAAGCTCCTAGTGATAGTGGCCCAAGTGATCGGTCTTTCGAGCCTTTCGGGCTCAGACCTCCACCAGATATGAGCCAAGTCTACCAGTTGGATGGTCACCACGTCCACACGATCTGCATCAGCAACCCTTGCTGCCAAAAGAAGTTTCTCTGTCCGAATCAACCACTGTTCAGCCTCCAAAAGCGTCTTAGTGCCTGAAAACCTATCGGGATGCAGCCTCATAAAGTCTGTGACTGTTCCCGGATGGAGAGGAAGAGATGCCTGCATAGGCGCAACGGGCGGAGGAACTCAAGTGACTTCCAAAGCAGCCATCACCAAATTACTATGGTTTTGCTGCATATTGATCAAGCGCTCAAGCACAACGGTGACAGCTTTAAGCTCAGGATGATCACCCGGAACACGAGAAGAACCTCTATGAGCCATAGTCTGCACAAAATCAAAAACAATTGGCAATCAAATCAGTGTTGATAATCATTCATTTATGTATGCATGGTTGGTGAAATGTTGAGCAGATCCCAGTTCAAGCGAAGCTTATCTAATATACTAGGCGACTAATACATTAGCCAAACCTGGGCTCTGATACCACTACAAACTCTATCATGCCCTGCTTCCCAAAAAGAATACAAAATACGGATATGTGACAAAAGCCCAGCGAATGATTTCATCGTCCATAAGCTGTTCAAGAATCTTTACAACATCTCACAAAATAATTAGAGTCGGATGAACCAAAATACCAACAAGAATACTTGAAACCAAATATATAATCTCAAATAGTTATGATCTGAATAAGTCAAAATCCTAGGTCACATTGCCCAAATACAAGAATAAATCCAAGTATCAAAATACAATATTGTTCAAGCAAGATACAAGAAATAATAATCATAAAATCCATCACTAGTACTTCATGTCACTAATACCATCCGGAACCTGTTCTCCAAAATCTGCAATTCAACAATTACATGAAAGAGAAAATAGAAAACAAGTAACCGCCAATTGCAAGTTACGGGCCGCTTGTAATGCAGGATACAAGTACATGGAGAAAACTAACTAACAACATGGAATAAGCATGATAACATAATGGAATACTAGCATGGTAAGATGAACAAGTGCAAGTGGCATATATCCAGTGTCAAGTGAAGAAGTATCATGTAAACATGTATCAAGTATCATGAATCAAGTATCACGAAATCAAGTAACAAGTAACAAGTGTCAAGTAGTCAAGTAGTCAAGTACAAGTGTCAAGTATCAAGAATCAAGTAATCATGTATCATGTAATCAAGTATCAAGTAAGCATGTATCATGTTCAAGTATCAAGTCTCAAGTATCATGTTCAAGTATCATGTATTAAGTCTTGTAGTGATTACTATCTAGGTAGCACTTCATGTTCCATCCTTTTATCACATAGTTGCTACAGTCAATGCAATTTCGTTTTAGATTTCATAGTGGACCATATAAGGTAGTGTATTCAGGGACAAGCCTCAAGAATCAAGTAACAAGTATCAAGCCTCAAGTATCAAGAAAACAAGCCTCAAGAGTGAAGTATCAAGCCTCAAGTAATGAAATATCAAGCCTCAAGTAATCAAGTGTCAAGCCAAGTCTCAAGTATCAAGACAAGTCTCAAGTATCAGGCCAAGTATCACATAGAATCAATAGATTCTCTTCCGAGTACACGTGTCTGAATTATCCGCTATTAGATCTGTCCCTATAAAACCCAGCTTGGTTAATTTTATTATTAATGTCAAACAAGCAAGTATGTGACATGGAACAAGCAATTATATCATGGTATGATCAAGTAATAAGTTCAAGTTGTAAGATAAATATGTACGGGTAATAGGTAACACACAAAAGAATGAAATAACCAAATCTCAAGTTCAGGACAGCAAGACCATACTGTAAAACAGTGATTCCCGTCGTTACAAAAATGCAAATCTGAATCCGTCAAAAGATCTAGAAAATAGACTCCCAACCGAATCCAGCGAGTATAAATAAGTCATATAGTATTTCACAAAAACGTAACTCAAAACTGATTTGAAACCCGAAAATACGTTCAGCCAGAAATCAGAAAATCGAATTCAGAGTCAGAAAAACAGCATCAAAACACCTCAAATAAATCCAGGAAAAATCTGGGGTATTACCCTATCTGTCTAGTATCAAAATATAAAATTTCATAATTTCTAGTAAGGTTAGTTTAGCCAACAGAAATCAGAAAACATCAAGAAACGATAATTTGGCAAATCTGAAAATCCCAACACTGCTGTACAAAAACTGTGATATCCCGCAAACCGTGAAACGAAATCCAAATCCGCCAAAGAAAGACGAAAAAAAACAAAATAAGATAACTTTCATATCTCACAAATATTTTTCATACATGAAAATGAATTAGGGTGAAAATACAAATCTTTACAGAACAGCGAGCAAAATCCAGCAAGTATAGTCTTTATAAACAAGCATAAAACGGCATATGAACCTAATCAATAAAATCTACCAAAATTCTGGGTAATCCCTAATTAGATATAGAAACACTGACAAAAATTTCAGATCAAAATAATATTCTTAGCACTAGTATCAAAATAATTTAGTCATCAAAATCATCAAGAAACGAAATCTGAAAATGATCTACACCTGTAGTAAAACAGTCATATCTCACACATACAAAATCGAAATCGAGCAAGGTCAGAGGGGTTGGAAAGAAGAAGAATTTCTTTAAAACTCATGTTTTATAAAATTAAGATTCTGACCTTAGTATGGTCTAAATTACTGATCAAGACAGATTATCGGAAAAATACAGAATTTTCTTTAGGAGCAAAACCAGCATGAATCACACGAAACTTGGCTGAAACATAACTAAACATGAATTAGAGTCTACCAAGTGTCCAAACAACATGAAATAGGGTATACGACATGTCCACAACAAGTATATCACATGGATCTTACAAGCACACAAGTTCTCATAATGGTTTTATATGTACATCACATTAAGAAACGGTCACTCCTAGGTTAATTCATGTATATGTATCATGAGGCAACTATGGTCAATAACACTATAGAGACAATACTCATTAAGAATAACACACACACGAGTTGTCTCTAAAACCCAACTACACTACAAGCGGTATTTATGACTTGTATCATACAAAGGAATTGAGTACAAGTTACTTGCCTTAACCAAAGACGAAACAAGCACCAAGAATAACGAGAACGGATTCCCGAGGAATGAACAAAACCCACGAACGAAGATCCATGAACCAATCAACCCACGTGCAACTTACGTGCACGTGCAAACCGAAAGGAAGAGAGAGAGATCAGAAGGGGTAGCGGCGGCGCTGCACAGGGCGCTACTGCTGCTCCTGGCTGCTGTCGTCTACTCGCCGGCAGGCAGAAGACGGCAGAGAGAGAGGGAGAAGATGGGAGAAGTGGTCGGGTATGGTGGTGGTCAGGATCGGATAGCAGGTCGGGGACAGGATGGGGTACAGGCCAGAGAGGGGTGAGCTGGTCGATGGGGCTAGGGTGTGCGCGGCCAAAGAGGGGTCGGGTTGGGGTAGCGGCGTGCACAGGGGAGAGAGAGGGAGGCTGGGAGGTGAATTATTAGGGTTAGGGTTTAGTGGAGAGGGAGATGGGTTTGTATATTGGGTTCAATTGTGGGTTAATGGGTATTGGGTTAATGGGTATAAGGAGTTATACTAGGAGATGGTTTTAATATGATTTGCATTGGATTTCAAGTAGGATTGTGGCTAATTTGGCTCAGGTAGAAAGTTAGGGATCAAGAACAGTGAGATTAGCAATATGATAACCAACCAACACCAAGAGCACCCAAGAACAAAATAAAAAAGACAAGAACCAAATAAAGAGCGAAATAATAACAATGATCAAGAACAAATCAAGGGACAAAGAAATCAATCACAAGAAGATCAAAATGAGAAAAATGAATATATATATTGAAAGACAACTCCAATGTACGGTCCAGAAAAAAAATACAAGGGAGTACAAAATACTCAAGAAAAAGAAAAAAATACAGCAAAATACGAAAAACGAAAAACAGGGGTTACATTAGGGGCGCTCGGCCAGACTTGGGTATCTTGTACTGTCAACTTCGGCTCATTGGGATCCGAAGGGGGTTCGGGGGATCTCGTTGAAGCCTTATTAGGTACATTTCGGATTCCGAGACCAGATGATTGCCGATGGTATCTGAAGATCGGTGCCAAATATCCACCCTTTGTTGCGGGCTTGAGGATTCGCCCAGAGGCGAGAGTGGGGATCCGGTGCTTGTTCATCGCGTTGGCATCTTGGGTGCGGCTCCCCAAGCTCGCCGTCTGAGGAGCCCTCACGGTAGAGGTTTGCTAGGGTTCCACCTCCAGGGAGCGTCTGGTTCGGCACGCCAGTGAGGAGAGGCGGATCGCATGAGTGTTTAGCTGTAACATGGTCATAATTTGTTATAACTATTTCATTTGCCGACTGCGAACTGGCCATCGCCCTTGTAATTCTCTTGCTTAATAGAAATCTTTTTGTGGGTTTGCATAGGCTGTAGACTCGTTCTCGTTGAGGTGTGGGTGTAAAATGCAGCATTTGAGATGATCGAGTTGTAAAGGGTCGGCACCGGAAGCCACGCATAGAGCGCGACGAGGTGAGATCGCGTGATGGTTCCTGTGAAATCACGACGATCGACCTCGGATCATATGCCGAGGAATTTACCCGGGTCTCATCAGCTACGTGGCCGGGCATGTGTTTGCTTGTATTAGCTGTTGATGCATTCAATTTGCCTTGGAAGTTGTAGCGTTGCCTGCAATAACTGCGGGTAGTTGGGGGAGCTTTCCGTGGTTTAAAATCCTTGTTGTTGGGTGTTAAACTCACAACTTTCCCACATTCCCATCCTTAGCTCACGTTGTCTTGGTGTTCAGCGGGGCCTGTGTTGAGCAGTCCAAGGACCCTCGATGGATCGAAGACGGTGGGAAGATTGTCAAAGGGGCTGGGTTCGGCCCCACCAGGATCGGTGTTCAATTGGGGAACCCATCTTTGTCCCAGATTTCGAGATCTGAATTGTTTTCCACCGGGTTTCGAGGGGAGTCATCGTCAGGTCGAAGCGAGGGAATGAGAGTTCCCTCTGTCTGAGGATTGTTCGTCCTCATGCTTCACATACACTGATGTAGTGTAACACTCCCCTATTTTATACTTTCAAAATAGTCGCTTGTATTTCTTTTATTGATTAGATATTATTGTTACTGTTATTATTATGCATAAATATGAAATTTTATTATATATATATAGATATATTCTTGTATTTATTTACTTATTTGGCAGAGTGGGTTTTATTGGATTTTAGTTTGAAAAGAAGAGTTATAAGAACATAAAATTAATGAAAAAGTCAAAGGGGTGCTTATAATTAATTTTCCATATTTTTCTTTTTCCCTTCCCCTCCATTTCGTTCAGATCGTCATTTCTCTCCCTCATTTCTTTTCTGCCGAAACCCACAATTCCCTTAGCTTAGGGTTTTTGAATCCAAGCTTTCATCCACTTCAATCTTCTATTTTTTTTGGGATTCTAGGAGAGTTCGAGGTGCTTTTCAACATGGCAGCGTCGGTTTTTTAGGAGAGCTTCGAGAAGGTATTAAAAAGTGAAATTTGATTGGCGTCCGGGTGAGCGAGGAGTATCTTCTTGTCGGCTCATCAGGTGAGTATGATTATACTAGGTATATATTATGTTGTGACAAAATTTATGCGGGTTCGATATGATTTTTGTGAGTTATAGCTAAATGAAGATTTAACCGAAAATACGGAATTTTTGTATGTTGAAATTGTGTTATATGGTAAATTTATGTGGTTTTGAATATTTAGTGTTATGGGTGATATATTGGGTATATATATGATAATATGAAGTAATTGGGGTTGATATACATATAATATACGGTAGATAAATAAAAATGACATATATATATATATATATGGTGTTTGATGTATTGACCTATATGGTGCGTGTTTGTGTTATATATGGGTGATAATGAGTTGGGGTATCTTAATCGATGAAATTAATGGCTAAATTTTTAAGAAAAATCCACTGAGTTTTGTGCCTGGTTAAAAAAACCGCACTAAGTTTTTTTTTTAATCTAAAAAAACGACACAAAATTTCAAAAAACTCCACTGGGTTAGTTAGGGTTAGGGTTAGTTCGGGGGGGGGGGGGGGGTGTGTTATTTAAACATCTGATTAGTTAAGTGATGTTTTTTTAAACACAAATGAAAGATAAATGCGGTTTTTTTAAAAACAAATGAAAGATGAAAGTGGTTTTTTTAAACCCTACCCTAACCCAACCCTAACCCTAACCTTAACCCTAACTAACCCTGTAGAGTTTTTTGAAATTTTGTGTTGTTTTTTTTATTAAAAAAAACTTACTGCGGTTTTTTTAAACTGGCCCAAAACTCAGTGGGTTTTTTTTAATATAAATTTAGCCATTAATGAGTGCGATGTATAATATGGTGATGTTCAAATTGAAGCTAATGGGCGATAATATGATATAATCATCTACTTAACTTGGCATATTCATAATATGTTATAATGTGACTAAATTAATACTTTGGTGCATTTATGTTACAGAATAATATGATGTAATAATCTTATAAGTTAAATAACATGGTGTATGCATATATGTGATACAATGAGAAGATATATAATATGGTGAACACCGAATTTGTGTTGATATGTTAAGATAAAAGATGAGATGATATGTGATAATAAAATGAGATAATAGTCAAAACGTGACAAGTTATTAAAATGAAAGATGAGATGTTATGTGGTGATAATATGAGATGAAAAGATGAGATTAAAATGATAATTAAAGTTAAATTTTGTTGACCAGTGCTTGCAAAAATCCTAGGGGTTTGGGCTAGACCTCCTAACACCCAAGGACTGGCTTGGGATGTAGTGTTTATTACCCAAACTATGTTTGGGTGCGTGTTTTTATTGGCCAAGCTATCGGCTTGAGGTCCGTTTATTACCCAACTTGTCTGGGGTGTGGTGATTATTACCCAGGCTATCGACCTTGGGGTGCGTATTTCCCTCGCTGGCTTCAGCTGGGAGGAAGTACCCAAGTTCTACTTGGGGTGCGGTGTTTTCTTTACTGGCATAGGCTGGGAGGAAGATGTAGCCTCGGACGCGTAAGACCCCGCGGGGGCAAGGTCCGCGTGTTTATTGGACTGTCGGCTTTCAGTATATTGGGATACTGTAGCTCACTGGTTGACAAATTAATAAAATGAATAGATGTGAAATGAAAAGGAAAACGAGAAAGTAAAGAAAGCAGGTGATGTAAAATGAGAATGAGAAATTAAAGCAAGTGTATTATGAGTTGAGAATAAAGAGTAAAATAAGTTATATTATAAGATGAGATTGAGAAAGTAAATAGAGTGTATGATATGAAATGAATATGAGAAAGTATAGAAAATGTATAATACAGAATGAGAATGAAAAAGTAAAGGAAGTATGTGTGCAAATTAATATGAATAAAATGAAGAAATTATATTATGGGAATGGTTATTAAAGTAAAATATGGTATGGTATGAGTTGATGCACCTTGGAATTGTGTCGAGGAACTACTTGCCCGCTATTTGGAAATGGTGGGAACTACCTGCCTTGGCACAACTCTCAGGGTAAATTGGTGAGTTGTTGATATGATAGTGGTATTATGAAATGGAAATGAAAAGTTAAAGTAAAATTGTGAAGTGAGATGTAAATGAAAATGAAAGTAAGACATAATATTGATAATAATGAGAAGTAACTAAAGTTGTATGATGGGATGAGAATGAATTATAAAGCAAAATATATGATAAACAGAGAATGAGCATTAAAATAATTTGTATGATGAAATTAGAATGAAGAGAGTTTAAACTGTAAAATATAATGAGAATGAAAGTTAAAGTATTAGAAGATTTTATTATGTGTCATAAGATATGAATGAATGTGATATTATGAGATTGAATGCATATGAATAAGATGCGTTGCAAACGGATGAATGTGATGATATGTAATAAAATAAATACATGTAATGAGATGCTATGAAAATGCATGTGATATTATATGATTGAATGAATGTGAAGTTATGTGATGAGAATGAATATGATGAAAATAAATATCAATATGTTATAGGATTGAATGAGTGTGATGTTATGCAATGAAAATGAATTAGTAAATGAAGTGTGTGGTTAAATAAGTATGAAAAATGAGGTAATTGCATTATGTGAATATATATGAAAATAAAGTAATAGTGATATGAAGATATTTATGAAAAGTGGAACATTTGTGTTATGTGATTAAATATGAAAAGGGAATGAATTATAAATTTTAATTAATATAGTGTTATGTATCTGAGGATAAAGTGAAGGAATTATCTATGTGAATTAAAATGATGTGGTGTATATGGGTATAACCATGAAAGAATCGTGTATGTAAAAATTAATGCAAATAACTCGAAGAAATTGTGGTATGGAAAAGAGTATGAGAAGTAAAGAAAGTGTGTATGTATGATATAATAGTATATGAATGAAAAGTAAAGAAAAATGTGATATTAGTGTGAAGCATAAAGTGAAGTGTATTATGTGATAATAGTGAAGTGTATTATGTGATGAATATGCGAATGATTTTAAAACTAAAGATAAGTTGTGATATGAGTTGATATAAGTTGATAGACCTTGGAATTGTGTCGAGGAACTACCCGCCCGCTATTTTCATGGAAATGGTGGGAACTACCCGCCGAAGCACAATTTCAAGGTAGTGAGAGTAGATATAGAAATGTAGATTCAGAATGATACTTTGGTATAAAGTCACTTTTATGATGTTTTTTTTATTGAGATTTCATGTTGAACTTTATTATCATGATATTTGTAAGTTCTTCCAATTTTCATTTTATAGTTTAAATTATTTTCCTAACAAATCAATTATACTGACACCAGACATGGCTAACCCCTGTTGTTTTCTAGGGGTTAGGGGGGTCCCGCTCTGAGAGTGGACGACCCTAACTCTCCTGTAGGTTTTGATAGCAGTGAGGTGAGATAGTTATTGTAGTTTGGTAGTTATACATTTGCTTGTAGTAAAATTAAATATACGTATGTATGTATTATATGTAGAAATGGGAGTAGAATGATGTATTATATTGTATTATAGAAGATTGTGTATATTATATCTATAGTGCTGTGATGAAGTATGAAAGCCCGTACCCACCTCGTCGTGGATTACTGGTTCTGTAGTTGGGTTTTGAAAGGTTTTTCTAAAGTTTTTCTAAAACACAGATATGTATTCAAAAGAATTTTTGGTTTTTAATTTGTATCTTACTAGTTATAAAGAATTATGCCCCCAGAGCCGTATATATTATTGCCTCTGTGATGTTGTATGACTTGGCCTGGGGAAAATTGATATATATTATAGGTGCCTTGATTTTTGTAATTGTTTGCAGATTTTCGTAAGGAATATCTGTAAAAGGGCTAATATTTCAGGGGAAACTCTGCAGATTTTTAAAATAAAAATCTATGAGTATTTTTCTAAGACTTGGTGTAGATAAGTAATAGATTATGTTAGAAGTCATTTGATTAAGGAATATAAAAAGTTAAAAAAATTGGTTGTTACATGTAGTTTCAGGGATGATGGGTTGTGCTAAATCCATCAACCTCGGCGTCATGTTGGTTCAGCAACTTCTGGCATGAGGCTTCATGCGTGTCTCTTGTTGGTAGGGACTGAGCCCATGGGGCCAATTCTCGAGGGACTCTATTGTCTGTTGGCCTGTCTTCTGACAACGACACCCATCTCTTGGTCAGTGCATGTGCAACACTTCTTCCACATGGGGGCCAGCTTTGTGTTCAGAGATGCCGAGTCAGAGCACAAGTCAGCCGTGAGCCGGTGCTGAAGTGCAAGACGAGTGGAAAAGGGCGTAGGTGGTAGTTTTAGTTGGTTCTGTTGTAATTGCCAAAATACGGATTGGCCACCACCCCCTTTGTAATTGTTTTTCTTTTTAATGAAAGACATTTTTGTCTTGGTTCTTTGTTTGCGGTGTGGTTTGTGCATTATTTCAGCCACGTCGAGAAGTACCCTTCGGATCCGCACCCTAAGGAGGATCCTCCGAGGATTTTTGGCATTGAGGCTTTAGCCTCGGATGCCATCCTTGAGGGGTTTTTTGGGCGTTGAAGCCTCCGACATCGGATGCCAACCCCGTGGGGGTCATCGTAGGATATCATTCAAAGATATTTGGCATTGAAGACTTCGACATTGGGTGCCGACCTCGAAAGGGTTATCCTTCAAGGAATGAGCTTGGGCCTGGAGCACTGATAGTAAGTGACTGGATAACTTGAATTTGGAATGAAAATTCTATTCTATTCATTGACAGCTGAAGGAAGGTACATGGATTGGCTTTTGAAGACCTTTTCACAAGTGTGGACCCCTAGGGGTCTTCGTGGATTTTCATCAAATGCTTTGCATTCTAGGTCCTCTTGATTACCTTGCCTCCTGGGTCTTCAAGTCAGTACGTGCTCGGGCGGACCACTTTGGAGACCCTGCATGGGCCCTCCCAGTTAGGCTCTAGCTTTCCCCTCTTGCTTGGCTCACATATTTCAAGGCGTCTGAGCACAAGGTTGCCTTCTTTGATGTCGGCCGGGCAGACCTTCTAATTGTAAAATCGCTCTACCCTCTGTAGGTAGATGTTTCTTCCAACGACCGCCCTGTAGCGCCCCGATTTCCATATACTGGGAAACCGTGACACGAGCCAAGACCTTTTCTTCAATTAGTCACAATACAAAGAAAAACAGGAGAATTTAAAACTTTTATTTCAACACCCAATGTATTACAAGTTTGAATATTATACAACTGCAATACCTTACAATAGAGTTACAATATTACCTTTACATTTCCAAGTATTACAACCTTCAACATCTTACATTAGAGTACAAGGAATGAAGAACAACACTTGGTAACTTTAACTTGAGTACTTCTCAACTAATAGATAATCAATACATATACTGCAGCGGAACTAAACATAACACTGACTCCTTGCTTTCCTTGCCTTGAGTCCTCCTGAATCTCGCCTTTGTACTTCGGCGATCCAGTACCTATGGAAGTGGGGACGTCAGTATTCACTGACGCTTAAAGGTTGATATCACAGCAGCGAATCTCCCAAACAACATACAAAACATGGCAATAGTGTTGGTGTAGTTTAAGTGTTCGTGAGTGCTATGACTAGACTCTAATGCGATATTTAAATAGAACTAGGATTCTTCCTATTCTAATGTCAGCGAGTCTCCGAAGCAACATGCATCCCATACTACATGCGCCCCATCTCAAGCTGTTTTCTCCATATATAGGGATAGAACCCGCGTTATGAATTCTAATTGTACACCACCTGTTCCTGACAGATACAACGTGACTGATGAGGTTGCAGACGTGGTCAAGTCCCACTAATGCAGTTCGCCAGTGGTGTCCATGTTGCCACTGCTATCCAGCTTACCGGACCTCATTCAAAAACCTGACGAACCGTCGGGGATACTGCTAACAGGGGAGCCCCCTGCCGCCCCCTGGTCGGACTGTAGTCCATGGCCTGTTCGACCTCTTGGCATAGGACATGACGGAGTTCCGGGGGTCCATCTCCCCTAGCTCCGCCCGCCTTATCATGTTACTTCAGGAATTAACAATCAGGATACGCAACCCATGTCCCCAACTTCTGAGAAGGCATCGTACGTATCCCTTTTGACAGGAAGGTACAACCCACTATCACCACCTAAGGCCTGCCTCAAGGGACAAGTTGGTCGTAAGGCGCCCCCTACAACCAACTCCTCTCTTTTCGGCGAGGGACTGAGTAAAATGATCTTTATAAATCACTACCTTAATGATGTCCCTGACTCAACAATCCTAGGGACGATAATTTTATAAACATAACATGTTAGGCCTTAAATTAGACTTCGCAAGACAACTCTACTAGGCTGCTCAACCTAGACTTACCAGAACCCTTCAGGATCCGGTTCGTGGCTTATCGATCCAAGACCTCGGCAATGCGAATATATGTGCATGCCACTACCCTAAACTTGGATTCTGTCTATACTCCGGTCCTCGATCAACCTACCCTGGTTAAGATTCGACGGTACACAAGGAGTGACTCCTCCACAGTTCCTTAGGGTAAGAAAACATATGTCTTGATGGTCGATAGCCCTTAGGGTGGTAATATCACCCTAGACGAGCACAACGAACTGTGTACTAGCTAACAAGCTATACACGAGTAACAACCTCATACGAGCTAATAAGCTACATATGAAACAATAACTACCTACGAGCCAGGCGGGCCTCGTAGGAGACAACAACGTACATACCAGCCAAATAAGCCGCGTATGAGACCAATAGCTACGCACGGGCCGGTCGAGCCGCGTACGAGACAACAACCTACATACGAGCCAAATAAACTACGTATGAGGCCCACAGCTACATACGGGCCATTCCAGCCACGTACGAGCACAACCATATGCAAACAACCATACAGGTAGTCAATCCTAGAAGCAACCAAACGTGCTTACTAGCAAACCTGATCTCCTATTATATTAGAAGCAACGGACGAATCTACTAATAGTCTATGGTCGGTATTCTACCAATGAAGAACCGAAGGCGACATAACAGCCTTTATCAGACTAACTATTACTAGTGGTCTTTCCAACCCTTATTACTTCATCCTATAGCGCCTTAAGCATGACATACAATTGCAAGCATCTTCCTACAACAATCTAATTATATAACATAACCACTCACTCCAATACTCCTAAGTACGAATATGATTAAGCATGTGCTTACATCGAGCTTAAGCATGAAAATCACTATGACCTAGACATGAAGTCCACTATAGTCAAGCATAGGTTATAACTTGAGCGTGAAAGCTTACTACTTATCATGACTAATCACCACAACCCAAGCATGGATATATAACTAGTATGAACATGCAACATTCCAAGGCATAGTAGGTATTCTAACATTAATCCTACAACATTCTAAGCATGTATTTAAACTTTAGCATGGTATACCTCATTCCTAGACATGGTATGCTACCTTCACATTAACATATAGCATGGTGCACATTTTTGTAACATTCTAGTCATGTATACTAGTTAAGTATCGACCTACAATGTAGCATGAATTTCTACAACAATTCTAGCATGGATAGAACATAACATAAAAATCACTACAACTAACCATGGATAGTTACCTTAATCTAAGCATGAATATCTACGATATTTTAAGCATGAATCTCATTAGCATGGATACCATTATTTTAACATAAACCATAATTAGCATGACACCTATTTACTTAGCATGAATAATGATTAAGCATGATCATCAACTAACATAGCATGAACAAGTACTTATCTAAGTATGGGTATCATGTAAACATGAATATTTATTTAATCTAGCATGGTATACAACTTTCCTACAATTAAACTAGCATGGCATACGACTTTCCTACCATTAATCTAGCATGGTATACAACTTACCTACAATTAAACTAACATGGTATACAACTTCCCTACCATTAATCTAGCATGGTATACAACTTACCTATAAGCATGTGAGTATGGATAAATTAATCTAGCACGATATACCACTTTCCTACAACTATCTAAGCATAGATAAATGAAACTAGCATGGTCTACTACTTTCTTACCATTAATCTAGCATGGTATACAACTTACCTACAATTAAACTAACATGGTATACAACTTCCCTACCATTAATCTAGCATGGTATACAACTTACCTATAAGCATGTGAGTATGGATAAATTAATCTAGCACGATATACCACTTTCCTACAACTATCTAAGCATAGATAAATGAAACTAGCATGGTCTACTACTTTCTTACCATCATCTAAGCATAGAAAAATTTAGCTAGCATGGTATACTACTTTCCTACTATCATTTAAGCGTAGATAAATTTAGCTAGCATGGTATTTACTTAGTAATTAACCTACAATATTCCTAGCATGGTAGATTAATTAAGCATCAACCCTACAACAATATGAGCATGGTATCTACTTAGTAATTAACCTACAACATTCCTAGCATGGTAGATTAATTAAGCATCAATCTTACAACAATATAACATTCCTAAACATGATAGGTAATTTTAGAATGAATCCTAAAACATTCTAAGCATAAATAACATTCCTAAACATGATAGGTATTTTTAGAATGAATCCTACAACATTCTAAGCATGAATAACACTCCTAATCATGATAGGTAATTTTAGAAAGAATCCTACAACATTCTAAGCATGATAGGAATTTTTAGAATAAATCCTACAATATTCTAAGCATGTTTATACACTTAGCATGGTATACATCATTCCTAAACATGGTAGGTATTTTTAATATAAATCGTACAACATTCTAAGCATGTTTATACACTTAGTATGGTATACATCATTCCTAAACATGGTAGGTATTTTTTAATATAAATCCTACAACATTCTAAGCATGTTTATACACTTAGCATGGTATACATCATTCCTAAACATGGTAGGTATTTTTAATATAAATCCTACAACATTCTAAGCATGTTTTACACTTAGCATGGTATACATCATTCCTAAACATGGTAGGTATTTTTTAATATAAATCCTACAACATTCTAAGCATGTTTATACACTTAGCATGGTATACATCATTCCTAAACATGGTAGGTATTTTTAATATAAATCCTACAACATTCTAAGCATGAATAAATTAATCTAATCTAATCTTAGCATGGTATTTACTTTATTTTAATATGAACATAAAATAAACATCTACAACTATCTACTACTACTACTACTTCATTTTAACCAAGAACATAACATACAACTATCTACTACTACTACTACTTCATTTTAACCAAGAACATAACATACAACTATCTACCACTACTTCTTTTAACACTTGCTACTACTTCTTTATTTTGACAACATACCACTACTACTTTATTTTAGCAACATGCTACTACTACTTTATTTTAACAACATGCTACTACCACTTTATTTTAACAACATACTACTACTACTTAAATGTCTACTATTCTTTATTAGCATTTATTTATTACTAGTGATCATAAAAAGAGATCTTTTTATTTATTCTACAACTAGTGATTTAAATTAATTTCTTTTTCATAATTAGAAATAACATCTAATTTAGGTTCTTTTTAAGATTATAAAAGAAAACAACAATAATAAAAATAAGGTAAGAACCTTCATTTGGTTCAACCAACATATGCTTATCTTTTTTAGTCAAAGTCCAATACAAGTCCTACAACCAAAAATGGTTGTATAAAATGTTCATATGCTTTATGTATAGTTCATATCAAGTCCTACAACTCCAAACGGTTGTATGTTCAAGTCCATATGCCTTATGTCATTTTAGTTCAATTAACAAACACAAAACAACAACTACCACTATAAAGATTTAATCTTTATGTCCATTTGTTTCTATTTCATTTTATGTGATCATTACTTTTAACATTTACAAACATACAAAGCAAGAATCTCATACAACAATGCTATCAAAACAACCATCCCAAAAAGAACCAAAGGAAACAAAACAAGGAAGGTAAGAAGAAGAAGAAACATCAAAACAACCATACAAACAAACAAACAAACAAACAAACAAGCAAACAAAGGAGAAACCCCCACCTTAATCTCTTTGTTGGAAGGACTTGCTAGCTTAACCTTCTCCTTCCCCTAGCTCTTAGAACTCCTAGGAAAAACCTACAAGAAAACTCTCTTGTTAGTATGAGGTTCTCTCTTTCTTTTTCTTTCCTTTCTTTCTTTCTTTTTTGATCTTTCTAAAATGAGACAAGGTGGAGAATGAGGGGGTATTTATAGGAGGGGAGAGGAGGGGGAGAGTGCAAATGTGCACTCACATTTTGCACAAAAACCCCAAGAAGGGCAACCGGCCATACCATGTAGGAGGGTAGGAGTAAGGTGTAGGGTATGGTCCTAGGTATGAGTTGGAAGCATGGTAGAAAGGGATAAGGTTTCTAGAAGGGGTTTTAATCTTCTCATGCATACAACCCTAGATTAAGCCTCCTAATCAAACCCTAACCATCTAATTATGTTGTCATGACAAGATGAGTACATTGTCCAAGAGTACATGCTACATATTTTGTATGATGTACTAAGTATCATACAATTGTATGTATGTGTACATGTATGTGTATACAAAAAAATCCTCATATAAACCCCATAAATAGTTTAATTTAAAAATAATAATAAAATAAGTTTTATTATCAATTCGGAGGATCGCGTTGTCAATTTGATGTACTTCGGATGTACACCGACCGATATATGCGCGTAGACAATGTTTGTGGACAAACCGGTGAAAAATCACAAAAATAATTTGATTTTGGAATTAAAACAAAATAATAATAAAATATTAGTAAAATAGTAATTTATACGAGGTAATATCCGTCCGGGATATTACACGCCCTTTCTCAAACTTCATCGAGGAGGTCTAGGTTGGCCCTGAGGCCGTTTGAGTTGGAGTTCCTGTCAAAGCTCATGATCCATGGTGATGGCAATCCGACTTCCAGTGAAATACCTACCTCGGTTCCGAAGGTTAAGTTAAAGGGCGACTCCCCCGTGGGGATCCTTTTGGTCGTGCCGTAGGACCACAGTACGCTGGGTAGCTCGTCAACCCACAGTCCCTTGGCGGATTTGTTAAGTTGCTTCTTGAGGCCATCGAGGATTTGCCAGTTGGCATTATTGGCCTAGCCGTTGTACTGTGGGTGTGCGATGGAGGAGAATCTTTGCTGAATTCCAAGGTTTTCGCAGAATTTTCGGAATCAATTCTCGCTAACTGAGTTCCATTGTTGGTAATAAGGATTTGAGGGATCCCGAATCGATAGACGATGTACTTCCATAAGAATTGTTGGGCCTGATACTCAGTGATAGTGGCCAGTGCTCTGCCTCGAACCATTTCGTGAAGTAGTCGATGGCTATGATGAGGATGCGCCTCTGGCCAGTAGCTTTAGGAATCGGTCCGACTATGTCCATCCCCTACATGGCAAAAGCGGTCGGACTGGCGAGTGATTTGAGATTCGTTTGGGGCAAATGATGAACCGACGAGAACCTCCGGCATGGGCAACACTTTTTGACCAAGTCTTGGGTGGGAGGAGTGTCGGCCAGTAGAACCCATGGTTGAGAATTTTCCTTGCGAGCGATCGACTGCCCATGTGGTAGTTGTCAATTCTCGCATGAGTTTCCTCAAGCACATACATGATTTTTCGAATATATAAAAGATTATTTATTTTTTTATTTGGTGTACATGATGAGTAAGATTATTGTTTTCTATAAAGCATTTTTTTACCAAAGCCCAAATGTTAATTACTTATCTTTCTTTTAAATAATTATTTTGGCCCAATTAATTTAAGCCCATGGATTTAATCCCTTTTACTATTTTTCTACAACTTGTATGTGTAACATTTCTTTTAAAAAGACTTGTTATTTGATGTACAAAATTTTGTAGGGTGGTTTGTGTGTGTACGTGCACTCTATGTACACGTGCATAAAGCACAATTCTTGGCCGGTTGTGGGTAGAGAAGTGGACATGATTGTGGGTGGTTATTTGGAGTGTGGGTGGTTATCACTGTAGCGCCCCGATTTCCGATACTGGAAAACCGAGACACAAGCCAAGACCTTTGCTTCAATTAGTCACAATACACAGAAAAACAGGAGAATTTAAAACTTTTTATTCAATACACAATGTGTTACAAGTCTGAGTACTGTACAACTGTAATACTTTACAATGGAGTTACAATATTGCCTTTACATTTCTAAGTGTTACAACCTTCACATCTTACACCAGAGTACTTCTTAACTAATACAGAATCAATCCATATTTTGCAGCGGAACTAAACTTAATACTGACTCCTTGCTTTCCTCGCCTTGAGTCCTCCTGAATCTCGCCTTTGTACTTCGGCGATCCAGTACCTATGGAAGTGGGGACGTCAGTATTCACTGACGCTTAAAGGCTGATCATATAGCAGCAATTCTTCCAAACAATATACAAAATACAGCAATGGTGTTAGTGTAGTTTAAGTGTTTGTAAGTGCTATGACTAGACTCTAATGCGATGTTTACATAGAACTAGGATGCTCCTATTCTAATATCAGCAAGTCTCCGAAAGCAACATGCAGCCCATACTACATGCAACTCCATCTCGAGCCGTTTCTCCATATATAGGGATTTGAACCCGCGTTATGAATTCTAATTGCACACAACCTGTTCCTGACAACTACACGTGACTCGCGAGGCTGCAGATGTGGTCATGTGCTACTGTTGCATTTCGCCCGTGGTGTCTATGTTCGCCACCGCGACCCGGCTAACCGGACCTCACTCAAATTAGACGAACCCAATGTATCGGGCGTCATTCCAAAAATCACACTATAGGGTTTCGCAAGCGCAGGGTAGTGCAAAGCCTACCCTGTGGCACCCTCTGGGGTATCGCAAGCACAGGACTGCACAATGCATCCTGTGGCACCCCTAGCCACGGTACCTCAGGAATTAACAGAGCGAGATACGCAACCCGTGTCCTCAACTTGTGAGACGGCACCGTACGTATCCCTTTGACGGGAAGGTACAACCCAGTACATCACCTATGATCTGCCTCAAGGGACGAGTTAGTGTAAGGAGCCCCCTACAACTGACCCCTCTCTCCCGGCAAAAGGGTTTAAGTAAACTGATCCTTATAAGTCACTATCCTAGTGATGTCCCTGACTCGAACAATCCTAGGGATGACGATATTATAACACAACATGCTAGGCCTTAAATTAGGCTTCGCAAGACAACTCTACTAGGCCGCTCAACCTAGATTTACCAGAATCCTTCAGGACCCGGTTCGTGGCTCATCGATCCAAGACTTTGGCCGTTGCGAATATACACGCACGCCGCTACCCTAGACTTGGATTCTGTCTATACTCCGGTCCTCGATCAACCTACCCTGGTTAAGATTCGACGGTACACAAGGAGCGACTCCTCCACAGTTCCTTAGGGTAGAAACATATGTCTTGATGGTCGATAGCCCTTAGGGTAGTAACATCACCCTAGATAGCACAACTAACTGTGTACTAGCTAACAAGCTATACACGAGTAATAACCACATACGAGCCAACTAAGCTACGTATGAAACAATAACTACCTACGAGCCAGGCGGGCCTCGTAGGAGATAACCACGTACATACCAGCCAAATAAGCCGCGTATGAGACCAATAGCTACGCACGGGCCGGTCGGGCCGCGTACGAGACAATAACCTACATACGAGCCGACTAAGCTACGTATGAGACCCACAGCTACATACGGGCCAGTCGAGCCACGTACGAGCACGACCGTGTGCAAACAACCATACAGGTAATCAATCCTAGAAGCAACCAAACGTGCTTACTAACAAACTTAATCTTCTACTATTAGAAGCAACAAAGGGATATACTAGTAGTCTAAGATCGGTATTCTACTAAGGAAGAATCCGAAGGCGACATAACCGCCTTTATCGAATTAACTGTCGCTAGTGGTCTTCCCGATCTTACTACTTCGACCTATAATGTCTTAGGCATGACATACACTCGTAGGCATCTTTCTAAAGTAATCCAATTACAAAATAGAACTACTCACCATCACACTCCTAAGTATGAATATGATTAATGCTTGTGTTTTCATCGAGCTTAAGCATAAAAATCACTACGACCTAGACATAGAGTCTACTATAGTCAAGAGAGCATGAAAGCTTACTACTTATCTTGACTAATCACCATAACACAAGCACGGATAGATAACTAATATAACATACAATCATTCCAAGGTATAGTAGATATTCTAACATTACTCCTACAATGTTCTAATCATGTATTACTCTAGCGTGGCATAGAATCCAACATAAATCACTACAACTAGCCATGGGTAGTTTCTTTACCCTAAGCCTGAACATCCTAGTATGGGTATCCTTAACTTAATATGATCAATAATTTGCATGATCCCTACTTACTTAGCATGAATCATGGTCATTCACTAACATAGTATACACTTCTCTACCATTTATCTAGCATGGTATACAATTTGCATACAATTTAAACTAGCATGATATGCAAAATACTTACAATTAAGCTATCATGATATATCGCTTTCCAACAATTAAACTAGCATGGTATATGATTTTATCATGGATCCTACAACACTCTAGGCACAATAAAATTTATCCAAACATGGTAGGAAACTCTTGGATTGAATCCTACACATTCTAAGCATAACTAAGTCACTAAACATAATAGGAAACTTTAGGAATGAATCCTACAAAATTCTATCATAAGTGAGCTACTAAACATGATAGGTATTTTTTTGAATGAGTCCTTCAACATCCTAAACATAAAGCATGATGGGATAATTTTAATAAACATCCTACAACTAATTAAGCATAGAATCATGGTAGGAAAAAGTCCTACAATCTCCTAAACATAAAGCATGATGGGATGATTTTAATAAACATCCTACAACTAATTAAGCATAGAATCATGGTAGGAAAAAGTCCTACAACCTCCTAAACATAAAGCATGATGGGATGATTTTAATAAACATCCTATAACTAATTAAGCATAGAATCATGGTAGGAAAAAGTCCTACAACCTCCTAAACATAAAGCATGATGGGATGATTTTAATAAACATCCTACAACTAATTAGCATAGAATCATGGTAGGAAAAAGTCCTACAACCTCCTAAACATAAAGCATGATGGGATAATTTTATAAACATCCTCCAACTAATTAGCATAGAATCATTGTAGGAAAAAGTCCTACAACCTCCTAAACATAAAGCATGATGGGATAATTTTATAAACATCCTCCAACAAATTAGCATAGAATCATGGTAGGATATTTTTAGCAAAAGTCCTACTACTAACTAAGCATGAACATGGCTTCTACTTATTTTTAGAAGCAAAGCTACAACTAACTAAGCATGGTAAACATGGTAGGATATTTTTAAAAGCAATCCTACAACTAACTAAGCATGGATATGGCTTCTAACTATTTTTAGAAGCAAAGCTACAACTAACTAAGCATGGTAAACATGGTAGGATGTTTTTAAAAGCAATCCTACAACTAACTAAGCATGGATATGGCTTCTAACTATTTTTAGAAGCAAAGCTACAACTAACTAAGCATGGTAAACATGGTAGGATATTTTTAAAAGCAATCCTACAACTAACTAACCATGGATATGGCTTCTAATTATTTTTAGAAGCAAGCTACAACTAACTAAGCATGGATGTGGCTTCTAATTATTTTTGGAAGCAAAGCTACAACTAACCAAGCATGGTAAACATGGTAGGATATTTTTTAAAAGCAATCCTACAACTAACTAAGCATGGATTATGGCTTCTAATTATTTTTAGAAGCAAAGCTACCACTAACTAAGCATGGTAAACATGGTAGGATATTTTTACAAGCAATCCTACAACTAACTAAGCATAAGAATGGCTTCTAAATATTTTTAGAAGCAAAGCTACAACTAACTAAGCATGGATTATGGCTTCTAATTATTTTTAGAAGCAAAGCTACCACTAACTAAGCATGGTAAACATGGTAGGATATTTTTACAAGCAATCCTACAACTAACTAAACATGCATATGGCTTCTAATTATTTTTAGAAGCAATCCTACAATGTTCTAAGCACAAGACATAAAGGAATATTTTTAGAAGATATCCTACAACATTCTACTACTACTACTACTTCTATTTTGATCACCACATACACACAATTATCTACTACTACTACTACTTCATTCACAACAAAAATCACCACATACAACTATCTATTACTACTACTACTTTATAGACATAAACGTACTACTACCTTATTAATTACATACATGCTACTACTACTTCATTTATTACATACTACTACTTACTATTTTAGCTTACTACTCCTTAGTTTCTTACTAATCTTATTTATTACTAGTGATAAAGAAAAAGATTATTTTATTTTACTTTACTTTACTAAAGAAAAGGTCTTTTTAATTAATTACAACTAGTGATTTAAAATAAAAGAAAGATCTTTTTAATTAATTACAACTAGTGATTAAAATAAAAGAAAGATCTTTTTAATTACTTCTTACAACTAGTGTTTAGTATAGAAAAGAAAGATCTTTTTAATTAATTACAACTAGTGATTAAAATAAAAGAAAGATCTTTTGATTAAGTTACAACTAGTGATTAAATAAAAAGAAGATCTTTTTGTTAAGTTACAACTAGTGGTTAAATAAAAAGAAAGATCTTTTTATTAAGTTACAACTAGTGGTTAAATAAAAAGAAGATCTTTTTATTAAGTTACAACTAGTGGTTAAATAAAAAGAAGATCTTTTTATTAAGTTACAACTAGTGATTAAATAAAAAAAAGATCTTTTTGTTAAGTTACAACTAGTGGTTAAATAAAAAGAAAGATCTTTTTATTAAGTTACAACTAGTGGTTAAATAAAAAGAAGATCTTTTTATTAAGTTACAACTAGTGGTTAAATAAAAAGAAGATCTTTTTATTAAGTTACAACTAGTGATTAAATAAAAAGAAGATCTTTTTAATTATTTCTACCACTAGTGTTTAGTAAAGAAAGGAAAGATCTTTTTGATTATTACATTAGTTCAATCAAGTCCTACAACCAACAATGGTTGTATTGTTCAACAATATGCAATATGTGAGTTCTTAGTCCACAAACAACAACTACAACTTAAAGGTGTGATCTTTATGCATTTTAGTAGCTACTACTACTCCTTTTCTTTCTTTTTCATACAACATAACAACACACCCACAAAAGGAAAGAAACAAAACAAGAAGGTGAGAAGAAGAAGAAGTCAAACACAAACAACAAACAAACAAACAAAGAAACAAACAAACAAAGAAAGAATCAAAGTGAAGAAACCCCCACCTTCTCTAACTTGTTGGAAGAACTAGCTTTGCTACCTTTTCCTTCCCCTAAGCTTTTTAGAACTCTTCTATTACCTACAAAACAAAACTCTCTAGTTAATTTGTTCTCTCTTTCTTTTCCTTTCCTTCTTTCTTTCTTTCTTTTGTTTTTTCTAAAATGAGAGAAGGAGGTGAATGAGGGGGGATTTATAAAAGGAGATGGAAGGTGGTAAGTGCACCTCATGGCACAAAATTACCCCAAAAAGGGGGGCCGGCCATGCTCTAGGAGGGGGGGAGGGTATGGTGTAGACTAGTGAGGTGGAGTGATAAGGTTTCTAGAAGGGTTTATTTCTAATCTTATGCATACAATCCTCCTTAAACCTTCTAATCAAACCCTAATTCTCTAATTAAGTAGCCATGACAAACATAAGTATATTGTCCTAAAGTACATACTATATACTAGGTATAATATACTAAGTACCATACAATTATGTGTATGTGTACATGTATGTGTATACAAAATCTTCTTATAAAATCCTCATAAAATTCCCAAAAATAATTTAATTTAGAAAATAATAGTGAAATAAATTTTATTATTACTTCGGAGAGTTGCGTTATCAATTTGATGCGCTTTGGATGTGCATCGACCGATAGACGTGCGTAGGCACTGTTTGTGGGCAACCCGGCGAAAATCGCCAAAATAGTCTGATTTTGGAGTTAAAATAAAATAATAATAAAATAATAATAAAATAATAATTTATATGAGTTAATATCCGTCCGGGATATTACAATCACAACCCCCTAGTCAATCCTAGCCTTTGATCCTATAACCATCTACTAAATCCTGGCCTTCCATCTCACTCCTTTTGGTGTATAAATACCCCCCTCTCATCCATTGTTCTTTACACTAAGATTATTTTATGAGATTATTATTGTGAGAGAGTTGTGTGTGGAGACCGGGCATCATCATCTGGAGATCTTCGGCAAGGAGCAAGGGGCAAGGAACAAGGAAGGTGCGTTGCATTAAGGAGCTTTTCTGGACTTCGATTACTTCGTCAATAAGGTGGGTGTTTCTCAGGACTTCTAAAGTAGAAAATGTGCCATATTTGTGATGATTGTTACTATGCTCATGAGAAATAAATTCAAACGTACTAGAATTGCTTGAGTATGTTTATGATGATAATTGTGGAGGACTATTAGTGAAATAATAGCACTGTAATCAATGATGAATTGGGTCTGTACAGTCGACTGTCTTTTGGATGAGTCGACTGGTACGAGACGTATATTCTCATGTTTTGATAGAAAGTTTCATGATGTATATGTGTATGAACTAAAATGAAACAGAAATACCAATTTTGTATCTTCTATGTCGCATATGACTGAGATGACATGAACATATGGAAAAAGGAACTAGCGATGATTAACAAAACGAAGAATGATCTGTGCAGTCGATTGGTGTTAAGAACAGTCGACCGAGGCTTTGCTTAAACTATGAATAATCCAGTAGTTTCATGAAATGAAGTATTTTTCTATTGTGATATTCTAGTGTAATAGATTGAGATTAATATTTTCATCTCTGCAAGAAAGTTATGAATAAGTATAAATGCATGTTTAAAACACTTCCTTGAAGAAAAGACATTATTAGCGACTTGAGATTCCATGTTGCGATGTTACTGAACAGTAAGAAACTTTGTATTTATGAGACATGAATGTATGTATACTGTAAATTGAAATCATGATGCAAGTGCATGTAAGAACTGTAAGGAAGATAATCCCTTAATTTGAATTGTGAGTCTGTCCAGTCGACTTAATGCGAGTGGCAAGTCGACTGAGCTGAACATAGAAATACTGTTAAAAAACCCCCAGGACAGACGACTGATGGAATAACAGTCGACTGTCATATGAACGATTTTTGAACATAGAAGGCTGCGGAACAGCCGACTGGCCACGTGCAGCAGTCGACTCTTCCGAGCGATTATGAAGAACTGGAATTGACTGTACAAGTCAACTGGTCTTTTTTCAAGTCGACTGTACAGAGTGTATTTTGATATGTCAGAGGTTTCATTTGATTACTGTCAAGAGTTGTGAATTTTATGATTGATGTTGCTAAACTCTATTTTGCTGCTGCATGAGTATACATGAAATGAATCATATTTTGAATTGAGAAATTTACATGAAATGGGTCGTACTCTAAATTGAGAATTACATGAATATGAAAAGTCAGAACATGATATGCTGAGGCAATGAAAATGAATTCATGAGTTGGAAATTGCTCAAATTGGAAGTTGTGAATTAGAAATTGAAACCAAAGAGTAGCTAAGTCTTCCCCGACATTGGAAATGAAATGAAATGGAATGAGAATTTAAAGACCAAGGTTGGTCATGTATTGAAATAAATGAATAAGTCCGGTTTAGTGGAGAGGCTAACTCTAGAGCTTTGATTTTGGTTCATGATTCTATTAAAATAAGGACTAGTACATAGTGGAGATGTGATGAAAGTAAGAGAAAAACACTGAGTATGAGGGCTATTGGGTAGCGGCGAGAGCGTATCCCAGGAATTTCCATGATGAGTCTGGGTGAGGATACTACTCCAGAGTACCGTCCCAGTGGCGACGCTCATGGGATGTTTGAAGACTACGGGTGGTGTCATGTCTATGGTGAGAGTTGAATTACCACAGGATGTCTGCATGATGAGTCATGTCAGCGATGGGATTCCCTCCAGAGTGCCTAGACATGAGTTCGTAGGTCGGAAAATACCTAGGATACTTACCGTAATTACAGTAGTAGATTAAGTCATGGCGAGGGATTGAACCCTACAAAAATGAAGAACGATTAAGAGGCTTGCACTCGGACCTATGTAGTATGGGATGTATAGAATCCGAACAAGTGTGCATTAGTGTCATGTAAATTAAATAATTGCATTAAGGATTAAGTGCACAATCACAACACGACATCTTTAAGATTTCTCTCTTTTCTTTTATTTTTGAATGTGAACAAGTTTGTGATTTGTTAAGAAATGAGAATCGTTATACTGTTTCTGGCATAGAGAGGATAGCCATGTATAATTATCGTCGGTTGAATAAACTGACGTACCCACAGTTTTGTATGCAGGATAAATTACATGTTAAAGAGGAAAGGATGCATAAAGATTTTTCCATGTTGTTGTACATTTATGTAAATGTTGTATATTTTTTTACTTCCGCTGTGCAAATGAAAAGTGTAAAATATGATGTAAACTCTGATGTAAAGTGAAAAGTTTAAATTCCTTGTAAAGTTGTACTGAAGAAAGTGAAAAGATCCTGTAGAACATCTCGAATTCAGTGCATTTGGGATTCGGGGCGTTACATCCAGCCCCGCTGCCCTCCTCATAGGACGATTTGTCCACATAAAGTTCGAAATGGGCTCCTCTTCTGGAGTCTCAGAGTCCTTCGGCATGGCGCATTCGGTAATGAATTCGGCGAGTGCCTGTACTTTAATGGCTGTCCTTGGCTTGTAGCAAATGTCGTGCTGGCTTAACTCGATGGACCACTTGATTAGGCGGCCTGAGGTCTCCGGCTCATAGAGGACTTGCTTCATCGGTTGGCCTGTGAGGACCTGAACCGAGTGGCCCTGAAAGTATGGACGGAGTTTTCGGGCGGCTATAACCTTTTCCATTTTTGTATATCGGAGTTCAGCATCGCAGAGGATTTTGCTGACATAGTAAATGGACTTCTAGGCCCCTCATCTTCCCTAACGAGGACCACACTGAAAGCCTGCTCTGAAGCCGCTAAGTAGTGGTATAGCAACTCACCGAGCTCTAGCTTATTGAAAAGAGGGGGATTGGCGAGGTACTCTTTGAGTTGGTCAAAAGCTTGTTGTTGAGGCTCTCCCCATTCGAAGTTTTTCACCCCCCAGAGGGCCTTGAAGAAAGGAAGGGACTTCTTTCCTGACTCAAAAGGAAACGACCAATGGTCGCGAGGCGACCGGTGAGGTGTTGTACATCCTTGATATTTCTCGGAGGGGCCATGTCCAGGATGGCCTTAATCTTCTCAAGGTTTGCTTTTATCCCTCATTGGCCGACCATAAAGCTGAGGAACTTTCCAGCAGTAACGCTGAAGGCGTACTTAGAGGGGTTAAGTCTCATATTGTGCTCCCTCAGGACCCTGAAGGCTTCCTCCAATTCCCTTACATGGTCTCTTCCTTGGAGCCTTTTGACCAGCATATCGTCGATGTAGACCTCCATATTCTGACCAAGTTGTTCTTTGAAGACCCGGTTAACAAGCCTCTAATAGAGAGGACCCACGTTCTTTAATCCAAAGGGCATCACCCTGTAGCAGTAGAGCCCTTGGTCAGCAATAAAGGTTGTTTTCGGAATTTCCAGGGGATACATCTGGATCTGGTTGTAACCGGAATAGGCATCCATGAAGCTCAATAGCTCGTGACCGGATGTGGCGTCGATCAAGGCGTCGATATTAGGAAGGGGGAACGGATCTTTTGGGTAAGCCTTGTTGAGGTCGGTAAAGTCGATGCACATCCTCTATTTGTCGTTCAACTTCTTGACTAGCACGACATTGGTCAACCATTCCGGGCAGTTAACTTCTTGGATGAATCAAGCAGAGAGAAGTTTGTCGACCTCTTCCTTCATCCCTTATTGCCTTTCCGGGGCAAACTTTCTGCATTTCTGTTGTACAGGTTTGGAGTCCAGGGGCACACTCTGTCTGTCCAGGGAAGTGAGAGGTGGGGATTGAGTTAAAGAATGGGTAAGATGCTTGGGAACTCATGCACACTCAAGTGGTTCTTGCACCTCCCCAAGAAATCCTAGATTCCCATTTTAAATAAGCCAAAAAACCCCTCCATTTCCCTCCATATGCAGCCGACCCTCCCCCTTGTGCATGCACACTATTTTTGTTGTTGTTACAAGTCAAGTTACATACAAATCAAGTGTAGAGTCAATCAGGATCAATTTGGGTTTATTTGTTTTCATTGAGTCTAACCAAATGAGTCAAGTTGGTCAATTAAAAGCACATAATTATACACACAACTTCAATCAATAAAAATAAATTTTTTATAAACAAAACTTTATGTTCTACAATATTATTATATGCAATTTTTTAGGGTTGTTACATCACTCCCTCCTTAGTATAGTTCTGTCCCAAGAACTATGCTAAGTGGGGAGGTAAACCATAGTTACGCAAACAATGTAGCTCCCCGAGTTCCCAATACCCGGAACCTGTGACACAAGCCAGGATCTTCTCCAAATGAGTCACAACACAACAAACATCACAGGAAATTAAAAACTTTTATTACATCAAAATATTATTACATTGTCCAATTATTACAACAATTACAATAAATTAGTACATCATGAATATACCATAAAATTGGACAGGAACTTTCACTCGGATGGTTCCTACGATTTGATTTTTCCCCCGCTCCCCAAGCAGCAATCCTGTAACTAACAACTGTGGGCACGTCAGTTGAATACAACTAACGCAATGCTATAATATAGCGATTCCAAACTTCAACAACCAAAATTTGATGCAAAAAGAAAAAGTTATGTCAAACAAGTGTTTGTGTATGCCATGGCCTAGATCTAATGCACACACTATGCACACATGCTCCTAAAGCTAATGCACGCTTGATTGGAGAGATATGCATCACATACTACACATTCCCCAACCAAATGACGTTCTTCAATTGATGGAGTTCGATCCCCCGCTATGTATCCTACTCTTGTGCTCTTTCCTGTCTTTGATACACTAGTGATGATGAGGTTGCAATCGCCCGGCTTATTCCAGTTGCTGTCACGTCAGTTGTGTCCAAACCTCATGTTTTGTCCACTGCGCCTGGGGTCGCAGTCGCATGGCTTACTCCATTGTGGCTAAAACCCATAGTAGGTTGCGGTAATTCTGCATCCTCGGACCATACCAAAAACTGATGTACGAGCACTGGGGCTCCCTACCGAGAATGTTATTTTAGAGCCCCAAAGAGTCACTCACATGGCAATCTCTAAGTCCTCTGTCCGCACTGATCAACATAGGACCTGACGAATATTATGGTTTCCTCAACTCTCCGCTGCACTCGTCCTTATACTAGACCAGAACTTGTAGTCGAGACGATGTCACCACTCCAAACCTCCTCAAAGGTTGTAACTATCATAAAGGCACTCGCGTCAAAGGCAATGAAGCCCCAAAGAGTTCACTCACATGGCACTCCCTAAGTCCCCTGCTGCATTAAACGAACCTAGGATTCGTCCAGGCGTGAAGACGCCATGCGTCCCCCTGACAAGTGAACACCACCCACTAGTGTCTGTCCTTATATTAAAAAATGACTCAAACTAATCCTACAACACCACAAACCCAAGGTACAAGAGCTAACCTACTCTAGGATCAAGACTAAGAATGAGGTTAATTATATGATTACTAGCGTTTTACCTGATCATCTGATTATCTGAATCCCAAGATTCTAATCAATCTCTAATCTTTTTTCATTATCTCATTGTGAATTATTAGGCGAGTCTAGTTCTATTTCATTTTAACCAATACTCTTCTAATTAAGAGATCTATCCACTTTCATGTCCTAACTTAGTAAACAACTTTAGTTTATTCTGAACAACTAGTTAAGTTCTACATGTAGACCATTTTCTAGTTAGTTACCTTTTTCATTATTATAACCTAACCCATCCCACAATGTGACTTAATCTAGCCCTCAAATCTGGCCCAAGGGTTGGTCTGCCTCGGCCCACACTTGGCCCGAACCAACGACGAACGGACTTTGTCGATCACCGCGACCGCCATCTATGCCTGGAGTTCGATCGCAACCTCGGCCCGACGAACACGTAGCTCCCACTAACCTTCATGCTCCACAGTCATCGACAAGTTGTAGCACCACAACCATGGAATTCTTCCATGAATGGTGAGTACGTCGGCGCACGAGTCATCTTCTCCAACGTGTTCGATGCGACATGGGTTCTTATTCTACCCGTCTAGAATGACAACATGACTTAATCCTAGAGTCTCAAACTCAACCAATCTAGCCCAACAAGGGTACACTACCCTAGGAATAAATCTTACACAATGATACCCTAAAAGAGTGCTAAAAAGCTCTAAAACTGGAAAATCACATTTTCGAATAGCAAGCATACAATTGGCATTCATGCCAAAACGGGGTCGTTCCCTGTCTGGTTTCATTGAAGAAACATGAGAGGGTGCTTCCCATGTTTCAACTCAAAGTAGACAGCAAGCACAAGCACAAATTGGGCATGAATTCATCACAAAGTGATCAACAACAATACATAAACATCCATTACAATTTCTACTTCAAAATAGTGAACAAACATGTCTATATTGTGGATTAAAAGCACACATGAGCTACTCAAAACATGAAATTTAGATAATTTAAGTTCTAAATCATTCCCACATCCACAACATGATTTATAACCCACAACAGCAACTTAAAACTCAGATTCTATAAGTTCAAACTCAATCTCATAAGTATAGTACAAACAATGAGCTTTAAGAGTCTGTGTGTTTCTGTTGTTACTTGATTTTTTTTTATAATTCGTGTATTGAACCAAATCATGATCTTGACATTACAGAAATATCTACTACAACATTCTAGTTACACACTTCCTCAGGTTAAGTCGTTTAAGTGGTCAAATAAGTCATTCTTTAACATACTTGCAATAATTTTCAGAACAGAGCAACAACTAACCAGCGCTAACATAAAAATACTTTTAAAATAGAAACTGATCTCTAAACTTCATGAAATTTGAAATATACGTCCTTCATACGTGGTAACAGAACATATTTAAATTTTAAGTGATTCTAACAAGTATTTTTCAAGTTATGATTTCTTGAAGATTAGCTAAAAACAGAACATATCATCTTCACTCTGTCTTCTCTTTTTCAGAACAACGAATGGTTTCGGATTTTCTAAAAATAGAAAACGATGTCCAAAAATTATAAAATTTTATATTCAAGCACTTAACACATATTATAAGCACATACTAAAATTTCAGTAATAGATATCAAGTGATTACAGAGTTATGAGCTTTGGAAAATCATAGTCATAATATAAGGTAAATTTGTTTTCTACACAGTCAGTGTTCAAGTTCGTATTTAATTAAAATAGCAAATAAATTCCAAAAATTATGAAATTAGGAAGCAAGGTTTATAACATGCATAAGATTCTACGTTTAAAATTTCAACTTCAAACTCCAAGTAATTTTTTAGTTATAATATCCAGACCTAACACACTTTTCTGTTTACCTTTTTACTGGGTTTTTTTTTTTAATTTTGTCGTCTATCAATAAAATTAGCATGCAATGAAATTTATCACTCAATCACACACTTCATGACCTACTCATGCTGTCAAGTCCACATCAAAGATTTCACCACACAAATTTAAACACCACAAAGGTTTAGAAACACCCACATTTTGTTTGTAGATGAAGTGTACTCTCCAAGTGGTATCCTTGTTTTTGCTCTTCCTTGCTTCCACTCTTTGCTTCCTTGACTCCTTGTTCTACTCTTTGACTCCTTGTTCTTCCTCCAATTCAGTAGCTAACTCCTTATAGATAGCATATAAGTGTAGTATAAGATGATTAGATGTAGTAGAAGATAGTTTAGAGATACTAGAATGAGAATATGTTGCTAGTGTTTGTAGGGGAGTTTAAATAGAGCGAGGGTGCAGGTTTGACCTGATGTAGACAGTGAGAGAGAGTGAGGGTGAGTCCAACATGCATTGGAGGGGAGGGGCGGTGGAGTGTCCAAGTGAACAAATTGCTTTGGATGCTACAATACTCAAGTAATCTCTTAGGGTTACACAAAAACCCTAGATTCCACCATTTAAATCCAAAATAATTGCACTCATCTCCCTCTTTCCCTCCAACACATGGCTAGCCAAAACTAGTGCATGTGCACAAAATTTTGTTCATGCCATGCACAAAACAAGCTAAGTTAGGTTGGGTCAACTTGGGTTCAAGCTAGAGTGTGTTTGTTTGGGTCTAGTTGAGTCATATTGGGTTTAATTAGATGATTTAAATCACAACAATCACACACAGTTTCAATAAAATAGAAATTGAAATACACACAAATAATGTCAATGCAATTTGTACGTACAATTTGTAATAACACACATAAAATCGTATTATCACCATACAAAATAAAAATTCAATATTATACGTCCTAACTCAATTATAGTTAATACTAATATACGACTTAATTGAGAAGATATCTCAACTTCGGTTCTACAATTGCACCTTTGTTGAGTTCAAAACATATCGAATAATCATATGTTTCACTCAATTAAAATTGAGAAAATTCCATTAATACGTGCAGCTCTCAATCGCGCACAGATTAAAAAGCAATATATATATATATATATATACTATTTTGCAGGGTCTTATAAACAACTCAGGAAATGACTTCTGCATCCGGCTCTCCGGCTCCCACGTCGCTTCCTCGATGAACTAATTTCTCCAGAGGACCTTGACCATCGGAATGATGTTGCTCCGTAATAATCTTTCGTGAAGATCTAGTATCTTCACCAGCCATTCCTCGTAGGAGAGAACCACCTGCAAGTCTTCTAGAACATCGGCTAGTTGATGACTCGGGTCAGGCACGTATTTCCTTAGGACGGAGACGTGGAAAACATCATGCACCAGGGCTAACTCAGGGGGTATTCTTGAAGGTCTCGCGGACCAAAGGCATAATTAGATTTGGAAAAGGTGGCAAGCTAGCCCCGAGATACATTGGAACTTACAGAATTTACGCCTTTGGTCGGTGAGGTCTCCTACCTCGAACTCCAGCTCTCTACGGCGGCTATCAGCATAGCTCTTCTGTCTGCTCAGCGCGATCTGTAGTCTCTTTCTGGTCAATTCAATCTTCTCTGAGGTTTGCTGCACCATTTCTGGTCCGAACATCTGCCTCTTGCTCACTTCATACCAGCATACGGGCGTCCTACACTTCCTCCCGTATAGTGCTTCAAATGGATCCATCCCGATACTTAGCCTGGTAGCTATTGTTGTAAGAAAATTCCACCAGCACTAAGTACTTTTCCCAGCTCTCTTCGATGTCCAAAATGCTTGCTCGTAACATATCCTCCAAAATTCTGTTCACACTTTTGGTTTGTCCATCGGTCTGTGGGTGGAATGCTGTACTGAAATATGTTTTTGTCCCCAATGCTACCTGTAGACTCTTCCAAATCCGTAAGGTGAATCTTGCATCTCTGTCGGAAACTATTTGTACTGGCACTCCATGTAGCTTTACAATCTTCTGGATGTAGACTTCTACTAACTTTTCAAAAGACAAGTTTGTTTTCATCGGTAGAAAATGTGCCGATTTTGTCAATCTATCCACAATGACCTAAACTAAATCATTTCCTCTGGAACTCCTGGGTAAACCAGTGATGAAATTCATACTAATGTTCTCCCACTTCCATTCCGGAATGGGCAACAGCTGTAGCAATCCTCAGGTCTCTGGTTCTCTGCCTTTACCTTCTGACAAGTGAGACATCTGGCCACAAACTCTGCTATATTTTGCTTCATTCCGGCCCACCAATAGAACTGTTTCACATATGGGTACATCTTCATGCTTCTTGGGTGAACTGTGAGTAAGGTGGTGTGTGCTTCCTTCATGATTTCCCCCCTTAGATCATCCACCTTTGGCACACACAACTGATCTCCAAATCACAACACTCCCTCTTTAACATTGAACTCATGAAGTTTTCCTTCGTTCACTTGCTGCCTGAGTGCTTGGATCTCCACATCACCTTCCTGGTTTTTCTTTACTTGGTCCTTCAAACTTGGTTGGAGCTTTAATCGAGCGAACATAGCACCCAATCCTTGAGAAATCACTTCGATACCAACTCTCCTTATTTCTCCATCTAGCTCCTTCCTGGGCGCGATCAGCATAGCAATACTCCTCTTCCTGCTGAGAGCATCTGCCACCACATTAGCCTTTCCTGGATGGTACAAAATCTCCGGCCTGATATCTTCCAACACTTTCAACAATCGACTCTGCCTCAAATTTAAGTCCTTCTGCTGATAGATATACTTTAAACTCTTGTGGTCTGTGTACAGCTCTACCTTTGATCCGTAGATATAATGTCACCATATCTTCAAGGCAAAAATTATAGTAGCCAACTCCAAATCATGTGTAGGATAGTTCTTCTCATGCGGTCGGAGTTGTCTTGATATGTAGGCAATAACTTTCCCTTCTTGCATTAGAACACATCCAAAACCCAAGAGAGATGCATTGCTATAGATCACGTAGTTCTTATCTGACTGAGGTAAGACCAAAATTGGTGCTGATATAGCGATTCTTCAACTCCTGGAAGCTCTTTTCACACTTCTCGGTCCACTCAAAGTTCTTGTTCTTCTTGGTCAAATCTGTGAGTGACACCGCTATCTTAGCATAATCCTGAATGAATTTCTTGTAGTACCCAGTCAAGCCCAAAAAGCTCCTTCCTTCACCATCCTTGGTTGAGGCCAATCCTTTACCGCCTCGATCTTTTGTGGGTCAGTGGCCACTCCCTCCTTAGAAAGGACATGGACAAGGAATGCTACTTTAGTCTTCCAGAATTCACACTTGGACAGCTTCGCATCCAACTCATGCTCCTGAAGCTTGTTCAGAACTGCAGTCAGATGCCTGGCATGATCCTCCTCTGTCTTAGAGTACATCATAATGTTGTCAATGAAGACCACCACAAATGAGTCGATGAATGGCCACAGAACCTGATTCATCAAATCCATGAAGATTAATGGAGCGTTGGTCACTCCAAATGGCATCACCAAGAACTCATAGTGTCCATGCCGAGTCTTGAAGGCTGTCTACGGTACATCTTCCTCCTTAACACGGAACTGATGGTAACCCGATCACAGATCGATCTTCGTGAACACTGCGGCTCCTTGTAGCTGATCGAAAAAAGTCATCGATCCTGGGAATTATCTACTTGTTTTGGATTTTGACCTTGTTCAATTTTCGGCAGTCGACACACATCCTTGATGATCCATCTTTCTTCTCGAACAGTTACACTGGTGCTCCCCATGGTGAGGCACTAGGCCTGATGAGCCCTTTCTGCATCAATTCCCCTATCTGCTTCTTGGCTTCATTCTGCTCCACTGGTGCCATGCGATATGGTGCTTTCGAAACTGGCGCGCTGCCTAGCTGAATCACAATACTGAACTCCACATCTCTTGTTGGGGGTAGTCCTGGCAACTCCACCAAAAATACGAGCCGAAAGTCTAGTACAATAAATATTCCTTTAAACTCCTTCGGCACCTTATTCCTGGCTGTAGCTGCCAGAATGTTCCCATTCTTCTTCACCCTTTGAAACACAATATCTGATTTCTCGAGCATGGCTATTGTCAGCTTTTTCCCCTTGCAGTCGATGTTCGCCTTGTGCTTGGACATCCAATCCATTCTCATTATCACATCAGCTCCCACAAAGCCTAATTTCAACAACTCTATACTTAGTTTCACCACCAATATGAAGTTTACAGCCTTTATAACACACATCAGCAGTGAGGGTCGCTTTGATGGCGTAGCCACCATCAAGGCTAAATCAGGAGTCGCTTCATGGGAGCATTTCAACTTTTTAGAAAATGACTTTGACACAAAAGAATGAGATGAACCACTATCAAATAAAACATCTGCCATAATTCCATTGATATCCAAACATCCTGATACAAAAAAGTTAAATTCCATCATCTTCTTTCATCAGTTCAAAATACAGTACTAAAAATAAATTACATTTCATTACTCATACCAGTAATCACTCCTCCATCTCCCTTAGCATCATCCTCTGCCAGGGCAGATACACGTCCTTGGCGAAAATGCTTCTTTCCTTTCTTGTTCATCTTCTGGATTGGACCACTGTTGCCCTTTTGTAGCTGGGGCCGATGTGGCTTAATGTGCCCGGCTTCCTGTAATTGTGAAGGATAATTGGAGTGACTCGCAACTTGTTCTTGGGGCAGTGATTCTTATAATGCCCATATTCTCCACAATTAAAACACTTCACCATCTTGTTCGCCTCCATATTGACATCGGCCTTCTGGAAACTCTGATACAGCCCTTACTTTCTGAAACCTGTAGCTGGCACTTGTCGTTTACCCTTGTTCCAGCTTCCTGTCTTCCCCTATGGCAGCGGGCTCTGGTTCATGTCTTATTCAGTTACTGCCACCCTCCTTACCAGTTTGTCAAACCTTTGAATACACAGCGGCACCATTCTTGACCTTAGTGCCAGCCTCATCCCTTTCTCAAACCTTTTTGCCTTCTTAGTCTCATCTTGAACCATCTCAGGGGCATAACGAGACAGCTAAGTAAACGTGGTCTCGTACTCCCTGACACAGATTGACGAACTCCATTGCCTTCTCTTCTCGAACATCCAAAGGGAAGTAGTGTTGCCTGAATTCTTCCAAGAATTCCTCCCAAATGATCATCCTTCACCCAATCCACGCTTGACGGTTTACCACCAAACGTCAGCATCCTTTTCCAGAAGGATCGTTGCCCATCTGACCTTGCTTCCTTCAGGGGTCTCAAGTACCTCGAGTACCGTTTCTACTTGAAGGATCCAATCATCAGCGGCCGAGGGATCTGCCTATCCCTCGAAGACAGGCAATTTCATCCTTTTAAAGGACTCCACCAGCTTCAGAGTGTCGGGGACGACATTCTCCCCATTCCCTCCATGTGCTGCAAGCTGCAGTATGAAGTTCCGTTGCGCTTCCATGAACATGGCCATCGTCTGGTACATACGCACAAATTCGGTCTCAATATTGTGGCCAGCATTGTTGGCCCCTTCGCTTCCACCTTCGGTCCTTCCAGTCCTGCTGCTTCGAGTGTTCCTCGACATCTGGGTAATGAATGTTATTGCATGGTGTCTATGATACGATTCAATAGCATAATTCAAACAATATAAGCAATATCCAACCATAATAATACCAGAAATCAGACAAAACATCTTACTAATTTTCATTCATTTCAGCATAATAGTCTTAAGCAGTTTACAAAATATTACATCCAACCAAAACAATACTGCCAAAATACAACTAGGACTCATCCCTAGTGAGCCCATAGTGCTCTAGTGCTGCCCCAGCTGCGCCTGCAACTGGGCCACCTGGGCCTTCTGCAGCTTTTGTCCCGCCTCAAGGTGCGCGATCTTAGCCCGGTACTTGGTCTTCATCCTCATGACCCTCCGAGAGACCTTAGCCTTGAACCGTTCCAGCCTTTCTACCGCCTCACTGGTGGCGAGCTGTTGAATCCCGCAATCTTGGAGTATCTTCTCCAGCTCACCGTGGCTCCACTGGTGGATCGCCATCTCCTGGAGTACCCGGTTGATAGCACGCTGGACTGCAGTAGGCTGGGGAGGTGGCGGTGGAGGTTGATCAGCCAAGGGATCATCCTTTACGTCGGATACCTCCTCTTCCACCCACCCATCTTGAACAGGTGCGTTCCTATCAGCCATCCTGCGAGAGAAATATACACGGCAATTAGTACAGGTATAGAAAATCAAAAAAACATAAGTTGAAAGGTGCAACAATATGAATTACAATCATCCCAATATCCGCAGTAAAACCGAATCTACCGGGGCATTTAAGTCTAATTTCTTGTAGTGTTAGACTACAATTTGAAGTCGGCTCTGATACCAACTCTGTTGCGCCCTGAATTCCTAATACTGGAACTCAAAACACAATTCAGAATCTTACTTCAAATGAATCCAAACACATAAAAATCACAGGAAATTAAAAACTTTTATTACACCAAAATGATATTACAATGCCCAATGAGTACAAAATTTACAATAATTTATTTCATCATTAATATACAATAACATTGGACAGTAAACTTTAACTTGGATGCTTCCCATGACTTGAGTTTTCCCCACGCTCCCCACGATTAGGTAGTCCAGCAAATTCACCAAACTGTGGGCACGTTGAATGCAACTGGTGCAATGCTGATAAAACCAGCGACTCCAAAACTCAATATACAAAATATTGATGCAAAGAACAACGTGATGTCAAGCCAAGTGTTGGTGTATGCCATGGGTGTACACTCAAAATGCACACGATGCTTCTATTCTAATGCATGCCTCATTGGGGAGATATGTATCTCATACTACACATTATCCAACCAACAGACATTCTTCAGATGATAAGGTTCGATCCCCTGCCATGCATCCTACTCTTGTGCTCTCTCCTGTTTCTGACATTCTAGTGATGAAGAGGTTGCAGTCGTACAGTTCACTCCCATCACTGCAGTCAGTATTGGTTTCTGTACCCCGTTTGTTTCCACTATGCCCGGTGTTGCAGTCGAACGACATACTTCCGTCGCTGTAGTCAAACAATGGTGTTGCAGTAATTTCGCCTTCCCGGACCTCATCAAAAGCTATTGAACGGACATAAAAGGCACTCCACGGTACCCCCGTTTACCGAAGACATTAGAGTTTTACTCATCAAGTTTTCTTTAAGTCCCCTGCCCACATTGAGCAACACAGAACATGGTGGATTCTTAGGGTTTTCCCTAATCTCCACTTTACTCATCTTTACATTACACTAGAACTTGCAGTCGAGACGATGCCACCACTCCGGTCTTTATCAAAAGTTGTTACGGGAATAAAGGCGCTCCATGGTACCCTCCGTCCACCAAAGATATTAGAGTTTTACTAATCGAGTCTTCTCTAAATCTCTGGCCTGCATTAAACAAACTTAGGACTTGGGCCGACATAACGAATCCTTGTGTCCCCCCCCCGACAGGTGAGCACACACCCACTAATGCATGTCCTTAGCACACAAACAATGACTCGATCTAATCCTAAAGTACTACCATGCACAGAACACTAGTCAAATTAAAACTAGGGCAATAGCTAACGACTATGATTAGATTATGCACTTATTAGATCAATGTTATTATCTGGTTTACCCAATTCTAATGGCTGGTTAAGCTCCACAATTCTTCCATTAACTATTAATGAATTACTAGTACCTCATTAGGCGATCTAGGTCTACTTGATTAACCAACTAGTTAGGCGATCTATCTATTAGTTTCACCACCTAACTTAGTAGACATAAAATTGATTTATTATGAACAACTAGCTAAGTTCTATTTGTAGGTTCCTTTTTTATTTAACATAACTTATCCTTTTAGAAATTGACCCAATCCCACAATATGGCTCAACTTGGCCCTCAAATTCGGCCCAAGAGTTGGCCTGCCACGGGCCACACTTGGCCCAACCATACGACAAACCTACTCCATCGATTGCCACCACTGCCATCTACGCTTTGAGTCGATCGCAACCTCAGCCCGACCAAACACGTTGCTCCCGCTAACTTCATGCTCCACAGTCATTCACAAGTGGTAGCACCAAAAAAAATTATGGAATCCTTCCATGGACGGCGAGCACGTGGCGCAGAGTCGTCTCCTCCAACGAGTTCAATGCAACACGAGTTCTTAATCTATCCATCTACCTATACCATCAAGACTTAATCCTAGAGTCTCAAAACTCAACCAAAGTGGCCCAACAAGAGTACACTACTCTAGGAGTAAACTCTACATCATGAACACCGAAAAAAAGTGCTAAAAAGCTCTAAAAATAGAAAATGCATTTCCAAACAGCAAGCATACAATTGACAATTATGCCAAAATAGGGTCCTGCCCGGTCCCGTTTCTTCAATGATATCGGGCGAACCCCAAGGTTCTACTCAAGGTAGACAGCAAGTCCACACAATTTGGGCATGAATCTCATTCCCAGTGTGAACACATCACACATAATCACTTATTGCAACCTCTACTTCATAACATTGTACATGTATGCCTATTTTGTAGTTCTAAGAGCATATATGAGCTACTCACAACATGAAAATTAGATAATTTAATTCTTAACTCATTCCTACATTCATAACATTCTTTATTAGCCACAAAATAGCAATTCTAAGCTCAATCTACGAGTTCTAAATCAATTTCATGAACATGGCATCAAAATAGTAAACTTACAGGATCTGCATGCATTTGCTATATATTGTAAAAACCATCAAATCGTGTACAGCTTAGAATCTTAAGTTCTTAGACATTCCAAAAAGCTCTACGTGTCTACAAAACTCTCTAGTGATATGTTTCATCAGTTTATATTGTTTAAGTGGTCAAAATAGTCATTGTTTATCATGCATGCTATAAGTAACAGAACAGAGCAACAACTAAGCAGTGCTGACATAAAAATACTTTTAAAATTCCAAATGATATCTAAACTTCATGAAATTTGGAACATAAGATCTTTATACATGGTAACAGAACATATCTAAATTTCAAGTTAATCTATATGGTATTTATCAAGGTATGGCTCTTTAGAAAGTAACTAAAAACAGAACATTTTACAGTCAATATTGTCTTTCTTTTTAGAACAGTCAGTTGTTTCGAATTGTATTTATATAGCAAATGTTGCCCAAAAATTGTAAAATTTAACATACATGGTCTAAACACAGACTAGTAGCACAAACTAAAATTTAAGCAACACATTCTAAGTAGTTAAAGAGTTATAAGATTTTGAATATCACAATCAGAACCTACGTTAAATTTGTTTTCTGCAAAGCTAGTAGTCAAATTTGTATTTAATTAAAATAGTAAATATTTTCTAAAAATTATGAAAATTTTTGAACATATGCCTAACAAGCATATCCTGCTGCCAAAAAAATTTCAAGTCTAAATTCCTAGTATTTTTCAAGTTATGGTTTCCAGACTAGCATGCATTCACAGATTCAGCATTTTACTGGGTTTCATTAACTTTCTACTAATAAGACTAGCATGCAGCAAATTTTTATCACTAAATCACAACTCCATGACTTACTCATGCTAACAAGAATCACATCAAGATCTCACCACAAGAATATTAACACACCAAGAGTTTTAAAGACACCCACCTTGTGGTTTGATGAATTCACAACTCCGAGCTCCTAGCTTGCCTTTGGCCCTTCCTACTCCTAGTTCTTCTTCTCCTTGATCCTTCTTGGCTCTTCCTTGCCGTTACTTGTACCCAAAAAGCAGCAAAAATGCTTTAGAAATGTATTAGGAGTTGGTTTGAGGTTAAGGAGAAAGGAAAATGAGTTAGACTTGGAGTGAGGGGACTAAATAGAATGAGAGGGAGGGAGAGAGGCCGGGATTCTTGCTGCCTATGATTAGGGAAGTGAGAGGTGGGGTTTGAGTGCAAGAATGGTTAAGGTGTTTGGGAACTCATGCATACTAAAGTGATTCTTGCACCTCCCCAAGAAACCCTAGATTCTCATTTTAAACAAGCCAAAAAATCCTCCATTTCCCTCCATATGCAGCCGGCCCTCCCCCTAGTGCATGCACACTAATTTTACTTTTTTTGTTACAAGTCAAGTTTCATACAAATCAAGTGTAGAGTCAATTAGGGTCAAGTTGGGTTCATTTGGGTTCATTGAGTGTATCCAAATGAGTCAAGTTGGTCAATTAAAATCACATGATTATACACACAACTTCAATCAACAAAAATGAAATTTTTATAAACAAAACTTTATGTTCTACAATATTATTACATGCAGATTTTTAGGGTTGTTATAATTGTACAGTTCAAACTTTAAAATCTTGATGTCTGAGTAGACTTGCTAAAACAAGTGCGCTCAATATCTCATATTGACTCATTTGAGCATGGTCATACATTTTACAGTCTCAGTCAATCAAGAGGCTAGTAGATATTGCTCCTATTATGTACGAGGTACAAATCCTATCTATGTCACTCACATCCCTTTGCATAATTTGTAGTATATCCAATAGTCGACTTTATAATCACCTTATTACACGCAACATTTGACGGCATTAAAACATATAACTTCTCATGTAGGAAAATGTAGTGACATCAAGTCAAAGGACTACGTACACCATGGTCACTGTGAGAACCGCTTAGGACACTCACGTAACGATCCATGCAGAGTTCTCATGGTATGTCAGTCCAGTACATTATTACTCTAATATGTACCCATGTGAAGACTTGATATCTCATATCCATGACCCGTGAGATATGGTCAATCAGTCTATGCACATACTAGTTTCTATATATTATTGTTGTCATAATTCACAATAATACATGACTAAAGACATTTAAGAATAGTTTTTTGAATACAATGAATAGGATCTTACAATCAAGTCATGCACTTGATGTCCCATGGTATTGAACCTACTATTCTAAGAACTTTATTTTGTTCATTTAATCACAATAAACAATACAATAAATAAAATGCCTCATATATTAAATAAATGTCATGATGCAATGTAAACTAATAATGTCAATACACAACTGGCCTTAAAGGCATACACACCTCGCGCCTTGCCCCTCAGCCCTCGGCAGCCGAACCTGTGGAATCCCGGACAAACGGATCCAATATCATTGCGGTAAACAGACTTTCACGCCGACGTGACTTTCCCCATGAGTTATATACTCCTCAAAGGTTGCTAGAGGCTAAGGCCCGAGAGTGGGGGGCTTGTGGCCGGGGTAAAAACTGCATCTAATCAAGACCGCACAATTCCTGCACGAATCGCGGAGTCCCTTTGGGCACGATGGTTGTTTTGCGGCATCTACAAGCCCACAATCTGAACATGGGCTAATCATGTTCCCATTACACCAGCTCAACTTACGAATGGGGAAAACCAGCAGCCCAATCAGGAGTAACTGACTAGCCGATTAAGGATAGTAATCAAATCCCTGAGATTAGGGATTTGATTAACTGATTAAATCTCTTAAATTCAGGGGATCTTCCAATTCAATTGAGGGAATCATCCTCTAACTGCTCCCACTCAAGCCTATAAGTAAAGCCCCTCATCCTCTTTTACCAGGTAATCAATATTTTGCCTACTAAGCCTAGTTTAGCATTTCTGGTTGCTGACTTGATCGTTGGAGAGTCTGTTGTCGGGATCGTCCTTGTTATTTCAGACTGTCCTTGTAGGCATCCGGAAGGACGTTAGCCTACACAACCACCACAACCTCCACCTACATCCATAATACTAGCCTCCCATCTATGCCTGATCGATGGGTGAGATATGATCTTTCCACTTTAATCCTATTGCTCCCACCCCGAAAAAAGAAGCATCAAGGCAGTTGATGCCACATGAGAAGAACTTCCCTACGCATGATCTTAAACTTGTAGTTGTAATCTTCGCCTTAAAGTTATGGAGGCGTTATCTTCTTGGCGTGTGGGTTGATATTTTCACAGATCATAAGAGTCTCAATTATGTGTTCACGCAAAAGAAATTGAATATGAGACAGAGAAGATGGTTTGAGCTAATGGCAGATTACGACATCAACTTGCAGTATCACCCAGGCAAAGTGAACTTGGTACCCGATGACTTGAGCAGGAGACCACTGCTATGTTCTTTACCAAGCAGAAGGAAATGTTGGAGGATATGAGGAGACTGTAATTGGATGTGATTTTTCTCGGTATAGCACAAGAGTGTTTGATGCTACAGTTGCAGTCTTCATTGGTAAAACTGATCATAGAAGCCTAAGCAGGTGATCAGCAGTTACAAAAATTCCTAAGCGAAGTGGAAGAAGAATTAAGAACTGACTTGATCATTCGTACAGACGGGTCGCTTCGTTTTGGAGCTACATTGTGTGTACGAAAGGGAGAAGTCAAACAAAAGCTACTTGTAGAAGCCCATTGCTCACCCTATTCTATTCACCTTGGAGGTACCAAGATGTACAAAGATCTAAAGCAAAACATTTGGTGGCACGGTATGAAGAGAGCAGTGGTGAGATTTGTGTCTCAGTGTTTGATCTGCCAGCAAGTGAAAGTAGAACATCAGAGGACTGTTGGACTCCTTCAGCCTCTTCAAATTTTGGAGTGGAAATGAGAGAACATTACTATGGATTTCGTGACAGTATTTCCAAGGAGTCCCAAAGCTCAATGCTATTTGGGTAATTGTAGATAGTTTGATGAAGAGTGCCCATTTCATCACATTCAGAGTGGGTCAGTCCACGGAGGGCTTGGCTGAGAAGTACATACAGGAAATTTTGAGACTACATGGAGTTCCTATCAGCATCGTATCAGATGGAAATACGCAGTTCTGGTCTCAATTTTGGGAGAGTCTTCAGAGGAGTTTGGGAAGTAGGTTGAACTACAGCACTGCATTCAACCCACAGACAGACGGACAATCTGAAAGGACGATTCAGACCCTGGAGGATATGTTGAGGTCTTGTGTTCTTTAGTTTGGAGGTTATTGGGAAGACCATCTACACTTGGTTGAGTTCTCGTACAACAACAGTTATTAGGTGAGTCTTAAGGCAGCTACGTACGAGGCGCTCTATGGTTGTAAATGTCGATCATAGTCTGTTCGAATGACATTGGCGAGAGGAAACTCTTGGGGCTTGAGCTGATCATGAAGATAGTCGATGCAGTAGCTCAGATCAGGAAACACTTACAAGTAGCTCAAAACAGGCAGAGGAAGTGGGCAGGTTGTCATCGAAGGCCTTTAGAGTTTGAGGCAGGCGATCATGTATTCCTTAAGGTATCACCATGGAAAGGTGTTATCCATTTTGGAGGTGGGGACAAGCTAAGTCCTCGATTCATCGGTCCATTCGATATTGTGGAACGTGTGGGCATGGTAGCTTATAGCTTGCACTGCCAGCACTTTATCTGGAGTTTACGATGTGTTCCATGTCTCCCAGCTCCGAAGGTACATCAGGGATGATAGTCATGTGACTAACTACTTAGAGTTGTCCGTGCGGCCAGACTTATCATGCGAGATTCGACCAATATATATCTCGAACAGGCGTGAGAAAGTACTGAAGAATAAAGTCATCAAGCTGGTTCGGGTCTTATGGAATAATAGGAGAACGAGAACATCGGGAAGATCGATGAGGAAATCACTCGCCTGGTGAGTCAACTTGGTAACTCGAGGAGGAAATCTAGAAGAAGCTCCCTCATCTCTTCGAGTAGGCCTTTCTCGAGGCTATCTATGATCCACCCATATGAATTTCGAGGATGAAATCTTTGTAAGGTGGGCAAGATTGTAACCCCTGTTTCTGATCATACGGGTTTTTATTGTATTTCCTTTCTCAAATTCTTGTATTCCATTTGTATGAATAAATCTTGATATTCTTTTAAATAGCTTGCTCTCAGTGACTAACCATTTATTTTTTTTGTACACTGGGATTATAATATATTCTAATGTGTGTATTAGTATCAGAGTATTAGTTTGATGTGTACTAGTTACTTTATTTAATTATTGTGCGGTATTATACAACTATTTATTTATTTATTCATTTTTTTTGTATCCAAAACCCAAGCTTAAATTCTGCAACTCAATCCTAAGCTCATCCAAAAGCCCAGATCCAACTACTCAAACCCCACCCTGAATTTCCTCAATTGCATAACAACTAAATCCCCCCTTAATCTCTCCCACGTATCCCACAACTCCTCATCTTATTATCTCTAATCTCCATCTCAAGAGCCGCAGTCACTTCCTCCTTCCTCCTCCTTCATCATCTTCTTTAACTTCACACCGAACCCATCTTCTCCAAGCCCCGACAACCACCCACACACTATCGCCACCCCCACCTTCGACCCCGTCGCTATCTCCACTGCCATTCCTGCCGACACCTCTTCGCCATTGCTGCCGCACGACCCCCTTCCACCATCGCAGTGCCACTTCCATTGCCGCTTCATCATGTATCACCCTGAATTCTCCAACCTGAAAACTCGGTTGGAGAAAACTCGAGACACAAGCCAGAATCTTACTTCAAATGAATCCAAACACAACAAAATCACAGGAAATTAAAAACCTTTATTCCATCAAAATGTAATTACAATGTCCAATGATAACAACAATTACAATAAATTAGTACATCATGAATATACAATAAAATTGGACAACAATCTTTCACTTGGATGCTTCCCACGACTTGAGTTTTTCCGCGCTCCTCACGATCAGGTAGTCCTGCAAACTCACCAAACTATGGGCATGTCAGTTAAATACAACTAACGCAATGCTATAATACTGCGATCCTCGCTATGCTATAATATAGTGATTTCAAACCTCAATAACCAAAATATTGATGCAAAGAAAACATGATGTCAAATCAAGTATTTGTGTATGCCAAGACCTAAATTCTAATGCACAAAACAAAGAATGCACACAATACACTTACTCTAAAGCAATTCATTTGGGATCGTATGCATCCCATACTACATACATTTCTGAATGCAACTTCAATGGAAATGTATGAATCCTATACTACATATATTCCCAAGAGTTCGTAGTCTCCAGATCATAGGATTCGATCCCTCGCTATGCATCCTACCCTTGTATTCGTCCTCACTCCTTATATGAACCTAGTGACTGGTAGAGTCCATAATCGGTGCGATCTAATCCCGCTACTGCAATCGAATCGTGGTCCCTTTCCACTCTGAACGACTGTGGTCACTCTATTCGTTCAGACCGTGGTCCTTCTCTACTCCGACAGAATCATGGTCCTTCTCCATTCCCGGTTAGGCTGGTGATCATTCGGCTTCTGCCGCAGCTCTACCGGAATCATGGTCCTTCTCCATTCCTACCTACCCAAAGTTATCATGAACATAAGGTGAATCGTAGGGCCACCCCTACTCCGCCAAAGTCCGCAGAGTGAAACACTTGCTCCTCATATAAACCTATTGACTGGTAGAGTCTGCAATCGGTGCGGTCTAATCCTGCTACTACAATAGGATCGTGGACCTTCTCCACTATGAACGAAAGATGCCACTCTATTCGTTTATATCGTGGTCCTTCTCCACTCCGAAAGGATCATGATCTTTCTCCATTCTCAGTCAGGCCAGTGATCATTCGGCTTCCGCCGCAACACTGCCAGAATCATGGTCCTTCTCCATTCATGCATCTATCCAAAGTTTTCGTGAACATAAGGCGAATCGTAGGGCCACCCCTACTCCGCCAAAGGCCACAGAGTGAAACTCTTGCTCCCCATTTGCACTGACAACTCATAACATAAACGGAAGCTTAGGGGTCCATCTCCTAAGTTCCAAATGACTTGTGACACGTGCCCGCGTCCCATTCTCATCACTAAACTCTAGAAATTAACAGTCGAGACAACGTCGCCCGTGTCTCTTTGACAAGGTGAGAAGGCGCGACGCGTGTCCCTTTGACAGGATGAGTAGAACCCTAACTAGTGCCTGTCCTTACATTCAACAATGCCCTGATCTAGTCCTACGAACCAAACCCAATGTACTAGTACTAATCCACTCTAGGACCAAGATTAAAGATAAGGTTAATTATATGATTACTAGCAGATCATCTGATTCCCTTAATCTCACGACTCTAATACGGCTCCAATCTCCCTTTTCATTAACTCATTATAGAAGTTAGAATAATTAGGCGAGTCTATGCCTATTTCATTTTCACAAATTCTCTTCTAGTTAGGAGATTTATCATTTATTTCCATGTCCCAAACTTAGTAACCAAATTTGTTTATTTTGAATAATTAGTTAAGTTCTATTTGTAGGCTATTTCTGGTTAGCAAGATTTTTAATATGAACATAAACCATCCCACAATAGGACTTAATCTAGCCCTCAAATCGGGCCCAAGGGCTAGCCTTCCTCGGCCCACACTTGACCCGAACCAACAACGAACCGACTCCGCCATTCGCCGCAACCTTCATATATGCTTGGAGTTCAATCTCAACCTTGGCCCGACCCAAACATGTTGCTCTCACTATCCTCACGCTCCACGGTCCTCGACAAGTGGTAGAATCAAACACAACTATAGAATCCTTCCCTGAATGGCGAGCACGTCGGCACACAAGTTGTCTCCTCCCACATGTTCGATGCGACACGGGTTCCTATTCTACCCGTCTAGATATACCATAGGACTTAATCCTAGTGTCTCAAAACTCTATCTAAGTGGCTCACAAGAGTACACTACACTAGGACTAAACCCTACTCCATGAATACCCAAAAAAGAGTGCTAAAAAGCTCTAAGAATAAAAAATTACATTTCAAAATAACAAGCATACAATTGGCATTCATGCCAAAACAGAGTCGTTCTTGGTCCCGTTTTATTGGAGAAACTCGATCGGGTGCTCTTCATGCTTCTACTCAAAGTAGACAGTAAGCACAAGTGCCAATTAGGCATGAATCTCATCTCAAAATGGTCCACATGAAGACATAATCACTTAACACAACATCCACTTCAAAACATTGAACAAGTATGTCTAAATTGTAGCTCTACAAAGCACATGTGAGCTACTCACAACATAAAACTTAGTAAATTTATGCCTTAGTTCATTCCTACATCCACAACATGATTTATAACTCACAAACAACAACTAAAAACTCAAATCTACAAGTTCTAATTCAATTTCATAGGCATAGTGCCAAATAGTGAGCTTAAAGAATCTGGGTGTTTCTGTTATCACTTGCAAAATTCATTATAATTCATGTACTTATCAAAATCTTGAGTTTTTAGGCATTACAGAAATATTTATGTGTCTACTACAACTTTCTAGTTATACTTTTATTCAGATTATATCGTTAAAGTGATCAAATGAGTCATTGTTTAACATGCATGCAATAATTTCTAGAACCGAGCAACAAATAACCAGTGCTAACATAAAATACTTTAAAAATATCAAATGATCTCTCAACTTTATGAAATTTGAAACATATGTTCTTCATACATGGTAACAGAACATATTTAAATTTCAAGTGATTCTACCGAGTATTTTCTAAGTTATGATTTCTTGAAAATTAGCTAAAATAGAACAGATCATCTTCACTCTGTCTTTTCTTTTTAGAACAACTAATGGTTTCTGATTTAATTAAAATAGCAAACGATGTACAAAAATTATAAAATTTTATATTTAAGCACTAAACACATATTAGAAGCACATACTAAAATTTCAGCAATAGATCTCAAGTGGTTACAAAGTTATGAGCTTTGGAATATCATAGTCAGAACCTATGCTAAATTTATTTTTTGCACAGTCAATGTTCAAGTTCGCATTTAATTAAAATAGTAAGGAATGAAGGTGTATAACAGGCATAAGATTCTACATTTAAAATTTCAAACTCGAACTCGAAGTAATTTTCGAGTTATAGCATCCAGACCTAACACACTTTTCTGTTCAGCTTTTTACTGGTTTTTTATCTAGTCTTCCATAAATATACTAGCATGCAACGAATTTTAACACTTAACTACACATTTCATGACCCACTCATGCTGTCTAGAACACATCAAGATTTCACAACAAAAGTTTAAACACCACAAAGGTTTAGAAACATCCACCTTTTGTTTGTAGATGAAATGTACTCTCCAAGTTTGGCCTCCTTATTCTTGCTCCTCCATGCTAGCACTTCTTGCTCCTACTCTTCTTCTCCTTGGCTCCTCTTGGCTCCTTCTTTCTCTTCTTGCTCCCAAAACAGTAATTTAAGTGTCTTAGAAGGGTATTAAAATGAAGAAAATAGTGTGAGTTGGAGTGGAAATGAGAGAGTGGAGTTAGGGTTTGTAGGAGAGTTTAAATAGAGTGGGGGGGGGGGGGGGGGGGGGGTTGGCCTAATGTGGAGAGAGAGTGTGGGTGAGGCCAACATGCATTGGACGGGATGGGAGTTGGAGTGTGAGAGTGGTATTGCCTCCTAGGGTTTCTCAAACACTCAATTGTTTTGAGTCCCATCAAAAGCCTTAGATTCTTTGCCATTTAAATCCAAAACAATTGCACTCATCTCTGCCTCTTCCTCCAACATATGGCTGGCCAAAACTAGTGCATGTGCACAAATTTTTTTTCATGTCATGCACAAAACAAGTTAAGTTAGGTTGGGTCAACTTGGGTTCAAGCTGGAGTGTGTTTGTTTGGGTCTAGTTGTGTCATATTTAGTTTAATTAGATGATTTAAATCACAACAACCTCACACACAATTTCAATCAAATAGAAATTGAAATATACACAAATAATGTCAATACAATTTGTACATACAATTTGTAATAACACACATGAAATCGTATTATCACCATACAAAATAATAATTCAATATTATACGTCCTAACTCAATCGTTAAGGCTAATATACGACTTAACTGAGTAGATATCTTAACTCCGTTCCACAATTGCACCTTCATTGAGTTCAAAAAATATCGAATAATAATATGTTTCAATACTTACTCAATTAAAATTGAGAAAATTCCATTAATTCGTGCAACTCTCTATTGTTCACAGATTAAAATACAAAATACATATATACTATTTTTCAGGGTCATACATTACTCCCAGAATCGTTCTGTCCTCAGAATGACGTTAAGTGGAGAGGTAAAATAATCTCACCAATTAAAAGGTAAAGGAAATGCATTCCTCACCCGCCTTCAGATTCCCAAGTGGCTCCCTTGATGAACTGGTTCCTCCAATGTGCTCGATGCCAGCTCTCAGCGCCTCCTCGCACATAGTGTGACTCCTCCCATTTGCCCATCTCCCTATACATGAAAAGTTGTGCTGAAGTCGGTTCTCGTCCCCAGAGTCTCTCGCAATTTCCCCTGGCACCGCGATGTAACCTTGCAATCTCGTTGAAAGTTGTCAATACTAGTACTTCCAAAACATCAAAATCCTTCGATGCGTACTTTTGCCGGATTCCCGATGAGATATCTGCTGATATTTCCTCTTTTTCGTTCTGGAGTAGGCAGCGGCCGCATCAGTCCTCAGGCTTCAGAACTTAATTTTCTGGTTCCTTCTAGTACCTGCAATACGTAACCACAAGGTTCGCAATGTTTTGCTTCGTTCCTGTCCACCAACAATGCTGCTTCACGCCTTGATACTTCCTTTCCGGGTCGGTGGCCACTCCCTCCTTAGAAAAAGTGCAAAGCCAAGAAATGCCACTTTAGTCTCCTTGCAGCTTTTCGATGTTCATGCTAAATGCTTGGCATGATCCTTCTGCATCTTTGACACTTCATCCTCCTTGACGCGAACCTGATGGCAGCCCAACTATAGGTCAATCTTGGAGACTACTGCTACAACCTGGAGTCGATTGACTATGTCGTCGATGTATACTGCCTCGAGTCAAGCCTGGTTCACTCGTGGTGCTTGATGCGCATCCATGTCGGTCCATCCTTCATTCCTACAAGAAAAAACAGTGCTTCTCAAGGCGGGGACTAGGCCTAATGAGCTTCACTAGTAGTTCTTCCATCTGCATGGTGCTTGAATAACTCAACCATCTGGAACATCGCTTCTTGGATTTCTGCCTGCGACTTCGGCTGGTGGCATCCGGTTCCTGTTGACCTCCTCGAATGCTGCCTTCAGTTGGTACATCCTGTTGAATTCTCGCTTCGACATCGAGGTCACCGCCGTTGGCTCCTCCACTTTCTTCCTCGACTCTTGCGTTGTGGGCTCGCCTCTATCGATGCCCGGCTGCATGCTTGCCTCCTGGACATCAGGCTGCAAATTTTTCTCCTCGACATCCGGTTGCAGGTTTGCCTTCTGAACATTCGGTTACAGATTTTACCTCTCAGACATGAAGTTGTAGGTTTGCCTCCATTGACATCCGGTTGTAGATTTGCTCCGTCGACATCCAATTGCACCATAATAGTTAGTAAAAGAAAAATTACACTGGGGTTAGGTCAGACATAGGAAAAATCATAAACATATGTTGCAAAATGCGAAAGTATGTATTACCATCATCCCACTGTCCAACTAAGCCAACTTTAACTGGGCATCCAAGTCTAATTTCCTACTGTGTTAGTACTTTAATTTGAATTCGGCTCTGATACCAACTCCGTAGCGCCCCGAATTCCCCAACCAAAAACTCGAGACACAAGCCAAAATCTTACTTCAAATAAATTCAAACACAGAAATGTCAAAGGAAATTAAAAAAATTATTCCATCAAAAATTTCTTACAAGGTCCAATGATTACAACAATTACAATAAATTAGTATATCATGAATATACAATAGAATTTGACAGCAAACTTTCACTTGGATGCTTCCCACGGCTTGAGTTTTCCCGTGCTCCCCACGATCAGGTAGTCCTGCAAACTCACCAAAATGTGGGTACATCAGTTGAATACAACTAATGCAATGCTATAATATAGCGATCCTCGCTATGCTATAATATAGCGATTCCAAATCTCAACAACCAAAATATTGATGCATAGAAAAACGTGATGTCAAATCAAGTGTTTGTGTATGCCATGACCTAAATTCTAACGCACAAAACAAAGAATGCACACGTTGCACTTACTCTAATGCAATTCATTTGGGATCGTATGCATCCCACACATTCTTAAATGCAACTTCAATGAAAATGTATGCATCCCATACTACATACATTCCCAAGAGTTCGCAGTCTCCAGATCATAGGGTTCGATCCCTCGCTAGGCATCCTACCCTTGTACTCGTCCCTGCTCCTCATATGAACCTAGTGACTAATAGAGTCTGCAATCGGTGTGGTCTAATCCCGCTACTGTAATCGGATCGTTGTCCTTCTCCACTCTGACAGGATCATGGTCCTTCTCCATTCCCGGTTAGGCAGGTGATCATTTGGCTTCCGCCGTAGCTCTTCTAGAATCATGGTCCTTCTCCATTCTAGCCTCTACCCAAAATTATCCTGAAAAGAAATTGAAATACACACAAATAATGTCAATACAATTTGTACATACAATTTGTAATAACACACATGAAATTGTATCATCACCATACAAAATAATAATTCAATATTATATGTCCTAACTCAATTATAGTTAAGACTAATATACGACTTAACTGAGAAGATATCTCAACTCCGGTTCTACAATTCCACCTTCATTGAATTCAAAACATATCGAATAATAATATGTTTCAATACTTACTCAATTAAAATTAAGAAAATTCCATTAATTCGTGCAACTCTCTATCGTGCACGGATTAAAATACAAAATAGATATATACTATTTTGTGGGGTCTTACACATCATCCCGAAGCAGTCACCCTCTCCGCAACCATCGCCACTGCCATCTTCTCTTCACACCACCTCCCTATCCACCGCCGCTTGCCACCTGCATTCCACCGCTGCTCCTCGCGCCATGCGCATCCATCACCACAGTCCCCGCACAACCACAACACCCGACGCCGTCAACCAACAACCCCGAAGCACTGACCATTTTGTTGCTGCCTTCGTCCCGACACCGCTGAAGCTTCTTGTTGATGCCTCTTGTTGTTGCCGCTGTATGTGCTGCTGCCGTCGGGATCCTCTCTTTTCCTTCGTTCATTCATACTCGAAATCGTCAAAATGGCAAGTCCTCTTGAACCGACTTATTGTTCTCATTCAAGAAAGGTTTTCGATCTCCGCAAGTAACTCTTTATTTTGTTGATAGTATCTCAATTGATTGTTACCTTTCCAAATAAGTTATCACGGATTCATCGGCGAAACCAAGTAATAGCTTTCTTTTCGTGCCACATCGTTAATTTGAACCCTAAACCATGTTATTACATCGTCATATACCATATTATTCATTTTTTTACATTCATAACACTTATTCTATTGCATGCACCGCACAAACATACGTAGAGATATATTCTAGTCAATTTCGATTGTATGAATTGTGACGGTATGATTATTAATAGTAAATTTTAATCGTACGAGTGATAATCTTCCATCTTGTTAAAAGTAGGGATATACCCGAAATACTGAATATAATGCTTAATTAAATTCTATTAGAGAGTACATGTTTTTGTATCTTGGTTGTTGCAAATGAAATTACTATGTCATTGCCCTGTTGTTTATTCCATCTTGTAGTGAGTTTATGATCCAGTTGCTGATAAAATAAATTAGACCTTTATAAATGGAATTTGTTTCCCTCTGGATCTAGTTTCTGCAAGTTATCCTGTTTTTAGTACCGTTAGGTTTTAAATTCCAGATTTCTATTTAGAAGCATATCGACATGATTTACTAATTAAAAAAATGTGTTATCAGTAGAATGAATACATGAAATTAACCAGGATATTTCTAAACATGATATGAGTCGTTTCATAAATTTTAAAAGATTAATCATTGAATTTAATGTAATGCCCTGAACTTCCTATATGGAGAATTCGAGACACGAGCCAGGAACTTTACATTCAATTAGTCACAATACACAAAAAACAGGAAAATTTAAATTTTTTTTATTAATACAATATTACAGGCCGAGTGTTTTCCATTGATTCAATATATTACATCAGAGTATACATGAATAAAAATGATAACATCGGGCTCTTCACTTGTAGACCATGCCTTGACTAGAGTCCTCCCGGTTTGGTGATCATGTATCCACAACCTATTAAAGTGGGGATGTCAGTACATATACTGACGCTGAAAAGCTGATGACTAGCAACGAATCTCCAAAAAATACATATAAAACATGGTAAATGTGTCAGTGTAGTTTAAGTATTCGTGAGAGCTATGACTAGAATCTAATGCAATGTCAACTAAGGCTAGGATGCTCCTATTCTAATGCAAGCGAGTATTTGGAATCGTATGCATCCCATACTACATACATCCATATCAAGCCGTTCTCCATATATAGAGATTTTAACCCGCGCCATGAATTCTACCTTTTGTACCCATCCTGCTCGTGACACAATACTACATGACTGGCGAAGTTGCAGGTACGGTCTAGCTCCGTTACTACAGTCAATAGTGGTGCCCTCGTTTTCCAATATTGCCCGGTCGCACCGGACCCCACTCAAAACCAACACGGGCAACAAGATACTCGTCAACCTTCTTCCGTGCCCTCAACTCATGATGTGAAGGAAAGAACCTGATGAAATCGTAGGGTCTATTTCCCTAGGAAACCCTTTCGTTCTTATCATGGCACATTCAGGAATTAACAGGCGAGATACGGAACCCGTGCTCCCAACTTGTCATGGAAAAGCACTGCCCGTATCCCTTTGACAGGGGGATACATCCCAATAACACCACCTAGTGTCAACCTATAGGAGAAGTCGGATTGTAGGGTATCACCCCTAACACCAACTCTCACCCTTCGGTAATTTATAGATAAAAATGGTTAAGCAACAAGTTACTACCCTAACAATGTCACTAATCCTAACCAATCAAATGGGGCCGTACGAGCTACAAGATACTCTCAACCTAAAGTCGTACTCTCAACTCATCATGAGAAGGCACCAAATGGTCAAGCAAGCGAGATACGCAACTCATGCTTCCAACTTGTCATGGAAAAACACCGCACGTGTCCTTCTTCAAGAGAGTGCAACAATTGTTGACATAATCTACTAAGTCCCAACCTAGGCATCACAAGATCTCCTCGGATCCGCTCATCGCCTAACTAACCAAGATAATTATTACATACGAGCCGAATGAGATCACGTATGAACCAAATAAATGCTAATAACTAGCCCGAACTATTTTCCAACATAACATGCTATTACATGAATTATGAGTACAAGGAATACTTCTTGCTCATAATCAAGTGCATGATTCAAACTACTAATAATTCACGACAACTCTAGTTGACATGGACTAGAATTTTGTGTATAAGCTTACTAACATGGATTAAAATGCATGTTAAGATCACTAATATAATTAACATACAAGATGAACATTCTAACATGATCAAAACATAATCTTTTAACCATTTATAAACTATAGATGATGAATACTCATATGATTAGTCTAAGTTGTTCTATAAACCAACAACACTAAAAAGAGTGAGTTCTTTATCAAACAGAACCCATAAAACAACAATACTAAAAATGGGTTCTTTTGTATGTATCAACTAGAACCACCTACTTAATAACATGATGCTTACACATAGAAGTAGCATAGAAGTCTTCTAACAACCTAGAAGCAATATAACCGTGCTACTAATGAGACTTGATCTTTTATACTTAGAAGCAACATAAGAATCTTCTAAAAACCTAGAAGCAATATAACATGCTACTACAAGCTTGATCTTTTACCTATAACATAAAAATTCTTTAAACAACTTAGAAGCAATATAAACATGCTACTAACAAAAACTTGATCTTTTATAAACATGAAGGTATTCTAACAACCTAGAAGCAATTAAAGCATACTACTAAAAATTTGTCTTTCTATACTTGGAAGAAAAATAGGACTTTTTATTTCACATGAAAGCAACATAAAGCTCTCTACTAAGAATTTGATCTTCTTATACTTAGAAGAAAATAAAAGTTAATCTTTCACTATAATACTACCATATACACTTTAAGCATGGGTTCCTTTAACTAGAATGCTACAAAATACTATTCAAACATGCATGGCTCTTTTGAATCTAGAACAACTATGCACCTCAAACATGGTTCTTTTGAATCTAGAATCACCACACATATATCATTCAAGCATGAATGGGTTCTTCACTAGGATACTACAATTAGAACATGATGGTTTCTTTACCCAACTACAACACGATGGTTTCTTTTCTACTACTTAAGCATGGATATTTGCTACACTTAAACATGAGTATTTACTACAACTTAACATGAATGTTTATTACAACTAAGCATGGATATCTACTACTATTTTAAGCATGGATCATTTCTACAACTCAAGCATGGATATAACTTAAGCATGAATGCTTACTACAATCTTAAGCATGGGTATCTCCTACAATTTTAAGCATGGATAACTACTACAACCTTAAGCATGAATATTTACTACCATTCAAGCATGAGTAACTACTCCACTCGAAGCATGGATATCTACTACAATTTTAAGAATGGATGTGTACATCTACTCCAATTCAAGCATGAGTAACTACTACACTCTAAGCATGGATATCTACTACAACCTTAAGCATGGATATGAACATTTACTAGCTAATACAAGACTACTCTTTAAGAATCACAAGTCTTGTATTATTACAACAATCTAACTTATGAACTACAAATTACACACAACAAAATTTACAAGTCCTACTTATTGCCATCTTCTTTTCTTTAACCTCTTAGTTCCTACATACAACAAGTTTACCCTTTTCATGAACTAAGAATTAGCAAGATTTGTTAATTAACAAAGTAGAGAGCAATAAACAAAGGAAAGACTTATTTTTTTTAGTTGTTGAGTTCTACAACCCAAAAAAGGGTATGTAATATTTCTTCTACACCAATCTTCATATGCTCATGTCAATTAGTCCAAGTTGTGTGCTTTTAAGAAAATAATCAAAGATAAAACTTAAAGATTCCATCTTTATTAAGTTCTCCCATTCACTTTCTTTTATGTGATCATTTGATCCACCACCATTCATATGCACAAGTTCTTTAGTCCAAGTTGTTAGTTTTTATTAGCCAAAATAACAACAATAACAACAAATAACTTCAACAAGCTAAAGATTCAATCTTTATGTGTTTTTATTAAGTTCTACCATTTACTTTCTTTCATGTGATCATCTTTGAACCACAACCTTTCTTATGCACATGATTTAAGTCCAAGTTGTTTATTAGGACACACAACCAACACACACAACAAAAAGAAAACAAGAATCAAACAAAAAGAGAACAAGAATCAAACAAAAATCAAACAAAGAGAACAAGAAAAGATAGAGAAATCCCCACCTTTCACACTGGTAGGAAGAACTAGCTTATAGCACCTTCTCCTTCCCCTTAGCTCCTATGAAACTCCTATGGAAACCTACAAATGAAAACTCTCTAGTTAGGGATTTTCTCTCTTTCTTTTTCTCTCTTTTTTTTCTTTTTGTAAAATAAGACAAGAGAAGAGTGAGGGAGGTATTTATAGGGTGAATGAAAGGGGGAGAGTGCAAAATGCACCAAGGGAGTTTTCAAAAACCCCCTTAAGCAATTCATGGGCCGACCATTCCTAGGGAAGGGGAGGGTGAGGTGGAGGTATGGTGTAAGGGTGAGGTGGAGGGGTGAGGTGGAAAACAGAGGGCTTCTAGAAGAACATACCCTAAACTCCTATGCACATTTAATCCTAGTTTTAAACCTTCAACCGAAACTTAGCCATCGAAATTGGTTTGTCATGACAAAAAGAGATATTTTAAATATGAAAAGAAATTAAATAATTAAATAATTAAATAATAATAATAATAATAATAATAATAATAATAATAATAATAATAATAATAATAATAATAATAATAATAATAATCGATCGAGATATTATATTTACAGTCTCGTTATGCCTACAACAACTTGACCCCAGGTTGCTATCAGAACTCTCGACTTGTAAAGAACACTAATTAACCTAGCTACTGTAATCGAAACATGGAGTTGTCAATTATATTCTTTATGGAAATGGAAATTCAATTCGAGGAATTTATCACACAAATATTTAATTAGTTCGGACTTGCTGAGTATTGAATTGGGACCAAGAAAAAAAATGTTCTATAGAAGAAGTCCATGCTTTCTTTGAATGAGATTCGTGTGAATTGCGTTGGAACCGGCTGGAAGTCTAGTTGCTGGAATCCCTGACGGCACCTGATTTATTTTCCCCTAGCAGCGGAAAAGACAGTTTTTGTACAGCAATGTTTAGTGTCCAGAATTTGTGTTCTCGTGTTATTAAGTATAAATATGTTTAATTTTTACATCTAATGAATGGAATTAAATATACCATGCATTTCATAGCCATGTCACCTTCTTGACACTGCCTCGATACCTCCGTACCCATTGCATGTTCATAATTTAGTATAATAAATTGATAACAAACCGGGGTAATAAGGGTCGATTTAGTAGTGGACAACATCGGAGACTATACTTAGAGAAGGGGCCCTTGTTTCTCTAATGATTATTGTTATGGATTATGGATTATGAATTATTGATTATGGATTATTGATTATTGTTTCCGAGTATGTAGAGTTCACCACTATAGTCTAAACGATCACTTGTTTGTATGCACCTAACCTGTGGTATGGGACGTAGAATTATGTGCATTAGATACGATAATAAAAGACTGATACACTTAGGATTGACACTTGCATTTTTTATCAAGGTTATTGTTATCGACTTTGACTATTGATTGTCGTCATTGATCACTGCATCATTAATTATAGATAATTGATCTTATTATCAACCCTCGTTTATTGACCTCTGACATTGTTCTAGTTCATTGTTCATGTTTTATTGTTCTTTGCTTGTTACTCCTTGTTGTACATAACTTACTCTAACGGACATCTCCCTCCACCCCAACTCTAGAGGATGAGATTGCAGGCACACAAGGAGAATTGACTGAAGGACTTGGTGAGAAAATCTTCTAAGGAATGGAGTCAAGATTTTAGCCGGTTTTATTATTATTTATTTCTAGTATTATTGTCTTTTTATACATTGTATTCCCGGGCATTGACCATAAGTTTATTCTTTCCCAAATGTGGGTTATTTGTGGATCAATGTGGATTATTTCATGAATCTTTCCAGTTATTCATTGTTTATGTGGTTTCAATATAGCATGCGTGGTTGTGACTATATTTTATATTGTTCAGTTGAATGTTACAGCATATGAATGATGTATACATCATTCGCTGGGCCTCTTAGTTACGTGCCTGTAGTTCCGTATTTTGGAAAACGGGGTGTGATAAGACATATTGGTATTGATGCTTTCTTCACTCGGGAGCGCGTTTCTAATGTCATATCCCTTCATTATGTGCCTTCAGAAGTTTAGTGTGCGGATTTATTCATGAAATCTCAGACGAAGCCCAAACATCAGATGTTGGTTTCCAAACTTACTCTTGTTGATTCACCATGAGTTTGAGAGGGGCAATATATATATATATATATATATATATATATATATATATATATATATATATATATATAGTCTAGCACGTATATGACACGTGCCAATCCTATCTTGTATGTACTAGTATTTATAGTTGGCTTGTGTGATTTAATACATTGATTGATTCTATTTTCTTTATCTTCTATCATTGATAACAATTCCTATCAGCTTACTTTTAGTACACAGGATTTTAGAATCGGTCTTAAAATGAAAACATTGAACATAGATATTTTAAACTCTGTTGAAAAGTTGCGGTGGTAAGAAACATATAATAGTCAATAGGTAGGATTGGTAAAGGTTATAGAATTGAATTATATATGGTGACTACAGTCTCTCATTTTAGTTCGGAGGGTGAACTTTGTGCTTTTGTCGCAACCACAGCAGAAGTAGAATGGTTGCAATGGTTACTAGAGGACTTTGACATTGTTTCGAAGTCTACTCCCGTCTTTTATGACAATACTAGAACTGTCAGAATTGCCTCGAATCAGGTCAAAGCTCACTAAACATATTGGTGTTGATTCTTTCTGCACTCGGGAGTGCGTTCCTAATGTCATATCTCTTCATTACGTGCCTTCAGAAGCTCAGTGTGCATATTTCTTCACAAAATCTCAGACGAAGCCCAAACATTAGGTGTTGCTTTCCAAATTTACTCTTGTTGATTTACCAGGAGTTTGAGAGGGGCGGTCTACATATATATATATATATATATATATATATATATATATATATATATATATATATATATATATATATATATATATATGACACGTGCCTATCCTATCTTGTATGTACTAGTATGTATAGTTGGCTTGTGTGCTTTAATACGTTGATTGATTCTATTTTCTCTTTGTTCTATGAATTATAACAATTCCTATCATCTGACTTTTATTACACAAGATTTTAGAATCAGTCTTAAAATAGAAATTTTGAACATAGATATTTAAAACTCTGTTGAAAAGTTGTGGTGGTAAGAAACATATGATAGTCAACAGAAAGGAGTGGTAGAGGTTACATAATCGAATTATGTATGGTGACTATAGTCTCTCGTTCTAGTTTGGAGGTTGAACTTTGTGCTCTTGTCACAACCACATCAGAAGTAGAATGGTTGCGATGGTTACTAGAGGACTTTGACATTGTTTCGAAGTCTACTCCTGCCTTTTGTGACAACACTAGTTCTATCAAAATTGCCTTGAATCTGGTCAAGCATGAACTCACAAAATATATTGGTGTTGATTCTTTCTTCACTCGGGAGCACATTTGTCATGCCCCACTTTCGAAAATACGGAATACGAGTACGTAACGTAGGCCCAACGAATTTTGTAAACACCATCCATAAGTTGTACCAGACTATCTCAGCAATATGAACAATAAACACAACCACACAAGAAAAATATAATCGCATGAATCAAAGATAAACTTCAATAATAATGAAATAATCCAAATAATATCTAACATAATATCCAATATCTGGGAAATAAAAATAAACAACAGGACAAAAGCCCAAAACAAAGTATAATGTCATGACAATGTTCAGAAGAAATAAATCTACCAATAAATTAAATTAAGCAGCGCAATCTTTGGTTCCATCTTCTAGAATCGTTGCTCACCAATTCCGGCTGGTAGAGATCCTTGGTACATGTAAATTCTTAATCAAAAAAGAGAGAAAATAATGTCCTTAGAGCAAGTTATGGACAGCAAGTAGAGAAAGCAGGGAGTAACAGGAACATAGTATATCAAAGAAAAGGGACGGGATCAAAGTCAATAACAAATTCAAAGATTGGCAATAATATCAAAGGTCTATATTTAATCATGCATGTAATTAGTAATGTCAATTTTATTCTGTATTGCTGAAGATATATAGGATCAAACATGGGATGTCAAATTCAGGTTATTAATCATCTTATTAATCTATCTAGTGCACATACTATTGCGTCCCATATGTTCCATACCACAGGTTCGGTGCAAGCACACGATGAATGCTTTAGACTGATAGTGAATTTACGGATCGTGTACTCAGTAACAAGATGACAAGATATCATGATAGCGTGATCACATAATGACAAGCATTTCTTCACCTTCCATGTAATAAATTATGCAAGCAAGAAGGCCTTTACCGAGTACATTTTTTGATCTTTCACTACCAAGTCAAACCCATAATACCCCGGCTTGTTATCATTTTATTTCATCCTATGTGAGCATGCAAGAAGGTGTCAGGGTTGTATTATGCTAGGTGTGACTAATTATACTCGTTATAGACAAAGCAAGAAGCAAACATATTAAATTAACACAAATCATACAATCTGGACAGCATGACGTTGCTGTGCAAAAACACAGATTACCGCCACTACACAAGAAAATCGGGATCCGTCAGAAATTCTAGAAACTAGACTCTCTGTCGGTTCCAGCGAATATATACACGACATATAAAAACTACAGAAACTAGGTTGAAACTCGTATTCTTTCCAGATTTTATTTTCAGGTAGCAAGTTGTGAATTATATAAATACATGTGAAACAGATCAGAAAACTCATCAATTAAATCTACAAAAATCATGGTGACTCTTATACATGTCTAGTCTCAGAAAAATTGATTTCATATCTTTATTTCACTGTTATCATGTTCTATTTATTTATGAAACAGAAAGATACGCATGAATTTGCGAATCTGGAAATTCAGACAAAGTTGTACAAAAAATAAGATATCTCACACATTATAACTCGGACTTCAATTCTGTCAAAAGTTCTGGAAAATAGACTCATGTGGATATAATTCATATTCAGAAAGTTATTTCAAATTAAAACAGTAATAGGGTCGAAAATCTAATACAAAAAAACACAACCAGCAATCCAGGAAATAATTCGATATGAATAGGCAACAACTTTATCATACAACCAAACAGCAAGAATCCCTTCCTCCTTCACAAACAGCAATGCAGAGAAGGGAAGGAGAGCAGCGGCTGGGGTCGGCGGCAGCTACGGCGACTCGAGGGGTGTTCGGGGGGTGCTGACGATGGGGCACTGGCGGTCGAGGAGCAACGACAGTGACGAGGGACGGCGGGGGCTCGATGCTCTGTTTCTCGCCGAAACAGAGGAGGAACGGGGATTCGGAGCTTGACGACGACGACGACGACGATGAGGGGTCACCGGTGGTTGGGGGTGAAGGTTGCAGACGTGGACGAGGGAATGCGGCAATGGAGGTCGTCGGGGTGATGGGTTCGAGCGGGAGGCGTCAATGGGTTCGGTGGAGTTGGGATGATAAGCGGGTCTTCGGTGGTTGGGTGAGAGGGTGAAGACGACGGGAGGTTAGGGAGAGAGAGAGAGAATAGAGATGATTAAATTAGGGTTTAGGGGGTATTTAAATAGGAGATTAAGATGTGGGATTTTGGGTTGCGGGTTAATGGGTTTACGGTACGGGTTTAGGCTCCAAAAAGAGAAAAACAAATAGAAATCAATGAGATGGACATATAGCGGATCAATTTAAACTCAAAACACAAAGGTGCAAAATTTGTAGTTAGCCAAAAATAGCAAAATTCAAGCCAAAAGAGTACAGAATGATCAAAAGAGAATAAATGAGCCCAAAGGAATGCAATATTTATTATTCAAAAGAAATTCAAATACAATAATTGAGAATAAGAGAACAAAATACAATAAAAATCAAAACAGAAAAATAGGGGTTACAGCATTCCTAAGGTTATATCCCTTTATTATGTGCTTACAGAAGCTCAGTGTGCGGATTTCTTTATGAAATTTCAGACGAAGGTCAAACATTAGGTGTTTCTTAACAAATTTACTCTTATTGATTCACCATGAGTTTGGGAGGGGCTATATATATATATATATATATATATATATATATATATATATATATATATATATATATATATATCTTCCCTTGCAAAATGGGTCTGTTTACACAGACTCGTTGCAAATGGTGATCTGAGTCGTTGGATCGATCAAGATCAGATCCAACGGCTCAGATTCGCCCTGCCCAAATTCCCGTCCCTCTCACTTAAGTTTTGATGGGTATAATGGGTATTTCACCTCATTATACCCCCTTTAACTCTTAACTCTCTCTCTCACACTTTCTCTCTCTCGTACCACGTTCTGTTTTTCTTGGCTAAAAATTAACTTGGCCTGTCGTTGCAACGATGAGCTAAGGTAAAGTAACTTTTTTTAAAGTCAGACCTACGTTATCTTCTCTCTTCTCACTCTCGCCCTACCCTATCTTTTTCCTTCCTCGAATCCAAACCAAATCCCAACCGAAACCAGATCCCCTCTCACTTCGGTGCCTCCTCCTCTTCACTCATTTCACTCTCTCTCCCTCTCTCTCTTCTGAAGCACCTCCCAAAACCCAAAAAGCCCTAACCCTAACCCTAACCATCTCCCAAACTTCTCTTCCATCCACTGCTGCTGCTCCTCCTCCATTATCACTCTCTCCCACTCCCACTATCTCCTCTAATCGAACCTCCTCATCCTCCAATCTGCGAAAGCAAATCGGAAGGTTGAAACCCTAGTTCGGCGACAACACCTACATTGGGGAAATTCGCAGTTATGCAAGTTAATGACTAAATCCTTAGCTTCATAGTTGTATTTATGTTGCTTTTTTTTATATTTTTTATGTTTTCTAATTACTTGAATTGATTATTGTGATGCATAATTTTATAGATGTAGTAGTTTGTATGTAGTTTTTTGATGATTTTAGACGTGGTATTTTTGTCGTAGTTGTTGTTGTTCGCTCAAATTGTAGATTTAGTTGTATTTTAAAGTGTTCAATATTAGTAAAATTGCAAAAACAGTCAAAAAAATTCCAAAACTTTGTTGCTGGGTTGGAATCACGACACACAAGCTAATGCAACTTCTAGGAGTGAGTTTCGACTCACGGTTTGCAAGATACGGCCGTGTATCGCTTTTAGTCAAGACAAATCAAAATAAAGGATACACGGCCGTATCTCGCAAACCGTGAGAAGAAACTCAACTCTAGAAGTTGTTGCTTTGTGTTACATGAGTCTAACCAACTCAGAAAGAAATTTTTGATGTCATTTGTGCGGTTTTCTCATGTATCTCAATCAAAAACAACTAAACTCTAAAACTTTTTAGTACGGTAACACAAGAAAATCCTACCGACATCAAAAAATTATGAAACTTTGCGAGTATGTTGGATTCACCCCAAACAAGCCAACTCAACTTGTAGAAGTGAGTTTCATCTCCCGGTTTGCGAAATACGGCAATGTATCGATTTCATTTGGTTTTCGTGAATGAAAAGCGATACATTGCCATATCTCGCATGCCATGAGTCAAAACTCAATTCTACAAGTTTTGTTAGATTGTGTGTGGTGAGTCTAACCTACTCGCAAAGTTTTGTATTTTTTTGATGCCGTTTGTGCGCTTTATATCATTCATCATAACAACAATCTAAACAACTAACTTTGGATATTTTGAGTACGAAAACGTAGAAAACCTCATATACGACAACCGAAAGTTCTGAAACATTGCGAGTGGGTTGGACTCACCCGACACAAGCCAACCTAACTTTTAGAAGTGTGTTTTGAATCATAGTTTGCGAGATACGGTCGTGTATCGCTTTATTTGAATTTGTAAATTTTAAATCCAACAATCTCAAGTTCTGTTAAAATCTTTATAGTTAACCCACTATTAGAGATAAAGGGTTCAATGTGCTTAACCCATTGTTGTTAATGACGGGTTAGGTAGATGATTAATTTGTAAATTTTAAATCCAACGATCTCAAGTTCTGTTAATATCTTTATACTTAACCCACTATTAGCGATAACAGGTTAATGTGCTTAACCCTCTGTTGTTAATAATGGATTATGTTTTGTTCACAAAAGTAAAAAAAATCAAAAACCAAGAACATGGCAGCTACTTTACACATATACAACAATAACAACAATAACAATAACAACAACACATAGCAACAGTTGTTAGTTGCACCCATTCATCTTACCATTCTCATCCTTACCTCACATTCTCATCTCATTCATCTTCAACAATAACAACAATAACATACACAAAATAGCAATTACATACACAAAATTATAATTATAACTTCCATTACATTCCTCAACTTAGCACCGTTTTAAAAATATGTTTACATGAGCATATATACACATTCAGAAATATAAATCTTTTCAAAGAGAAACACATTCCTTCACCAAGATCATGTTACAATCAAAATCTACAACATAAAACTACGAAAATATTAAACCTGCATCATCAAATGAAAAAAGTAAAAACGGTCTCCGACTTAAATTTTACATATATAATAAGAAATTTACCTCACAATGAATCATCATCTTCTTCCGAAGCACTCTCTTCACCGCTTGGATCTTCTTCACATTCATTGGAACCGCTAAATAAATAACAGAAATTAGTCAAAAAAAAACCTTGCCAGATTGAGTGAGTCAAAATTTTTAACTAAAAATAGATATATTACCTAGCAAATTTATTTGGACAATTTCTTGAATCATGTCCGATTACTTGCGTACCACATAATCTGCATGGTCTAGGTTTTCGCTAAAGTTGTTCTCTTATCGGCTTCAATCTCTTCCCTGTATGTATTCCCTTTGAAATGCACTGTCGAGGTTCTGCCACCGGTACATGTGCATGTCCACTGCCTTCAGCATGTTGTCCACCACACTCGGGTTGTGCACTACCTTCGTGATGTCGGCTACTTCTGGGGTGCAGATGAAAAATGCCTTCTATGCTCTTAAGCATGTGGTCGAGCATGTATTTATAACTCTCTTTGGAAGAACAACCAAGATCGACTAACTGTTTCGAGTAATGGCTTAATTCACAATAGCAAGAAACAAAATTGTCGCTAGTACCATCGTGAACGGATGTTGAGCTTCTTCTCATACAATCATGGGTCCATCTTCTTGTAACATATTACTCTGGTACTGCAGTGTGATAGATGAACAGAAGCACCACCAAAATATGTTTGCACAGAACGCCTATGAATTCAAACAAGCAACAAGGACATTTAGCCAATTGATGGTTTTTGCAGAATTGAACCACCCTCCCCGGTTCTGAATTTCCACAATGAATCACAAAGAAACCTGCATTATCGGTGTTTCAATATCTCTAATGAAAGTCACATTAAAAAATAAGCTTTTTCTGCACTTCATCTTGGAATTTGTAGAAAATCTTCAATGTGTAGATTCACGCCATTTGTTCCTCCATAGCCCATTCGATCTTCAATTTTGGTCGCTTCTCATGATTACGATGATTTTCTTTAAGTTCTCATGTCTTTGCCTTACTAAGATTCGGTCAAAGTTGATGGCAAACTCAAGTAGGAAGTACTTCTTTTGGGTATGTTGCTTTAAGAAAGAATGCAAATACTCACTCCGTTGGCTACTCAACATGCCGGCCCAAAATGACTCTCTTGCATAGACGGGTGCCCATTTCTCACAATCTCAACCTTATCCTTCAACTATTTGTTATTCTCAACTTTGTATTCTAAATGCAATAATTTTCATTTCTCTTCGAAAACATTTATATATTCTTCCTTATAGATGATAGTCTTCAATTTATCTCTAAACTCATCGATATCATTCGACATACGCACCTCCTGCGGGAACTTATCTTAAAATATGTCAAATGAAATATCTATGATTAGTCTCAGGGAAAAGTTTCTTCAGTGCAACACCGATCCCACGATCCTCATCTGTCACAATATTGATCAGAGCACGTCCCATTGCTCCTAACCACTTTTCAAACAACCGCTCAAAGGAAAAGGCCTTCTCATTTGGAATGAATCCACAACCTAAGAATATTGATTGCCAATGATGGTTGATTCTAACAAATAGAACAAATAACATTCCATATCGGTTCATGTTGTATGTGGCATCAATGCAAGTACACTTTCAAATCTGTTATCATAATTCATCCTAGCGGTACCTTCCACCCAAATACAATGAGACAATTGGCCTTCAGGATCTAATTTGTACTCATAAAAAATAAATGATCAATCTGCTTTTTCGATTCGAAGAAATCAATGAGCATTTCCCTGTCGTGTCCTTTCATAGCTTCCATTGAGTCTCTTTTTAATTTTCTAGCATCGATTTCGATTAATCATATTTTATCATGACCTCCACTAGCACTTTTGAAGAAAAATATTTGTTTGCACGTAGGATATTATCTTTGGTAAGTTGATCCATTACTTTTTTATCGGATTTCGTCACACTACGGTTTCGAGCCAATAGATGTCTTCTGCCGGGTGAAGTAAATTCGTGATTATGTGGTTCATTAAATGAATAAATAATCCATGTAATACTTTGTTCATTTAGTTTTACACGAACGAAAGCTTTGCAACCTGTTCGAAAAGTAGTTCCCCATCTAGCATCATTAGGCTGACTCGGTGACTTCCCGACTTTATTACATACATATAATTTATCGACTAGATCGGTACCCTTGTATTTATTCCCACCCTTACACGATGCATAACCCGCACAACTAGCATATGATGTATAAAAATTCTCAGCTTCACCCAAAGTATGAAACGTCATACCGATCTTTGGTTTGAGGTGTTCGTCAACTTGCGGCTGAGATTCACCAATTTCTTGTGCACGCACAAAATTATCGCCAAGAAAACAATTTCCTTCAACATTATCTATATCTAACATAAAAAATAATATAACAATTATCAATACACTAATCATATAGATCGAATTACACTATTGGTATATATATAGACACGAAACAAGATCCCCAAACGACATCCAAAATTCTAAAACTTTGCGACTAGGTTGGACTCATAACACACAATCCACCTCATCTTGTAGAAGTGAGTTTCGACTCACAGTTTGAGAGATACGGCAATGTATCGCTTTCATTCACAGATTAGAATGAAAATAGATACATTGCCGTATCTCGCAAACCATGAGTGAAGTAATGAATGAATAACAAATTGGAGTGTATGTATGTATGTATGTATGTATGTATGTATGTATGTATGTATATATTTGTATGCATATGTGATATATATGCATGAATAAATGTATGTATATGTAGATATAATTATAGGGATGTAGAAGACTCACACCCAAACCAAGAGCTCCTCATTGTAATCTTGATCGTCATACAAGATCCTATGGCTAGGATTAAATCTAAGTGCAAACAAGCTTTCCTCCAATTACTTGATTGTCCTAGAGTTTAATTGAATAAATCCCTACTCATCATCTACACCCTTCCATCCCCATCTCTTTCCCATTTTTCATTGCCGACCTACTCCCTCCCCTCCTCTCATGGCAGCCGAAACCCACCCCACTCCATCCTTACTCTCTCCATTTCCATTTTCATCTCATTTCATTTCTAAACTCCATTTTCTTTATTCTTCTTCTTCTTCCACTTCTTCTATTATCAAGAAAAAGGATAGAGGGTGAAAAATAAAGAAAGAGAGAAAGAGAGTTTGATTTCTTTGTAGGCTCTTGGAGCAAGGAGGAAGAGAAGACGTGGCAAGGAGGAGCTAGCTAGAAGCGACGAGCTAGAAGAATTCTACAATAGAAAGTGGGTGTTTTCCTAACTTGTGTTTGTTTCACTTCCATGAATATGATATTGACTAGTGATACTTGCTTGAATGCTAGATGTTTTCTTGAATGCTTGTTGGTCATATTGAGTTGAGCTAAGTAAATTATTGTAGAATTGCAAAATTGAACTATTGGAGAGTAAAGGCTTGTATGTTAGAGAATTTCTAATTCGATGATAAGTTGGAAATTCGACTCCAAATTTTATTTGAGTAATTATGATGATGTGTTTAGCAAGATAGAATTATTTTGGAATTTTCAGAATTTATTTGTGGGATTAACGAAATTGGAAACAGAAAACAGCGAAAGTTTGAAATCTGCAGTTTTGGGTAAAACAACGAGTCGAGTTCAAAAATTCATAACTCGATGTATATAAGGTATCGTGATTCAAAACTTGAAATTGAGCTAGGTGTATGTGTTAGGAGTAAACATTCCAAATTTCATAATTTTTGGAATTTGTTTGCTATTTTAAAGATATTTTACGGTCGGCTGGGTTTGGGCTGAAACGTTGCTCTGTTTGGAGTTGAAGTTCAGACTTTGGAAATTCATACCTCTCAATTGGTTTGTAATTCTGAGATAAAATTTTATATCTAGTATCTTTTATATGTCTACTACTAGTTTAAAAAATTAGAGAATGTTTGGAGAAATTTTCGTACCTCATTTGATCAATGCAAAATAGGGCAGCATAAGGGTGGAGCTGCTGTTTTGGGCTGAATTTGATCAATGTTCAAAAATTCATAACTCCTAGAATATTTGGATTTAGAAATTGAAATTTTGGAATATCATTCTCATATATGTCTAGATGAACTCCAAAAAATTTGAGAATTATTGGACGAAGTTTGAGGGATCAAATAATTGTTCGTGTAGCTTAATGTATGAGGCCTGGATGTGTTTTAAGCAGAGAATTACCCTATATTCATAATGCTATAACTTCTTGTACACTTGGAATTTGAGAAAATGATCAACTAGAGAGTTGTAATAGACACTCATATCTTTCTATAGAATGCAGGATCACGTGATTCCGATAAGCGAGTGAATTATTATGCTTGTTACAAGATACAACAAACTGCACCTCTACAAGCTGAATATTATTGGTAATTGCTAAGGATTTATCTAGCCTTAGTTGATATAATTTGAGATAGTCGTCAACTAGAGAAATGGAGTAGAGGATTGTACCTTTACATAAGATCTGTAATCGTCAAATGTGGGTTAGTAGATGATTTGATAGGAATTTTTCAAGAGTACTGCAGTATTTTTGGCTATGGGTCGATTCGTCATTTGAGAAGTTTGTGTATTTTGTTCCCTATAAGCTCGTCATTTGGGACTTGAATATGATTTTTGTGTGCTTATAACCCGTGATGGAATCACGATTGAATTAGGAGAATAATTATACGGTAGATTCGTTGTATGTGGAGCTCGAAGCTGGTATAGCATGGAGATAGTCTAGGGTTGTTGATACCCTAGTGTAACCCATGTGACTCATTATTGTATTTTTGTTTATTTTTAATTAAAATCCCGGGTTATTTTATTTTATTTCTAATTTTATTTCTTTTTGTCCCTTTTGAATTGTATGTTGTTGTACTCCTTATAACTAAGTTTGCTTTGATTCGGCCTTTATATTCTCATTTGATTGATCTACATATTGTTCTTGACCTTGTTTGTTGTCTAAACCTAATTCATGGCCTATTTGTTTAATATTGGACTCTTTTCTTCCTATTGGATACTACCCAGTTAACCCAAACCCGTTTTGACTCTATATAACCCTCTTAAACACACCCTAACCCTAATTACCAAAACCCTAATCTATCTCTCTCTCCCCTACCTCCCGTTCCTCTTTCTCCCATCTGCTACACCCAACCCCTGTCCTAGCCCCGTCCTCCAGTCGCCCACCTCCTCGCCGACAGCCCCTCCTCATCGTCATCCCGACCTCGTTGTACCCATCACCGAGCATCCTCAGTGTTCCCCCGATCCCCGATACCCTATCCTCGTTCGAGCCGTGCCGCCCTAGCGCCGCTCACCACTGTCGTCATCGTCCCCCATGCTGTCGCCACCCTTGCTGTACTGCGCCGCCGTCGTCACTTATTGTCGCCACTTTTGCTGTTTTTTGCTGCTGTAACCCATGTTTTCGTAAATGCATATTTTTTGAATATTTCTGTATTTTTATATTTATAAATTCAATATTTGTTAAATTCGACTTGGATTTTATATTAAAATATTTTCTTATAGACAATTATATTTATTTTCGAATGACAGAGTATTTTGACTTTATTTTCTGTTTCCAAATGATCGACTATTTATATTTTAGCCCAAATCTAATATGTTATTACTAATTGGATTTTAATGAATTTGTTAGACTTAAATCATATTTTGATATTTATATTTATATTATTTTTATTTTTATTATTACCATTATTATTATTGTTATTGCTATTACTATTATTATTATTATTACTATTATTAGTTGGTTGTTCATGATTTAATGTACATGTATATATGTATGTTTTATAAACCCTATAATCCTAATTATTTTCTCTATTGAATTTAAACCCATTTATTACCTATTAACCCGCCTCACTTATTTGGATCCAAACTATTAACCCAACTACCCTAAAACCCATAACCCTATTTATATATAACACATTCTACCCTAAACCCTAACCCTATCCTTCTGTAGAAACCCAGCCCCCCACCCCCCCCCCCCCCCCACACACACAGCCGACCCCCCATCGTCCCCTGCCTCCTGCATCTCCACAACCTCCCAAACCCTTCGAGCTGCCATTATCACCAGCCTCATCCTCGTCAGCCTCCATTTTCGTCGAGCCCTCGTATCCCGCAGTCGAGCTTCAACCCTCATCGTCTTCCTCGCACCCACTACCACTCCACCGTTTCTCCTAATCATCATCACCATTGTCCCGATCCTCCTCCTACCACCTCGACTACCCTGCACCGCCATTCTCCTCCATCCCGCCTTCAACCCATCGACTCCACCTCCTAATCGCATCCCACCTCCGTGGACGTCGCCAGCTTTCCCTCAGTCAACCCCTGCACCACCCTTGCACCTCCGATCGCCCCCCCCCCCCATTTCCTCATCGCTGACCCATCATCCTTGTCATCCTCCATTGCCATGCCACCATCCCGAAGCCACCATCAACTGCACCCCATATCGTCCCCTCCTATGTTTCTCCCCGAAAATAGAGCACCCACTCGAGCTCCATTTGCCGCCCCTCGATGCTGCCACCAGTCACCGCAGCCCCGGTGCTCCTCACCGTCAGCACGTCGCCCACAGTATGCTGCCGTCGATCGTCGCCAGAGCCAAGCCATTTTTGTTGCTATTTGATTGAGATTCTTGATCATCGAATCTCGGCCGTCCAATCCGATCGTGATTTGATCATCATCATCATCTACATCATCAGATCTGGACCGTCTGGTCTACATCTTGATCATCACCATCAGAGTGTTTCTGGGCCATCCGATCCCATCATCATCATCAGCATCAGCCCCAGATCAGATCTGAGCCGTCGATTCCTTCGATCTTGATCTTGATCTTGATCATTGAATCTCAGTCATCCAATCATCTTGATCTTGATCGCCATCAAGATCCGCCCCAATCCGATCCATCCGATCTCGATCGTTGATCAATCTCCTCATCCAATCAAGGCAAATATCTTCTTGTACGATTCGTTGTTCTAGTACAATCTTTTATTTGAAAATACCGCAAGTAGATTGTAGTTGTGACTCCCATTTGGCTTATCATTTGATGATCTCATATTACTTGTTGTCGTCTTTATCAATTTCATGATCATAAGAGTCACAATCTTTCATTGATATATTCGTTTCACAGCTTGTTAGATCTAATTTATCATCTAATTATTTGAACACAAGAAATTAAGAATCACCTTGACTTGTAGATGTATGTTTGTATAATGCATGTGATGATTTTGCTCTCTTTTGAGTTGAAAATAGCCATGGGCACTGATTTGATGCTTGTGAACCCCTGATTTGTATCACACACTAATTTAGACTCATAATAATTATCAATCATGACACTTATCATATAAAAGAACCCACTTATGTTGTTGTTCCTGTTTTTTGCTTGCTGTTCCGACCCTGAAAACATCAGAATCTGGATTTGAGTTCTAAACATAAAATGTAGCCCCAGATGTCTAGTTTACTACCCTTTTGACAGAATTGAATTTTGAGTTGTAGTTTGTGAATTATCACTATTTTAGTGCTGCTGTGTCTGAAATTTTAGATTCTTAAATTTGCTGCGTCACTTTGTTTCACAAATTAAATTGACTATGCTACCTGTAAGATAATGACATGAAATTTTGCATGCTGATACTAGACACACTAGAGAACCTTCCTAATTTTCCTGAAATTAATTAATAAAGTATCAGACCTATTTCATATTTATAAACACAATTTTACAAATTCTGGCTGAACACGAATTCTGTGTAGTTTGTTATTTGACACCAGTTTCTACAACTTTTTTGTATATTGTTTATATACGCTGAATTCAGCAAAGAGTCTAGTTTCTAGATTTTCTGACGGATCCAGATTTGTAATCTTGTAGCAACGGAAATCTCAGTTTTGGTGCAGCAACATCTTGCTGTCCAGAATTGAAATTCTCATTGTTCTTGATAATTTTAATTTGTTTTGACCGCCCGAATGTACTTTTTACCTAGCTTATACTTGTTTCCTGTTCTTTATCATGTTTACTTGCCATGTTTCGCACACCTTCTTGCCTATTTGATAATAATAATAAGAACAAGCCGGGGTTTAAGGGAAAGATCTAGTAGTGGACAATATAAGAGCCTGTACTCAGAAGGGGACCCGTGTTTTCCGTGTGACTTGTTTACTGACCAAGTTACCGACTAAGTTACGGATCAAGTTTACCGACCAAGTTAATTACATATTACCGATCAAGTTTACCGATCAAGTTTACCGACCAAGTTAATTACATGTTACCGATCAAGTTTACGGACCAAGTTTTGTAGTCCTGTGATGACCCGGGTACATGACCTATAGAATTCACTACGAAATCTAAACGTAACTTGTTTGTATGTAGCGACTATGTGGTAAATAAATGGGTTGCATGAAGTGCTACCTAAATAGAATGAAATAATAAACTTAAGAATAACTTGTCACTTGTACACACTTGATACCGTACTTGATACTTGTTACTTGTTACATGACTCTTGATACAACTACATGCTCACTTGTTACTTGTTCCTGCCACTTGTATTTGTTACCCGATCCTGTTATTTGATTTGCCTTGCTAGCTAGCCTCTTGAACTTCACTACTTGTTGCATCTTTATCAAATCATGTTGTATACTCTTGATTCTAATCTTGTTTCATACTTACTTGCACTTATTTTCATACCCTTACTTGTACTACTTGTGGTCCGAACTTGCACTAAAGGCATCTGTCTTTGTTTCTCTATTTTTCTTCTGCATGATATATACAGGTTTTGAAGACGAAGTGCCTGCGGGAGGTTGTGAGCAAACGTTCTAGGCTTCGCTTGGAAGAATTTGCTTTAGTTATTTTGTATTTGTGTTTATTTAATTTTGTTGCTACTTGAAACTTATAACGGGCTTGTAGTCCCGAAGTTTTACTTTTGATCCAGGTCTTGAATTTATTTGGGATATTTATATTTGTTTCAAATATTTTTTGTTGATTACTAAATTATTCATGCACGCGTGGTTAAATATATTTTGCTATATTTCTTGTTATGATGCTGAGTCGATCCTACAGCTTATGAATGATAAAAATCATTCGCTGGGCTTTGTCACGTACTCGTATTCCGTATTCCTTTTTGGAAAGGGGGGCATGATAACTGCCGGGTGTGTGTGAGACACGTGCACCGCACGTGTTATCATGGGTGTTGATTCTTGCTTTTTTCGCGCTGTCTCGTTCGTGCATTGGTGTTCGTTGTTTGGGATCCGTTCCCATTATTCTTTCATCATCTTCGTAGTCATTTTTCAAGCAAATAGCTTGTATGTTAATTGTCTTCATACAAGTTAAATACCGTAAGAGTCTTGCATGTGTTTTTAGTCACTCTCATGATCATCATATATCTTGTTAGTTGATCCGTTCCTTCATCTCTTGATCATGAGTATTTCACAGTAGTTGTCACCCATTGCATGAAAACAAATTAGTTTAGACGGACATCTTGATTGTATGCTTGTTTGTGACATACCGTATGATGTAGATGATTGTACATGGATGCTTGTTAGATGTATTATCTCATTTTAAACTGTTTATACACATGTCATGCTGATTTGAGTAACCTAGATAACATGTTTTGTATTACATCTTAGATTGGATCGTTTGTAATTAAATTATTTGATGAAATGCATAAAAGAAGTTTTGTTTTACTGCTGCCCTATTTTTTTATAGTAATTTCGATCCTGTTAACATTAGTAAAATACATTCGTTTGTGAACATGATTTGTAGGCTTTGTTTTCTAGTTTTCAGAACTTTCGAAGGATCTAAATTCTGATTTTCGATGCATGTGTTATCGCTGTTTTACTGCAATTGTATCGTAAATTCCATATTCTGAATTATATGATTTCTGTATGAATTATTATTTTAAAACTGATATTAAAAGTAGAATTTGGACTTGATATTTTTTTGGGTATGTTTAGTTATGACTGGGATCAATCCCAAATTTTTGTGGAATTAATTAATTACTTTTATATCTCGTTCCATGCTTATAAAACCAATCGATATATTTCCAAACTGCATGCTGTTCAGTAAAGAATTATATTTTCAACCTAATTCTATTCATTTTTTATGAAAACTTTGTGAATATGAATTGTATCCTGATTTGTCTATTTTACTACCCTTTTGACAGATCTGGATTTTAAATTGTATTCTACGAATTATCTCTGTTTTGGTACTGCTGTGTCCGAACTTTCAGATTCAAAGTTTTGCTGCATTACACTGTTTTCTCAATTATATTGACTATACTATCTGTAGTATAAATTCATGATATTTTATATGTTGAGACTAGATATGCTAGGAAATCTTTCAGATTTTTTTTAGATTTAATTATGATGTTTTAAAACCTTTTCCATGCTTATAAACAAGATTTTGCATTTTCTGGTTGAACATAAGTTCAATATTAAACACTGTTTTAAACCCTGTTACTGTGGCTTATATATGACTTGTATATGTGCACTAGATTCGGCGGAGATGATAGTTTTCAGATTTTCTGACGGATCTAGATTTGTAGTTCTGTAGCAACAAGAATCTCAGGTTAGGTGCAGTAGTGTCTTGCTATCCAGAACTGAAAGTTTCGTTATTTTGACCGTTATAAGTTATTTTTGTCACCTGTTTGTGTTCCTATTCATCTTAGACTTATCCTTTGTTCTTACCATGTTTGTAGCCCTGTTTGTGTTCGTTCACACCCATTTAATAATAGTGAAAAATAACCAAGTCGGGGTTTAAAGGAAAAATCTAGTAGTGGACAATATAGAAATGTATATTCAGAAAGGGGACTCATTTTTTCCAACTGTTTATTGTGGTACCAAACGTTTTTCTTTGGATGCATGAGGGCATGATTTATGACACCGTTACTGTTTGCTGTTACTGTTTGTCTGAATATACGGCCCTATAGGTTCCACTACGAAATCTAAAACAAAACTGTTTAATGTAGCTACCATGTGGTATAATTTGGGACGCATGAAGTGCTACTTAGATAGTAATGAACATTAGACATAAGAATAACTGTTATCCTTAATGTTACTGTTACTGCTACTGTTACTATTATTTACACTATTTATGTAACACCCCTGCCCCAACTCAGACAATTTATACAATTTATCAGACAAATTATTTTTAGTATAGTACAACTGCCCACTACAGGCTACCTCTCAAAAGGTGGTTAACCGGATTGGTGACTCTTGATCATAGGCTATATTATTTATTATTATATATTTTAGTTCAATTCCAGATATGGGACTATTTTAATCACATTCTCTCGCTTTCTCTCTCTAATACCGTGTACAGTAGTCCCTACCCCCTAATGGGTCCCCCTGCCTCCACGTCATCAGAGAGAGCACAGAAACACAGCTCTGCACAGTGCCTCAGACCGGTGAGACCCCCGCTGTTCATCCGCTGACGTCATCAGATGACGTCAGTAGTAGCTGATGTTGTATTCTCAGCCCGTGCCCCCCCATCTCCACTTATTTACAACTTTGCCATTACCAGTTTATATTATATATGTGTGTGTGTGTGTGTGTGTGTGTGTGTGTGTATGTGTATTTTGAAATTACGGGATGTTACATACACCCCCTTTTAGAAATCAGCGTCCACGCTGAGTACAGGGAATGCACAATCTAGTGCAGGATCTACCGATGTGGAGCATCTGCTCTTCTATTCGCCCGATTAATGATCATCCTGGAATCCACCACCCGACTACATAGACATGCCCCACACTCGGTGTCGAAAGTCGGCACTGATACCACTCTGTAATGCCCCTGCCCTAACTCAGAAAATTTACACAATTTATCAGACAAATTATTTTTAGTATAGTACAACTGCCCACCACACGCTGCCTCTCAAAAGGTGGTTAACCGGATTGGTGACTCTTGATCATAGGCTATATTATTTATTATTATGTATTATAGTTCAATTCCTGATATGTGACTATTTTAATCACATTCTCTCTCTCTCTCTTTCGCTCTAATACCGTGTACAGCAGTCCCTACCCCCTGGTGGGTCCCCCTGCCTCCACGTCATCAGAAAGAGCGCAGAGACACAGCTCTGCACAGCGCCTCATACCGGTGGGAACCCTGCTGTTCATCTGCTGACGTCATCAGATGACGTCATCCCTAAACAACAACAGTAGCCGTTGTTGTATTCTCAGCCCGTGCCCCCCCCCACATCTCCACTTACCCCCCCCCCCCATCTCCACTTATTTACGACTTTGCCATTACCTCTTTATATTATATATATGTGTGTGTGTGTGTGTGTGTGTGTGTGTGTGTGTGTGTGTATTTTGAAATTACGGGATGTTACACATAGAACTAAACTCGATGTTTGAAACAACGACTAGGTCAATTTGGTAAATAGTTTTGAAAGTGGGTCGGTTTTGTAAATACTTTCAAAAATTGGGTCTTTTGGGAAAAAAATCTGAATCTAAGTCGTTGGATCTGATCTTTATTGATCCAACGGCTCAGATCGCCGTTTGCAACGGGTCTATATTTCTAAGTGAAGAAATCTCATATATATATATATATATATATATATATATATATATATATATATATATATATATATATATATATAGTCAAGAACGTATATGACACGTGCATATCCTATCTTGTAAGTACTAGTATATATAGTTGGCTTGTGTGCTCTAATACATTGATTGATTCTGTTTTCTTTATCTTCTAGCAATGATAACAATTCCTATCATCTGATTTTTATTACACGGGATTTTACAATCAGTCTTAAAATACGAGATTTTACAATCAGTCTTAAAATAGATACTTTGAACATTGATATTTTAAACTCTGTTGAAAAGGTGTGGCAGCAAGAAACATATAATAGTCAACAGATAGGATTGGTAGAGGTTATATACCTGCTAGACTATCTCGTATGGGAAAACTGCTTTGATATCTCATATCTAACAGTCCTATTGTGCTCATCATACAACTTGTTGAGGTGAAGCAGAAAGGAACTAGCATCCATATGTTCATGCTATCTTTGCAACTCATTGCTCATGGAGGCCAGCATAATACATTGTGCATGGACGCTGTCACTTTTCCACTTTTCATAAGCGACTATCTTTTCTCCTATCGCATCCAGCCCTACTAGTGCATCAGGAGCAGGAATGTCAAGTATGTAAGAGATCTTCACCTAAGTGAGAACAATTTTCAGGTTCTTCAAACAGTCAACTAATTTTGGACCAGTTTGCTTGTTGGCATCAAGTATGTCGCACAGTGATAGCGAATTAGGCAGTATATATCCACAGTAAACAACAACAAATACATATCTTTGGTTACTCATGATAATTATGCATAAACATATTAGGCCTTTTTATTCTATCAACTTACGTCTTCCACTAAATTTATCGAGTTCCACAGACCTCTCAGTGGAAAACGGAAAACTTCATTAGATGGTTTCCTAGTGAGAATAAGAAAACCCACTTATCCTATTAAGGCCCCATGTGTAAGTGACCAACCTTAATGGGTTCATAGGTAAGTAACTCTTACCAATTACATCTCATGTAATTTTCTATTATTATTATTATTATTATTATTAAAATTTGCCTCTAAGATTAGCACAGTCTTACGTGAGCGCAACACAGTGATAACGTTTAGGTGTAATTACATCTGTATATCACATATACTTTATAATAAGAAAATATCATACCAACTTTCATGACAGACCCTACGTGTGCGCAGCAAACCCATGAAAATTACTGGCATTCTATTTTTCTTACCATGATGGAAGGCATGACCTACATACTTAATGTATTGGCCATTACAAATTAATATTTTTATTGAGGGACTTTCACTACAAAATAAATGGTTATCCCGACATTTTTTTGTCGGCGTTTACGTGAAACGCCGCGATAGATCCCTGCAAAAATTCAAGGGATTTACTATGTCATTTTGTAACAGTGTTTTAGAAAAACGCCACAATAGCTATTAGCTATCCCCGTGTTTTTCATAGAAACGCCGGGATAGTCTCTCTCAAAACTTCCCTCCAACCCCAAATCTCTCAAAAATCTCTCCAAATCAAAAGCCCTAAAGATCTCAAAACCCCCAAATCCCTCAAAATCCCAAATCAAAGCCCGTACCCGTAGCCGTTGTCGTCGCCATCAATGTTTTCGTCGCCATCGATGTCGCCGTCGTTGTCGTCGTTGACTGGCTCCAGCGGAGACCGACCTCTTCCAGTTCAGGTTCGGCACTTCCGAGGTGCCTATCATCTGAATCTCTTATTTTCATTATTTTTGTTGCTGTTTGTCGATCTTTTTGGATTTGGAGCTAGGGTTAGGATTTTGATGGGATGGAGATGATGATAAAGTTAGGATCTTTAAATTCAATTAGAACTTTAATAATTAGTTTATTTTGATTTCGAATGGGAAGTTAGATGAATTTTTTATATAAAGAACATGTTGGTAAATTCACAGTTGGTATAGTCAGTTAAATCTGCAGAAAGCTCATCTATCCTAGGATCACTAAACCATAAAAAGCATTTTACTTAATTTTGTAAGCAACTTGCAGGATCTGAGTTAAAAAGGAGGCTGGGGTGTGCAAACTTTGATATCTTCTTGATAACCTCTAGGCCAGAGACTTCTATTTCAACCAGGTTGATGTCTCTCTTTATGTGGATTCTCAATCGCCAGCCGAGCCAAATTGGTGGATGATAAAAGATCCAGCCACGTTATTGTATGTTATTTGGCAACAACCTTATTTGTTTGCTTTATTCAACATGAGTCAATTTGTTTGCTTTATGAACTCTGTTATCATACTCTTCTTGGTTAGTTCTTAATTTTTCCTGCTATTTTACTTGTTACATGGTTATCTAGAACGTGTCGATGCTGAAGTGGTTGAGTGCGCATGTCTCATTGGATTACCTAAGTTCAAGGTATAAGACGTCACCTATTATCTTAATGATTGTAAACGTTCTGTAATTCACTGTTTTAGTATTCTTCTACTATCCACTTCGAATCATTCTTCTATCATAGTCATTCACAGTTATGGTAACCCAGAGAGTCACTAGTATAATCATTCTGAAGTGATACATTGTCTAAGAATTTATAGGATAAATAAAGGAATATGGTACATATATGTTGTTGGAGGAAACCAAGAGAGAAAGCAAAGCCAAACAATTAAAATTGTCATTTGATTACTCTAGTCACTTAACTACAAACATTAACTTGACAAATTGTGCTTAGAAGTTCGAATGACTTTTGAAGGTTTTTTATGTTTCATTGTTACCGGAGAGTCATCTAGCATTTTGTAGTAGATTTGAAACCTGTAAGCATTTATAATTTCCTTTTGGTTCTTTACTTACAGGGTAGAATTAGACTCAACAGGAAGCTAGTATATATACTTGTGGAATGTCTCCATCAATAAATCCGTATATTCAGGTAAAATGAGTTTATCATCAGATCATTCTTTTAGCTTATTTATTATTACTCTTACCTGATAATGTTGTAGGGGTTCTTAATGTATTGTTTATTTCTACAAAATAGTTCTACACATATAATGATTTAAATGCCAGTCGGTTTCACTCTTTTGTTCTAGATTTTCACCTAAATGAATCTGTCAAATTTGGGTTGGAATTTCACTGAAGTAGTGTAATATCTCGTTCGGATATTATATTTGTATTATTATTATTTTAAAAATTAAAATATTTCTTATGGAAATTACTTAGTTTTAATTAATAATCGTTATCTATATATATATATACTAGTATGTATATATATGTATCGTATCGATTTTGTGCACTTGTACAAAATCATGAAATATGCGTTTTTGAGAAAATATTTGTAATATTCCGGTCTGATATAAAAAACTATTATTTTATTATTATTTCGGAATTAAAATATTTTTGTGGAGATAACCCGTTTTAACTAATAAAAATTATCTGTATATATATATATGTATGTACGTATATGTACTGTATCGATTTCGTACATTTGTACAAAATTATGTAATATGTGATTTTGAAAAATTATTTATTATTTTTTATTAATCATGAAAATTGGAGGGTTATGATTGATTAGGGTGTTGATTGCAAATATTAATTTGCAAATAAAATATTTATTTGTCAACCCACAAAGAGAGAGACACTTGTCTCTCTCTCTACCACATCTCTCTCTCCCTCTCCTATAATTGGCCGGCCAAAACCAAGGGCAAAGCCCTCTTTCCATTTTTGTTTCCTTCATCTCATCTCACTCCTTCTCTTTTTCTCTTATATTTTCTTCTTCTTCTTTTACTTGTTTTAATTTTAGAAAAAAATTTGAGAAGAAAAGAAAAGAAAGAGAGATCAAATAAAAAAAAATAGAATGGGTTATTTTTCTTGAAGTTGTTCTTGAAGAGGAGCAAAAACAAGGAAGGAGAAGGAGCAAGCTAGTTCTTCGAACTGATTTTTGGGTGGGGGTTTCTCAACTTGATTTTATTTGTTGTTATTATTGTTAATTAATTGAAGATCTTGGACTAATTTTGTAACACCCTAGTTTTCATTTATGAGCTATTTTTATAATTTTACGTGTTTTGCACGTATGATTTCATTTGTATAATTTTTCGTATAAAATATTTTTTATAGTATTTGTTCTCCCTTAATTTTCCAGAAATTATTTTCTTTTAAAGCCTAATTGAAATCTAAAGCCCAAAATTTTCTTTTTACCCCACTGTATTAATAAATTATTTTAATTATTGGAGCCCATAGTCTTTTGGCCCAATAGTAAGCCCATTTCGTTTAAATTCTCTTTTAATTAACCCAACTTGTGTGGTAGACTAATTAAATAAACAATTAATTATAAGTGCATGAACAAAATTTTGTAGGGGTTCTAGTTTGCATTGCACTTGCACATGCATGCACAAGAGTGTGCAAAACACACCCTTGGGAGTGGCCCGATGGAATCAAGAGAGAGGGAGAGATGGGAGTAGTGGTGAGGTGGTTATCTCATTCATGAGTGGTTATGGCAACTTCCAAACTAATCCTAGGTCTTTATCTCTAACTAGTTGATCTAATCCTAGCCATTCAATCCACCTAAAATCTTGTATAAATACCCCCTTTTTTTCTAAGTTACTCTTGCACCTATTTTTCATTATAAGAGAGACCTATACTAGAGAGTAAAATATTGAGAGTTAGAGAAAGATTGAGGTGTGCTAGTGTGTGTGCATCTTTGGAGGCCGGCCAAATTGACAGGAAGGAGTGCTCGAGTTCCATCAAGCACAAGGAAGCGAAGGCAAATTGCTGCTCGATCTAGGAGGAGAAGGATCGCTTTTTGTTCAAGGAGATTTATAGAAGTTCTTTCTTTGTTTCTTCAAATAGGTAGGTGTTTCTCATGACTTTTAATCTAGATACCATGCTAGGTTTTGTGCTAATCATGCAAGAATAAATAAGTGAAAATATTCTCTTTGATAATACGATGATTAAAGTGAAAATGGAACACAAGTGAAATTGCATGAAATGAATGGGTGAACTTGATTGAATGATATGATTGATGTTGTGATATTTCAGTATTGATCTAGCATGCTAAATTAGAATAAATGTTTATCCATGTAGAAGAATTGTGGTTATGGGAAAAGTGCAAATTTTAGAAGTTGTGTTCGTGTGAAAATACTAATCGTAAGGATCTCTATATTATTAAGATTAGTTAGTAAATTATGCATGTTGTGATTGATGTTAAATGAATTCTAAAGCTGTGTGTTAGTTTTTGGGGAAATGAACATATCGTAATCTAAACCAAATTTTGTGTGTTAATCAAAAGAAAGAAGAAATGATTCCAACTTTCGATTTTTGTTGCTGAGCAGTCGACCAAATAGGCGTAGATAGTCGACTGTCCTGAATATCTAGTTCTTCGAGGTGTAATTCTTGCAGAACAGTCGACCGTATATGTTCAACAGTCGACTGTCCTGTCCATTTTGTTTTCGAATTTTAAAGCATCGCAGAACAGCCGACTGGTCTTGTTTAACAGTCGACTGCCCTGATCCTTTTCATTTCGAGTTTTTAAATCTTTACAGAACAGCCGACTGGCCAAGTTTTGATAGTCGACTGTTCCGACTATTTACATTTTTGAGTCTTCTAAATCCTCGCTGAACAGTCGACCGACTATACTTCAATAGTCGACTGTTTAGACTATTTTGATTTCTCAAGTTTAAAATTGTCTCTTGATAAAAATAAATATACTATTTGAAAGAGTTTGAAAAGAGGTTGGATAATGGAAAGAATGAAGATTGATTGTGACAAATTAGAAAAATGAACTTTATTTGTCTTTTGCGTGAAATTGTATAGGAAAGTGAAATTAAATATCCTGATGAATTATGAAAGGTTTTATGAATATGAATGCTATGAACATGAAAAGGAAAAACTATTGTTAATCATGAAAAGAGAACTTATGAGTTTGAAAGGCTCAATTTTGTGTGATTGTGAATTGAAATTGAGAACTAAAGTGTAGCTAAGCCTCATACTGGCATTGAAAAGAAATGAATTGAAATGAAATTTGATGAAAAGACCAAGGTTTGGGTCATGTTGAATAAATGGCTAAGACCGGTATAGTGGAAAGACTAACTCTAGAGAATTGATTTTGTTCATGATTCAAATAAACTAAGGATTTAGACACATAGGGGTGATGTGACGAAAGTGAGAGAAAAACACGAGTATGAGGGCCATCGGATTGGCGGTGTGAAAGTGATTCACAGACTGCCTGCTTGATGCGTCATGACATGGCGTGAGCACTACTCTGGAATTATCGTCCTAGTGGTGACGCTTGTGTGGGTTTGGTGACTGCGGGTGGTGCCATCGTTCCATGACGGAGGTTGAATTGTCCATAGTCTTCCTGCTTGATGCGTCATGTCAGTGCGTGGGATTTCCCTCTAGACTGCCTGGATATGGGCTCGTAGATCATATAACATCTAGGATACTTACCGTAGTTACCGTAGTAGTCTAAATCATGGCGAGGATTGAACCCTATAAGATGAAGTACGATTAAGGGCTTGCCCTCGGACCTATGTAGTATGGGATGCATAGAATCCGAACAAGTCCGCATTAGTGTCATATAACATAACCACTGCATTAAGGACTAAGTGCACAGTACAACACGACATTAATAGGATAGTGTCTTTTAGTTTTGTTTGTGAACAAGTTTGTGGTTTGCTAAGTATTGAGAATCGTTATACTGTTTTCGGCATAGAGAGGATGGTCGTGTATAATATTTCGTCAGTGAATGAACTGACGCACCCACTGTTTTACATGCAGGGTAAAGATGCTTGACAAACTGAAGTATACATGCTGCTCAAGGATTGATTCAATTGTTGTTTTATGTAATTACTGTAAAATTGCTTCCGCTGTAATAATGTAAAGATATAATGTAACTCTGATGTAACAAAAAGTTTTTATTTCCTTGTAAAATTGTACGAAAGAAGTGTAAAGATCTTGTGGAACTTCAAATTCAGTTGCATTTTGGAATTCGGGGTGTTACAAATTTCATGTGCATATTGATGACTATGGACTAGAATAAATTGCATACAAAGATTGAAGTGGTAGAACTCAAATAGAACACTAAAGATTCAACCTTTAATAACTAGTATGTAGTTTTAATGGTTATGAATTAATTACTTGTGCTAAAGTTAGAATTTTGACTCCAAATTAATATGAGAGGTTCTCATACATGTTCTTACCATGCTCTAACTTTTGTAGACTTTTCTGGATTAGTTTAATAGGTTAAATAAACATTTCCCCCAAAACAACGAGCTTAAAGCAAAACTGCTGTCTATAGTTGATCTTGAAATGTGTTTAAAGAGTAGAAATTTGAGTTCCGTACGTAATTTAAAAAAGTTGTTAACTAGAGAGTTGTAGTAGATGTTCTCAAATTTATAAAAATTTTAATTTTGTTGAATTCCGATAAGCATAGCATGAGCTATGATCTTTATAAGTTTTCAGCAATCGGCTGTCTTTAGTTGTTCTTGACTTGTGTTTAAAGAGCAGAAATTTGAGTTCCATACAGGAATTTGAAAAAGTTGTCAACTAGAGAGTTCTAGTATATGTTCTAACCTTTCTAAAAAGTCCAATTTTGTTGAATTCCGATAAACAAAGCATGAGCTATGAGCTTTACAAGTTTTCAGTAAAACTGTTATTTTTGGTTGATTTTGACATGTGTTTGAGATCGGGAAATTTGAGTTCTATATAGAATTTGAAAAAGTTGTTAACTAGAGATTTGTAATAGATGTTCTCACCATTCTAAAAACTCAATTTTTGTTGAATTCCGAAAAGCATAGCATGAGCTATGAGCTTTACATGTTTTCAGCAAAACTGATGTTTTTTTGTTGATTTTGACATGTGTTTGAAATCGGAAAATTTGAGTTCTGTACAGAATTTGAAAAAGTTGTTAACTAGAGAGTTGTGGTAGATGTTCTCACCTTTCTAAAAAGTCCAATTTTGTTGAATTTCAATAAGCGTAGCATGAGCTATGAGCTTTACAAGTTTTCAGCAAAACTGCTGTTTTTGTTGATTTTGACATGTGTTTGAGATCGGGAAATTTGAGTTCTATAAAAAATTTGTAAAAGTTTTTAACTAGAGAGTTGTATTAGATGTTCTCACCTTTCTAAAAGTCCAATTTTGTTGAATTCCAATAACCGTAGCATGAGCTATGAGCTTTACAAGTTTTCAGCAAAACTGCTGTTTTTTATTTATTTTGACATGTGTTTGAAATCGAAAAATTTGAGTTCTATACAGAATTTGAAAAAGTTGTTTACTAGAGAGTTGTAGTAGATGTTCTCACTTTTCCAAAAAGCCCAATTTTGTTAGATTCCGATAAGTATAGCACTAGTTATGATCTTTACAAAATTACAACAACAACTTTCTCTTGCTTAGTTTCTGTTTGAAAAGATTAGGAGTTTTCGACCTCTTGTTGACTGAATCTAAGAAGGTTGTCAACTAGAGAGTTGTAGTAGATATTCCCACCTTTCCAAAAAGTTCAATTTTGTTTAATTCTGATAAGCGTATCATGAGTTATGACTTTTACAAGTCGACAGCAGCTGGCCTTTTGGCTGAAGCTCACCGTTTAGAGTATTTGATGTTTTTCTACCTCTTATTGACTGAATCTGAGAAGGTTTTCAACTAGTAAGTTGTAGTAGATTTTCTCACCTTTCCAAAAAGTCCTATTTTGTTAGATTCTAACAAGTGTAGCATCGATTATGATTATTCTTCATCTAGAGTTATAAATGGTCAAGAGATTATGTTTTAAATGTTCATTTTGTATGTTAAATTAGTAAGCTTAACATGCATGTTAATTCATGTTAGTAAGCTTATACACGAAATTCTAGTTCATGCTAACTAGAGTTGTCGTGAATTATTAGTGGTTTGAATCATGCACTTGATTATGAGTAATAAGTATTCCTTGTGCTCATAAGTCATGTCATAAGTATTGGTTCGTCTCATACATAGCTCACCTGACTCGTATGTAGTTGTTTGTTCATGCGTAGCTCATTTGGTTCGTATGTGGTTTGTTAGCTCGTACATAGCTTATTAGCAAGTACGCAACTTGTTGTGCTCGTCTAAGGTGATATCATTGCCCTAGGGGTCATCGACCATCAAGGCGTATATTTATTTTACTCCTCGTGGACTATGGACGAGTCACCCCTCGTGCACCGTCAGATCTTAACCGATGTAGGTTGATCGCGGGCCGGGAATCATTAACGGAATCTTAGTTCAGGGTAGTAGCATGCAAACAATTTCGTATTACCAGAGTCTTGGTTCGATAGGCTGTGATAGGATCCTTGGTGACCCTGGTAAGTTTAGGTTGAGCACCTAGCAAAGTTATCTTGTAAAGTCTAACTTAAGACCTAGCATGTTGTGTTAGTACTGTGGTCATCCATCGAATTGTTTAGGGTTAGTGACATCGTTAGGGTAGTAACTAGTAACTATTGTTACATAACCTTTTTAATCTATTACTTCGCCGAAGGGAAAGAGTTGGTATTAGGGGTGATACCTTATGATCCGACCTGTCCTATAGGCCAGCACTAGGTAGTGTTATTGGTTGTACCCTTCCTGTCAGAGGGATACGGTATGTGCCTTCTCACGAGTTGGAAGCACGGGATCCGTATCTCATCTATTAATTTCTGAAGTGCCATGATAAGAACGAGAAGTTTTCCTGTCGGAACTAGGGGATGGACCCCTGGAATTCCGTCATGTTCTATGTCAGGAAAAGCGAACAGGCCATAGACTATGGTCTATAAGCTAAGGGGCCACAAGGGATGCTTCGAGCTAACCTATGTTGTAGTTAACTCTGACGGTTCGTCTGATTTTTGAGTGAGGTCCGGTACGACTGGAAAAAGTGGCAAACAGAGACACCACTATATGACTGCAAATGGCGGAATTAGACCGTTTCAGAGCAACCTCATCAGTCACGCTGTATCTTTAGGAAAAGGTTGAGTACAATAGTAGAATTCATGTACAATAGTAGAATTCATGACACGGGTTCAAATCCCTATATATGAAGAAACGGCTTGATATGGGCGTATGCATTTATTGGGTGCATACTGTCCAGAGTCTTATTTGAATTAGAATAAGTGCATCCTTGCATTAGTTAATCTTGCATTAGAGTCTAAGTCATAGCGTACACTGACACATCAATTATATATGCACATTTCTCTTTTCATCAATCTGTGTGTTTAAATTGAGATTCGCTGCTAGTCATCAGCCCTTAAGCGCCAGTATATGTACTGACGTCCCCACTCAAATAGGTACTGGATTGCAAAACTACAGGTACAGGATTCAGAAAGACTCAGGATAAGAGAAGCAAAGTGATGATTTTTATTTTCAATTGTAACAACTGTTGTAATTTATTTTATGTTGGGAAGCATCCAAGTGAAGTACCAAGTGTTATTTATTATTCATTATACTCTGATGTAAATTTATTTAAAGTTGTAACACTTGGGCTTGTAAGGCATTATTGTAACACTGATGTAATGTATTACAGTTTTATAACATTAGGACTAGTAATACATTTGTGTTGAATAAAAAGTTTTAAATTTTCCTGTTTTTCTGTGTATTGTGGCTAATTGAAGGAAAAGATTCTTGCTTATTTCACGGTTTTCTGGTATAGGAAATCGAGGCGTTACAAGTAGTGCATGAATTCAGACCACTGTCCAGTATACAGACAAATGAACCTGTATATGCCAGTTTTCGGAATCATTTTCCTGAGGTAGGCTTGGATCATGGTTGAGGATAGATGAATGGCTGAGAATCCATGATATACATGTAACACCCTAGATTTTTAAATAATGTTTTTGAGATTAATAAATGAATTAAAGTGATTTTTGGTGATTTAATAAACATTTTTTCTGAAATTTATTTTTTTGCATGTGCAAAACACGTGTAAATATTTTCTTGAGAAATTCAAAGTCAGAAATTATTTTGGGGAAACCTAATATTTATTAGTATGTATTATTTACGAATTTTCTCGATTTTTCAGATATTTATTTGGCATTTTTGCAAATATTACAAAAAGACGGGCTTTTGTGCAAAATTACCACTTGGAGTAAAAACTCTAGATTTTCGATTTTCTAGGCTGAGCATGATGGCTAGCCAATTCAGAGGTAATGATTTTAATTTTTGTTATAATAGATTTGGTTTATTTCGCAAATTTGTTCAAGAAGGGTCTTTTTGCAAAATTGCCACTTAGAGGCCAAAATTACAAATTTTATTTTTGCTGATTAGATATGGATGCCGGCCAAATCTGGAGAGTTACTTTTGATTCTAATCCCAACTAAATTGGTTAATCTAATTACCTAGTATGAAGGATTTATATATGTAAAGATATATTCTAAAGGAATATTTTGCAAAATCTTCTCAAAACCCTAATATTCCAGATTTCGGCCTATATTATAGCTGCTATAGCCGTCTCTTTGCTGCACAAAAACAAAAGTATATTTTATTAATGGTTTTCGTGGAGTTTCGAAGCGAGGTTCTTGGATTTTTGCGAAAGGAAGAACTTTTCTTATTCTCTTATTATTTTGGTTGATTCTTTAATAAGGTGAGTGACATATGTTAGATTTTCTATTGTTCTGCATGCTAAATGTGATGATTTGTTTAGTAAAATGCATGTTAGATGAATGTATGATGATATAATGAATTATTGATGGATGGATGAATAAAAATAGAACTTTTCATGAAAACTATGCAATGGATGAATGAATTTCTATATGGATGACTTAAGAATATTAAGAACTTAATATAAATCATGGTTGTACTGTTTCCTTGCTGATTTGATTGTTTATGATAATTTGTATGATGTATAATGCACAAAATTGATTAATGAAGGATCTTTATTGTTAGTATACATATATATGATCTGTTTTGATATTTGGATGAGAGGAACTTGACTAAATACATGTTGTAATTGCATATAACCATGGGCAAACTGATGTAAGTAGTTGTATGTGTGGTTAAAAATTTCAAGAGGAGTTTCTTGGATCAAAGAATCAAGTTTTGAAGGTTGGAGTCGGTTTTTACTTTAGGTCTAATTTGTACACAACCGAAAATTGGACTTTTTGTGTTTTTGTGAAGATTTCGATTGGATCGCGGTTTATATTGTTACTGAGATTGAATTGAACATTGCACTACTTTTTATGCCATGATTTTTGTTGAATTTTACTGATATATATTCACAAATACACATATATATTCACAAGTTCTTGTTTTGAAGAAGTTTTGTCGAAAAATGATCATTTATGAATTTGATGAGAGCTGATTTGATTTATAAACTCCAAAATTTTAGACAGGTTGTATTTGATCATCTCAAGTTTTTAAATTTACAAATTTATGTTTTTAAAGATTATAATCGAAGTATCATTTAAAAAGTTCACGAATATTAAAGCTGTTAATTTTCGAACATTTGATGAGAGTCGATTGACTGTCAGTTCTAGGGTTTTGGAATTTTAGCATGACATTCGACCGTTGCTTTTTGAACTGTTTTGACAGTTGACCATCAGATGCTGTTCTGATTGCTTTTGTTGAGTTTTTGCTGATTTCTTGAAATATAATTTCTTCGAACTCAGGGTCTATTGATCTACTATTTTAAATGAAGCTTTTGCTACAGATTATTTTATTTTACAGAGAGTTATAATTTGATTTTAAGAGAATTTAATTTGTGTTTCTATGGCTCTAAAAAGGTGAAATATATATGGCTTTCAAAGGAGGAGTTGTTTTGTGATTTTTCTGTAACTTCCAAATATGAAACTCAGTTATTTAAAGAGATTTAATCTTAGATTTTACTTTTGGAAATTTGTGGGTATTTGGATAAATTTGGATTTGTTTGATTGAAGGAGTTTTCTTAATATAAACGAATTGATGATGGAATTAAGAGTTTTAATGAAGGGTTTTGTGTTAACATTTGATTTGTGAGTCTTTAGAAGTTGAGTGGGATTCCTGTAAACCGGTATATGAGATTTTGTAGATTTTAACCGGTTTGGGTCTTGGGGTTGTTTTGGTGGAATTAAGTCCAGCAGGGTACACCAACTCTAGAGAGGGAGAAGTTGTGTTTTAATTAATAATAATCAACCTAAGGACAGACACTAGTGGAGATGTGATAGAACTTGGGAAACGTAAGTATATGCTCTGTTGTTGGTCTGACGAATGCGTTCCAGGACTGTCTTGTTGTGTCCCGAGAGGACAGTTGGTATGTTCACGTGTTGAGGGTCGGCAGGCCGATTCACGGAACATACGATGCATTCGCATGTCGAGGATCGACGGGCCTATTCACGGGATGTACTGTATATCTGTATGTCGAGGGTCGGCAGGCCTATTCGTGGGGTACACTATGGGGAGGTGATTCTCCCGTTTTTTAGCTATGCTTACATGATGCTTGCGTGTCGTGTGTTGCAGTACCCCGTATTTTTAAATACTATTTTTGAGATCTGAAAATGGATTAAAATGATTTTTGAAGATTTAATAAATATTTTTCTGAAGATTTATCATTTTACACGTGCAAAACACGTGCAAATATTATTTTAAGAAGTTCAGAGTCAAAAATTATTTTGTGGAAAATCATTATTTATTATTAGATATTATTTGTGAATTTTCTGAGTTTTTCTGATATTTATTGGATCTATTTGCAAATATTACAAAAAGGACTTTTGTACAAAATTACCAAAATGGCATGAAAACTCCAGATTTTCGGATTTTGAGGCTGGGTATAATGCCTAGTCAACTCAGGGTTAAAAATTTTACTTTTTGTTTTGATGAATTTGATTTATTTTACAAGTTTTGATAAAAGATGATCTTTTTGCAAAATTGTTATTTTAAGGGGGTGAAAGTGCAAAATGGTTTTCTTGACTTTTCAAACAGTGTCGGCTGGAAGTAAAGTGTTTATTTTGTTTTTAAATCTCAATTAAATTGGTTTTATCAAGTTTCCAAGTATAGGGATTTATTTATGTAAAGTTATATTTTAAAAGGATTATTTTGCAAATGTGTTCAAAACCCTAATTCTCTTAATTCCGGCCTATTTAAAAAAGGTGGAGTGCAGCCGTCTTTCGCTGCACAACACAAAGGTTTCAATGTTTTATTTTCTTGGAGATTTAAAGAGAAGATCTTGGATTTCTTGCAAAGGAGAGGCTCTTTCCTATTTTCTATTTGTCTTCGTTTGATCTCTTCAACAAGGTGAGTGATATAATTTGTTTTGCTTTGTTCTTTGTGTAACAACCCGAAAAATAGCATATTGCTATTTTGCATCGTAATCTGTGCGCAATGGAGAATTGCACGCGAGTATGTATTTTCTGATAACTATTATTTTTATCGAGAAATATAAGATATATTGTCTACTTTATTTTATTATTATTTTCGAATTTAAATTATTTTTATACGGATTATTACAAAGTAGTTTTAATGTATTTTGTATTGTTTGTATTATTAAAATAGAGAGTTGGGTTTTATTTGAAATGTATTAAGGCTAGGGGCTTATACGAAACATTCCCTTAGATATTTATCTATTTATTATTATTTATTCGCTTTTTACAAAAACCCCCTTCCTTCTCCTTACTTCTCCCGATCTGTTCTTTCCCCATCCCGAACCCAAAAGAAGCCCCGACCTCCTCTCCCATCTCCTCCTCCCGTTCGCGCCAGCCCCAAATCGAAAGAAACCCACCTCCGTTCCCTTCTCCTTCTCCTTCTTTCCCTTCCGATCTCCATCCCGACGCTCAAAACCGAGAACCCATCGATCGGTACTTCCCCACCTCGAATCCCCTCCGATCCTTCGTCAAATCCAAATTAAAGTGAGGGGTAGACTAATGGAGGGATCCTCTACATCGTAGTAGCGTCGGATCTTCGAATGGATTTGGGAAGGTAAAACCCTAACTATTTTATTGTATAAAATTTAGTTGGGTTAATTTTTATTGAGTAAGAATGTTAGGGTAGAGAGATTTAGAGATATTAGAAATTGTAGATGTGAGAAATTAGCGGATTTTTAGTGAGATTTCAAGTTGTTAGTAAAATAGGGTTTTGGGTTTGTAAAAGAGAATTATATGGATATCAATAAATTCTCGTATAGTAATAGAAATTATAGTCGGGCTATTAGAACAATTAGGAGTGTTTTAGTAATTGTTTGGAAATAGGAATCTCGTCGGCATTAGATTATCACGTGCATCGCACGTGTATATCCCAAGCGTTCAATAAATGCTTGTGTGATATTTGGGATGGTGTTATTAGCTTTTATAATTGGTTTGGAGGATTTGAGTTTTAATTGCTTGAAATTGATGATAGGATATATTACGACCTTGGACGCGAGGTGGCATGGCGCTTGGATCTTCGCAAATTATGTGAGTTTAATTTATTTATATATATTTTTGTGTTTTAAGAAATATAGTGAGTGTTAATTTATTATGTGTTCTTGTGTGTTAAGAATTATGTGAGTGTAATTTATTGCGTATTTCTGTGATTATAGAAATATGTGAGTTTAATTTATTTATTTATATTTTTGTGTTTTAAGAAATATAGTGAGTGTTAAATTATTATGTGTTCTTGTGTGTTAAGAATTATGTGAGTGTAATTTATTTGCGTATTTCTGTGATTATAGAAATATGTGAGTTTAATTTATTTATATATATTTTTGTGTTTTAGGAATTATGTGAGTGTAATTTATTTGTGTATTTATGTGATTATAGAAATATGTGAGTTTAATTTATTTATATATATTTTTGTGTTTTAAGAATTATGTGAGTGTAATTTATGTGCGTATTTCTGTGATTATAGAAATATGTGAGTTTAATTTATTTATATATATTTTTGTGTTTTAAGAAATATAGTGAGTGTTAATTTATTATGTGTTCTTGTGTGTTAAGAATTATGTGAGTGTAATTTATTTGCGTATTTCTGTGATTATAGAAGTTATGTGAGTTAGTTATTTATATATATACTTGTGGGTTGAAGAATATGTGAGTATCAATTTATCTACGTATTTTGGTGTTTTTAAGAAATATAGCGAGTATCAATTTATCTACGTATTTTGGTGTTTTTAAGAAATATAGTGAGTATCGAGTTATTACGTATTTTGTGATTGTAGAATATGGTGAGTATGATTATTTATGTAGTGATGTTTAAGGGATGTTGGATAACATATATGTGTATATGGGGATGAGTTATATTCATATGAAGACATCAAATATGGTGGGTATGGTTCTATATACGTAATTGATATTTAAAAGAAGTTGGATGAACTGAAGAGGTGACATAATTTATGGATGAGGCGTATGGGGAAATTAACTATCCTTGAGTATATAAAACCTATATAATGGATTAGTTATGTATGTGGGGATTCTCTACTTCTAATTTAGTTGCTTGCTCTCTTTATCTATTTATGTATGTGTAGAAAGAACCATCTTTAGGGTTACTACTTGTGTAGGTGAAGAAAAGAACCCATCTTTTAGGTGCGGGTTGTTGTAGGTCGAGAAAGAACCCATTTTGAGGGTTGAGTAAATTGTGGAGGCTAAAAGAACCCAACTTGATGTTATGTTAGTTGTAGTATGATAAAGAAACAATCCTTGATGTTGTCAGTTGTAGGATGTTAAAAGATCACACCTTTATGTTGATTACTTGTTGTAGGTTGAGAAAGAACCCATTCCTAGGGCTATATTATTTGTGTATGCTAAAAAAGAGCCCATCTTAGTTGTTAGTAGTAGTGAGTAAAAAGAACCATCCTATGGATTTGGATTGTTGTAGAAAAAGAACCCACACTTGTGATATAGAAAGAATCCATGCTTGAATTGTCATAGAAAGAAACCCATGGTTCAATTGTAGTAGAACACCGGGTTGGAGTTCTGTGAAGAACCCATTCATGCCTATGTGACATTCCAGTAAAACCTATCATGGTTGAGTCGATTTTAGAAAGAAACTCATGCTAAGTTGATTATAGTAGATCCTTCTGTTACTTCTAATTATAGAAGATCAAGTTTGCTAGTAAGCACAGTTGGTTGCTTCTAGATTTGATTACTGTATCGTTGTTTACCTATGGTTGTGCTCGTACGTGGCTCGACTGGTCCGTGCGTAGCTGTTGGTCTCATACGCAGATTATTTGCCTGGTATGTATGTTGTCATCATACGTAGCTTATTGGCTCGTATGTGGTTAGTTACCATATATAGCTTATTAACTAGTACCCAGTTGTTGTGCTCGTCTAGGGTGATATTGTTATCCTAAGGGCTATCGACCATCAAGACATATGTCTTCTTACCCTAAGGAACTGTGGAGGAGTCACTCCTCGGGTGCCATCGGATCTTAACCTGTGTAGGTTGATCGAGGACTGGAGTATAGACGGAATCCAAGTTCAGGGTAGTGGCATGCATATATATATTCGCATTGCCGAGGTCTTGGATCGATAAGCCACGAACCGGATCCTGAAGGGTTCTGGTAAGTCTAGGTTGAGCAGCCTAGTAGAGTTGTCTTGCAAAGTCTAATTTAAGGCCTAGCATGTTGTGGTTATAATATTGTCCTCCTTAGGAGTGTTCAGGGTTAGGGACATTATTAGGGTAGTGATTTATAAAGATCATTACTTAAACCCTTGCCGGAAGAGAGGAGTCGGTTGTACGGGGCACCTTACGACTAACTCGTCCTTTGAGGCAACCTTAGGTGGTATTATTGGGTTGTATCTTCCCGTCAAAGGGATACGTATGGTGCCTTATCACCAGTTGGGAGCACGGGTTGCGTATCTCGCTCTGTTAATTCCTGAAATATCGTGGCTTGGGGTGCCACAGGATGCATTGTGCAGTCCTGCGCTTGCGAGACCCCAGAGGGTGCCACAGGGTAGGCTTCGCGCTACCCTGCGCTTGCGAGACGCTATGGTTTGATTTTGGAACGAGGCCCGATACACTGGGATCGTCTGGTTTAGAGTGAGGTTCGGCATGTCCGGTAGTAGTGGAAAACGGAGACACCATAAGCAGACTGCATAGGGGACTTGACCCCTTCTGCAACCTCACAGAGTCATGGAGTATTGTCAGGAACAGGTTGTGTACAATCAGAATTCATAACGCGGGTTCAAATCCCTATATATGAAGAAACGGCTTGAGATGGGACGCATGTAGTATGGGCTGCATGTTGTTTTCGGAGACTTGCTGACATTAGAATAAGAGCATCATCGTATTAGTAAGCTTGCATTAGAATAAAGAGCATCATTGTATTGGTAATGTGCAATGAGATGTTGGGTTGGACATGAATGAGTGTGGTAGTATGCGAATGAATGCATATGTCTATGATGTGATACGTGATATAATGCAATAAGATCAATATTTATATTATAAGAGGGGTTATTCAAATGATTACTAAAGATAAGTATGTTATGAGCGGGTATGGATATACATACAGGTGATGACTCAGATAGTATTGGATGTGAAATTCCATTTATGAGGTTTACGTGTTCAGATGTCGAGTAAGGTTTGCTTATCTTGGTAATTGTGAGTTCGTTATGTTTTCTTGTAAGTTAATTTATTTACTTATTTAATAAATTATACTCACACCAGAAATGGCTAACCCCTTAGTGTTTAGGGGTTAGGGAGTCCCTGGACTACCCTAGGTCCCTACTGTTACAGGTCTTTAGCAGTGCAGAGGTGAGGTGTAGGTACAGGTTTCCGTGGAGTGAAGCTCTAGTTATAATTCGTTGTTATGATTTAATTGTAAATAGTAAAGATTTATGCTTTAAATTGTATTTTTGATGTATAAGTATGTGGATGATGATGAAGAGTATAGTGTGAGGTGGCAGGATATGGTTTTGACCCGTAACCATTTCGTGTGGAGTACCGGGCGTCGTGGTAGGTTTTTACAGATTATTTTCTAAAAACTTACTACGTTTTCAAAAAGATTTATGGTTTTCAATTGATAATTGTTATACTGTTATGAATTTGGCCCCCAGAGCATATATATATATTGCCTGTGTGATGATGCTCATTTTGGCCTGGGGAGCTCGTGATATTATTGCCTGTAATGTGAGCTACGGAATTTAGAGTAGAATTCTGTATGCTTTTTCTATTTTGGGGTAGAAATTACAGGGGAGACTCTGCCCAATTTTCCTTTGAAACATAACTATTTTAGTTTATGTTTAAAGTGATATAGAAATTGGAAGAATTGAGTTTGGAGTCAAAAAGGAAAAAGGGCAGGCGCCACAGTTGGTATTACAAACTGATATTTGTAATTACTGCGTGGTAACTCTGTGTTGAATAAAAAGTTTTAAATTTCCAGTATTTTTGTGTATCGTGACTAATTGAAGGAAAGATCTGGGCATGTGTCACGATTTTCCGGTTACGGGAAAATCGGAGCGCTACACTTTGAATGTTTTATGTAGTGTTTCATCTATTAGAAAGCATGCTGGGGTTTTGATATGAATACATATGGTGGATTGAATGAATTAATAAGTTAAAAATTGGATCTTTTATGAAAACCCTAGTTATTTGTGAGTAGAATTACATGTGGATGATTTTAGATTGTAGGAGAACCCATTATAAATTGTGAGTAGTCTAATTCTATTGGATTATTGCTGATTTGATTGGATATGGTGAATGTTATGCATTAATTGAATAAAGATGAGATTTTTGGGCTATTGGTGAGTTGGATGAATGCAACTTGGCCATCTTAATGATAAATTTATTTTTGTTCATGAATCAACTATTGAGAATAGTTGAGTTTGAGTTTGAGGAATTTTGAGAAGGAGTAATGGATTAAAAGACCATGTCTTGAGGATTTGAGTTGTGATGGGTAAATTTGGGTTTGATACATTTTGACTAAATTTGGGGATTCTTGATTTTGTGAAAGATATTACTTGAGTTTGGATTTCTCAAATACTAAGATTAAATCTGAATATTTTGTTATTTTTTAAATTATGGATTTGCAAAGTTCTTTTGGTGGACAAATATGCACAAACGTTTTTCATGAATATCGTATTTTTGTTGTTTTAGAAGAAATTTAGTTTTATGTGTTTTCAAAAGATTTGACTATATCTCAACTTATTTTGGTATTGATATGGTTTGGAATATAAAACAAAGTTATTTTGATGTATGATTGATTCTTAAAAACTCTACTTTTGATATATTCACATATTCATGTTTCAATTTGAAGGAATTCATAAAAAAACTATTTTTATCATTTCAAAGTGGTTTAGATTGGTTTTGTGAACTCTTATATATTCTACAAGTCATATTTGATCATATCAGAAATATACTTTTTACAGAATTCGTTTTCATAAAGTAAAACTTCGTATCGGTTGAAATGTGCACAACTAAAATTGCAGTCTGTAGGAGTAACAGTCGGCCAATCACTATAGACAGTCGACCGTCACTACCTGGCTGCTGTGTTTTCTCATTTTCTTGAAATTTCGTGCAGAACAGTCGACTGACCCATTTTTCCAATCGACTGTCTCTGTTCTGTTTTGTATTTCTTGAAGTGTTGGATTTTCGCTCTGGACAGTTGACTGGTGACTTTTACAGTCGACTGTCAATACTTAGAATTTATTTTCTTAAAAGTACTGTTTTTTCGCTCTGGACAATCGACCGATGAATTTTTACAGTCGACTGTTACTGATGTTTTCTTAAGTTATTCTGATGTTCTTTAAACGACTAATTCTTTAAATGTTTTTGGATCTATAACTTACTATTCTAAATATTATTCTTTCTACAAAACATATGTTTTCAAGATATTTTATTGTTGAATTTGGATTCTGGAATTTTATAAAGATTTGGGTTTTGTTGATTGGAGATGTTTCTTCATATGATCGTTTTGATGATGGATTTGTGAGTTTTGATCTTGTTGATATCTCTAGGAGTTGAGTGGGAGTCCTGTGAACCGGCAGTTGATATTTGTTGAGTTAGACTGGGGGGTCTTGGTTTAGTTGTTGTTGAGTATTTAAGTCCGGCAGGATACACTAACTATATAGATGGGGATTTTTGTGTTTTAATAATAACCAACTTAAGGATAGGAACTAGTGGAGATGTGATGGAACTTGGGAAACGTAAGTATAAGCTCATGGTTTTGTTAGTCCAATGGATGCGTTCTAGGACTGTTTTGTTGTTCTATCTCGAGAGGACATTTGTAAATTCGCGTGTCGAGGGTTTACAGGCCTATTCACGAAGCATGCAGGGTGCATTCGCGTATCAAGGGTTGGCAGGTCTATTCACGGAATGTACTTAGTATATCTGCACGTCGAGGGCCTTGCAAGCCTATTGTGGGGTACACGGTTTGGGAGATGATTCTCCGGTTTGTTTTTTAGCTATCTTACATGATGTTTGCGGTCGAGGGTTACGGTGCCTATTTGCGGAGTATTCTGGATCTTGTTTTCCATCACCGTAGTAGGATTAGTTGCATAACGAGGGGTTATCCCTATAAAGTGGAGATCGTTAAGGGCTTGCACCAGACCTATGTACTGCATAGAATCCGACAAGTATGCATTAGAGATTCAGCATATAGTATTGTTGTTTTCTTGACTTGGTTTTATGCTTATGTTTTCCTGGTTTTCCTACACTTGACACTTAGTCTAGATTCACTTGATGTTTTCATGTATTACTATTTAATATCTTATATTCCTTGATGTTTTCATGCTTCACTTATTGTTAATTCTCATTTCATTTATTCTTGTTGTTAATACATGTTGTAGATGACTCTATGTTTTATGATTTAATTATGTTGCTTTGTTTTTATGTCACTCACACCGTTATGGCTGACCCATATAGTTTTGGGGGTTAGGGTTATCTCTAACCTCATGTTTTACAGGTAGGTGCTTATAGCTTAGGATTTGGATGCTTAAGTTTAATTGATGTAATAGAGCTTTTGTGTAATTTTGTAAAAAGAAGTGTTGTAAAAGAAAAGTTTGTAATTCAAGGTGTTTTGTATTCCGCTGTATTTGTAAAGATTGTTGTAATGAAAGTTGAAATAAAAATTATCTGTGTTTTTGGACTATGCTTAATATGACATTTGAAGTTGATGTTGGAAATTGTGCCACGTATTTCTAAAATATCATATTGAAAATTCAGGGCGCTACAAGGGTTGTCAGGCCTATTCGTGGAGTAATCTAGATCTTGTTTCTATCACCGTAGTAGAATTAGTTGCATGACAAGGGATTAAACCCTATAAAGTGGAGAATGATAAGGGCTTGCACCGGACCTATGTACTATGGAATGCATAGAATCCGACAAGTATGGATTAGTCAGTCATCATACTGCATTTGTGTTTTCTTGACTTATATTATGCATGATGTTTTCTGTTTTCCTACACTTGACACTTAGCTTAGTTTCACTTGATGTTTTGATGCTTTATTTATCGTTATTTCATCTTCCGTTTGTTACTACTGTGGGTACGTGTTGATTATGAATTTAGTCTTTATGTTTCGTTTATATTGTATTTCTTTTTATGTCACTCACATCGTTATGGCTGACCCCTACAGTTTTGGGGGTTAGGATTATCTCTAGCCTCATATTTTACAGGTAGGTACCTATAGCTTGGGATTTGGATGCATGTGGTAGAATGATAATGTGGCTTACGCAAATTGTGAAAGAATGTGTTGTAAAATAAAGAATTGTAATTTAAGGTGTTTAATTTTACGTTATGCTATGTAAAAAATTGATGTAATAAAAGTTGAAAAAATTTCTATGTTTGGCTATGTTTACTATTACATTGAGATAAATACTGGGAATTGTGCCACGTATTTCTAAGTTTATTATATTGGAATTTTGGGGCGCTACAATACACATACATGACAAGTGCATCTTAGTATCAATTCGTCATATTTGAAACATGCTATAAACTGTAAGGAAAATACTCATCTGTGTAAAATTTTAAAGCAAAATGGATACAAACTATTCAGTTTTCACTCATTATTGTTCATAACATGTTATATTGCCTTACTAGTTTTGAATAACTTCTTATATATCATACAATAGTGGTTCTTCCTTTCCTTCCTATTCTTGTTATACAAATGTGAAATGACGATCTTAGAAAGATAATTATAACAAATATGGATACAAGTTTTTTATATACAAGTATCCTTCCATGTTATTTACTATAGGGATCATCTTGAGAGCTATACAAGCGACTACACCATTCAAGTGTAGGTGGGTTATTGTTTAGTTTACATTTTCATTATCCTGGTTTAACCCAATATATGTGAATCCTATACATTACATCGATTTACTCTAATAGGCTAATTGTGTTGATGATCGAAATGCAAATTCTACTTTCAGATTACTAGGAGAAGGAAAGAATGAGGATGTAGAATCTGAGATATTTGGCTTGGTAACCTTCTTTTTGAAATTATTTAGTCAAATGCCCTTGTTTTGAAAATAATTAGTGAAATACCCTAGTTCTTGATTAGATTTCTATAGTATTCTTCTTATAATAATTTTTATAGAATGTGTGACCTTTCTACAAAAACTAAAAGTTTTTGGGTTTTAAGATAATTTTTATTTTTATTCTTAGATTTTAGTTTTTCTGCTTTCTACCTTATAAATTATTAATAAATATACTGAAAATTCTTTAAATTAAATTAAATTAAATTTACTTACTTTGTACTGGCTCTGATACCACTTTGGTGGGTGCGTGAGATCTCTTAATTAGTAGTTGTGAGTGGCGCGTAGACTCCTGGAAACCTGAAAATTAAGAGGAGGAGAGTATCAAAAACTTTTGAAAGTCTAAAGAGTAAAGTCTAAATGGTCGAAAAAAAGATCAAAGTGTGTAAAATAATATTCTTCGAAATAATGGATATTGTCAATTCTAAAAAAGTAATCAGGAATGATGGGAATTTCCTCGTCATCGTCATCAAGTTCTCTTATATATTCTGATTCTGTCTCATATTCTTCACTATCATATGGAGGTTCTTCGAGTTCTTCTATATGTCTATGTTCACCTCCATTCTGTTCATGTTCTTCTAGAAATTGTCTGTATGCAGTAGTAGGACTCCAAACGTAACTACTAAATATACCATTTTCATAAAATAACAAAGATCTTTCGTGATAAGTTAGATCGTCAATTATTTCAACATTTATATTACTAGTTTCTCCAGGAATTATTTGGTTTATTGTTATAATTATTACTCGTTGAATGCTAAAAGAGAATAATTTGAATTCGTAGCAATCATTCATGCTTATTTGTCTATGAGGATAATAAACATAAAAAACTAGCATTCTATCACTACCTTGATAATTAACCATTAATTCAAAAATTGGTGAGGCAATACCGAAATTATTATCCATTACTTCTTTCGAATAATCAGCAATTATGAAATAAAGAGCAGAGAGAGATTTCTAAGGATACCTAAAAATCAAAACAAAACGGCACATCATGCTTCCGACCTAGTTAAACTCTTTTGATCTGTTCTGTACCAGTTACTAACAGTGGATAAAATACCCCCGGTATGCACCCTGATTTCTGTGCTCCTTTTACGTTCTTCCCATCTCAAGATTACTATGCCCTCAATAGGGCTTCATCCAAGAGATACGTCTAGAACAACTAGTAGCACTTCGGTACAGATAACCACAAAAGTCTAACTATAGAAGGTAGCAAATGAGACTTTTTGCAAGATTATTTAGGCAGAGCCTTACAAAACTCTCTCTAAGAGAAAGGAATTTAGTTGTTCATACCTTATTTTCTACAAAGGCTGATAGATGAACTCATAAAAAGCATTTTATTTCCTTCAAGATTGTTACAATCTCTTAAGATTATGAGGAATTTTTCTCTCTCTATCCCAGTCTGCCCTCTCCCTTACCCTGCCTTCCCTTTTGTAGCCAAAGGGATGGCTTCACACCAGATACAATTATTATTCTCCTACATCACTGCTTACATCACATATACAATTATTGCTTCTCTTACATCAGTGCTTACATCATAGCTAAATAATTGAGATATTTGCTGCTTATGTAGGGAACATCTTCACGTGCTTTCACATCAGGAACAGTTCTTCGTCAGTCTGCTCTTGTCCTTTTCTGCAGTAGTCACATGAATGCTGTGGTTCCATCCTCATCAGTCTACAGTAGTGGATAGCTGTTTCTTCCGTCATTGTCATATCTCCTTTATGTAAGATTCGGTACCAGCTGTCAAAAACTTCTTTCTTTGACTGGGGTTGTTTAATTTTTGCTATGCTGTAGATCATTAATTTTTGTGGGTCAGGGCTGTCATAGATCCATATGTTACCTTCTCTGCTTTGTATGTCCTTTAGTTCACAATACATTGTTCTAAATCCCGTAGCTCTTCTTTCGGGAATCAGTTTTTCAAATTCTTCGGCTTTATATGGTATTATACCGGTTGCTCCAAACAAGAATTGAGTTGTCATCCCTATTTTTATAATATGTTCAGCTGGTAGTTCTTCATTATCTTCAAGGAATTCTGGAATTGCTGAAAATATTCGAACATATATCTTGGATGCCTTCGTAAGACCAAAATAGCTTCTAGCAGCTTTATATACTTCCTTTGGCAACTGACTAAGTTCTTCACATTCTCGAGATGGATAAATGCAGTGGATAAGTCCTCTTTCGAACAATACTCTTACGGTTTTTGGATTAGCTCCTGGTAGTATGATCGTTTTGTTCATATGTTGCTGAGAAATAGTTTTGATAAATTGGTTGACCTGAGTGGTCTGGCATAATTTCTCAATATATTGTAAAAATAAATCCTTCTTGGAGTATTTTGGAGGTTCTGAGAGTAAACTCTCTTTGTAGGTAGTGGGCTGTATGGATGTGGAGTTTTCTTCTTGTTTGGCTATTTTTGTGATCCCACTTGTATTTTGTGGGATAGTAGGTTCACTCCCTTCGCTCATTTTTTCAATACGATCAGAATTTATATGTTGGTAAAATATACTTTGAAGACCACATATTTGCAACTGTATTTGGTTAAATGCTCCTTTTAATTGCTCCACTGTCTCCTTTAGGTAGACTATATCATGTTCTATTTGCTGCACTCTGGCTTCCATTCTGCAACAAGCAAAATAGTTAATTTCTTGATAAAAAATCGGCTAAAATATTAAGTTTTCCTTTTATGTTTTCTATCACAAAATCGTAATGTGCTAACTCCATCTGCCACCGTATCAATCTTTTATTTGCTATGGTTGGGTCTATTATTTTATTGATCCAACTTTTTGCTTGGGTATTATCTGTTCTTACCGTAAATTTTGTATGTATTATGAATAGTTCAAACTTTTTTATAGCTTTTAAGATCGCTAGTAGTTCTTTCTCGTTTATGTGGTAATTTTGTTGGGTTTGTGTAAAAGAACCACTAGTATATCTAGCTAATTTGTCTTCACTTTCTCCTATTTCAATAAATTTTAATACTGCTCCCCAATTAGTTTCACATGCATCCGTTTCTATTATCCAAGAACATTCTTTAACTGGTAGTCTTAGCTTTGGTAGCTCTGAAGTTTGTTGTTTTAATAATTTAAGTTTCTCTTCATCCTCCGGGGTCCATTCCCATTTCTTAGACTTTTTAAGTTTTTGTTGCAACCAATTTGTTTTTGCTGATAAATTTGGTATGTAACCTCTTGTTTGGTTTAGTAATCCTATTATGGCTTGTACTTCTCTTTTTTCTTTTAAGATATTAGGAAAAGTCTTTATTTTTTCTACTATATGTGGTTGTAACTCTATTCCTTCATGCGATAATTTTGTTCCTAAGAATTCTATCTCAGTTCTGAATAATTCCATCTTCTTTTTTGATAGTATAATGCCTGTTTCTTTCACTATTTCTATGAATTTTAGTAGATGTTCTTTATGTTGTTCTTCGTCTTCTGACCCTATTAGAATATCATCTACATATACTAATATAAAATTGTTGTATTTTTCAAAAATTTTGTCCATATATTCTTGAAATATTCCTGGGCTATTTTTGTATCCGAATGGTAATACATTCCATTCATAAAATCCTTGAGGTGTGCTAAATGCCGTTAAAGGTTCGGAATCTTCTGTTAATTTTACATGATAAAATCCTGATTTGCAGTCAAATTTCGAATATATTTTTCTTGTTCTTACTGTGTTAAGTAAGATTTGCATATCTGGTAGTGGGTACCCAAATCTCTTAGTATTTTTATTTAATTCCTTGTAATTTACTACCATTCGAGATTTACCTCTTTTTTCTTCTGAATGTTTTTTTACTATGAATGCTGGTGATGAATGAGGACTTTGTGATTTCCTTATATAATTATTTTCTACTAATTCTTTTATGTGTATTTTGAATTCTTCTAGGTCTGTTGGAGTATGTCTTATTGGTCTAATTTTAATTATTTTGTTCTTATCTATTAACTCTATATGCGCCGTGGGTTTACTTAAGTTCCATTTTGCTAAGGGGTCTTCTCCGCACAGATCCTCTAATTGTTTTTGTAAAATTTCTTTTGTAGTAGTTATTTGAACTTGTTGTATTCTAGTTTTGTTTGGTAAGTATTGATATTCACCACGCTGGGTTGAAGAAACTCTGATGTGTGGTAGGTCAGTTCTGGAATATGGTTGTGTTATTCTAATTGCTATTGCTTGGTGTCCGCAAGGTGTTGTGAATACAACTGATCTATGTGATATAGTTATGGGATAATATTGTTGGAAGAAGTCATTTCCTAAGAGTACGTCATTATTCATATCGTTAAATTGGTATACTATGGGTATTTTTAGAATGTAATTTCCTATTTGTACACTAACGTTTTGTTGGTATTTGTCCAGTATGATTGTTTGTCCGCTCAATCCAGATATGGCTTTTTTATTAAACCCATCTTGTTTCTATTTTGGTAGTATATTCTCGCGGCATAAACTAGTACCTGCTCCGGTGTTTATTAGACTATGATAGTTTCTTGATTTGAATCCGTTGTAAACAAATTCTGTTAGGATGTATAATGTGTTTTTTGTTGCTCTTAATGGATTCATTTGTCCAATATCCTATTTATTACCATACTTTCATTGTTTACTGTTATTGTGAGTTTTTCTCCTTGAATCGAGTAAGGTTGTACTGATGTAAGGAAGTCAGTTCCTAATAACATATCATTAACATGTTGTTCTGGGTCTACATGTAAATGTAACAACATTTCCTTTTTACCATTGATCCTTAGTGGTAGTATGATTTTATGTACAATTGGATGTCTATTATTGTAATAATCTAAGTAATAATATGGGTTATCTAATGTTATCAATTCAGTGGTTTTTATATTTGTTTGTTTAATATGTGAATTAGTAGCTCCTGTGTCGACTAAGGCTATTTGTTTATTCCATTTTCCGTTGTCATAATATTCTATTTCTATTTTAAATTGGTTATTATTTTGGTGTTCTAATGTATTTATTATTGGTATTATTTCTAATGCTTGTTGTTTATTTCTTATTGATAGTGACCTTTTTCCGAACATTATTTGTGGTGCTTTTTCTTTTTCTTTTTCTTTTGCTTTATTAAAGTCGAATTCTATATAATTTGGTATGGTCATTTCAGGGTTTTCTCTAGCTGGTTTGTATCTTATGATTTCGCTGAATAGCGGCTCTATTTTAAAATTGTCCGTATTTCTATTCTTTACTTCGTGCTTACTAGTGAAAGCGTAAATATTTCTTATTTGTATGCTCATAACTTTGCTTTTTTCTATCATTTCTATACCTGATAACTTATGATACATGACTAGGCTTTTATCTTTATTTTCTTCTGTCATGCTTATAGAGAAATTAGGTTTTATTGTGAACTTTATCTTTTGGTACATTAGGTTTCCTTGCACTATTCCTATTAAGGCGTCTTGTGTACTTGATATTATCCTATCATCCATTAGATATATTTGGAGGGGCGTATTTATTCCTTCTTTAAAATAAGCTTTTATTATTATTTGTACAGCTCCTAAATGTATGTGTCTTAATGTTTTTCTGGTTTTTTCGTTTATCTTTTTCATTTCTTGTCTTATTATTCTTTCTGTTATTAATGGGATTATGGTTTTGCCTTGTTCTTGTTCAATGTCTATAGGTTGTTCATTATTCCTAGCTATTACTATAGTGCTTTTCTTTCTTTCGAATATTGGTAGTTTAAAGATTTCTTTTGGATTTACATCTAATTTGGTCTCTCTTATTTTATCGTATTTTTGTATGTCAAAGCACATTCTTTCTCTTAATTCTTCATTGTTTTCTTCTCTTTCTGAGGGTTCTCCTATTTCTGTTAGATCCGTTAACATGTATATTTCACATTCTTCTGTTTCACCTTCACTACTTCCACTATCTTCTTCCATTACCATTATTTCTTCATCTTCACTTATATCTGACCATTCTTCATCATATTCTATGGGTTCGTAATTTATGCTATTCATCTCTTCAATTTCTTCTACGTATTTTACATTTTCTTTTTTCATTCGTTTAGGACAATTTGGTGATATATGTCCTATCTCCCCACATATGTAACAATTACATTTTTTTGGATTTTTTGTATATTGCCTATTTTTATTTTTATTCATTTTTCTAAAGTATTTTTTAAAAGGTTTTCTATATCTCTTAAAAGTTTTCCTATATTTTGGTTGATATTTTGGGAATTTGTGATTATTCTTCTTTGTGTATTTATAGTTATTGTATCTATAGTTATTATTGCATCCCCAATGGTTCGGTCTTGCATCTTCACAGCAAATTCTTTGTTTATATGTTCTGTAATATTTCATTGTTGCCCTGGCCTCTTGGCATACTTTGTCTCTATAGTCTTTTACAAATTGCGTTCTATACCCTAAAGTGTCTACTTCAGGCTTTACTTTCTCATTTACGTATGCACTATATATGTTTATGCTCCATGGATCAGGTAATTTTAGAAAGAATGAGTCTAAAATTGGACTCCGTTCTTCTTTTGTGTAATAACTATCTTGATAATATTCTCGGAATTCACAAGCATAGTTGTCAAAATGGCACATGTCGCATATTTCTAAGTTACTTAGTCTCCATCTTGCTTGATTCTTTTTATATATATTGTGTTTTTCTCCTTTATCGTATACGCTGAATTTGGTTCTTATTGCTTTTTCGTAATTTGTAATTATTTCTTTTAAACCTAAAGTCCGTTGTGCTGAACTTTCTTCAGTTCCATTATCATCAATTGGTCTTGATTTTCTTATATTATTTCTTTCTTCTTCTTCTAGTCCATTCCACCATTTTGCTACTACTCCCATAAAGGTAGCTTCTATGAATTTTTCAAATGCATTTCCGTTAAGGTTTTGTCTAAATCCTACTATTAGTGACGCTTTTACCCATTCTTCAATTGTTCTATCTACATCTTTTACGCAATCTAGGTCTAACCATTCTCCATTTCCTGCTATTCCTTTTTCGAAATGTTCTGTTGGTTCATATTTTGGAGTTTCTTTTTCTTTACCTTTTCCTAGTTGCGTTCTTCTTTTCGTATTTTGCCTTTCCATGGTAATTGGTATGGCTTTTTGTGAGGTGGTGGTCTTAAGATTTTATACATGTTACTTGGAATTTCTGAAGGTTTTTCAATAATTTTATCTTGGTCCATTTTTACTTCTTCGTGTGCTATATCTAGATTTTTCAATGCTTCTTGCACTTCTTCTGAATTAGGATTTGCCATTAAATCTTCTATTTCTAGAATATTTATATTAAGTTTCGTTATGGCTTCTAGTTCTTGCATACCTTCCTCTGTTATGCCCAGTTCTTCTTCTGGGTATTCTGTCATATATCTTCCTAATTCTTTTATATTTTTATTTATGATTCTTAAATCTTTTCTTATATCAATGAACATTTCAGGACCGGTGTAAACTTCTTCCAAGTCTTGTATGTTTAAATAAATTTTTGGCTCCATATCCTACTATTTTGTCTGCTAGTAGGTGTTGGTAATACCAACTTGCTTCTTCGTTTCTGTAATCTAATACTTTGTATGCTATTTGTTCTTGTATTTCTTTAGGTAGTTGATTAGTTACTTTTGTTGTTAATAATAGGTATTCTGATATTTCTTTACTGGCAATATGCTTGCTTTCTACTAATCTTTTGTCAACGTATTTAATCTTGAATTTTGAAAGATTTTTTAATTTTAGTTTCTCTATTTTCTGTGAATTATCCAGCTTTTTTAAGGTTAAGGTGTATTATAGTATATATTTTCTAGAGTGGGGTTATATCTAAAATTTTGCTTTTTGGTTATTTAATTAAAAGGGGTAGTTGGCTAAATATTTTTGGAAGAAGGGTATTTGGCTAAATATTTTTGAAAAGTGGGATATTTACCCACTATGCTCGTAGAATCTCAGGGCCAATCGGCAGCGGTCAAGGACAACTGATTGTGAAGCTATAGTGTAATAGTCTGCTTCTATAAACAGCCCTATACATAAAATAGTTTTATCAGCATTGCAGCTTTTTGACGATTATTCTTGATCGTGCTTGCTTATATAATGATAATGACATTGATGTTTCAAGTCTAATTTAAATTGGTTTTTATCATTGTTACTATTGATACTTTCTGTATTTGTTCTATGCTCCAGCTTAATTTGATTTTTTTTTGTTGATTCAATTGGTTGTATTGAATGGGATTGAGGAGTTCTATATTGTTTTATAACATATATATAATATTTTTTTATTAAAAAATATTTTAAAATTCAATTTTTTTTAAAATACCTATCTATCCCGGCGTTTTTAGACAAAAAAACGTCGGGATAGGGAGTTTAAAAAAATTTTAATAACCTATCCCAGCGTTTTTTGTCACAAACGCCGGGATAGATTACCTTTTCCTTTTTCCTAAGAAAAGCTCTATACCGGCGTTTTTCCAATTAAACGCCGAGATAGATGTAGGCTATAGCGGCGGTTCTCAAAAATGCTGGGATAGACCCTATATCTGTCCTGATGCTCGCTAAAGCGGCATTCTGGCGGCATTTTCAGAAATGCCGCTACGGTCTATCCCAGCATTTATAGCCCAAAAAAAAGCCCGGAGAGCCTGTATGGTTTGTAGTGTTTATCTAATACATTAATCCAATTAATGTCAGCTGATATTTAAGATGAACAATGAATAAATGTTCTACACTACCATATGTCACAATCATCCTTAGGGTTTAATCCGTCAAATATATATAAATAATCAATCATCTTATGAATTGATTTAACGATTTATCATTGTTAATTCATATTTTGAATAAATAATAAATTAAACAACAATTAGTTTTCACCATTCATCCTACGAGTTTCAAATGTATTAAATAATTAACTTAATCGCTTATTCATCACATGAATAAAATAAATTAATCGGTTTGTTTACAGATTAAACAATGTCTATTATATTATCATCATATGAATAAATAAAATTAAACATGCATGCAATTCAAATTGTGATAACATCATATTAATCATAGTAATTGCTATTATTAATCTAACTTAAATTTTTTATTAATCCCTTCTATATTTTATGAAAAAAAAAAAACATAAACTAAATAATTTTTTTAAAAAACAAAAGAATAATCAAATTCGGGTCGAGTTCCATTCGGTTCGAGTCTGCACTGAGACTTGCACCTGAAAAAACGGCCCAAAGCCTTCTACCCCACCCCCACGTGCCTTGCACGTGCATGTGGGGTTGTACTGGATTGTCAAAAAATCCAGATTCAAAACCCAATCCATTCAAACCCGACCCGACCCGACCCGCTCCCCACGTACTTCTTTCTCCTTCACTACTCGAAACCAACACACAGACCAGGGATGAAACCCCCGACCGAGTGGCGGCGGTGAGGATGGGTGGCGGTCGGTCGGCTTCGATGGCGGCTCCGGCGATCTTCGGCGAACTCCGGCGATTGTTTTATTATTATTATTATTATTATTATTATTATTATTATTATTATTATTATTATTATTATTATTTTTATTATTATTATACATTCATCTCAAATGAATGTTTATTAAATTAATAAATATCATTTTCATAAAAATAAAATAATTCTACTATGATATGAACCATTTAGATCTAATATTTTTAGACTAATCAATTAATATGATATGAACGTTTCAATTACCACACCAATAGTATGCAGATCTGAATGTCAATTCAATAGTTGGCTCAGCGACCACTGTTGGGAAAAATCAGGGTTTATTTACACGTCTCACATGCGTAGCGAAAGCGATCGTATCGCGCAATCAATATTACATGATAAAATTTTCCCAATAAAACAAGGAACACTATGAATTAATGTAACCCCTGTTTTTCATTTTATGTATTTTTGGGTGTATTTTTCTTTTTGTGTATTTATTCACATTGTATCTCTTTTGAACCGTGTTTTGGATCTTCATTCCCTATATATCCATTTATTTGATTTATCGTCTTCTTATTTTGAGTTTCTTGATTCTATTGTATCCTATTGTTTCGTCTCTGTTTGTTCGAGCTATTATTTTGAGTCATATTCTATAATTGTTCATGTACTCATTTTGTTTCCACCTCTTTATTGGAGCTTCTCAATTTAAACTTATACATCTTGTTGAATCTTTTAATAAAAACCTTATTCTAATTTCTTTTTGGATCCATTAATCCTAAAACCCAATTAAATCCTACCCTATTGCTTTAATGGGTCTTAATACCCATTAACAAAAGACCCAACTACTCCCAACCCGCAACCCGTTTTAATCACCTACCCGTTAACCAAAACCCTATAAACCGTCACCCACTGTATATACCCATCCTAACCCTAATACAACCTTATATATACACATGTTATCAACCCTAATCATCTACTTCAGCCGCTTACTCATCTCCTACCCACTCCCGACCTCCTTATCCCATTCCCCGATCACCTCAGCGCTGCATTTCAACCTTAGCTGCTCGCCCCTATGCTCCTGTTGCGCCGCCAGACCACCGCCCCCGCAGCCCAGCAACGCCCGATCCCTGACGACCCCTAGTCGCGCCCCTGCCTCTTTTCGTCAGACCCCAGCAACACCCATCCCATCAACTGCACCGCCGCCCTGTGCCACCCTCATCCCCCACGCCTGCTCCTCCCGATGCCACAACAACAGCGCCGCTCCCCCGCACCTATCTCCCCTCCGACGGCAAACAATAACGACTGCAGCATCAGCGCTGCCGTCGTCCTCCGTAGGTGCCGTCGTCTTGACTCTTGTGTGCGTGTGTTGGATCCCGTGTGTTTGTATTCGTGGCTCGTCATTCGTTCGTTGTGTTTGTGCCCGGGAATCTGTTCCTGTTATTCTTGTTCTTGCTTCGTTCTCGTCGTCGGCTATAAGGCAAGTAACTTGTATTCTTTTTGTTGTGTAATACAAATACTAAATATCGCCTGTAGTGTAGGTTTGTTCTAGAGACAATTGTGCAAAACCCCTGTTATATTTTTTCTTTATGTGTTGATCCGTCCGTAGTTGTCTCATTACACACACAACATGAATTTAGACTTAGAGATAATCAATTCTTGTATAGATGCATGTGTTCGTGAATTATGAGGTGTTGTATGATCTTGTATGTTTGATGAGTTCGTTGTAGTATAACTCGTTGTAGACTTGTCAAATACCCTATACCATATTTCTTGGACATCTAGTATACCATATTTCACATTTGTTATGATTTGAATGTGTTATATATGACCTAGTTGATTTTATGCATAGAGAATATTTTTGTCTTTTCGGTTACCTCGTTTTTGTTCAGTATTTTAGACCCTATTAAGGTCGGTATATGAAAATTATTTGTGAATATGAATTATAAATAATTCTGTCTATTTTCTATATTTTTTGACAGATCTCAGTTTCGAGTTATGAAGTGTAAGTTATGACATTTTACTACAGATGTGTAAAAAATTCCAAATCCAGTTTTATATGAATTCTGTATGGTTATTTATTTTTATACTAATGTTAAAGACAATATTTTTATCCAATATTTTTCTGAGTATAACTATACTTGATTGGGATTAACCCCTAATTTTTTTGGATTTAATTGATGACTTTTACAAACTATTCTATACTTGCAAACAACTACTATACTTGCAGAATTTTCATACTATTCAGTGAAGAAACTTAATTTCAACCTGATTCTATTTGTTGTTCATAAAAACTTTGTGAATATGAATTGTAGCCTACTATATCTATTTTATCACCCTTTTGACGGATCTAGATTTCGATTTATATTTTGTAATCTATTGTTGTTTTAGTGCTGCTGTGTTTATGATTCCAGATTTACGAAACTACTGTACCTTGCTTCTTTTTTATTTTACTTGACAATTCTATCTATTTTGGAAAGTTATGAAACTTTATTTTCTGATACTAAACATACTAGGGAATACCCCAGATTTTTCGTGGATTTAATCAGTAAGTTTTTATGTCATTTTCCTATTTATGAATACAAACTTCTAATTTCTGGCTGAACATGTTTTCTGGATACAAATCTGTTTTGAGACTTATTTTTGTGAAATACCATATGACTTTTAAATATTTGCTGGATTCGGCCGAAAGTCTATTTTCTAGATTTTCTGACGGATCCAGATTTGCACATTTGTAACAACGAGAATTCTAGATTTAGTGTAGTACTATCTTGCTCTCCTGAACTAGAATTTTTGTTGTTCTATCCTTTTATGTGTTGTCTTTCATCTGTAAATGTTTAACTTCCAATCTGAACCTGTTACCTGTTTATGTCATGTTATGTCATGTTTGTGACACATACATACCTGTCTGATAACAATAACAAAATAATCAAGTCGGGGTTAAGGGAAAGATCTAGTAGTAGATAATATAGAAATGTGTACTTGGAAGAGGGCCCGTGTTTTCCACATGATTATCTGTTATCTGTTACGTGTTCATGACTACATGATACACGATTCTGTTACCTGATTACCTGAATGCAAACTTCCCTATAGGAAGGTGTACTCAGAAGAGAACCCGTAGGTTCTATCTATCTATCTGTATCTGTTATCTGTTTGTCTGATACCTAAGTATACGGTCCTATACAGTCCACTACGAAATCTAAACATAATTTGTTTGAAAGTAGCAACCATGTGGTAAAAACCTGGGACATTTGAAATGCTACCTAGATAGAACTAAAACACAAGACCTGTAATAATATGACATCTGTTACCTATTTACCTGTATCTGTTACCTAACCTCTGTTACTGGATATCTGTCTGCATACCATCTGACACTTGATATCTGTTACATATCACCTGTACCTGTTAGCACACCATGTTACTTGATTCTGTTTTCTGATTGATATTAGACATTCTGTTTTTCTCGGTTATATCTATTCCATGCTATGTTTGTTTCCGCTATTACTCTATGTTTGTTTATTTTTCTTGTACTTGTGCCTGCACTACAAGCGGCCTGTAACTTGCATTGACATGCATTTTGTTTTCTTTTTCCTTTTCCTGCAATCTATTAAATTGCAGATTATGGTGATCAACAGCCCGATGGAGTAGGTGATCTAAGATTCTAGATGCTTGAGTTTTTTTTGCAATTATTATTTCCTGTTGCTTATTTTGAATGAATGTATCTGTTACTTGGATTATTTGTATTGGGCAATGTGACCCAGAATTATTAATTTGTTCAGATCTGGTTTATTTGAAATTTATTAAGTTTTGTTTCAAGTAAATTCTGTTGATATATTGATTCGTTTATGCATGCGTGGTTGACTTCTCTTGCTTCCTACTCTGATTATTCCTGTGAAATGTTGTAAAGATCCTGACAGCTTATGGATGATGAAAATCATTCCCTGGACTTAGTCATGTATCCGTATTCCGTATTTCATTTTTGAGAAGCGGGGCGTGACAATTAAATAATCAGATTTATAATAAAAGATTTTATGATTACCTTTTGTTGATGTGAATAACCCTTTCTTTGTTGTTTCAGTAATGAGATGCCCAAGTGTTCGTCCTCCAACGGTAATCCACGCCAAACCTTTTTTGGAATACTTTTGTAGTCACTCTCTAATTAATCTTTTGAGTTATATAGGAAGACATGTGAATGAGAGTGAGGAAGCTAGATTGAATTATCTTTTGTCCTTTTTTTCCTCTTGTTTTTCACAGCCCTCAAAATGAGAAGAAGGGAGGCTTATATAAAGCCTCCCTAAACATGATTAGGGAGTAGGTTATGCAGCAAGGTGGTGGTTGATGTTAGGTAGTTGACACCGAAATATTAAAACTGAGCCACAGTCATTCCTTGGCACATTATAAAAGAACTCTCTTCTCATTATCATTTTTCTTTTCTTAACATTCTAAAGAATTATTCTTTGTACAAATGAATATTCCAACTATTGAAATGTTTTAGTGAGAGAGAATGCATTATTTAATTCATAATTAAATTGACAACAATTTAAAAATATGTACTAGTAGAACTATTTGTCATAATTTAATATATCAGCATATATCAAATTATTTGATTCTAAATTTTGTAATAAAATCCGAATTGAATTTTTCGAGAAAAAACTTGTATTGCGTGTTACCCATTGAGCCTCACATTAAGCTGACCGTGAAGATATTTTACTCATTTATTTCTCCACAAGTCAAAAGTGATGTCTAGCAACATATCATGACTACCCAGATAATGTGAGTTTGATTACTAAAATCAATTGTACCCTTTAGTGAGTAGATCCTATACAATTAAATCATTCGGTCAGACAATGTCCTGAAAAAGCTTAGGGTACTGATTAATGTCAAATCCTAACCACTTAATCATGTGTCTGATACATTAGTGATTGACTCAAACGAATACTTAGAAACTTCTTTCTAAAATTCATTCTGCTATGGCTATAAACTTTTCGAGTCTACACTTTATAGAATCGCATGGAACATTCACTTCTCCTAATAGAAATGATCGATTCCTTATTGATTGTTCACCCACTTCCATGAAAGCCTTGTGTTGCCCAGGATACCCTACACATGTCTTAGAAAGTCATGTTATGAAATAAACCTAAGCATGGATTATTTATACCTACTACCCCCCAAGGAATTATCCACTGACATTTGTTTAGAATTCCATTTGATATTCCTTTTAACGAGTCAGTTCAGTGAACTAAAACATTTAGCACCTACACTCTTATATTAATGACTGCATAAATAATTGTGAGATCAATTATCCTCTACTTTAAAGCATACATGGGTGTACTAGTCTTACCAGAATTATTAATGTCAATGTCAGTAATCCTATGACTAGGAACAACTTAGATTAGTTTTATTAAGTTTATGTCTCACTGGCATGATCTCTTCATGGTCCTGAACTTGTGTTTAATTAATCAGTGAACTTCATCACAATAGTTAATAAATTATACGAATAGCAGCATATGATAAATGAAATGCCTCAAATATTCTTATTAATCATGAGTATTATTTATAAGAGAATTGCCAACACATCTCATGCGATTGATTGTATGGCACATTCCTAACAGATATCTCTTGTTTGAGATGAGCAATTAGACTTGTGTGCATCTGCAATTGTTGCTTACTCTACTCTTGTGTACAACTACATCTAATCTAGTTGTCTATTACATTTTCTGTCGGTGATTGTAATATTACATTGTGATGAGGGTGAAAATCATAGCAGATTTGCACCGCATGATTCCTGCACGAACCTTGAGGCTCCTAAAGTCTAAACAACATGCCCAAAGAAAATTTGCGGGCCTTCCACAGGCCCACCATCTCAACTTAGCACAGGGGATAGTTGACCAGTCATTCATGGCCAATAATCAAATCCCCAGATCAAGGGACTAATTACTCCATCAAGGCCTTAATCCACGAGATCTAATTAGGTAGCTGGGGAAACTTTCTCTAACAGATTCCCACTAGCCTATAAATACAGGTTAATCTCCACTGTTACAAGGTAATCAACAATTTTCCACTAATCCCTACCTTTACTTCCTTGGTCATTGACTAGATCTTCGGAGGGCATGTTGCCAGGAATACTCCGGTGTCTTAGACTTTTTTGCAGGTGCTTGGCGGCCAGCGGCAGTCATTAGATCTACCAAAATCCACAAATATTAGCCTCACATCAAGGGTCAAATCTATGGGTGAGTTTCGCTTTTTCCCTTCTTCTAAACAACTCATTATCTGTTGCTCCCACACCCAAAAACAGCAACATTAGATTGGCATCATCTGTGGGAACAAAGATCGATCCACCCTTTGACTTAGATCCTACTCCGTAGCGGACTTTCTACATGGCCCCCAAAGCCAAAAGGACGGTTACCGCGGGTTGCCATTCCGACCCTTCTCTTCTACCACCTCGTCCTTCCTGTAGTTGGGCGGCCACTCAGGGGTCGCAACATCAATGATCCGAATTCCCCCAGGGGTCGGTCCCGAGTGCATCCTGCTCAGTCGCATGAAGGGCCGAACGCCCAGCAGTTTCGGACCTTCGAAATGCCCTCAGCAATCGATAGGACGAAAAGGATCTTCGTTATTGCCTCAACCGCTCAAGAACCGAAGGACTTTCAAATCATCCCTCGAGCTGAAGTTGCCACTCCTCAAAAATATTCTTACTAACTAAACAAATGAAGGCATATAGCCTGAGGGCGCTTCTGAACTAAATCAATCCCGCACAGGTGATAGATTACCCGGAACTACAACCACTATGAAATAATACATAATAAAAAACAAAAGATTATTTGCTGCGTAGGAACTAACTACTCAAATAGTTGCTCGGGAGAAGGATCGAAGTCGCTCCCCAAGGGACCGCCGACCACCTAATGGCCACAGAGAAGGAGGCCATGTGACGAGGGCCGATTTCAAGGAGTTTTAGAATGAGGTCCTCCAAGATCCCCGAGGCGGAGCTCAGAACGACCATCACACTGACGACCACCGCATCATGGGGACGAATGATGAGTCCTACAAGTTGACCCGATCCAGGGCCCGAGAATGTAACACCCTAGTTATCATTTATGAGATTTTGTGATTTTACGTGTTTTGCACGTATGATTTTTTGTGTGTAATTTTTCGTATAAAATATTTTTATAGTATTTGTTCTCCCTTATTTTTCCAAAAATTATTTTCTTTTAAATCCTAATTAAGATCTAAAGCCCAAATTGTCCTTTTAATGCACTTTATTAATTAATTATTTTAATTATTTAAAACCATGGTTAAATTGGCCCAATAGTGAGCCCATTTAACTTATTTCTCTTTTAAAACAATTTAACTTGTATTATAGACTCTTTTCATGAACAAATAATTTTTTATGCACATGTACACATGTAGGGGGGGTACTAGTTGGCACGTGCAAGCACTAGGGTGTGCATTGCACACCTTACACTAGGCCGGATAATGGACAAAGAGAGAGGGAGAGATGGAGCTAGTGGAGAGGTAGTTATCCCAACATGGGTAGTTGCTACAACTTGCTAACTCATCCTAGCCTTTGATCTCTAACCATTAGATTTAATCCTAGCCATTAATTCTCACCCAAAAAAATGTATAAATACCCCCCTAGTTCTTCTCATTTAGTACACTAGAAAATTGATTAAAGAAAGAAAAGAATTGGAGTGAGAAAAGATTGAGAGTTTTTGGTGAGTAAAAGATTGAGAAGATTTTTGTGTGTGTGTGCTCATCCAAGAGGAGGCCGGAAGTGCACTAGGATAGGCTCGGGTTTGCTACACCAAGGAGGAGGAGGCAACTTTGAGGCACAACCTAGGAGGAAATTAAATGATCCATTCGTGCATTCTAGGAGATTTCTAGGAGCTTTTTATTCATTTTTCTCCAAATAGGTGGGTGTTTCTCATACTTCTAATTCTAGTTACCATGCTAGGAATGCTTTGTAGAATTATTAATGAAAACTTAAGTGAAATTGACTCCATGTTTGGTTATGTAGAGATGAATTGATAATTTAGAGGATGTTTATTGAAATGATTACTAGTTGATAAATTATAAATTTAAAATGCTAGAAGATATCATGTTTTGCCATGCTAGATATTTAAGAACCATATTGTGTGAAGAAAATCTATACTTTTGAGTCAAAGTTGAATGTATCTTGTGAAAGTGATTATTTAAATTAAGATAACTCCATTGTAATAAGATGAGAATTTGTGTTTTAAAAAGGTTGGAGAATGCTAATAAATGAAAGAATGAAGGAATGAAGTATTTTTGTAGAAATTTATATTCAAATTGTGTGCAACTATGATTTGTTCTCAATGTCGAAATTATGGACATAGAACTTAAAATAAGATCAAAAATGCATGTTTTATAAACAAATAATGAATTTAAAAATACTGGTTTACTGTATTTGTATATGTTTCAAAATATGGAAAGTTATGTTTCAAAAAGAGAAGAAAAAGAACTAAAAATATTTTGGAAATTTGAAAAACCTAGCAGCATCAGTCGACCGATTAGATTGAAACAGTCGACTGCTCTGAGTATTTATTTTCGAGTTTTTTTAAATCTTTGCGGAACAGTCGACCGATCATAGTGTAACAGTCGACTGCCCTGATCTTTTTATTTTCGAGTTTTTAATCTTTGCGGAATAGTCGACCGATCATAGTATAATAATCGACTGCCCTGATTATCTTATTTTTGGGATTTTAAATCATCGCGGAACAGCCGACTGGCCATGTTTTAACAGTCGACTGCCCTGAAGTTTCAACTAATGTCTGGATTTTCGTGAGATAATTTTCTATAACCTGTGGCCTAGTATAAATAAGAGTTTGAGACTATTTTTGGCAGGAAAGAACTTATTATTTTATTGGTTTAAATTGTCTCTGAATAAAGAAAAATGCATGCCTTGTTTAAAAGAGTTTTTGAAATGAGTTTCGGCAATGAAAGTGGGAATTTTTTTGATAAAATGACAGTACGGTAATTTCATGGTAGTTGAATAAGCTATGAATGCGACAAGTTAGAAAAACGAATTCTTTTGTTTATGCATGAGTTGTACATGAAAGTGAAATTGAATGTTATGATGAATTATGAAAGATTTTATGAGCATGAGTATGCAAATGCTATGAATATGAAAGGAAAATTAATGTTAATCATGAAAACGACTTATTCAATTTTTGATTGTGAATTGAAATTGAGAACTAGAGCATAGTTAAGCCTCATACCCGCATTGAAAAGAGATATGCTGAAATGAAAATTTGAGATGAAAAGACCAAGATTGGGTCATGTTGAATAGATGATTAAGACTGGTATAGTGAAAAGGCTAACTCTAGAGAATTAATTTTGTTCATGATTCAAATAACTAAGGATTAGATACACAGTGAAGAGGTGATGAAAATAAGAGAAAAACACGAGTATGAGGGCTTCGAAGCTACGGAGTAAGAATATTCACAGGCTGTTTTCACGATGCGTTGTGACATGACGTGGATATATCTCCAGGAGTCCGTACCGTATGCGAGGCTCGTGGGGTGTTTGGTGACTGCGGGTGGTTTCATGTCCCATGACGGAGGCTGAATTGTCCACAGACTGTCTTCACGGTATGTCGTGACATGACGTGGAATTCTCCTCCAGGCTGTCTGGACATGAGCTCGTACTCATAGAAAATCTAGGATACTTATCGTAGTTACAGTAGTAGATTAAGTCATGGCGAGGGATTGAACCCTACAAGATGAAGAACGGTTAAGGGCTTGCCCTCAAACCTATGAAGTATGGGATGCATAGAATCTGAACAAGTGCACATTAGTGTCATGTAACATAATAACTGTATCGAGGACTAAGCGCACCGCACAACACGACATCTATAGGATAGTCCCTTTAGCTTTGTTTGTGAACAAGTTTATGGTTTATTAAGTGTTGAGAATCGTTATACTGTTTCCGGCATAGAGATGATGGCCGTGTATAATATTTCGTCAGTGATGAACTGACGCGCCCACAGTTTTACATGCAGGATAAAGATGCTTGACAAATTGAAGTATACATGCTGCTCAAAGATTGATTTAAATGTTGTTTCATGTAATTACTGTAAAATTGCTTTTGCTGTAATAATGTAAAGGTATAATATAACTCTAATGTAAGAAATGTTTCAATTTCCTTGTAAAATTGTACGAAAAAAGTGTAAAGATCCTATGTAACTTCGAATTCAGTTGTATTTGGAATTCGGGGTATTACAGAGTGGTATCAGAGCTACGCTTCCAAGTTGTACAAATTTATAAGGAACGACACCCTAGAAGTGGACATTAGTGTGTTGAGTATAGAGATTTAAATGTAAGTCACTTGCATTTGCATTGCTTTATGATTTATGCTTCTTCTCCTCTCTCTCTAAGATGGCGGACCATTTCAACCCAGCTGGAGGTGACGATTAGCACATTGTTGAGGAAGATTACTATCCCGGGCAAGTTGATTCAGACGAAGAGGATCCTGAAGAAGTGGAAAAGGAATGACCTGAGTCCCGAGAGATCACTCCACCTCCGGATTCTTCTGATGACTCCTTTGACGAGGAAGAACCAGTTCCGAGTAGTCTCATTGTGTCTCTTCAGAGGCAGGTAGAGACTCAACGGGAGAGAGTCGGGCTACTGGAGACTCAGCTGGCAAAGCACAAGGACGATATTGCAGTTCTCAGTCATCGTGTTTGGAAACTCGAGAAGAGGAAAAACATGTACGATGTACTAAAGGAGGAAGTGGAGGAACTACGGGAAGAGCTTCGAGGAGCCAAGAGGAACTGTAGGAACTAGACCATTGTATCTTCTTATCGTTTTCATTTTGATGTCAGAAATGTTTTAAATTCAAATGTATAAAGTTTGAAATTCAATGAAATAGAAAAGTTGATTTAAAATTCATGTTTATACTTCGAATTTAATGGATCTTTTGTATCAGAATATGGCTAGAAGAGGAGCTCGAAATGGTGAAGGTCTGGACTTGGAAACGGAGCTAGCAAGGGTCTATCAGACACTCAATGCCATTGCCATGAATAAGAATTAAGGAACGGTGCCTGTGAATCCAGTACCCAAAGCAATCAAACTCGTGGAATCATACAAACGGATTAAACAACCGGTGTTTAAGGGGAAGTCAAACCCTGACGCGGCTAACAATTGGATCCGCCAGATCGAGACTATCTTCGAAGTCTTAGAGACTCCGGAGGGCAGCAAGGTGAAGTTGGCGGTGCTGCAGTTCGAGTAGGATGTGGATGTGTGGTGGCAGTCGATGAAGCGGACGATGGGAGGTATTGTTCTGGGCTGGGATGAATTCTTGGAGAAATTCCACAGTCATTATTTTCCCTCAGACGTCGAGGAGAAGAAGGCCATGGAGTTTCTAGCGCTGCAATAGGGAGGCATGTCAGTTAGGGAGTATGAAACAAGATTTACTCAGCTCTCGAGGTATGCACCCGAACTGGTGATGGACGAGGCAAAGAAGGCTCGAAAGTTCGAGCATGGGTTGAGGCCAAGTCTGAGATCCAAGATGATACCCCTCGGTATCAGGAGGTTTGATAAGCTGGTCAAACGAGCGGCAGCCACTGAGGCAGACCTGGAGCAGTTCCATGCTGTTCAAAATCGGAGGACCAACTGAAACACTGGAAAGTGGTCCGCAGTTTCTGGCAATTTCAAGGGGCAGCCATCAGCCCAGAGGTTCAAACCAACGGGGGCGAATGCTGTCAACATAGATGGGAGACCCGGAAACAATTGGGTGAGACCTCCTGTGGTGACTTGCTACAACTGTGGTGAGACGGGACATTACAAGTCTCAATGCTCCAAGCCGCAGAATGTCACCTGTAGTGGACCGATGCAACAAGTTGGGAAGAAGCCGTACCAGCAGGGGTGAGTATTTTACTTGACTAAGCTCATGCTGATGAGGTGGATCACGTCATCACTGGTACGTTGGAGGATATTTAGAGTGTTTTCTGTTGTTTCTTTTTCCCACCTTATATAGTGAACTGTTATGCAATGAGTGTGTGTTATGTAACAGGAGAACTTATTTTGAATAGAAAGAAAGGTGTTGTTTTGTTCGATACTGAATTCTCTCACACTTTTGTATCACCTAAATTTGCTAAAATTTTGGGAGTCGAACCGAAAATCTTTCCAGGCAAGATTTTAGCAGTAGCGACTCCGTCAGGGGAGACTTTAACCATTGATCGATACTATGCTGACTGCGAGATCGTGATCAGAATAGAATTCTCAGAATTGATCTGATCGAGCTAAATGTCTTCGGAGTCGATGTTATCATTGACATTGATTGGATGTCGGTATACAGTACAAGCATCGAGTGCAAGACCAAGAAAGTAACAGTGAAGGCTCCAGGTGGACCTGAAGTCGCTTTCCAAGGGAAGAAGAGATGTTCTGGTTTGGTGGCAGCTATCTGCAAGAGGGATGTTCCTGTAGAGGTGCAGCAAATTCCAGTAGTTCGGGATTATCCGACGGTATTCTTTGAAGATTTTCCTGGTTACCCCCACAACATGATGTAGAGTTCAGCATCACTATTCAGCTAGGGAGTGCACCTATTTCTAAGGCACCGTATAGGATGGCGCCCGTGGAGCAGGATGAGATCAAATGAAAGATTGAGGAACTGTTGGAGAAAGTCTTTATTCAACCAAGTGCATCACCTTGGGGAGCACCGGTGCTTTTGGTAAAGAAGAAAGATGGTTCAATGAGGATGTGCATAGATTACCGGGAGCTAAATAAGGGCACTGTTCAGAATAAGTATCCTATTCCCCGGATCGACAACCTGTTCGATCCTCTACATGGAGCCGCTGTTTTCTCTAAAATAGATCTTCGATCAGGTTACCTTCAAGTTCGAGTGAAGACTGAAGATGTGCATAAAACTGCGTTCAGAACTCGACACGGGCATTAGAAATTCTTAGTTATGTCGTTTGGAGTGACGAATGCACCTGCAATTTTCATGGATATAGTGAACAGAGTTCTGAGGCCGTTTATTGATTCTTTCATCGTGGTATTTATCAACGATATTCTTGTGTACTCCAAGTCGGAGGAGGAGCACACGGAGCATCTGGCAGCAGTTTTGAAGAAGCTTCAGGGGCATGAGTTGTATGCCAAGTTGTCCAAGTACGATTTCTGGAAATTTGAAGTGGCATTCCTGGGTCACATCCTTTCTAAGGAGGTAGTGGCAAATAATCCGCAGAAGATAGAGGCGGTGAAGGATTGGGCAAGGCCTACTACAGTAAAGGAAATCAGGAGTTTTCTTGGGCTAACTGGATATTACAGGAGGTTTATTCAGGGCTATGCTCAGATAGCCGTACCGCTCACTGGTCTAACCAAGAAGAACATGAACTTCAAGTGGACCGAGCAGTGCGAGGCAAGCTTTCAGGAGTTGAAAGAGAGGCTGACTACTGCTCCCATTTTGGCTTTGCCTAGAGCAGGTGTTGAGTATGATGTTCACAGCGATGCTTCACATCGTGGGCTTGGTTGTGTCTTAATGCAAGAAGGAAAGTGATCGCATATGGGTCTAGGCAACTAAGACCGCATCAGAAGAATTATCCGACTCATGATCTGGAGTTGGCTGCGATTATCTTCGCTTTGAAGCAATGGAGACACTACATGTATGGTGAGGAGCTGAACATGTACACAGACCATAAGAGCTTGAAATACATCTATCAACAGAAATATCTGAATCTGAGGCAAAGGAGATGGCTGGAGGTGTTTGAGGACATTCGTCCCAAGATCAAGTATCATCCTAGAAAGGCTAATGTTGTTGCTGATGCACTTAGCCGCAAGAGCAGTCTGGCTAGTTTGATTACAACTCAGAGGCATCTTGCAGAGGAATTGGATCGGGCTGGTATTGAAGTTGTTCTGCAAGGCTTGGGATCATCTTTAGCTCAGTTGAGGCTTCAACCAATGCTAAATAAAAGGATTATAGCAAGACAGAAGGGAGATGCAGAGATTCAGAAGATGAAGGAGCAGGTCGGTGCTGGCAGGTTGTCCGAGTTTCAGATCAGGGATGAGGTGCTGTGGTTTGGAGAGAGGCTATGTGTTCCGAATCAGTCAGACTTGAAAGAAAGTATTCTTCAGGAGGCACATGCTACTCTTTTGACAGTACATCCTGGGAGTACTAAGATGTACAAGGACATTAAACAATATTTCTGGTGGTCAGGTTTGAAGCGGGATGTGGCCAAGTTTGTGGCGAAGTGTGAGATCTGTCAACAAGTCAAAGCCGAGAATCAGAAACCTGGAGGTCTTTTGCAACCGTTAATTATTCCAGAATGGAAGTTGAATAACATCAGTATGGATTTCATCACGAGTTTGCCCAAGAGTTCAAAGGGCAATGATGCGATTTGGATCATAGTCGACCGACTAACCAAGTCCGCTCATTTCTTGGCGATGAAACTCACTTCGTCGATGGACAGATTGGCTGAGCTGTATGTTAGTGAGATCGTCAGGCTTCATGGTGTTCTGTTAACCATTTTGTCTGATCGAGATGCGAGGTTTACTTCGCATTTCTAGAAGAGTCTTCAGACAGCTCTGGGTACCAAGACAGATTTCAGCACTGCTTTTCATCCTCAAACCGATGGGCAGACCGAGAGAGTCAACCGTATTCTTGAGGATGTGCTTCGGTGTTGTGTACTAGAGTTTGGAGGCAGTTGGGAAAGGTACTTAGCTCTGGTAGAGTTTGCCTTCAACAACAGTTTTCAAACTAGTATTGGGATGGCACCGTACGAAGCTCTGTATGGCAGGAAATACAGAACACCTGTTTGTTGGTTTGAAGTGGGGGAACGACAGATGTTTGGGCGTGAGATTGTGCAGCAAACCTCTGAAAAGATCGATCTGATCAGGAAGAGGTTGATGGATGCTCAGAGTAGACAGAAGAGCTGTGTAGACAACTGTAGGAGGGACCTTGAGTTTGAGTTTGGTGACTTTGCCTTTCTGAAGGTTTCACCTAGCAAAGGTGTGATCCGATTTGGCAAGGGTGGGAAGTTAGCTCTGAGGTTCATAGGCCCGTATAAGATATTGAAAAGGATCGGGAAAACTGCTTACCGGCTTGAGTTACCGGAATAGTTGTCTCAGGTGCACAATGTCTTTCATGTATCTATGCTGAGAGGTTACATTCCAGATCCGAGTCATCATTTGCTCGAAGTACCGGAGGGTTTGCATTTGGATCTGAGATACATTAAGCTTCCGGTTGAGATTGTCGATCGTCCGGAGAAAGTCTTGAGGAATTAGACGATGCCGATGCTCAAAGTAGTCTGGAAAAACCAATTGGTTGAAGAGGCTATTTGGGAATCTGAGGAGAGGATGATGAAAGATCATCCTGAGCTCTTTGCGTGATTTCTATATTCCTTTCTTTTCTTATCTCTTTGTTGTATTCGTGTTTTCTCACTCTTTAAGTGTAGTTCCGGGAACTATTCTAAGGAGGGAGTGTTGTAACACCCTAGTTTTCATTTATAAGATTTTGTGATTTTACGTGTTTTGCACGTATGATTTTATTTGTGTAATTTTTCGTATAAAATATTTTTATAGTATTTGTTCTCCCTTATTTTTCAAAAAATTATTTTCTTTTAAAGCCTAATTAAGATCTAAAGCCCAAATTTTCTTTTTAGCCCACTTTATTAATTAATTATTTTAATTATTTAAAACCATGGTTAAATTGGCCCATTAGTGAGCACATTTAACTTATTTCTTTTTTAAAACAATTTAACTTGTATTGAAGACTCTTTTCATGAACAAATATTTTTTTATGGACATGTACACTTGTAAGGGGGGGTACTAGTTGGCACTTGCAAACACTAGGGTGAGCATTGCACACCTTACACTAGGCCGGATAATGGACAAAGAGAGAGGGAGAGATGGAGCTAGTGGAGAGATAGTTATCTCATCATGGGTAGTTGCTACAACTTGCTAACTCATCCTAGCCTTTGATCTCTAACCATTAGATTTAATCCTAGTCATCTATTCTCACCACAAAAAAATGTATAAATACCCCCCTAGTCCTTCTCATTTAGTACACTAGAAAATTGCTTACAGAAAGAAAAGAATTAGAGTGAGAAAAGATTGAGCTTTTGGTGAGTAAAAGATTGAGGAGATTTTTGTGTGTGTGTGCTCATCCAAGAGGAGGCCGGAAGGGCACTAGGAGAGGCTCGGGTTTGCTACACCAAGGAGGAGGTGGCAACTTTGAGGCACAACCTAGGAGGAGAAGGATCCATTCGTGCATTCTAGGAGATTTCTAGGAGCTTTCTATTCGTTTTTGTCCAAATATGTGGGTGTTTCTCATTCTTCTAATTCTAGTTACCATGCTAGGAATGCTTTGATAGAATTATTAATGAAAACTTAAGTGAAATTGACTCCATGTTTGGTTATGTAGAGATGAATTGATAATTTAGAGGATGTTTGTTGAAATGATTACTAGTTGATAAATTATAAATTTAAAATGCTAGAAGATATCATGTTTTGCCATGCTAGATATTTAAGAACCATATTGTGTGAAGAAAATCTATACTTTTGAGTCCAAGTTGAATGTATCTTGTGAAAGTGATTGTTTAAATTAAGATAACTCCATTGTAATAAGATGAGAATTTGTGTTTTAAAGAAGTTGTAGATTGCTAATAAATGAAAGAATGAAGGAATGAAGTATTTTTGTAGAAAATTATATTCAAATTGTGTACAACTATGATTTGTTCTCAATGTCGAAATTATGGACATAGAACTTAAAATAAGATCAAAAATGCATGTTTTATAAACAAATAATGAATTTAAAAATACTGGTTTACTGTATTTGTATATGTTTCAAAATCTGGAAAGTTATGTTTCAAAAAGAGAAGAAAAAGAACTAAAAAATTTTGGGAATTTGAAAAACCTAGCAGCATCATTCGACCGATTAGATTGAAACAGTCGACTGCTCTGAGTATTTATTTTCGAGTTTTTTAAATCTTTGCGGAACAGTCGACCGATCATAGTGTAACAGTCGACTGCCCTGATCTTTTTATTTTCGAGTTTTTAATCTTTGCGGAACAGTCAACCGATCATAGTATAACAGTCGACTGTCCTGATCATCTTATTTTCGGGATTTTAAATCATCGCAGAACAGCCGACTGGCCATGGTTTAACAGCAGACTGCCCTGAAGTTTCAACTAATGTCTGGATTTTCATGAGATAATTTTCTATAACCTGTGGCCTAGTATAAATAAGAGTTTGAGACTATTTTTGGCACGAAAGAACTTACTATTTTATTGGTTTAAATTGTCTCTGAATAAAGAAAAATGCATGCCTTATTTAAAAGAGTTTTTGAAATGAGTTTGGGCAATGAAAGTGGGATTTTTTTTGATAAAATCACAGTCCGGTAATTTCATGGTAGTTGAATGAGCTATGAATATGACAAGTTAGAAAAACGAATTCTTTTGTTTATGCATGAGTTGTACATGAAAGTGAAATTGAATGTTATGATGAATTATGAAAGATTTTATGAGCATGAGTATGCAAATGCTATGATTATGAAAGGAAAATTAATGTTAATCATGAAAAAGGCTTATTCGATTTTTGATTGTGAATTGAAATTGAGAACTAGAGCGTAGTTAAGCCTCATACCCGCATTGAAAAGAGATATGCTGAAATGAAAATTTGAGATGAAAAGACCAAGATTGGTTCATGTTGAATAGATGATTAAGACCGGTAAAGTGGAAAGGCTAACTCTAGAGAATTGATTTTGTTCATGATTCAAATAACTAAGGATTAGATACATAGTGAAGAGGTGATGAAAATTAGAGAAAAACACGAGTATGAGGACCTCGGAGCTACGGAGTGAGAATATTCACAGGTTGTCTTCACGATGCGTCGTGACATGACGTGGATATATCTCCAGGAGTCCGTACCGCAGGCGATGCTCGTGGGGTGTTTAGTGACTGCGGGAGGTGTCATGTCTCATGACGGAGGCTAAATTGTCCACAGGCTGTCTTCACGATGCGTCGTGACATGACGTGGGATTCCCCTGCAGGCTGTCTGGACATGAGCTCGTACTCATAGAACATCTAGGATACTTATCGTAGTTTCAGTAGTAGATTAAGTCTTGGCGAGGGATTGAACCCTACAAGATGAAGAACTGTTAATGTCTTGCCCTCATACCTATGTAGTATGGGATGCATAGAATCTGAACAAGTGCGCATTAGTATCATGTAACATAATAACTGCATTAAGGACTAAGCGCACCGCACAACGAGAAATCTATAGGATAGTCCCTTTAGCTTTGTTTGTGAACAAGTTTGTGGTTTGGTAAGTGTTGAGAATCGTTATACTGTTTCCGACATAGAGAGGATGACCGTGTATAATATTTCGTCAGTGAATGAACTGATGCGCCCACAATTTTACATGCAGGGTAAAGATGCTTGACAAATTGAAGTATACATGCTGCTCAAAGATTGATTTAAATGCTGTTTCATGTAATTACTGTAAAATTGCTTCTACTGTAATAATGTAAAGGTATAATGTAACTCTGATGTAAGGAATGTTTCAATTACCTTGTAAAATTGTACGAAAGAAGTGTAAAGATCCTGTGGAACTTCGAATTCAGTTGTATTTGGAATTCGGGGTGTTACAGAGAAGACGCCATCCGCAAATGTCTACAGGAGATGGAAGACTGCCTCGCCCGGATCTGGGAGGACGGGAGACAACCTAACCAAGGGTACCAGCCAGTCCGACCGCCCTTCTTATCCTACATCCTCGAGGCCCCTGTCCCTAAGATATTCAATCCTTTTGCCTTCGAGACATACAATTGGGAGTCGGATCTTGTTGATCATATCGAGGGGTTTAAAAACCTCATGATGATTCACAGCGCCTCGGATCCCCTCCTCTACTACACGTTCTCAGCCACGTTGCAGGGGTTCGCATGAGAATGGGACTCTAAGCTTGCCCTGAACTCGATATTCTTCTTCGATCAGCTCGAGGAGAGCTTCCATGCTCACTTTGTGACAAGCCGCAAGGCTGAGAGGACGAGTGCCTCCTTACTGGACCTTAAAATGAAAGACATGGTGTCCCTTTAGATTTTGTCCAAAGATTCATAGTTGAGGCCCGATCTATCTCCTCACTCGACGTCGAGGTCGCAGCAGCTGCCTTCCGGTATAATGCCCGATATGATCTGTTGAAGGCCTCATTGGCTAAGAAGTATATCTGGAGCCCACCGATTTTCCCGACTTCCTTCTCCGGAGCGAGAAGTATATCTGGGCTGAAGAGGCCTTGCACCCAGGAGGCCAGAAAAGAATCTCCCACCAAGGGGAAGAGGAAGATGGACAGTTCTGAAGCCCCGAAGAAGGCCCAGAAGGATGCCTCTGGGCATAAGGGCCAACCTCCAGTCCCTCGTTTTGAGAAGTTCACTTCGCTTAACGAGAGTGTCTTCGTCATCCTCATGTAGGTGGAGGAAGAGGGGTTGATCCGTCTCTCCCTCGGCCTAGTAACAATAACAAGAAAATGGACAGGAGGTTCTACTGCCAGTTCCATCAAGATCATGGCCACGAGACCGACACTTGTCGGGCTCTTAAAGATTTAATCGAGGCCCTCATCCGGAGAAGGTACTTTTCCAAATTCACTCGGGACGGTCTGAGAGCCTCTCCTCCTCGAGGTGCGAGCAAGCATCCGGAAGTGGAGTCCGAACATCATGACTCCGAAAGGATGTCCATCCTCCACTGCGTTCACAGTAGATCATGGGGGGAGACTCAAACTCCTCCCGCAAGGCTTTCGTCCAGGAGATCAATTTGATTCACAATTGTCCTCCCCCTCGAGGTCACGGGCTGTCGGTCTCATTCTCGGATGAGGACCTCGAAGGTGTCCGGGTTCCTCACTGTGATGCCTTGTTCATTAGCCACAGCCTGGAAAACCATGAGCTCCACCGTATTCTAGTGGACAATGAAAGTTCGGTTAATAATCTTGTCACGCCCCACTTCCCAAAAAGAGAATACGGAATATGGATACGTGACTAAGCCCAACAAATGATTTAATTTCATCATCCATAAGCTGTCACGTTCTTTACAACATCTCACAGAAATAATCAGAGTCGGAAGCAAAAGAATCAACCACATATGCATAATCGAATCAAATATACCAATAGAAATTTACTTGAAACCAAAATATATTAATCTCAATTAAATCAGATCTGGATAAGTCAAATATCCTGGGTCACATTGCCCAAATAAAAATAAATCCAAATATCAAATACAATTGTTCAAACTAAGCAACAAGAATAATAATAATAATAGCAAATTCCAGCACTAATATCTCATATCACCAACTCCATCTGGTAGCTGATTATCCTGGTCAGCAATTAAATAAATTGCAAGAAGAGGAAAAAGAAAACAAACTCCCGTCAATGCAAGTTACGGGCCGCTTGTAGTGCAGGATACAAGTACAGGGATAAATAACAAATATAAAATAATAACAGAACAAACATGGCATGGTATAGGCATATCAACGGAATATAATGTCTAACATGAATCAGGAAAATAAAACAGATTGCATGGTATACTAACAGGTATTAGTAACATGTGTCAAGTGTCAACAGTATGCAGACAGTTATACAGATAGCAGTATCAGATAACAGTATCATATAGCAGTCAGACGGTAACAGATAACAGTGTCAGGTAACAGTGTAACAGATGTTAGTTCTTACAGCCTTGTGTTTATTATTAACTAGGTAGCACTTTATGCATCCATCCGTTTACTACATGGTTGCTACATTCAAACAGTTTCGTTTATATTTTCTAGGGGATCGTATAGGGCCGTGTACTCAGGTATTAGTAATCAGACAGTAACAAATAACAGTCAGAACCTAGTGGTCCTCCTCCGAGTATACCTTCTTATAGGGAAGTGTGCAGTCAGGTAATCAGTAACAGTAATCAGACAGTTAGAACCAAGTGGTCCTCCTCAGAGTACACCTTCCTATAGGGAAGTGTGTAGTCAGGTAATCTGTAACTCCTGTTTTCATTAATACGTAATTTTCAAGTATTTTTTGGTATTTTAAATCATTAGTATTTTGTAAGTATTTTCTCCTAATTGATTATATTATTATTCAAACTATTTTATGAGCCAATATACAAATTTTTCGATTGTTTAAATATTTTAAAAGCCCATTTTTGTATTTTAATTTTGTTAAATTAATTTGACCCCAATTGTTTAGCTCAATACCTTAGTTATTATTTTATTTTGTTATAAGCCCAATTTCGTATTTGAGTTTAATTAAATTAATTTGAGCTCAAAATATTTTAGCCCAATGTCCTATTGTTTTAATTAAATATTTTTGAGCCCAAGAACCAAGCCCAAATCCAGAACCCATGTATTATACAGATTGACCTCACACACACACCCGTATACAATTTTCCCCACTCTTCCCACATCCCCGTAACCACATCCCCACTTTCTCTAACTACCCACAACTTTAATTATTATTTTATTAAAACCCTACCATTACTCTCTCTCCCTCCCGTTACTCCATCTCTCCCTCTGTGTCTTCCCCCAACCAGAACAAAACCCAAACAAAACAAACAAACCCGAAACCAACTCCCCATCTCCTTCCTTCTCCATCAGAACTCCCCTTCCTCCCGCTCACCCAAACTGTCGAACCCATTACCCAAGCTTCGCCTCCCCATCGCCAACTCCGTCCCCATCCCTGACCTTCGTCACTACCACCACAGCACCCCTGCCGTCGTCCTCAAACAATCGAACCCAACCCCACCATTACCCATCTTCTTCAAACTCGCAACCCATCGCTCTCGACCTCCACCATTACCCAATACCCAAGCCTCGCACCACCGTCGCCTCACCTCGCCTCGCCCATCCACACCGTCGCCAACATCGCCACCATCCTCCGCACTCCCCTGCTCTCGAACCCACGAACGGAGGAGCACCCACCGCCGTCGCCTCCCGTCGCACTCGCGTCGCCGCCAGTGTCACAGTCACGCCGCCTCGCCGTCGAAGCCATCGTCAGCGTCGCCGCCGCTCCCTCGCTCTCCGCCGATCGAAAGAACGAAGAAGAAGAAGCAGCCGATTTGGGCGAGTTTGAATCTCGACCATTGGATCGCGCCAAGATTCGTGCCGCTCAGATCTGATCCGATCTGTGTTCCGTGTTTCACCCGCAGCGGATCCCCTTCGCTGTTCCCTGTTCGTCGCCGATCCGGTGTGCGGGATAAATCCGATTGGGGGGATTTGATGTACCGTGTTTTGCCGCGCCAAATCCCACGTTGCTGTTTGCTGTTTTGACGATCCGGTGTGGGGATTTTTGGGCTCTTCTATTGGATATTCGCACGTGTTTTTGGAGGACTTCTTCCGGGATTTTTCAACCCAATTTTCTACAACAAGTGGCTCTAATCACCGTCAAATTAAGGCAAGTATCCTTGTACAATTTATTGTTCTAGTACAAGAACCCCTTGAAAAATACTATAAATAGTTAGATTTGTGACTCCTCCTTGAATATCGTTGTAGATCAATATTGAACCTCCAAATTTACAATTCTAAGAGTCACAAAATTTCCTTGTATTAAATTATAACTATTTGGATTCTTTTACCCCTTGAACACATGAACACATGAACATATTAATTAAGGAGCCCTAAATTTGTAGACACATGTTACATTTAATATTTGATGAACTTACAACCATTGTGACTTGAAAAACAATTATTATTTGCTGTTTTGACCACCAATATCATGTATTTATATCACACAATAACTTAGACGCCGATGACAAATTTCCATGTAAATCTATGCTAGTAAGTTGTACCCACATGTTGCTGTCCTGAATCTTCTTTTACTGTTTAACATTAGAATATGAACCTGAGACCTGAATAGAAGATGTAGCCCTGGATGTCTAGATGTCGTTAGACTCTGAAACATTCGAATTTGGAGTTACGGTCTAGGAGTTATGGCAGTTTTACTGCAACTGTGTCGGTAGACGCAGATTTGCAAAATTGCTGCACACCTTTACTTTGTGAATTAATTTAGTTATGTAAACAGCAAGCGTTGGACATGAAATTTCATACGTAGTTGTTGGACACCCTATAGGACATCCCCAATTTTTCCCAGAATTAATTAACATTATTTCAACACTATTTCTCATGTATATACTCCAATACACAATTCTGCCTGAACAAATGTAACAAGCCGGGGTTTGAGGGAAGGACTATAGAGTGGACAATATAGGTAAGTGTACTCAGAAGGGGGGCCCGTGTTTCCCAAATACTTGGTTCATGAACTTGTTGTATCTTGTTCGATTCATGGAGTCAGTTACTTGGCTCATGAACTTGTTTGATTCATGAACCCATTGTGCGGTTCTTGAACTTGTTAGTGGATTCGCGAACTTGCTTCGTGAACTTGTTATTTATTTTCCGATTCATGAACCATGGCTTGCTTGATACTTGATACCTGAGTACGCCGCCCTATAAAATCCATTACTAGGTCTAAACGAAATTGCTTTGACTGTAGCAACCATGTAGTAAAAAGATGGATGCATGAAGTGCTACCTAGATAGTAATCACCACAAGACTTGAACTTGACAACTTGAACTTGACAACTTGTTAATAGAGACTTGACAACTTGATATTTGAGACCTGACATTTGAAATAACACTTGACAATAGACTTGGCACTTGTTACATGACACTAGACTTAAGATTTGTCGCTTGATGTTAAATACCCCTACAGGTTCACCTGTCATATGTTTTACCATTAGTAGTTGTTAACTAGCCTGTTTACTAGGATGTCCCTCTTGCTAGCTAGTTCTTAGATTCCCACTACTTGTTGTATCCCTGTTACATTCTTGATTCCAATTCTTGTTCCCCATACTTGTACTTGTTTTCACTATTTGTGGTCCTAGCTTGCACTAAGTGAATTTTCTCTTGTTTTTCCCGGTTTTCCCTTTTTATATTTATTAAGCAGACTTGGGAGATGAGCTATCTGCTGGGATTGGCGAGCAGACATTTTAGGCTTCGCCTGGAGCAAGGACTTGTTTAAATAATTGATTTCCTTAAGGTATTTATTTCTTCTACTGTATAAGACTTGTTTTCAAGTTTACACTTGATCCAGACATGGGAACTATTTGAATATTATTATTTGTTTAAATTGTTTTCTGTTGCTTAATAAATTATTCATGCATGCTTGGTTATATATAAATCTGGTTATATTCTTGTTATGATGCTGAGTCGATCCTACAACTTATGGATGATGTAAAATCATTCGTTGGACTTCGTCACGTGCTCGTATTCCATATTTTTGGAAAGCGGGGCGTGATATAATCAGTATAACAGTATAACAGATGCTCAGTATAGGAAACACGGGCCCGCTTCCAAGTACACATTTCTATAATTTCCAACTACTAGATCTTTCCCTTAACCTCATCTTGGTTATTTATTATTATTATCAGACATGCATGTATGTATCATAAATAGGTCAACAATAACATGGTATAAACATGTAACAGGTTCAGGGTGACAGATAAACATGTACAGATGATAGATAGTTCATAAAGGAATAGAATAATGCAAATGCTAGCTCAGGACACAAGACAGTATGGTACTAAAACAGGAATTCCCGTTGCTACAAAAATGCAAATCTGGATTCGTCGAATAATCTGGAAAATAGACGCCCTTTCGAATCCAGCAAACATATATATGTCATATAGTATTTTACAAAAACATGGCTCAAAACAGGTTTGAATCCAGAAAACACGTTCAGTCAGAAATCAGAAGAACGTATTCAAAGTCAGGAAAACAGCATGAAAACTCTTTAATTAAATCCATGAAAAATCTGGGGTATTCCCCTATATGTGTAGAATCAGAATATTAAGTATCATAATTTTCCAATAAAAATAGAGTAGTCAAATAAAATCAGAAAACATCAAGACATGACAATTTTGTAAATCTGAAATCACAAACACTGCAGTACGAAAACAACAACCTCGTAATCACAAACACTGCAGGATCGATAGGCAATGAGTTGGACCATGGTAAACTTAAAAAAGTCTAAATTGAAAACCTCGTAAGGTTGTTTAGGTTTAGTGACATCATTAGGGTCGTAACTTATAAAGATCATTACTTAAACATTTTTTCCAAAAAGGAAGGGTTGGTATTAGGAGTGATACCCCATGATCCAACTCGTCCTATAGGCCGACACTATGCAGTGTTATTGGTTGTACCCTTCCTGTCAAAAGGATATGGTCTTTGCCTTCTCACGAGTTGGGAGCACGGGATCCGTATCTCGTATGTTACTTTCTGAAGTGCCATGATAAGGGCGGGAGAGATTCCTATCGGAGCTAGGGGATGGACCCCCGGAACTCCGTCATGCTCTATATCAAGAAGGGCAAACAAGATATAGACTACGGTCTATCTACTAAGGGGGCTACAGGGGATGCTTCGAGTTACCCTGTCTTGCGGATACCTACCCTACGTTCGTCAGATTTTTGTGTGAGGTCCGGTACGCCGGGTAGTAGTGGCAAACATAGACACCAAGAGCTGACTGCGAATGGCAGGATTAGACTGTTTCAGGGCAACCTCATCAGTCACGCTGTATGTTCAGAAACAGGATGAGTACAAGAGTAGAATTCATGGTGCGAGTTCAAATCCCTATATATGAAGAAACGACTTGTTATGGGTGTTTGTAGTATGGGATGCATACTGTTCCGGAGACTTGCTTGCATTAGAATAAGAGCACCATTGCATTAGTTAATCGTACATTAGAGTCTAAGTCATAGCATACACCGACACATCAATTATATATACACGTTTCTCTTTTCATCAATCTATTTGTTTAAAGTTGAGAATCGCTGTTAGTCATCAGTCTTAAAGCGTCAGTATATGTACTGACGTCCCCATTTCAATAGGTTTTGGATTGCAAAACTATCGGTACAAGATTCACGAGGACTCAAGGCAAGAGAAACAAAGTGTTGATTTCAATTGTAATATATGGTTGTCACCATTGCAACATCTATTGTAATTTATTTATGTTGAGGAGCATCCAAGTGAAAGTACCAAGTGTTATTGTCACGCCCCGCTTCCCAAAAAGAATACGAAATACGAATGCGCGACTCAACCCAGCGAATGATTTGCATTATCCATAAGCTGTTCGAGATCTTTACAACAAATCTTAGAATAATCAAAGTCGGAAGCCAAAAGAATTATCCTCACACAGACATATATATCTCAAAACAAAACAAAGTGCCAACAGAAATTAATTGAAATCCAATAATATAATAGTCTCAAATAAACATATCCGAACAAGTTAATATCCTGCGTCACATTGCCCAAATACAAATAAAATCTATATACTCAAATACATTGTTCAAAAACAACAGATAATAATAATAGCAAAAGAAGTCCAGTACTAATATTTCATTTCTCCAATACCATCGGGCAAACGACCATCCTGATCTGCAATCAATAAATTGTAGGAGAAGGAAAAAGAAAACAAGTACCCGTCAATGCAAGTTACGGGCCGCTTGTAATGCAGGATACAAGTATATGGAAAACTAACAAATCTAAATAATAACAGAAACAAATATAACATGGTATAGCAGAATCAACTAGCATGGTATACTAACATGTGTCAAGTGTCAAAAATCAAATAGCATGCAGACAGATATACAGATAGTGTCAAATAATGGTGTCAAGTGATAGTGTCAGACAGATAACAGATACTCAGATAATCAGATGATTAGAAAATCAGATAAAAGATTCTGATGTCAGATACAGATACAGATATAGATGTCAGATTCAGATTCTTACAAGTTTTGTATTAATTACTAACTAGGTAGCACTTCATGTGCCATCCTTTTATCACATGGTTGCAACATTCAAAACAGTTATGTTTGTAGATTTCGTAGAGGATCATATAGGGCCGTGTACTCGGGGTTCAGACAGATAGATATCAGATAATAGATCCAGATAGACAGATACAACCTAGTGGTTCTCTTCTTCCCTACACCTTTCTATAGGAAGTAATGTAGACAGGGTACAAAATAACAAATAACAGATAATCATATGGGAAACACGGGCCCCCTTCTAAGTACACATTTCTATGCTTTCCCACTAATAGATCTTTCCCATAAACCCCGGCTTGATCATTTTATAATTATTATTAGACAGATGTGTATGTGCATGAAACAGAGTAAATCTAGCATGATATAATGATCCAAAAGTTCAGAATAACAGATAAGCATGTACAAATTGTAAGATAGTCACATAACAGAACAAAAATGAGTACTTCCTAATTCAGGACAGCACGACAGTATAGTACTAAAATAGCGATTCCCGTCACCACAAATATCAAAACCTAGATTCGTCAGCGGATATAGAAAATAGACTTCCAACCGAATCCACCGGGTACATATAAGTCATATAGTGTTTTAGAAAAACATACCTCAAAACTGATTTGAAACCAGAAAATACGTTCAGCCAGAAATCAGTAAATTGAATTCACAATCAGGAAAACAAGATTATCAAAACACCTCAAATAAAACTAGGAGAAATCTAGGGTATTCCCCTATATGTCTACTATCATAATATAATGTTTTATAATTTTCCAGTAAGATTAGTTCAGCCAACAAAAATCAGAAAATATCTAGAAACGATAGTTTGGCAAATCTGGAATTCCCAACACTGCTGTACGAAAACTGTAATATCTCGCAAACCGTGAAACGAAATCCATATTCGTCAAAGGGAGAAGAAAATAGACAAAATAATCCAATTTTCATATTTCATAAATATTTTTCATACAGAAAAGGAATTAGGGTGAAAATACAAATCTTTTCAAAACAGCGAGCAAAAATCCAGCAAGTATAGTTTTTATAAATAAGCATGAAACGGTATATAAGACTCATCAATAAAATTTACCAAAATTCTGGGTAATCCCTAAATAGGTATAGAAATACTGTACAAAATTTCGGATCAAAATAATATGCTTAGAACTAGTATCAAAATAGTTTAGTCATCGAAATCATCAAGAAACAAAATCTGAAAATATAATACACCTCTGTAGTAAAACAATTATATCTCACACATACAAAAACGAAATCGATCTCTGTTAGAAAATTTGGAAAGAAGACAGATTTATCTAAAAATCTTGTTTAATGCTAAAGTTGAGATACTGACCTTAATATGGTCTAAAATACCAATCAAAACTGATCACTGACAAAATACAGATTTTCCTCTTAACAACAAATCAATATACAACATACGAAACTCGTTCCAAACACAACCAAACATGTAATAGAGTCTACTAAGTATCCAAATAACATGAAATAAGGTATATAGCATGTCCACACAAGTATATCACATGGATCCAAACAAACACACAAATTCTCATAATTATCTCACAATATAATCACATCAAGAACGGTCAAAACCTAAGTTGTTTCATGTCAAATTTATGTCGTGAGGCAACTATGGTCAATAGCACTATAGAGACAATACTCATCAAACATACATCACACACGAGTTGTCTCTAGAACCCAACTACACTACAAGCGGAATTTATGACTTTTATCATACAAAGGAATTGAGTACAAGTTACTTGCCTAAACGAAGATGAAACGAACACCAAGAATAACCAGAACAGATCCCGGCAACAAACAAAACCCACGAACAAAAACCACGAACCAAGCAATCCACGTGCAACTCCGTGCACGAGCAAAACCAAGAGAGAGAGAGCGAGCGGTCGTGAGTAGAACGACGGTGGCACTGGCCTTGGCTGACATCGCTGCTGCTGCTGTCCTGGGCGTGCGTGACGTCAGAGAGATCGGGAGAAATGGACAGAGAGATGGAGAGATGAAGCGATGGAAGTGCTCGGTGATGGGTAATGGCGGCTAGGGTGAGTTGGCGATCGGGATAAGGTAGGGGCAGTCGGAAGGGGTGCAGGTCCGGAAGTCGGCAAGGAGATGTTCGGGTGTGGCGGCTGACGGCGCAACAGGGAGAGAGAGGGGATCGGGGGTTAGGTTAGGGTTTTGCGGTAGGGGGAAGGGAGAGAGAGAGTTATATAGGGTTTAATTTAGGGTTGTGGGTATTTGGGTTAATGGGTAGTTTTTGGGTTTATTAGGAGTAGTAGTAGGAGATTGTGTTTAATAGGATTTGCATAGGATTTAAAATAGGATTGTAGGCTAATTTGTCTTTGGTAGTTAATTAGGGATCAAAAGCAATATGAATAGCAATAGGATTAGCAACCAAAACACCACGAGCACCCAAGAACAAAACAAAGAGAACAAGGACCCAATAAAGAGCGAAAATAATAATAACGATCAAGAACAAATCAAGGGACAGAAAAATCAATCACAAGAAGATCAAAATGAGCCAAAATGAATATATGTTGAAAACAACTCCAATATACGGTCCAAAATATAAGAAGAGTATAAATACTCAAGAAAGAAGAAAAATATACCAAGAATACGAAAAATGAAAAACAGGGTTTACAATCCTACCCACCTAACAAAAAGAATTTTGTCCTCGAAAGTCAAAAAGAAGATACATAGGGTAACCCCGAGAGAAAAAGAAAAGAAAGAAAACAAAGCAAAACAAAACAAAATAGCCACTACTCAAACAAATGAGGAAACTTCTGCTGAATCTCCTCATCCAGCTCCCAAGTCGACTCACTAGGCGAGTGAGGATTCCAAGCAACACGAACCAGCTTGATGACCTTATTCTTAAGCACTTTCTCCCGCCGATCCATAATAGCAATTGGCGGATTCTTACAAGTCAAATCGGCCGCACGATCAACTCAGAGTAGTCGATCGCGTGACTCTCATCGCGGATATATCTCCTGAGTTATGAGACATGGAAAACATCGTGCACTCCTGATAACGTTGGCGGCAAAGTGAGACGATAGGCCACCCTGCCTACTCGCTCCAAAATCTCAAACGGTCCAATAAACCTAGGGCTAAGATTGCCCCCACCACCGAACGGAATGACACCGCGCCACGGCGATACCTTAAGGAAAACATGGTCACCAACAACAAACTCCAAAGCCCTCCGATGGACATCAGCCCACAGCCTCTGCCTATCCTGAGCTGCCTGAAGAATGCTTTCTGATCTGAGTCACAACATCAACTGTCCTGGTGATCAACTCCGGACCTAACAACTTCCTCTTACCAATGTCATCTCAGCACACTGGTGATCTGCACTTACACCCATAAAGTGCCTCGAACGGAGCAGCTTTAAGACTGGCCTGAAAGTTGTTATTGTACGAGAACTCTATGAGATGCAAATAGTCCTCCCAAGATCCACCGAACTGCAACATACAGGACCTGCAACATGTCCTCAAGGATCTGAATAGTCCGCTCTGACTGTCCATTAGTCTAGGGATGAAAAGTTGTACTGTACTTCAACTTACTCCCCAAAATAGCCTAAAGACTCTCCCAGAACTGAGATCTGAATCTCGTATCCCTGTCGGATACAATACTGACTGGAACCCCATGAAGCCTGACAATCTCTTGCATGTACCGCTCAGCACGGCTCTCAGTAGACTGAACGATACGAAAGGAAATGAAGTGAGCACTCTTCGTCAAACAGTCGACAATCACCCGAACAGCATTGTGACCCTTAGGACTCCTCGGCAAAGCGATCACAAAATCAATGGTGATATGTTCCCACTTCCACTCCGGAATAGGAAGCGGTTGAAGAAGTCCAGTGGTTCTCTAATGCTCTGCCTTAACCTGCTGACAGATCAAAGACTGAGCAACAAACCGAGCTACAGCCCTTTTCATACCGTGCCACCAGAAATGAAGCTTTAGATCTCGATACATCTTAGTACTGCCAGGATGGATAGAATACGAAGACTGATGAGCTTCCTCAAGCAACCTCTGACGAACTTCACCCTTAGGGGCACACAATCGGGAACCAAAACGAAGCGAACCATCGGCATGAATAACCATGTTTGTTCTGGACCCAGACTCAACCTTAGCTCGAAAACCCTGCAACTGTGCATCACCAGCCTGAGCCTCTTTGATCTAATCAACAAGAGAAGACTGAAGTTGGAGCGCAAGACAACACCGACCAGAACTCGGCAACAAAACCTCCAAATCCAACCTCCACATCTGCTCAATGAGATCACTCTGCTGAGTAAGAAACAAACTGCTGGTCTCCTGCTCAAAGCAACAAGCACCAAATTTACTTTACCAGGATGATATTGCAAACTGATGTCATAATCGGCCATATGCTCCAACCATCGCCTTTGCCTCATGTTTAATTCCTTCTGGGTGAAAACATACTTGAGACTTTTGTGGTCTGTAAAGATCTCCACTTGGTCTCCAAGTAAATAATGTCTCCACAGCTTCGAAGCATAAATCACTACCGCTAACTCCAAGTCATGAGTAGGATAATTCTTTTCATGCGGCCTCAACTGGCTCGATGCATACGCAATGACACGGCCCTTCTGCATAAGAACTGCCCCAAGACCCTTACCTGAAGCATCACATTGAATTACAAATCTGCCTGAACTATTTGGAATAGTCAACACAGGCGCTGACGTTAATCTTTTCTTCAACTCAACAAAAGCCTTATTGTACTCATCAGACCAACAAAACTTCTGATCCTTTCCTGTCATTTTAGTTAACGGCCCTCTAATCATCGAAAAATCTTGGACAAATTTTCGATAATAGCCAGCGAGACCAAGAAAACTCAGCACTTTGGAAACCGACTTAGGAATAGGTCAATCCTTCACAGCAACAATCTTAGAAGGATCTACAGAAACACCATCGCCAGAAATGATGTGCCCCAAGAAAGAAATCCTGTCGAGCCAAAACTCGCACTTGCTGAGTTTCCCATAGAGCTGATTCTTTCTCAAAGTCTGCAGAACCACTCTAAGATGCTTAGCATGTTCTTCACGTTTCCGAGAATATACCAGAATGTCATCAATGAAGACCACCACAAATCTATCCAAGAACTGAGAAAAAACCCTCTTCATAAGACTCATGAATACAGCTGGCGCATTAGTGACCTCGAACGGCATCACAAGATACTCATAGTGCCCGTATCTAGTTCTGAATGCAGTCTTCTGTATATCCGCAGCCTTGACCTTGACTTGGTGATATCCCGAACGAAGATCCAACTTTGAGAAAATAGCAACCCCACACAACTGGTCAAACAAATCATCGATCCTGGGCAAGGGATACCAGATCTTCACAGTAATACTGTTCAGTTCCCGATAATCAATGCACAGACGACGACTACCATCCTTATTGTTGACAAAAAGGACCGGAGCACCCCAAGGCAAAACACTTGGTTTAAGGAAATCCAAATCAAGCAACTCCTGAATCTGCACCTTAAGCTCTTCTAGTTCAACCAGTGCCATCCTGTAGGGACTCTTAGATATCGGCGCAGTACCAGGCTAAACATCAATACCGAACTCCACATCCCCATCAGGGGGTAAGCCAGGCAACTCATCTGGAAATACATCCAAGAAATCCTGGACTACTAAAGGTGTAGCCTCACAGCCTGAGTGCAACTTCATCGCACAATCCACCTGTACCACTGTAGTCTTTGCTCGGCCAAGGGACGACTCCCTGACATGGAACTCAAATTCTTTTCGATCTAGAATTCTAAAAATAACTTTCTTGGCACAACAATCGATAATGGCAAGGGCTTCACCCAACCAATTCATACCTAGAATGACGTCGAATCCTGAATTCCCAATTATAATCAGGTTGGCTTTGAAATCTGCATCTCCAATAACAACGGGATATTGCCTGCACTCACGGGAACAAATAACGACACCACCACCTGTCAAAATGTTCCAAGCCTCAGACATATTGCTGCAATTCAACTGATAGCGAGCCATAAATCGAGAGGAGACAAAAGAATGGGTTGCCCCAGAATCAAAGATAACATGGGCGGGAAAAGAGCAAACAAGGACGACACCTAAGGAATCAAAAGACAAGGAGAAAGAAAAGCAGACAATCAAGGGTGAGGGAAAACAACAATGTAGAAGATAACAGAAAGAAATAAAGCAAGACCAAAAGAAAACAAAGAAAGAAACAAAAAGGGAAAGCAACAAAACAACAAAAGCTAAATATGCCTGCCACAACTCCTTCAGCTGTCTCAGCATCCACAGCAGTCAAGTTGAAAGCCTGACCTCTCCTCGGGACAACGGCCCTCTGACCGGCAATCTATCATTGATGAGGAAGCGGTGGCCTAACTAGACCACAAGCTGGAGCTGCCTGCTGGACAGGACTCCTGGCTGGAAGAGCCCCAAGCTGCTGTGGGCAATCCCGCACAGAATGATCGGTAGCACCACACCTAAAGCATTGGCGAGAGGCACGGAAACAGTTCTTACGCTCATGCCCAGAGATCTGGCAAAAGTCGCAAAAACCACCCCTCGGAAAACCAGCAGAAGGATACGGAGCTGCCCTGACAGGATGGGCATGCATAGACCTCCGAACAGGACCAACAGAAGGCCTAGCAACAGCAGCAGGAACAGTCCGCTGAGAAGAAGTCGAACCACCACGAGCCTGCTTCTGAACTCGAGCTGCCTCAAGAGCTTCAGCATAAGTATGCAAACGGAGAGAGACAAGATGCCTCTTGATATCCTGTTCAATGTTCAAGCCCTATCCTCTTCGGTAGCCACAAGAACGGAAGCGAAGTGGCTAAGTCTAGTAAACTCAGCGGTGTACTCATCTATAGACCTGCAACCCTGTTGCAAGAAGTCTCATGTTACAACATTGTTTGAACAATTATGTAACAAATTCCAAAATAGAATAATGACTTGACCTGTTTAAGGGCCAGGAACTGCTGCTCCATCTCAACTCGAGAACTACTGGGGAAGAATTTCTCCAAGAATCCCCGAGTGAAGGTAGCCCAAGTAATAGGCCTCTCAAGTCACTCGGACTTGGCCATCCACCAGATATGAGCCAGATCCACCAACTAGATGGAAACCACATCCACCCTATCAGCCACAGCAACGCGAGCCGCTGACAGCAAGCGCTCAGTCCGAATCAACCACTGTTCAGCCTCCAAAGGCATCTCAGTGCCGGAAAAATGATCCTGATGCAACCTCATGAAATCCGTGACTGTACCTGGGCGAGGCGGAAGAGCAGCCTGCACACGCACAACGAGAATCTGACCCCGAGAAGCTTCCAGAGCAACCATCACTAGATCACTATGGTTCTGCTGCTGATAAATCAGCCGCTCGAGCACAGTAGTGACAACCTCAATCGGATCAGGTTGAGACTAAGAAGAACCCCTACGAGCCATAGTCTGCACAAAAATCAAAACAATCAGCATTTGGATCTGAGTTGGTAAAAATTTTATTTTGCATATATATATTTGTGTGTGGTTGATGAAATGTTGTGCAGATCCCAGTACGAGCCAAGCTTGTCTAATATATTAGGTAAATAATACATTAGCCAAACCTGAGCTCTGATACCACTAAAAGTCTTGTCACGCCCCGCTTCCCAAAAAGAATACGGAATACGGATACGTGACTCAACAAAACGAATGATTTGCATCATCCATAAGCTGTTCGAGATCTTTACAACAAATCTTAGAATAATCACAGTCGGAAGCCAAAAGAATTATCCTCACACAGACATATATATCTCAAAACAAAACAAAGTGCCAACAGAAATTAATTGAAATTCGATAATATAATAGTCTCAAATAAACATATCCGAACAAGTTAATATCCTGGGTCACATTGCCCAAATACAAATAAAATCCATATACTCAAATACATTGTTCAAAAACAACAGATAATAATAATAGCAAAAGAAGTCCAGCACTAATATTTCATTTCTCCAATACCATCGGGCAAACGACCATCCTGATCTGCAATCAATAAATTGCAGGTGAAGGAAAAAGAAAACAAGTACCTGTCAATGCAAGTTACGGGCCGCTTGTAATGCAAGATACAAATATATGGAAAACTAACAAATCTAAATAATAAAAGAAACAGATATAATATGGTATAGCAGAATCAACTAGCATGGTATACTAACATGTGTCAAGTGTCAAAAATCTAATAGCATGCAGACAGATATACAGATAGTGTCAAATAATGGTGTCAAGTGATAGTGTCAGACAGATAACAGATACTCAGATAATCAGAAAATCAGATAACAGATTCAGATGTTAGATACAGATACAGATACATATACATATGTCAGATTCAGATTCTTATAAGTCTTGTATTAATTACTAACTAGGTATCACTTCATGTGCCATCCTTTTATCACATGGTTGTTACATTCAAAATAGTTACCTTTGTAGATTTAGTAGCGGATGATATGGGTTCGTGTACTCAGGGTTCAGACAGACAGATAGAACCTAGTGGTTCTCTTCTTCCCTAAACCTTCCTATATGAAGTAATGTAGACAGAGTACAGAATAACAGATAATAGATAATCATCTGGGAAACACGGGCCCCCTTCTAAGTACGCATTTCTATGCTTTCCCACTACTTGATCTTTCTCATAAACCCCAGCTTGATCATTTTATAATTATTATCAGACAGATGTGTATGTGCGTGAAACAGAGTAAATCAAGCATGATATAATGACCGACAAGTTCAGAATAACAGATAGGTATGCACAGATGGTAAGATAGTCACATAACAGAACAAAATAAAATTGGGATAAGGTAGGGGCAGTCAGAAGGGGTGTAGGTCGGGAGGTCGGCAAGGGGGATGTTCGGGTGTGGCGGCTGACGGTGCAACAGGGAGAGAGAGGGGATCGGGGGTTAGGGTTAGGGTTTTGCGGTAGGGGGAAGGGAGAGAGAGAGTTATATAGGGTTTAGTTTGGGGTTGTGGGTATTTGGGTTAATGGGTAGTTTTTGGGTTTATTAGGAGTAGTAGTAGAAGATTGGGTTTAATAGGATTTGCATAGGATTTAAAATAGGATTGTAGGCTAAGTTGGCTTTGGTAATTAATTACGGATCAAAAGCAATATGAATAGCAATAGGATTAGCAACCAAAACACCACGAGCACCCAAGAACAAAACAAAGAGAATAAGGACCCAATAAAGAGCGACAACAATAATAACGACCAAGAACAAATCAAGAGACAGAAAAATCAATCACAAGAAGATCAAAATGAGAAAAAATGAATATATATTGAAAACAACTCCAATATATGGTCCAAAATACAAAAAGAGTATAAATACTCAAGATAGAAGAAAAATACACCAAGAATACGAAAAACGAAAAACATGGGTTACAGTTATACATTATTCATTGTACTCTGATGTAATTTTTATTGAAAGTTTGTAACACTTGGGCTTGTATGGCATCATTGTAACACTGATGTAATGTATTGCAGTTTTATAACATTCGGACTTGTAATACATTTGTGTTGAATAAAAAGATTTTAATTTTCTTGTTTTTCTGTGTATTGTGGCTAATTAAAGGAAAAGATTCTGGCTTATGTCATGGTTTCCTAGTGTATAGAAATCGGGACGTTACTTCTTATAGGCTCATGAAGGATATGCTCCACCAATCGTATAGGTGGAGCACGAATAATGGCAAAACAACATCTTGTGTCAAATTTTGTGTTACATGACTCCCCAACATGCAGAATCTCTATTAACACCAGATATGGTTCAAAGCCTCTCAATGCACCCTCTGCACTTGAAGTCTCCGTGGAAGACACCTCCACAAAATACACATACTACTTAACCCCCATAGCCTCATTTTCGATTACCCTCATTGGCATCACCTTGCATATCGATAATAGTGCTCTCTACCTTACAAGAGCGACTTGAAGCTTCGTCTGCCATATCGCAAAGTACCCTAATTGCAACAATATCTTGCTCTCTAGGATTCCTCTCATGGCCATCATCTCCCACTAAATTAGTAGCCTCCTCTGAATTCCCACAACTGAAAGAACTGGTTGGACCCCACACAACCTACTACTCGATTCTGGCTGAGAGTCAACTACAGGAGAAATGTCACTTACGTCTCTAAGCAAATACAACATTCCCTCACACTTTCCTTTTGCAATCATCCTTGAACCTGCAGCTATACAACACTCCCCATTACCAACTATAGTAGACATACACTCTTTGTCTAGCCTTCCCATCGAGATATGATTTTCCTTTAAATCTGGAACATGCCTTGTCTCCCGCAAGACAATACTCTGATCATCATTGATTTTCACATGAACAGTTCCCCACGATCACATCACCAAAAGAACCTCATTGTAGTCATCAACTATCTATTTCCTCAGAATGCAATGAAAAGAAGCTGCCGAATCAATACATTAATCTCGCGTGCCCAACTTCTCCCTAACTGATAAGCATAACTCTTTAATAGACACCACATTAGCTTCCTTTTGTTTGTCTTCCTTTGGTTTTTTTTTTATTCCTCTTCATATAGGCCTTACAATTGCGCATCATGTGACCCCTCTTGTGACAATACCAATACTCAGGTCCATGTCCCCTATCGCTGCCATCAGACCCACTCTCAGATGAACTACCCTGATGTTTTTTTCCTTCGACTGCTGTTAGATCTTCCACGCCTCTTCTCAGCTAACATTGCGGAATCTCTAGAAGATGATGATGAGAATTCTCTGTATCTCACCTTTCTCACCTCCTCATTCAGAATGCTACCCACCACATCATGTAGAGTTGTCGAATCTGTCATAATGCTTGTAGTAGTCTATTCCACCGTACCATAATTATCAGAAAATGTAGATAGAAATAACAATGATTATCCCCTCTCTAAAAACTTCAATCATGCAGCTTCTATCTTGTTGTAAACCAAACAGTAATTGTTCACATGTTCTGCTGCTGAACCCCTTCCCTAAACTTCATATTAATCAATTTCTTTAGATGAAGAATTTGATTAGATGCCAACGGTTTCTCATACAAATCCGGGAGAATCTCTATTGCCTCCTTTATGGTCTTTGCCTTCGAGATATGAAATAACGTCTTCCTACTCAGTCCCAACTGAATCTGCCCTAGCGCCCTATGATTCAAACGATTCCAATCAGCCAAGATCTTCATATCCTTGTCTACACCTTCCGGCTTCTCATCAAACAACGAATCATCAAGATCTTTTTGACGAAGATACACTGTCATCTGAATCTTCCACATCGTGAAGTTACTCCCATCGAACCGCTCGATTTTCGACTTGCTATTGGCCATCCCGAACTTAGTGCTCTGATACCACTTGATATAGAATCTGTCATAAAACGTAGTGCTAATAGCGGAACACACACACCACAAGTAACATAAACTTCTCAAGATCTAGATGAACCAAGAACAAGACACCAAAATAATCGCATGATCTCACAAGAACACAATAATATACAGAGATAACCAATAATTCTTATTTCCCAAGAAATACAAAGATTACAAAAGATATTGTGACTCCCAATCTCTCTCTCTCTCTCTCTCACCTTTAAAACACTCGGCACTAACCCCTCTTGAAGTTGAACAATGCTAACCACTCACCCTTGATATGAGTTGCCAACCCTTTCACATCTACTGTTATATATATAACCCCTAAGTAAATTCTAATAGATAAATACAAATACAATTTATTATATTTTAAACCCGAAAGCCCTAAATAACCTACAACCATTGTCGGTCAACCGCACCAAGTTGCAGTCGATTGCACTTGGTTTCGCCAACACAAGAACCCTTGACCGGTCGACTACACGGTTGACTGCCCCACTTTTTGTTGAACCTTGTACACTTGAAGAATGCTCAGCAGCTCGGGTCGGTCGACCGCACTCCTGGTCGGTCGACTGTAACCCTCCAGCTACACTTCTTCTACCTGCTGTTGCCTTCTCTTGTTGTCTTCGTCTTGTCTTGTTCTTCTCCAATACCTACGTGTATTTGAGTCCACGATCCTAACACACATAAAGGTGAAAGTTGGAAGATGTTGACACTATATGCTGGAGTGATTCACTTCACAATCGACTAACGTTTGACCTTCGGAAGGCTTCACATTGTGAACTAAAAAGTTTCGAATCACTAATATGTGCTTTGTATTTAATATTTGTAAGTTCAATCCTATAAATGAAGTTTTAGTGCGCTAGTTTGTCATTTTCCTACCCGATACTTTGTCTTTTTGACATGTTGCGAACTTGAAAGATTTATCAAGAATATCTTCATCGTAAAATAGAAGGAAAATGTGTTAGGAAAGAAACTTCTCTGGTTAATCAATGAGTCATTCATGGATCTTCTACACATTTTGGGTTTTTAAATTTAAATTTTTATAATAATCTTTTTCTTGTAGTGTGAAAAGAGTAATACTATACCAACAACAATAAATCTTTTATTTTTGTGTAGTTAAAGCTCATTAAGTGTAACTGTGAGATGAATGACCATGCTCGTTCAGTCGATCATCTATGTTCGAGAAATATATGCTCTTACTGAGTCTGTAAGTAAGTGACGATACTACGTCCTCGGACGAGAATTCACTATCCGAACGAATCATCAAAGCCTCCAACACCTCCACACCTAATCCATTCAAACACCAGAACAACAATATTAGCTCTAAAAAATGTTGGGATTCACTTATAAAATTATCTACAAACCAGGTGGCGACAACATACTCGCCAACGCCTCTCTCTTGATCCCCAAACCTCTGCTTATTATCCTCTCCAACATCTGACTTCATTTCTAATCTCCAACATACACTTAAATCCTAACCCACCGCCACCATGCTCATCCGCTCCATCACCAAATCTCCCACCAAATACCCAAATCTACACATAACCAATGGCTTACTCTACTACAAACACCGATTGTACATCCCACCCACATCTCCTCTCCAGCACTCGCCGAACTACACACCTCCCTTATGGGTGGTCACTCCAGCTTCGGCCGTACACTAGCACTAGTGAAACAAGCCTTCTACCGCGAAGGACTTTTGTACCAACATCAAACAACGGCCAACAGATTGCCTCGTCTACCAACCAAATACTCAACAACAATCCCGCAAGGCCTTCTCCAACCTCTTTCGACTCCTGAACAAGTTCGGAAATATATCACCCTCGACTTTATTGTGGGACTCCCTAAGTCAAACGGCTGCATTGCCATCACGGTTGTCGTGGATCGATTAACCAAATAGGCCTACTTCATTCCTTTACATCCAAATTTTACCGCAACAAAGATTGCTGCCCTATTTGCTCGATACGCAGTCAAACTCCATGGCATTTGCGTAAAGTCGTAAGCAACTGAGACCCACTTTTCCTAAGCCACTTTTCATAAGAGCTTTTACGGTTTCAAGGTAGCATTCTCCGCATGAGGTCCACTTACCACCCTAAACCGATGGCCAGACCCAAATTCTTTACTATTGCCTCGAGCAGTATCTCCGATGCTACGGACCACCTCAACACTTGGTCTAAGTATCTTCATTAAGCAGAGTACTGGTACAACACAGCCCCACACTCTGCCATAGTAATGTCCCTTTTCGAAGCCCTCTACGGCCACCAACCACTTGTCATACCCACTACCTCTCTAACTCTTCCCGCACATACCAAGTCAACATCATACTCCGCACTCAGGACCATATCATATCGTTCCTAAAACTTAACCTCTAGCAAGCGCAAGCTTACATGAAAATCCAAGCAGATAAACATCGGCAAGATAAAAAATATGCAGTCGGTGATTGGGTCCTCGTCAAACTGCAAATGTACCATCAAGAGGCTCTCCAATAACCTCCAGACACTCTTCGGACTGTTCCAAGTTACCAAGCGTATTGGCATTGTCGTTTACTATCCGCAACTCCCTGACGATGCCAAAATGCATACAGTATTCCATGTCTCCATGCTAACGGATTTTCATGGCACCCTTCCCTCCCCACCAACCCAATCCCATTACCTTCACTCACCAACAATTTTCCACATCTCCTTCAACCATTCTGCCCCTTCGACTATTGCACGGTCTCGAAAGAAGCCACTTTCTGTTGTCAAGTGCACGTCCAGTGCAGTATCGACGATACCGCTGCCATTTCTTGGGAGGACATTTCTGCCATGCATAATATATACCTTGACTTGAACCTTGAGGACAATATTATTTCTCAAAAGGGGAGTGATGATACGCCTGCTAACTTTCCTCCGTCGCATCAAGCCCAACCCACCAGAAAATCCATCAAGCCACCAAGCAATCCCACTTATTTAAATAATTATGTTTAGAGCTTGTGCAGTCTTAGGCTAGTAATTACCTTGTCTAGCCAAAAAAATATCTTAGCCAGGCTGATAGATTTCTCTTGAACCTTCTAATATTTTTTTATTAAGTAGTCACTAGGTTTCCATACCGTGTTGAAACTTTGTAGAATTAGAATTAATCTAGTAGGATCCTTGCCTCTAAGTACTAGTAGGGCGGAGCTATTGGGATTGAGGCGTCAACAAACGCCCTCTGGTCGCAGCGGAACTAATTAGAACAATGAGAAAGTCAAAGTAGACGAGGCGAATAAATTGAGCAAGCAAGTAGATCCACCAAACTAACACAAACACAACAACGACGACTTATCCTGGTTAGCTTTATCTTAATCCGGGGGGAAATATAGGGAGATCTGATATTCAACTAGAAGAGATTACATGGAGTTACTGATTCACTTAACACAAGGAATTAAACTCACCCACCATGAACTATCTCTCTCTCGAGCCTCTCTTTGCAATGGAGAAAAGAATCTATGAAGTACTACCTCTCATATTGGAGGTGTTTACAATATATATAGAAGAATAGAAAGAAACCTAGGAGTCGTCCGATAAAACCTGGAAAAAAAGTAACTGAATAGGAGCTGCACGATCTAACTTGGAGTTGAAGATTGGGCTGAACCGACCTAACAAATTGACGCCCAAAAACGAATTAGTACCGCAGGGCGGTCGACTGTCCAACAAGACCGGTCGATCATACCACTCTCTGAATTTTCAGTATAACGAGCAGTCGGGGGTGCGTTCGGGGGGTGCGGTCGACTGTCACCATGACCGGTCGACCGCAACTAGCCTGCACCTGCTGCTGCTGCTGTTCTCCTTCTACTCGCTTTGACGTTTCGACCTCCGTGCTTCATATTACATTCTTTTAATCTGAACAATGAGTATACAATACACAATCCTAACAGGAGCACCCTCGGGTTTGGGTGCTCACATAGCTCTGCCCATGCAAGGAACGAGACCCCAATTCCTATTAATCTTTTTTTTTAAATATAAAAACCCTCTAAATTTAACCCTAACCCAATTCCTATTAGTCTTTTTTATATTTCCACTTCAACTTAACCGATCAAAACCGAATGACCCAAACCAAAGTTAATCGGGTCGGGTCGAAGCGGTTCCTGGCTTAGTCGGATCAGGTCCAAAGTTTGCAAAATTCATCCGATTACCGAACCTTGCTCACCCCTACTTATAAACCATGCCCTTGCAATACTTGTGATGCATAATTAGAATTATCTCCAAGTTTTCCTCTAAATCTTATCTTCTCCAAATCTTTATCTTCTCTCTCGGAGGCTCCCCTTCCTCGAAAAAGTTTATCCCCATCAGTTAACTTCGACGAGAACATGCTGCAAGAAAAACACAAGTAAAATAACTTCAACTGGTCATGTCTTTTGGAGTTACTGATTCCAATAACATTTGAGAAAGAACTCGTATCGCATCTGTAATACTGTCATCGGTAGTTAATGTTAGATGGGTTGCTATTTTAAATATCAAATCTTTGTATTGATCATTGAAGTCAATAAAAACTTCATATTTGTTCTTCTTCGCAACCACACCTTCGTAAACTTAAACAAAACAAAAAAACTCATCAACTCTAATACTCGATAAGATACATGTTGTAAAGACGGAAAATGAGCTCTAGCATCCTCAGTTTCAACGTTATTGTGCCCTCCTTCTGGCGCACTAAAGATTCTCTCAAAAATTTTTTAAAAAATGAAAAAATCTTTAATAAGTACTTTGAGATGTGTGTTATATATCATGTAAGTATGAACCATAAGATTTAAAAAAGAAAAAAAATTCAATTATTTTTTAGATGTGTGTTATATATGGGATATTTGAGCAAATGCCCCCATTCAAAATGTGGAAACTAGCATATACCCCCACTATTTTTGAAAACTAAGAAATACCCCTAGTTTGGACGGAATCGTTAAAATTCCGTTAAGTTAACTTACGTGCATCACATGTGACACAGTAAAATGACCAAAATACCCCCAATAAAATTATTTTAGCAAATACCCCTATTCAGAATATAAAAACTAGCATATACCCCCACTATTTAGAAAAACTAAGATATACCCTCAGTTTGGAAAAGGAAAATTTTGTATGTATAATTATGCCATCGGGTAAGCTCGAAAATTTCCCAAAAGTGCTATGTCTAATTATGCCATCACTACTTTAAATTGAAGGATTTACAACCGAAGTTGCTTCTGCAGATAAATACTTAGAAAGGAGCTACAATAATGACTAAATGGGGAGCTACAACCGAACTATGACCCAAAGGAAAATAACTTACAATAATCTTAAATTGCACATTTATATTCTTGTAGATTAGTAGATATGCAATCTACTGGGAAATGTGTGGAATAGTTCTATAGCTAGCTACAAAGCACATACACTTCTATATGGAATCTCATATGTAATATCAGCATATGCATATAACACATTTGTCTATAGAGAAATCGCCAAGTTTATCTATTAGTTCCAACAGGTAATAACTAGGAACATATGAAACCTTTGTCGTCCATCAAATTTACACTGAGAAAAAAAAAGCAAAACCACCAAGTATAATTGACTATCTAAAAATTGCAAAGTAAAGGGGAAAATATTATGCTATAGAAAAAACACTATGTATGGCACATAGGTATCATATCAATAGTGCTTTCGTTGGTGAGTGCCATTCTGATATACAAAGATGGCATTTCAAAAAAATGCATAAATACTATCAGAAAATTAGTTCATCAGTCATTACCTTGCATTCACATAGAGAACTTTCTAAAGTGATGTTTAGTACATCTAGAATAAGAAGGGCTCTGCTCTCCCAGCTCTTGTGAACAGACTTGCCTATATTCCTTGACATCTGCAATTTGGATGTCGAAACTCAGAACGTCATGTACAACCATTCAGATTTAGTCCAAACAAATAAGTATAATAAATATTGCAACAAAAGTGGGAACGTATGACTACAGCATACACTATGGAAGAGATTCACAGTGGAAGAAGATTGCAAGCACTCAGTCAGAGTTTTCAGGCAAAATTCCCGAACCACACTGCTATCAAACGAATTGCACTCCCTAACCATGAACAATGAACATCTACATAGAGCATTCACAAGACAGGTATGGTACTTCTTCATTGAATCTGTACCTATCACCCTACATAGACAACAAATTTCTCATCAACCCAATCCCTATACCTACAAATTTAGCAACAAACTGAGGGTATATATTAGTTTTTTTAAATAGTGGGAGAATATGCTAGTTTTTATATTCTGAATAGGGGTATTTGCTAAAATAATTTTATTGGGGGTATTTTGGTCATTTTACTGTGTCATGTGTGATGAACATAAGTTAACTTAAAGGAATTTTAACGATTCTGTCCAAACTAGGGGTATTTCTTAGTTTTTAAAAATAGTGGGGGTATATACTAATTTCCACATTTTGAATGAGGGCATTTGCTAAAATATCCCGTTATATATCATGTAAGGGTAACGCTACACCTACTACCAAATCTACTACCTTTCCCTTTACTACCTTAGGTGACACACTATTAGTAGATGTTTGTACCGACTACTCTACAATAACTTCCACTAATAGTGTGACACCTAAGGTTGTAAAGGGAAAAGTAGTAGATTTGGTAGTAGGTGTAGTATTACCCATCATGTAACTACATTTTTCATTTTTCACCTTCAGATTTTTTTTTTCTTCTCATGGCTTCTTCCGCTTGTTGTTCCCCATCTTCTCTTTCTCCCTCTTCCCATCCCCGCCTCCGATCCCAATCTCTTCATCGAAATAATCACCTTGCCTTCCCCATCATCTCCATTCCCTCTCGATTCCGCACACCTTTCTGAGCCTACCGAAAATCCCCAAACTACCCTCAGGTATTCACTCACATCTCTCCCAAATTAACCCCAATTCAGTTCATCTTAGTTCACTTGAATTCAGTTTTAGGCTAACAGGACGTTGTAGGGGTGGTCCCTGATTCGCGAACTTGGGTCGAGAACGATGATGAAGATGATGACGATGACGATGAGGAAGAGGAGGAAGATAGAAGCTTGGATCTTCTTGCAAGATTCGTCGAGAATGTTTTCAAAAAGATTTCTCGACGCGCTCGAAAGGCTACCCGTTCAGTTCTCCCACCTTCCTTCTCCGCCAAATTGGTAAGTTTCCTTAAAAAGTGGTAAACATAACTATTTTTTTAAAAGGGTTTCTTCTGTTTGCTATTATTTGATCTTTAGAATTAGTTCTTCGGAAGGTGTACACGGTTATTGGAGGAGAATGGTGAAAGTTGGGGCGAAGAATAGTGAAGAATAAACTTAGATGGTCTTATTCGTTTGAATGAAAATAAAAGAAAAATTATGCGAAGCTGAAGACATATCATCTTCATTGGAGCTGGGAGCCCTCCAAATTGAGATTGGTGGATTCGGAGGGCTATACCTTGCCTGAATCCCTCTAATTGGATCAAAAGTGAGCTTAGCCCTACATACTAGATATGATTCGGTGTATATCTCTAAGAGTTTGAATATAAGAATCGTGAAGAGAATGAACGTTGATGATCCGTGATGGAATGAAAGAAAAAGGAAAACCTATATGAGAGTGAGACTTAAGGCATTTTGTCTTCCTTGGAACTGGGATCCCTACAAAGAGAGAAAGGAGGTGGATTCGGAGGGCTCCCTGTAGAGCAATCTAACCGGTGTAGCTAAAGTTTTTAGGCGCTGAGTTATGCGACAACCAATTAAAATGACAACCAAGCAACATGGACCATACCAAGCACAACGCACAAGTTTGTCCCGGTTCGGCGAACCTGATTCGGTAAGAAATAACTGTGATATTATTCAACTAGAGATGGCACTAGAGTTACAATACTCCCACGAAGAATCTAACTATTTTTCAAGCCTCCCTAGAAGATACTCTACTGTTTACAATTGGAAACTCTCAGATAAAGTACTCCCTTTTATTGAAGCCATTACAATCATTTATGGAAATCTAGAAAAACCCTAGCTTGTAGTCTTATTCCTTCACCTGCCTGATATACCCTAAAGAGAAAGCCACGCAATAAGAGTCGTACGATATATCTTGAAGAACAAATTGGACTCAATCAATTCTCAAAAGATTCGATCCAAATATTGCTGTTACCCACTTTCCGTCGACTGCTTATAATAGCAGCCGACTGCATTGCAATCGAGACCAAATGGAGGAGGCCTCTGATGGTTGCAGTCGATCGCCCAAAGTGGAGCCGAATGTCACTGCTTCCCATCCAACCTGCAGTTTTTTTGCCTACACTTCTTCGCTTCAAATCTCCTTGCTTTGTTCTATTCTCTTCATATTGAATCTAGTATGCACGACATAAATCCTACCAATTTCCACCTTAGATTGCATACAATTCTTCCACACTTGTGTAATTTATTACTTCTAGAATCTTTCCTTTCCCTTTTTATAAACAACACGATTCAGTTGATTTTTTTACTAGTCAAATTTACCTCCACCAATTATTTCTCCATTTGTATGCCCCTCCCCATTAGGCGTTAACACTGAGGTGTTATTCTCCGTACGAACTCCACCTACCTGTAAGGCATCCTCCACCTCAAGACAGTATTCGTATGTCGTGATCTCGCTTCAGTCTTTCTAGTGGCGGCAGACTAGTTACTTTAGGAACACTGGGCTTAAAAACATTTGGCCAAAATTTTTCTTTCCCACAAAGTTTATAGAGCTTGTGCTGAATATCCCTCCTTCCCCTCATCACCGTACGACAACTTTTACAAGCTGATAAAACTTCACTTCGAGTTGTGTACCTACAGCTCCGTGTTTGTAGAGTTCCCAGGGATATTAGGTTCCGTTTTAAACAAATAAATATGCATGATCTTCTCCAATGTGAACCCTTTTTCTTCTGGCATTTGCAGCTCAACTTTCCCCTAATCCACTATGTCACAATTCTCACCAACTCCCATCCTTATTGTTGCTGTTGATTTCGGGTGTGGGAGCAAATAGATGAATTTGTGGGTTCTTTGAGGAAAACAGTACAGCAAACCTGTTGACTCCACCTATGTGTTGACTCGTTCTTTGCCGCGGACGCAAACCTACACAAAGTTCGATACACCGGGATGGATCCCGGCGACGAATCCTCCGATGCTCTTGTCAGTAATCTCCAAGATTAAGAAAGAGCTTTATATAGGTAAAGATTCATTACCTTGTAACAGTGGGGGGAGAGAGGTATTTATAGTCGCCTTAGGGATCTGTTTCGAGATAAGAACAAATCTCTACTTCCCGGTGTGGATGGATAAGAAGTGGTTAAAACTGCCTCTTAGGGATAATCAAGAATCTGAGTTCATCTTTATCCTTCTGAACTGGTTTGTAACGGGTTGGTATCCATATCTAATATGATAGATCTGTTTATAGGTTATTGGATTTTGAAGAAGAGACCCAGTTCCCATTTTGGACTCGTTAATAGGTTGAAAGTACCATTTTACCCCTGAGAGCTTTAAGATTCGTGTCCGATTCGAATGGTACCAATTTAGTCTTATTTTTAGCCATATCACGAGCCCCCCACTCCTAAAGGCTGTGTTTTATAGCATTTGAGGAGTAGTTTGCTGTTTCGAGGGCATACGGGACATTATCGAAGTTCTTAAAGGGGTTTTGGGTCTTGCTCGAGGTGTGACGGTGCTGAGTTGAGCTTGCAAAGTGCCCACAATCATTCTTGGAATTTCCTGTATTTTTTCCAATTTTTTAATTATTCTTTGAATTTTTTATTCAATTTTGCGAAGTGGTGATCTATTTTCAAAGAGTACTAATTAACCGTACTAATTAATAATTATTTATCTAAGGGCTCAAAAATATTTCCTTGAATTTATAATTATTTTTTAGAATTTTTAATTAATTTTCTTGAATTTTTAATCATTTTTCACAATTTTTAAATAATTAATTCGAATTAATAAATAAGAAAGGAATTAATCAGCGAAAAATTGACGTGGCCAAATCTGGGGCGTTCATCAAGCTTCGGCACAAATTTCTGAGCAATCGGACGATTGATCTAGAGCATAGGCGTTTTTTCTCTCATGCCGCGCTCGGAGCCACGTTTGCTCGGTGCTGACACCGAGGGATGTAGCCCATTCTGAGCTGCTTAATCCTGGTCGAGCAGGAATGTTGAGGCAGCGTTTTGGCCAATTTCACGCTCGGAGACACGTTTGTTCGGATCAGATTCCGAGGGACGTGGCTTTTTCTGAGCCGTTTGATCTTGGTCGAACGTGAATGTTGAGGCAGTGTTTTGGCCAATTTCATGCTTGGAGCCACGTTTGTTCAGATCAGAATTTGAGGGACGTAGCTCGTTCTGAGCTGTTTGATCTTGGTCGAGCACGAATGTTGAGGCAGCGTTTTGGCTAATTTCACGCTCGGAGCCACGTTTCTTCAGATCTGACTTCGAGGGACGTGGTTCCTCTGAGTCGCTTGATCTGGGTCGTGCACGAATGTTGAGGCAGTGTTTTGGCTAATTTCACGCTCGGAGCCACGTTTGTTCAGATTTGACTCCGAGGGACGTGGCTTGCTTTGAGTCGCTTAATCTGGGTCCAGCACGAATGTTGAGGCAGTGTTTTGGCCAATTTCACTCTCGGAGCCACGTTTGTTCAGATCGGACTCCGAGGGACGTGGCTCGTTCTGAGCCGCTTGATCTTAGTCGAGCGTGAATGTTGAGGCAGTGTTTTGGCCAATTTCACGCTCTGATCCATGTTTGTTTGGATCTGACTTCGAGGGACGTGGCTCGCTCTGGGCCGCATGATTTGAGTCGAGCGCGAATGTTGAGGCGATCGATCTGTCAGCAATTTCATGGTGTTGCCTGAAATTCTGTCTTTATGCCTTTCGTCGTTTAGCATTCTTGGGCTTTTCCCATTTTGGGGGCCCAATTGTCCCAGAAGCCCAATCGGCAACCTTCACACACCCCCCCCCCACTTCTTTTTTCACTCTTCACTTTTTGCTCTTGGAGAATTTTTTCATTTTCGAGCGGTTCTACTAGCGGTCGCGACAAGGCGTCAGGCTCTCCGGCCAGATATTCCAACCGCAGTTGTCACATCAAGGTAAATATATATTCTCTTTCGTATATAGTGCGAGATGTCTAGTGTTTCTTCGGGGAGTGAAACCTCCACTCCAGACCACAAAGAGGATCAGCCTTTGGTCGTGGCTCCAAGCTCGGACACAGGGAAGGCAACGGTAGGGGCAGTAAGGTCTGTAATGATAGTGAGGACGGAGAGAAGGGCCGGAGCGTTGGGTCGGCTTCCAGGTCCCTTATCGAACCTTAGCAGAGTTCGAGAATACTTCGCTGATGTAACACCCCGCAAAATTTAAATGACAATTTTGCCCTCGGGTGTTACGCACGTGCATTTTGTACTATTATTGATTATATCCATAACGCATTTTGATATGTATTTTGAATTTCGATTATTTATGCAATTCCATATTCTTAAAATTCCATTTGAGACAACTCAAATGCTAAATCTCAATCTTTGGGTTTTACGTGCTTTTACGTATTATCGATGCACGTGTCGATTTCGGATATTCCACCGTTACGTGCAAAGTTTTCGATGGGTTTCAATTATTTATTTTTATAAACATGTTTAAATTCATTTTTTGTAAATAGAATTCAATTTTTGTCTATTTTAATTAAAATAAATTTCTACGTGCAATACACATGTTTTCTGTACGTTTGAGTACATTATCATATATGTATACTAAATATATTCTTATGTTGCATTCCAATTAATTATAAATATTTTTCAGGTTGATAAAATCAAGTTTTGTATTTTGAGATTTTACGGGCGACGCACGTGTTTTCGGTGCACGTGTTTTTAAGCGTGTTCTTTCTTCAAAATAAATTTTCATGAAATATTTCTGTCTATTTTATAGGGCATGGAAAGTATAATTTTAAAGTTAATTTTACATATTTATTACATATATAAATAATTGTTTCAAAGGAATTAATTGAATAATTTATTTTTGGGTGTACACAAAGCACGTGCACGTGCACACGTGCGATGTGAACATTTTTGGGGGGACCGGGCTGCTTATGAGAAGAGGGAATTCTGAAAGTTTGATTTTGAAAATAGGAGGGAAAACAAGTTCCAATTTTAGAAAATGGGGTTAGTGGTGTTCATGTGGGAGGTGGTTATTCTAACTATCCATTAGTTAATCTATAAAAATGCCCCTTAGTCTCTCATTCTCTCATCTCTTCTCCTCTCTCTCTCCTGCCCATTCCGAAAGAAACAAAACCAAGCAAGCCACAAGACAACAAATCCTTCTTTGCCTTTTGTTTATCCACCATACAATTCAATGTATGTATATATATGTGTAAACATATGTATGTATATATATAGTATGTGCATGTTTGAAGATGCAAATGAAGTTGTTTTGCTTTCTTGGATGCTCACTTATGCTTGCCAAAATGGATTGAAGGCTTGGCTTTGGTGCGCGGATTTCGAGGAGTTGCAATTAGAGTTTCTTTAGGAGCTTCTAATTCTAGGAGTTCATTTGAGTACAAATCTTCAATTTAGGTGGGTGTTTCTTAAATGCTTTCTAATTTAAGAATAGAAATTTGCATGATAGATGATATATAATTTATTTGGTTGAAATTGAATTGATTGCATGCAAATTAATGTAGAAATGGATCGTTAAATTTTGATTGGTGTGGTAGATGCAAATTGCTATTCCATTTTCTAAATGATTATGATTGTTAGTTGAGATGCTAGAATTGAAATGATTCATATGAAATTGATGCACGTTGAGACATGATTAGAATAATGCATTTATGTTGTTTGTTGAGAATGTGACAAAGAAGTGTGATTATAACCTCAAATTATTATTTATACGAGTATAGAGATTTTTGTAAAGTAATTTTGATAAAAGAAAACAGTTTATTTGGAAAATCAATTGGATATATGTTTTGATGCATTTTAAAGATTTCATTGAAAAATGAGAAACTTGTGAATTTGAGAACATATACGATATTGTTTTTAAAAGGAATATATTCTGGAAATGGTCTATATTTTTTATATGGGAGTACAAATCAATTAAAAGGTCGAAAAATATATGCAGGCTGCAATTTGTGTGATCGACAGTCGACTGGAAAGTATAAGAAATTGGTTTTTCGTCGGTACGACAGTCGACTGTCCACTTCACAGTTGACTGCTGCTGGTGTTTGGGTTTTCAAAGTATTCGCGGAACAGTCGACTGATATTGTCACCAGTCGACTGGACCGACTGTGATGTATTGATATTAGCAGAACAGTCGACTGATACCGACTGAGATGTTTTGATGTTCGCTGAACAGTCGACTGATACTGTCACCAATCGACTGAACCGAACTGTTTATTTTGGTTTTGAGTTTGGATTTGGTTTTTGACAAATGAAAGTTAAATAAGTTGAATACGAGATTTTATGATTATTAAGATTTGATTGAGTTTTATTGTGAAATGCACACCAGGATATGAAAGATGAAATTGATCGAATTGAATGGTTCTCATGTTATGAGATTATAAAAGAAATGTTTTGAGAAAGAATTTGTGAACAAAAGAAATGGAAATGTTATTTGAGATTAATTATGAAATATTGTTGATCTCTAGAAAGAGATAGTTGTTGGAATCTAGAGGCTAGGCGAGACCCTAGTGACCGGTAGTGTTATTTATGATTATGAGAGCTAACCGTTGAGGGTTTAGTGTCTCTCGAGAAGTAGCCAGGTAGGCTGACTGTCTCTGTTGTTTTGAATTAAGTCCGGTAAGGGTAAGCTAGCTCTAGGTTGTGATGATTTTCTTTTAAAACAAATTTTGTAAGGCTGTGATGGAAGTAAGAGAAAAATATGAGTATGAGGGCCATTGGATGGGTGTTATGAGGGTATGCACAGGCTGTCTTCACGATGCGTCGTGACATGACGTGGATACTACTCCAGAGTACCATCCCGGTAACAATGCTTGTGGGATGTTTGGTGGCTGCAAGAGGATCGTGTGCCATGAAGGAGGCTGAATTACCACAAGCTGTCTTCACGATGCGTCGTGACATGACGTGGGATTCCCCTCCAGATTTTCTGTACACGTGCTTGTAATCATAGAACATCTATGATACTTACCGAAATTACAGATAGATACATAGTGGAGATGTGATGAAAGTAGGAGAAAAACATGAGTATGAGGGCCATTGGATTGGCGGCGTGAGAGTATTCACAGGTTCTTCACGATGCGTCGTGACATGACGTGGATGTTTGGTGACTGCGGGTGGTGTCATGTGCCATGAAGGAGGCTGAATTGTCCATAGGTTCTTCACGATGCGTCGTGACATGACGTGGGATTCCCCTCCAGGTTTTTTGTACATGATCTCGTACTCATAGAACATCTAGGATACTTACCGTAGTTACAGTAGTAGATTAAGTCATAACGAAGGATTGAACCCTACAAGATGCAGAATGATTAAGGGCTTGCCCTCAGACCTATGTAGTATGGGATGCATAGAATCCGAACAAGTGCGCATTAGTGTCATGTAATATAAATAACTGCATTAAGGACTAAGTGCACCGCACAACACGACATCAGCAGGATAGTCCCTTTGTAGCTCTGTTTGTGATCAAGTTTGTGTTTGCTAAAGTATTTAAGAATCGTTATACTGTTTCCGGCAAAGAGAGGATGGCTGTGTATAATATTTCGTCAGTTGTAAGCAACTGACGCGCCCACAGTTTTATATGCAGGATTTGGAGTTACATGAAGATATAAAGAGAATTGATGCTGTTGATTACTTAAATGTTAAAGTTGTAACAATTGTACATTCATTATTGTTGTATTTTATTGATTCCGCTATGTATTGATGTAAAAGACTCTGATGTAATTATTGTTGAAATAAAAGTTTTAAATTCCTTGTAAAATTGTACGAAAGAAGTGTAAAGATCCTGTGGAAATCTCGAATTCAGCTGTTTTTGGAATTCGGAGCGTTACAGCTGACCTCCTAGTGAAAGCTGTGTACGGGAGGTCGGCATCATATGAAGAGAGCAGGGCGAGGGAGCACACCGAAGTCGAGTACATCCCCTCCATGCTGACGGAGAAGGACCTGGTTCGGATCCGACGCGTCTTCCAGATTCCGAAGGAACTCACGCTCCTTCCGGGTGCGGGTGTCAGAGCTTGTACACCGACCTCCCCCGACACGTGTATATTCTCGTTCGATGCCTTCTTTGCTGAACTACGCTCGCCTATGCCCCCCTTCATAGCCAAAGTGCTGCAATGGTACGGCTCGAGTTCAGGTCCAGTGCATGCCGACCATATGGCGACACATCAACGGTTTTATCCTTCAGTGCCAAGCAATAGGGGTCACGCCCCAACTCATTATTCTCCGGAGTATGTATCGTATTTATCGGAAGATCAAGACGAAGTATCGGTACTACTTATCGCCGAGGCGAGGCATAAAACTGATCGAGAACCCGGACTCCATCAAATTTTGGAAGGAGAAGTACTTCTTGATCCGAGGTGATGCTCCGTGGAACATTCCGACTAAGTGGAGGGAGGAGGTGCCGAAGTGGGCGAAGACTTGAGCCGGTGTTGACTTCGGAGGAAGATGACATAGTGGCCAAACTTATTGCTCGTGAACCATTGTCCTGGAAGGAGTTGACCGAGGAGGTCCTCTTCGATGGGAGTCTCAGTCCAATCGACCCTAGTATGCTTCGCATTTTATTTTTTTTGTCTTTTTAGTTTAAGTTTAATTTCTTCGTGTGCCGATCTTTATTTTCTTTTTCTGTAGAGGCTCCAGGTATGGATTTCAGGGCGATGCTGTCTGATCGAACCGGGGTGGCTTACAAGGCCCCTGATGGTAAGAAAAGGAAGAGGGCAACCACAAGTCCTTCGGCTGCCAAGGTGGTAAAGGGCCCTGTGGTTGCAGCGCCGATTGTCAATTTGGAGTCGGAGTCACCTGCCCCCCCTGGTTCCCATGCCTTGACTTTCAAAGGGGCTTCTCTCGATCCAGTGTTGGCACTCGAAGCTCCTCCCTTAACAGCGGCAGCGGAGGCAATCCTCACCGAGGAGCATAAGAAGCTGTTCGTCCCAGATTGGCGAGTGATGAGGCACAAGGAGGCGACACTGAAGGCAGAGACGGTCGGCGATGATGTGCTTGAGATCGCCAAGGCGACCATGTTGGTGAGTTTAGTCTCGATCCCCTTGTCTCTTCCTTGGTTATCATTTTTGCTCAAAGGGTCCTGTATTTGTTCATGCAGATGACCTGCCACTTCAGTCACATGGAGCAGATCACCGAGCAGGAAAAAAAGCTAAAGGCGGCGAGCGACCGAGACAGGACCGAGCGTGCCAAGGCTATCAAGATGCTCGAGGCAGAGAGGCAATTGTCTGAATCTCAGGCTGTCCAGATCCAGCTCCTCGAAGCCGCGTTGGCCAAGGCACAGGAGCAGTTTTCTCTCGAGAAGGAGAGGACAGATAGAGAGGTGGAGCGGGCCACCAAGGAGAAACAGATGGCGGTAAGGGCAGCCAAAGACGCTGCGAGGGAGAAGGAGGCTACCGTGGAAGCGGCCGCAGAGGCGATCAGGGCTGAAGCGAAGGCACACATGCACTCCAACATGGAGCAGTCTTACTCCCGGGCCTTGAGGCATGTGGAAGCATGTGTCCCCGGTTTCGACGGATCGGGGTACAGCTTATACGACCTCGAGGGCGAGGTTGCTCCGACGGCTGAGGTGACGGTCGAAGTAGAGGAAGAGGAAGAAGAAGAAGAAGAGGGGGAGGGCACCACCACGATCGTGGAGACAACCGAGGTGGATGTCCATGGAGTTGCCGAACCGTTGGTGGCACCAACCAAGGTGGTCCCCTTGATCCCCTTCGTACCTTCATCGCACTTTTCCATTGCTCTTTCTTTTGTTTGTGTGGACGCCCTATAGCGGACTGGCCACCGCTCTTTGGACTTGTGAAATTTTTAATGCAGTATCCTTTTTTGAACAAGTGTTGGTGAGATTTTCAAACGATTGAAAGTTCGTCTCACTTTTGAGTTGCCTCGTAATAGCCTCGCTTAGACTTGGGCATTTATATTCTTCTCGATTTTTTCAGATTGCCAAGGTATCACGCCTTCGATCTGGTCTAGGCATTGCGAAGTTGGGCCTCTCTCGATCTCGAGAGAGGCTTTATAAAGCCGAGTTGGAGTTGAGTCATCTAAAGCTGACGTTGGCCCGTCGAGACTTCGAGTTGAAACACCAAGAGGAGAAGGCTCGCGAAGTGCCATCGGAAGGTGAGAAGGTTTGCCCCTCGATGGCTGTCAGTCAGGGTTTGAGACTCAGGTTCCTTCGTCGTTCTTTATTCAAGGCAAGGTCCAAGAGGGACGAATTGAAAAATGTGGTGCTCGGGAAGAGCATAGAGGCGGCACATCTCTAATGCTTCGCGTGGGGGCGGCTTGAGTCGACTGCCTTACTTGAAGATCAGAGTGACTGATGACTGTCTCAAAGAGCGAGTTGTCGAACTGGAGGTGGAGAATCTACGCTTGCAATGGCTGTCGGGGGAGCAATGTCAAAAGCACTTCCTGTCCTCGAGGTGAGTATGCCCAAGGAAGATCATTTCATGAGTTAGCTCTTCGATCTCCGTCTATCTTGCGAAACCCTGGGGATGCGGAAAGCGGAGTAGCTGGCTCATCGAGCGGAGCATCTGTCGGGGCGACTATTAGGCTCCTAGGCGCTAGTGACGCTACTCGGCTCGCCGGCTTGGAGACTTCTATGGAAATGAGACGACAACAACACAATGCTCGCCGACCCCGAGTATCGCTTAATAGAAGCATCTCGTTCCCTAGGAGGGGCTAGGGCAAAATTTTATAATCTTTTAGTCTCCATTTCATATGAGTCTTGCATCTTATTGTAATAATGTGAGTTTTTGGTCTAGAATTGGACTTGTACCTCAAATTTTGATTAATATACCCATTTCTCGAACTTCTTGTGAGAATTTGTGTTTCGTTAATGCTTGCAAGAGTATCAACAGTTGTGGGAGCAATTCCGAATGGTGAGCTAGTTAGGACTCGCTCGTTCGCAAGTAGGAAAAGTTGCATCGAACCAAGTGTTGGACTCCGAACTTGTTGTTAAAAGAGTATCAACAGTTGTAGGAGCAGTTCCAAATGGTGAGCTACTTAGTTCTAGCTCGTTCGCAAGTAGCACAAGTTGCATCGAACCAAGTGTTGGACTCCGAACTTGTTGTTAAGAGAGTATCAACAGTTGTAGGACCAATTCCGAATGGTGAGCTATTTAGTACTCGCTCGTTCGCAAGTAGCACAAGTTGCATCGAACCAAGTGTTGGACTCCGAACTTGTTGTTAAGAGAGTATCAACAGTTGTAGAAGCAATTCCGAATGGTGAGCTACTTAGTACTCGCTCGTTTGCAAGTAGCAAAAGTTGCATCGAACCAAGTGTTGGACTCCGAACTTGTTGTTTAATGATTTTTTTTGTAAGCCCAAAAGTAGTACGCCCCAAAATGCTAAGAATAGAGAATCCCTGGGGGGCAGAACACTTTTATTGAAAACAACTAAGCATCTGCTTATAAGTTGTGAGCCATTATTACACTTAATAAAGAAAAAGAAACAAACTTCAACATGCTTTGAGGAGAACACTCTTGGAAAAGTTGCTTGGTGCGGTGTTTAAACACCCTCTTGGTACTTCAACAAGTGCTCTGCATTCCATGTCCTCGGCACCCTCTTGCTTCCCGGGTCTTCAAGTTGATAAGCACCCGGACGGACAACTTTGGATATTCTATATGGTCCTTCCCAATTGGGTGCCAATTTGCCTTTCTTGCTGGGAAAAGAAATAAACAGCGTCGGGAGCACCAGATCTCCTTCTTTGAGATTAGTGGGGCAAACTCTCCTGTTGTAGGATTGCTCGATCCTACGTCGTTAGATTTCTTGCCGAATGGAGGATCTCTCACGGATCTCATCGATGAGGTCCAGACTGCTGCGAAGCTCGTTCGCGTTTTGCTCTTCGTTGTAAGCAATCAAGTAGTGGGACGGTGGACCCACCTCTAGAGGGATAATGGCTTTGGAGCCGTAAGTAAGGTTGAAGGGCGATTTTCCCGTGGGGGTCCTCTTCGTTGTGCGATAGCTCCAGAGCACATTGGGGAGCTGCTCTACCCATAACCCTTTAGCCGACCTACTCGGTCTCTTTTTCAAGCCGGAAAGAATTTGTCGATTGGCTTTCTCTGCCTGACCGTTGGACTGGGGGTGGGAGACCGAGGAGAATCGTTGCTAAATGCCAAGGTCCGCGCAAAAAGTGCGGAAGGCTGCCCCCGTAAATTGAGTTCCGTTGTCCGTTGTCAAGATTCGGAGCACACCGAATCTGCAGACAACGTTCTTCCAGAAGAAGCGCTACACCTTATTCTCCGTGATCATCGCTAGGAGCTCGGCTTCGATCCACTTAAAGAAATAGTCGATCGCTACAACAAGGAACTTTAGCTGGCCCGGTGCTGGAGGGAACGGCCCGAGCAAGTCCATTGCCCACATTGCAAAAAGGGTTGGACTGGATAGAGAGGACAGCTGAGCTTGTGGTAGACAGCGGATTGTTGAGAATTTTTGGCAAGGGCCGCATCGACGAACGTGTTGTTCGGCGTCGTGAAGGAGAGTGGGCTAGAAATTTCCATAGTTCAAGATTTTGCGGGCGAGGGACCTTGCTCCCAAGTGAGCACCACACATCCCTTCATGTACTTCCTTCAAAGCGTACTGGGCTTCGTCGGGGGAGAGACACCTCAAGTAGGGTCTGCCGTCTACTTGGGTGTATGAGCATTTGTACAAGACTCCCTCGATGAGGGTGTATCGCTCGGCTTTGGTTCGAATCTTCCGGGCCTCTTTAGGATCTAAGGGAAGGATCCCATCTCTCAGGAACTCGAGCAGAGACCTCATCCAATTCTCCCCGAGTTGCAGGGACAGCGTCTCCATCGGCTCGGGGTCTTCTTCCTCGATGCTGGGCTTTAGTAGAACTTCTATCATGACAGTTTGTTCGAGCCCTTGGAGGGAGGAGGAAGCTAGCTTTGAGAGGGCGTCCGCCTGCACATTCTCTTCTCGGGGGATCTACTGGAGTTGTGCATCCTCAAAAGAGGCCATCAGGTCTTTGACCTTGGCCAAGTACTTGGCCATGCGACCGTCTCACGCTTCGTATTCCCCTGATACCTAGTTCACCACCAGCTATGAGTCGCTAAATATCTTGACATGCTTTGCCCCTGCCTTGCAAGCCATGCACAGGTCTGCTATAAGGGCTTCATACTCGACCTCGTTGTTAGATGCACTGAAGTTGATGCGGAGTGAGTACTGGAGGATGAAATCATCTGGGCCTGCCAGGATGACTCTTGCTCCACTCCCATCAGTGCACGAGGACCCATCTACAAACACCGTCCAGAAGGGGGTTCCTCTATTGCTCTGCTGGCCTTGGAAATTGTACTCTACTATAAACTCGGCTAGGGCTTGAGCCTTGATAGCGGTTCGAGGCTGATAGTTGTTATCATGTTGGCTTAGCTCGATGGACCACTTCATAAGGTGCCTGGAGGTCTCGGGCTGGTGGAGGAATTGTTTGAGCGGCTGGTCGGTAAGAACGACCACTGAGTGAGACTGGAAGTACGGACGGAGCTTTCGGGCCGCCATGACCAAGGCATAGGCCATCTTCTCCAGCTTCAGGTAACGGAGTTCAGCGTCCCTAAGGACCTTACTCACGTAGTAGATGGACCTCTGCATCTTGTCTTCTCTTACTAAAACAGCATTGAGGGTCTTCTCCAAAGCGGCGAGGTATAGGTAGAGGACCTCCTCGGGCATTGGCTTGCTCAATAGTGGGGGGTTGACTAAGTAGGCCTTGAGCTGGTCAAAGGACTCTTGTTGCTGTCACCCCCACTCGAAGCTTTTAGCCCCCCTGAGGGCCTTGAAGAACGGGAGGCACTTCTCCCCAGATTTGGAGAGGAAATGCTCTATCGCCGCAAGGCGCCCGGTGAGTCTCTGCACATCTTTAACACTGGAGAGGAGCCATGTTGAGTATGGCCTGGATCTTCTCGGGGTTGTTCTCTATGCCCCTTTGGCTGACCATGAACCCCCAAGAACTTGCCAGATGAGATGCCGAACGAACACATGTTCGGGTTCTATAATATCCCGGACGGATATTACCTTATATAAATTATTATTTATTATTATTTATTATTATTTTGTTTTAATTCCAAAATTTAAATATTTTGGTGATTTTCACCCAGTTTGTCCATAGACATTATCTGTACCCAGATACCGGTCATTATACATCCGTATTGTATCAAATTGATATCGTGATCTTCCGAACTAATAATAAAATTTATTTTATTATTATTTCCGAAATTAAATCATTTTTATACGGATTATACGAAGATTTTCGGTATACGTATATGTATACACACGTGTATGTAGTATGTCGATTAGTACATTATACAAATTGTGTGTTGTGTATTTTTGGACAAAACACTTGTCCTTGTTATGACAACCTATTATATTGTTAGGGTTTTATAAGTGTTTAACCTAGACTAAATGTGCATGAGAGAATTAGGAGAAATCTTCTAGAAGCTCTCTCCCCTCCACCTCACATAACACCATACCCACACCACACCTCCACCACACCATCACCTCCCCAAGTAAAACCGGCCCCATATTATGGGAGGGTTTTTGTGCAATTTTGTGTGTGCAAAATTGCACTCTCCATCCTTTTCTCCACCTATAAATACCCTCCTCCCTTCACCTTTGTCTCATTTTTAGAAAGACAAAAAAAAGAAGGAAAGGAAAAGAAAGAGTGAACTCCTAACTTGAGAGTTTTCTTTTGTAGGTTTTAGAAGCTTCATAGGAGCTTAGGGGAAGGAGAAGTTTAGCTAGCAAATCCTTCCATCAAGAGAAAGAAATGTGAGGGTTCTCCACTTCTTTTTGTTTATTGAGTTGTTGTTTGGTTTCTTCTTCTTCTTACCTTCCTTGTTTTATTTTCTTTGGTTCTTTTGGGGTGGTTTGTTGTGATGGTGTTGTTGTATGTGGTTCTTATTTGGTATGTTGTGGATGTTAAAAGTAATAATCACATGAAATGAAATGGAAACAAGTGGTAGTGCTAAATAGACATAAAGATTGAATTTTTGTAGTAGTAGTGGTTGTTTTGTGTTTATTAATTGGACTAAAATGACATATGCATATGGACTTGTACATACAACCATTTGGGGTTGTAGGACTTGAATGTGAACTCACGCATAAAGCATATGGACTTGTATACAACCATTTTGGTTGTAGGACATACATTGAACTTTGGACTAAAAAGAAAGCATATGTTGGTTGAACCAAAATGGAGGGTTCTTACTTTATTTTATCATTGTTTATTTTCTTTTATAATCTTAAGTAAGAAAGAACCCATTTTTAGATGTTAATTTTAGTATGAAAAAGAATGAAACTAATCTAAGTCACTAGTTGTAGAATGATTAAAAAGATCTCTTTTTATGTTCACTAGTAATAATAAAGAAGTAAATGCTTATGAAGTAGTAGTGAGTGTTATGTTTATGTAAAATTATAGTAGGTGCTTATGTTTAAAATAAGTAGTAATAGTAGATGTTTATGTTTTAAATAAAGTAGATGCTTAAAATGAAGTAGTAGTAGTAGATGTTTATGTCGAAATAAAGTTGTAATGGATAGTTATGTTATGTTGAAGTGGTAAATGACATTGCTTTAGAAGTATGCCCCATTGTAGTAGATATCCATGGTTAACTAGTTATAGGTTGATGTTTATATGGTGTTTATATTTTTGTAGAAAGTCCATGTTGATGTCTACCATGTTGTAGGTTAATGGAACCATGTTTATGATAGGTATCATGTTGTAGGAAAAATATATACATGCTTATATTGTGGTAGGAAGTATGATACCATGCTTAGAATTTAGTAGGAACCCTTATACATGCATAGATTGATGTAGGAATGCTTAGATTGTTGTAGGAATTATTGTCCATGCTTAAGTATTGTTAGTGGATGACCATGCTTAATTATCGGTCATACTAAGTTAGTAGATGTCATACTTAATTATTGTTCATGCTAAGTTAGTAGATAATCATGCTTAATTATTACTCATGCTAAGTTAGTAGATGACCATGCTTAAGTATTGTTTATGCTAAGTTAGTAGATGACCATGCTAATTATTGTTCATGCTAAGTTAGTAGATGACCATGCTAATTATTGTTCATGCTAAGTTAGTAGATAATCATGCTTAATTATTACTCATGCTAAGTTAGTAGATGACCATGCTTAAGTATTGTTTATGCTAAGTCAGTAGATGACCATGCTAATTATTGTTCATGCTAAGTTAGTAGATGACCATGCTAATTATTGTTCATGCTAAGTTAGTAGATGATCATACTTAATCATTATTCATGCTAAAGATGGTAGACATTCATGCTTAAATAATTGTAGGAACCATGCTTATGGTGTATGCCATGTTGTAGGTTTAATGTAGAAAAGAACCATGTTTAGGTTGTACATACATGGTAGGAATTATCATACTATGGTTAGAATGTTGTAGGTCTCTACTTGGAATACATATCATGCTTAGATTAATACTAAGTAGTATTACCATGCTTAGAATGTTGTAGGTCTCTACTTGGAATATATATCATGCTTAGATTAATACTAAGTAGTATTACCATGCTTAGAATGTTGTAGGTCTCTACTTGGAATATATATATTGCTTAGATTAATACTAAGTAGTATTACCATGCTTAGAATGTTGTAGGTCTCTACTTGGAATACATATCATGCTTAGATTAATACTAAGTAGTATTACCATGCTTAGAATGTTGTAGGTCTCTACTTGGAATACATATCAAGCTTAGATTAATACTAAGTAGTATTACCATGCTTAGAATGTTGTAGGTCTCTACTTGGAATACATATCATGCTTAGTCGTAGCAATTCTATGTTTATGTTCTACCCATACTAGATCGTAATAGTAGATGTTCTACTAAGTTGTCTTCGTGATTAGATCATAGTAATTAATCATGCTTAAGGTAGTGGAGATCCATGCTTAAGGTGGTAGTAGAGATACATGCTCTAAGTAGTAAATATTCATGCTTAGTTAATGGGTAGTGATATTCATGCTTAAGTAGTTGGTAGATATTCATGCTTAAGTAGTTAGGTAACAAATCTATGCTATTGTTGTAGTTAAGGTAAGAAAGTATCATACCATGCTTGATTCATTGTAGAAAAAAAAGATATATACCCTGCTAGACTATGGTAGGAAACTCCTAAACCATGTATGATGTGTGCCATGTTGTAGGAACCATGCTTATGTTGTGTACATGTTGTAAGGAGTTCATGCTAAATTGTAGCAAAGCTTCATGTTTCGATTGTAGTGATTATTCATGCTTAAGATGGTTATAAGTGCATGCTTAAATCGTATTCATACTTAAGAGTGTCGTGGGTTGATGGCTATGTTATATACCAAGACTAGTTGTTGTAGGCTAATGCTTACAATTGTATACCATGCCATAGGTTAAGTAATAAGAAGAATCATGTTGTAATTGTAGTGATAACTACCCTGTTGTAGTTAATGTTAGGAAGGATCCATACATGCTTGAAGGGCATAGGGTGGCATCCTAGTTAAATAAGAAAGCAGACGTATGTTTTAGGTCGTTCTAGTCAACTTCGAAAAGAACCCATGGACTCTAGTTGTGTGAAGTCCTAATTGAAATTGGACCATATCGTGGGGACATTCCTCATCCGTAGGGGTAATAAGGATTGGGAAGATCACTAGTAATAGTTAGTTTGATAAAGGTTATTATGTCGCCTTCGGGCTTTTGATTGGTAGAATACCGATCATAGACTAGTAGTAGATTCTTCTGTTGCTTCTAATAATAGAAGATCAAGTTGCTAGTAAGCACGTTTGGTTGCTTCTAGGTTTGATTACCTGTATGGTTGTTTGCATATGGTTGTGCTCGTGCGTGGCTCGACTGGCCCGTGCGTAGCTATTGGTTTCATACGCGGCTTGTTTGGCTGGTATGTACATTGTTATCTCATACGAGGCCCGCCTAGCTCGTAGGGAGTGGTTGGTTCATACGTAGCTTATTGGCTCGTATGTGGTTAGTTTACCCGTATAGCTTATTAGCTAGTACACAGTTCGTTGTGCTCGTCTAGGGTGATATTATTACCCTAGGGGCTATCGACCATCAAGACATATGTTTCTTACCCCTAAAGAACTGTGGAGGAGTCATTCCTTGTGTATGTTTCTTACCCCTAAAGAACTGTGGAGGAGTCATTCCTTGTGTACCGTCGGATCTTAACCGGTGTAAGTTGATCGAGGACCGGAGTATAGACGGAATCCAAGTTCAGGGTAGTGGCGTGCAGGTACGTTCGCATGGCCGGGGTCATGGATCGATGGGCCAAGAACCGAATTGTAGCGCCCCGATTTCCGATACTGGGAAACCGTGACACGAGCCAAGACCTTTTCTTCAATTAGTCACAATACACAGAAAAAACAGGAGAATTTAAAACTTTTTATTCAATACACAATGTGTTACAAGTCTGAATACTGTACAACTGTAATACTTTACAATGGAGTTACCATATTGCCTTTACATTTCTAAGTATTTCAACCTTCACATCTTACATCAGAGTACTTCTTAACTAATACAGAATCAATACATATTTTGCAGCGGAACTAAACTTAATACTGACTCCTTGCTTTCCTTGCCTTGAGTCCTCTTGAATCTCGCCTTTGTACTTCGGCGATCCAGTACCTATGGAAGTGGGGACGTCAGTATTCACTGACGCTTAAAGGCTGATCATATAGCAGCGAATCTTCCAAACAATATACAAAATATAGCAATGGTGCTGGTGTAGTTCAAGTGTTCGTGAGTGCTATGGCTAGACTCTAATGCAATATTTAAATAGAACTAATTATACACAACCCGTTCCTGACAATACTCCATGACTCTGTGAGGTTGCAGAAGGGGTCAAGTCCCCCTATGCAGTCTGCTTATGGTGTCTCCGTTTTCCACTACTACCCGGCATGCCGGACCTCACTCAAACAAGGTTGCAGGTGCGGTCTAGTTCCGCCACTGCAGTCATATAGTGGTGTCCATGTTTGCCACTATTGCCCAGTGTATCGGGCCTTAATCCAAAATCCAAATCATAGGGTTTCGCAAGCGCAGGGCAGCGCGAAGCCTACCCTGTGGCACCCTCTGGGGTATCGCAAGCGCAGGACTGCACAATGCATCCTGTGGCACCCCAGCCACGGTATTTCAGGAATTAACAGAGCGAGACACGTAACCCGTGTCCTCAACCTGTGAGATGGCACCGTACGTATCCCTTTGACGGGACGCTTCCTATTCTAATGTCAGCAAGTCTCCGAAAGCAACATGCAGCCCATACTACATGCGACTCCATCTCAAGCCGTTTCTCCATATATAGGGATTGAACCCACGTTAAGAACTCTAATTGTACACGACCTGTTCCTGACAATACTCCATGACTCTGTGAGGTTGCAGAAGAGGTCAAGTCCCCTTATGCAGTCTGCTTATGGTGTCTCCGTTTTACACTACTACCCGGTAAGCCGGACCTCACTCGATCCCAGTATATCGGGCATCGTTCCAAAATTAAACCATAGAGTTTTGCAAGAGCAGGGCAGCGCGAAGCCTACCCTGTGGCACTCTCTGGGGTCTAGCAAGCGCAGGACTGCACCATGCATCCTGTGGTACCCCAGCCACGGTACTTCAGGAATTAACAGAGCGAGATATGCAACCCGTGTCCTCAACTTGTGAGACGGCACCGTACGTATCCCTTTGACGGGAAGGTACAACCCAGTACACCACCTAAGGCCTCCCTCAAGGGACAAGTTGGTCGTAAGGTGCCCCCTACAACCAACTCCTCTCTCTTCGGCAAGGGTCCGAGCAAAATGACCTTTATAAGTCACTACCCTAATGATGTCCCTGACCCGACGATCCTAGGGATGATAATATTATAACATAACATGCTAGGCCTTAAATTAGGCTTCGCAAGACAACTCTACTAGGCTGCTTAACCTAGACTTACCAGAACCCCTCAGGATCCGGTTCGTAGCTCATCGATCCAAGACCTCGGTCGTGCGAATATACATGCATGCCGCTATGTCTTGATGGTCGATAGCCCACAACGAACTGTGTACTAGCTAACAGCTATACACGAGTAACAACCACATACGAGCTAATATGCTACGTATGAAACGATAAATACCCACGAGCCAGGCGGGCCCCGTAGGAGATAACCACGTACATACCAGCCAAATAAGCCGCGTATGAGACCAACAGCTACGCACGGGCCGGTCGGGCCGCGTACGAGACAATCACCTACATACGAGCCGATTAAGCTACGTATGAGACCCACGGCTACGTACGGGCCAGTCGAGCCACGTACGAGCACAACCGTGTGCAAACAACCATACAGTTAATCAATCTTAGAAGCAACCAAACGTGCTTACTAACAAACTTGGTCATCTAATATTAGAAGCAACAGAAGAGTCTACTTAATATTCTATGGTCGGTATTCCACTAAGGAAGAATCCGAAGGCGACCTAACGGCCTTTATCGGACCAACTATCACTAGTGGTCTTCCCAATCCTTATTACCTCAACTTATAGCGCCTTAAGTATGGCATACAACTACAAGCATCTCCCTACGACAATCTAATCGTATCACTCAACCACCATGATACTCCTATGTATGAATGGGATTAATGCTTACGCTTACATCGAGCTCAAGTATGAAAATCACTTACGACCTAGACATGAAGTCTACTATAGTCAATCGTAGGTTACGAATTGATCATGAAAGCTTACTACTTATCACGACTAATCCCCACAACCCAACTAGTATGAACAAGCAACACTCCAAGGCATAGTAGGTAGTTCTACCACTACTCCTACAATCATTCTAAGCAAGTATTTGAACTTTAGCATGGTATACAACTTACTCACAATCTAGACTAGCATGACATACAACTTACTTACAATTAAGCTAGCATGGCATACAACTTACTTGTAATTAAGCTAGCATGGCATAGGTCCATAATTAAACTAACATGGTATATCACATACCTATAATTAAGCTAACATGGTAAGTAATTTTATCATTGATCCTACAACGTCCTAGGCATAATTAATTAATCCAAGAATGGTAGGAAGCTCTTAGATTGATTCCTACAACATTCTAAGCATAATTAATTAATCCAAGCATGGTAGGAAACTCTTAGATTGATTTCTACAACATTCTAAGCATAATTAATTAATCCAAGCATGGTAGGAAACTCTTAGAATTTGTCCTACATTATTCTAACATCATTAAGCATGCTAGATATTTTTAGAATAAATCCTACCATTAACTAAGCATGAAACATGATAGGATATTTTTAGAATACATCCTACAACATTTTAAGTATAAAAGCATGGTAGGATATTTTTATAAACAATCCTACAACATGTTAAACATCAAGCATGATAGCATATTTTTAGAAGTAGCCCTACAATTAATTAAGCATGAGAACATGGCTTCTAAGCATTTTTAGAAGTAATCCTACAACATTAGTAGCATAAATATGGCTTCCAAATATTTTTAGGGATGATCCTACAACATGTGAAGCATGAATAAGGCTTCTAATCATTTTAGAAATGATCCTACAACATAAGTAGCATGAATATGGCTTCTAATCATTTTTAGAAATAATCCTACAACATTAGTAGTATAAAAATGACTTCTAAACATTTTTAGAAGTAATCCTACAATATTAGTAGTATAAAAATGGCTTCTAAACATTTTTAGAAGTAATCCTACAATATTAGTAGCATGGAAATGGCTTCTAAACATTTTTTAGAAGTGATCCTACAATATGTGAAGCATGAATAAGGCTTCTAAATATTTTTAGAAGCAATCCTACAACACTTTACTACTACTACTACTCCTATTTTAATCAAAACATAACACACAATTATCTACTACTACTACTAGTCCATTCTTATCAAGAACACAACATATAACTTACTACTACTACTTCATTGAGAACACAACAACCAACATCTATAATTACTTACTACTATAACATACCATTACTACTTTATTTAATCAACCATACTACTATCTTATTAATCAACATACATGCTACTACTACTTCATTTAATCACATACTACGCTTATTATTTTAGTATACTACTACTTAGTTGCTTACTAATCTTTGTTATTACTAGTGATAAAGAAAAGATCATTTTTATTTTATTTTACTTTACAACTAGTAAAAAGAAAAGATCTCTTTTTTTTTTTATATAGCTACAACTAGTGATCAAAAATAAATGAGAAGCTCTTTTTTAATTAACTACAACTAGTGATTAAAATAAAAGGAAAGATCTTTTTAATTAGCTACAACTAGTGATCAAAATAAAAGGAGAAGATCTTTTTAATTAACTACAACTAGTGATCAAAAAGAAAAGAAAGATCTTTTTAATTAACTACAACTAGTGATTAAAATAAAAGGAAAGATCTTTTTAATTAGCTACAACTAGTGATCAAAATAAAAAGAGAAGATCTTTTTAATTAACTACAACTAGTGATCAAAAAGAAAAGAAAGATCTTTTTAATTAACTACAACTAGTGATTAAAATAAAAAGAAAGATCTTTTTAATTAGCTACAACTAGTGATCAAAATAAAAAGAAAGATCTTTTTAATTAGCTACAACTAGTGTTTAACAAAGAAAGTATCTTTTTTATTAGAACATAAGCTTTTATTTTTAGTCCAAGTTCCATAAAAGAGTCCTACAACCCACAATGGTTGTAAAATGAATGCTCATATGCTTATGTTTTAAGTCCTACAACCAATAAGGGTTGTATGTCCAACATTATGCAATATGTGAGTTCTTAGTCCAATAACATACAAAACAACAACTACAAATTTAAAGGTGTGATCTTTATGTATTTTAGTAGATACTACTACTCTTTTTCTCTTTTACTTCTTACTACATTCTCACACAACAATACACTTAACAAAACTCAAAGAAAACAAAACAAGAGGATGAGAAGAAGAAGTCAAACAACCAAACAAACAAACAAACAAACAATCAAACAAAGAAAGCATGAAGAAACCTCCACCTTGTTTCTTTCTTTGATGGAAGAACTAGCTTGCTAACCTTCTCCTTCCCCTAGCTTTTTAGAACTCCTAAGAACCCTACAATAAAACTCTCTTTTGTTAGTATGAAACCTCTCTTTCTTTTCCTTTCTTTCTTTCTTTCTTTCTTTCTTTCTTTTGTTTTCTAAAATGAGAGAAGTGATGAAAGGAGGGGGTATTTATAGGTGGAGGAGAAGGTGGATAGTGCAAATATGCATGCACACAAGTGCAAAAAGGCCCTCCCATGAATTATGGGCCGGCCATGCCCCTAGGGGAGGTAGGGTGAGGTGGAGGGAGGTGTTATGTGGTGGAGGTGTGATGTGGGAGAGATGTTTTCTAGTAGGGGTTTTTTTTTTGCTTAATCTTCTTATGCATACATAAACCCTAGATTAAGCCTCTTAATCAAACCCTAACCCTCTAATTAGGTTGTTATAACAAGATAAACACCTAGTCCAAAAATACACAACACAATTCGTATAATGCACTAATCGACATACTACTCGTACGTGCGCATATGTGTCCGTATACCGGAAAATCTTCGCATAATTCGTATAAAAATAGTTAAATCCCGGAAATAATAATAAAATAAATTTTATTATTAGTTCGGAAGATCACAGTGTCAATTTGATACAATACGGATATATACTGACCGATATCTGGATACAGATAATGTCTAGGAGCAAACCGGGTAAAAATCACCAAAATGTTCTAATTTTGGAATTAAAACAAAATAATAATAAAATAATAATTTATATACGGTAATATTCGTCCGGGATATTACAATACTCCCTCCTTAGAATAGTTCTGTCCTCAGAACTATGTTAAGTTAGGAAAACAGGCAAACACTCATACCCTAATAACTCGGGGAAGAAAGCTTATGCTGCTTTCCGGCTCCCAAGTGGCTCATCCATGAACTGGTTCTCCAAAGAACCCGACCTTTGTAATTCGGTAGCTACTCCCTCCTTAGAATAGGACGTGTCCTATGAACATCACTTCCAACCTCCAGGATTCTCTCCTGTAATTTTGACGCTTCATGTGGCGTAATTAACTGAACCGATTCTTGAGTCGCTTCCCGCACACACCTTAACTATTGGAAAAATAATTTAGACAGAAGATTATGATGAACCAAGTTTGAACAAAATAGTTGCCTGGATTTCATATATATATAAATCCGACGGGTTACAAAAAGTGTTGCACCACATATAACTTCTTCCGTCCAAAATAAATTTCAATAGATGCAACCTTTAGACTTAGTTGCAGTTTCATATGCACATATGGTTACTGGCTCCTTCAGCTTGCCCTTAGTACATGCGAATTCTCACCCTTGGTGAACGGGATCCTTTCCCTTAGCGTTCATCCTTGGAGATGACCCGTTGTCATTTTTATGAAGCTGGGGACAGTTTGACCTAATATGACCAATCTCCCTACAGTTGTAACATGTACGGGTTTCCACTTGAGAGTTCTTCATCGGACATTGTTTCCTGAAATGACCTCGCTCGCCACATAAGAAACAACTTCCCAGGTTGGCGCCTCTAATTCTGCCCCCTGTTTTCTGAGTCTTCTGTTTCTGACCTTGGTTCTCAAAACCGGATGCAGGTGTAGGTCTTTTTCCTTGTCGTCGTGGACAGACTGATTGCTTGTGCCCATCTTCCTCACAAAAATGGCATACCAAAACCTTGGCAGTCTCTAGAACTTGCTCCCACTCACGTCGTAGTTGTGCTAATCTGGCGTTGAAATATTCCCGCTCCTCTGCCAAGCATGCTAATGTAGCTATACAAGCATCTCCCAGTTGCTTAGCTTGACGATCTATCCTGGCTACGTACTTCATTAGCTTCCTCATTTCTCGATATATGCTGGCCGCTGCCGCCTTACGTTGACCCATACTTAGTCCTTGCGGTGGTGAAGGCGAGTTTGTCTTGAGGTTAACTTGCAGTGAAATCTCCTTCGGCACCTCGTCTGAGATCATCGGATCATCCCTTGAAATTAGCTCATTCTCCTCCATCAATACATCCTCGGTTAGGATATCTTCGAATACCATCCTAAAATATACATATTGGAATTAGTCCAGATATAGGAAAATCATAAAACATAAGTTGAAAGGAACAACAATATGAATCACAATTGCCTATTACTAACTAAGACCCGATTCCTAAAAGGCATCCAAGTTTAATTTTCCTGCTGTGTTGGACTGTAAATTGAAGTTAGCTCTGATACCACTCTGTAGCGCCCCGATTTCCGATACTGGGAAACCGTGACACGAGCCAAGACCTTTTCTTCAATTAGTCACAATACACAGAAAAAACAGGAGAATTTAAAACTTTTTATTCAATACACAATGTGTTACAAGTCTGAATACTGTACAACTGTAATACTTTACAATGGAGTTACCATATTGCCTTTACATTTCTAAGTATTACAACCTTCACATCTTACATCAGAGTACTTCTTAACTAATACAGAATCAATACATATTTTGCAGCGGAACTAAACTTAATACTGACTCCTTGCTTTCCTTGCCTTGAGTCCTCTTGAATCTCGCCTTTGTACTTCGGCGATCCAGTACCTATGGAAGTGGGGACGTCAGTATTCACTGACGCTTAAAAGCTGATCATATAGCAGCGAATCTTCCAAACAATATGCAAAATATAGCAATGGTGCTGGTGTAGTTCAAGTGTTCGTGAGTGCTATGGCTAGACTCTAATGCAATATTTAAATAGAACTAATTATACACAACCCGTTCCTGACAATACTCCATGACTCTGTGAGGTTGCAGAAGGGGTCAAGTCCCCCTATGCAGTCTGCTTATGGTGTCTCCGTTTTCCACTACTACCCGGCATGCCGGACCTCACTCAAACAAGGTTGCAGGTGCGGTCTAGTTCCGCCACTGCAGTCATATAGTGGTGTCCATGTTTGCCACTATTGCCCAGTGTATCGGGCCTTAATCCAAAATCCAAATCATAGGGTTTCACAAGCGCAGGGCAGCGCGAAGCCTACCCTGTGGCACCCTCTGGGGTATCGCAAGCGCAGGACTGCACAATGCATCCTGTGGCACCCCAGCCACGGTATTTCAGGAATTAACAGAGCGAGACACGTAACCCGTGTCCTCAACCTGTGAGATGGCACCGTACGTATCCCTTTGACGGGACGCTTCCTATTCTAATGTCAGCAAGTCTCCGAAAGCAACATGCAGCCCATACTACATGTGACTCCATCTCAAACCGTTTCTCCATATATAGGGATTGAACCCACGTTAAGAACTCTAATTGTACACGACCTGTTCCTGACAATACTCCATGACTCTGTGAGGTTGCAGAAGAGGTCAAGTCCCCTTATGCAGTCTGCTTATGGTGTCTCCGTTTTCCACTACTACCCGGCAAGCCGGACCTCACTCGATCCCAGTATATCGGGCATCGTTCCATAATTAAACCATAGAGTTTCGCAAGCGCAGGGCAGCGCGAAGCCTACCCTGTGGCACTCTCTGGGGTCTAGCAAGCGCAGGACTGCACCATGCATCCTGTGGCACCCCAGCCACGGTACTTCAGGAATTAACAGAGCGAGATACGCAACCCGTGTCCTCAACTTGTGAGACGGCACCGTACGTATCCCTTTGACGGGAAGGTACAACCCAGTACACCACCTAAGGCCTCCCTCAAGGGACAAGTTGGTCGTAAGGTGCCCCCTACAACCAACTCCTCTCTCTTCGGCAAGGGTCCGAGCAAAATGACCTTTATAAGTCACTACCCTAATGATGTCCCTGACCCGACGATCCTAGGGATGATAATATTATAACATAACATGCTAGGCCTTAAATTAGGCTTCGCAAGACAACTCTACTAGGCTGCTTAACCTAGACTTACCAGAACCCCTCAGGATCCGGTTCGTAGCTCATCGATCCAAGACCTCGGTCGTGCGAATATACATGCATGCCGCTATGTCTTGATGGTCGATAGCCCACAACGAACTGTGTACTAGCTAACAGCTATACACGAGTAACAACCACATACGAGTTAATATGCTACGTATGAAACGATAAATACCCACGAGCCAGGCGGGCCCCGTAGGAGATAACCACGTACATACCAGCCAAATAAGCCGCGTATGAGACCAACAGCTACGCACGGGCCGGTCGGGCCACGTACGAGACAACCACCTACATACGAGCCGATTAAGCTACGTATGAGACCCACGGCTACGTACGGGCCAGTCGAGCCACGTACGAGCACAACCGTGTGCAAACAACCATACAGGTAATCAATCTTAGAAGCAACCAAACGTGCTTACTAACAAACTTGGTCATCTAATATTAGAAGTAATAGAAGAGTCTACTTAATATTCTATGGTCGGTATTCCACTAAGGAAGAATCCGAAGGCGACCTAACGGCCTTTATCGGACCAACTATCACTAGTGGTCTTCCCAATCCTTATTACCTCAACTTATAGCGCCTTAAGTATGGCATACAACTACAAGCATCTCCCTACGACAATCTAATCGTATCACTCAACCACCATGATACTCCTATGTATGAATGGGATTAATGCTTACGCTTACATCGAGCTCAAGTATGAAAATCACTTACGACCTAGACATGAAGTCTACTATAGTCAATCGTAGGTTACGAATTGATCATGAAAGCTTACTACTTATCACGACTAATCCCCACAACCCAACTAGTATGAACAAGCAACACTCCAAGGCATAGTAGGTAGTTCTACCACTACTCCTACAATCATTCTAAGCAAGTATTTGAACTTTAGCATGGTATACAACTTACTCACAATCTAGACTAGCATGACATACAACTTACTTACAATTAAGCTAGCATGGCATACAACTTACTTGTAATTAAGCTAGCATGGCATAGGTCCATAATTAAACTAACATGGTATATCACATACCTATAATTAAGCTAACATGGTAAGTAATTTTATCATTGATCCTACAACGTCCTAGGCATAATTAATTAATCCAAGAATGGTAGGAAGCTCTTAGATTGATTCCTACAACATTCTAAGCATAATTAATTAATCCAAGCATGGTAGGAAACTCTTAGATTGATTTCTACAACATTCTAAGCATAATTAATTAATCCAAGCATGGTAGGAAACTCTTAGAATTTGTCCTACATTATTCTAACATCATTAAGCATGCTAGATATTTTTAGAATAAATCCTACCATTAACTAAGCATGAAACATGATAGGATATTTTTAGAATACATCCTACAACATTTTAAGTATAAAAGCATGGTAGGATATTTTTATAAACAATCCTACAACATGTTAAACATCAAGCATGATAGCATATTTTTAGAATTAGCCCTACAATTAATTAAGCATGAGAACATGGCTTCTAAGCATTTTTAGAAGTAATCCTACAACATTAGTAGCATAAATATGGCTTCCAAATATTTTTAGGGATGATCCTACAACATGTGAAGCATGAATAAGGCTTCTAATCATTTTAGAAATGATCCTACAACATAAGTAGCATGAATATGGCTTCTAATCATTTTTAGAAATAATCCTACAACATTAGTAGTATAAAAATGACTTCTAAACATTTTTAGAAGTAATCCTACAATATTAGTAGTATAAAAATGGCTTCTAAACATTTTTAGAAGTAATCCTACAATATTAGTAGCATGGAAATGGCTTCTAAACATTTTTTAGAAGTGATCCTACAATATGTGAAGCATGAATAAGGCTTCTAAATATTTTTAGAAGCAATCCTACAACACTTTACTACTACTACTACTCCTATTTTAATCAAAACATAACACACAATTATCTACTACTACTACTAGTCCATTCTTATCAAGAATACAACATATAACTTACTACTACTACTTCATTGAGAACACAACAACCAACATCTATAATTACTTACTACTATAACATACCATTACTACTTTATTTAATCAACCATACTACTATCTTATTAATCAACATACATGCTACTACTACTTCATTTAATCACATACTACGCTTATTATTTTAGTATACTACTACTTAGTTGCTTACTAATCTTTGTTATTACTAGTGATAAAGAAAAGATCATTTTTATTTTATTTTACTTTACAACTAGTAAAAAGAAAAGATCTCTTTTTTTTTTTATATAGCTACAACTAGTGATCAAAAATAAATGAGAAGCTCTTTTTTAATTAACTACAACTAGTGATTAAAATAAAAGGAAAGATCTTTTTAATTAGCTACAACTAGTGATCAAAATAAAAGGAGAAGATCTTTTTAATTAACTACAACTAGTGATCAAAAAGAAAAGAAAGATCTTTTTAATTAACTACAACTAGTGATTAAAATAAAAGGAAAGATCTTTTTAATTAGCTACAACTAGTGATCAAAATAAAAAGAGAAGATCTTTTTAATTAACTACAACTAGTGATCAAAAAGAAAAGAAAGATCTTTTTAATTAACTACAACTAGTGATTAAAATAAAAAGAAAGATCTTTTTAATTAGCTACAACTAGTGATTAAAATAAAAAGAAAGATCTTTTTAATTAGCTACAACTAGTGTTTAACAAAGAAAGTATCTTTTTTATTAGAACATAAGCATTTATTTTTAGTCCGAGTTCCATAAAAGAGTCCTACAACCCACAATGGTTGTAAAATGAATGCTCATATGCTTATGTTTTAAGTCCTACAACCAATAAGGGTTGTATGTCCAACATTATGCAATATGTGAGTTCTTAGTCCAATAACATACAAAACAACAACTACAAATTTAAAGGTGTGATCTTTATGTATTTTAGTAGATACTACTACTCTTTTTCTCTTTTACTTCTTACTACATTCTCACACAACAATACACTTAACAAAACTCAAAGAAAACAAAACAAGAGGATGAGAAGAAGAAGTCAAACAACCAAACAAACAAACAAACAAACAATCAAACAAAGAAAGCATGAAGAAACCCCCACCTTGTTTCTTTCTTTGATGGAAGAACTAGCTTGCTAACCTTCTCCTTCCCCTAGATTTTTAGAACTCCTAAGAACCCTACAATAAAACTCTCTTTTGTTAGTATGAAACCTCTCTTTCTTTTCCTTTCTTTCTTTCTTTCTTTCTTTCTTTCTTTCTTTTGTTTTCTAAAATGAGAGAAGTGATGAAAGGAGGGGGTATTTATAGGTGGAGGAGAAGGTGGATTGTGCAAATATGCATGCACACAAGTGCAAAAAGGCCCTCCCATGAATTATGGGCCGGCCATGCCCCTAGGGGAGGTAGGGTGAGGTGGAGGGAGGTGTTATGTGGTGGAGGTGTGATGTGGGAGAGATGTTTTCTAGTAGGGTTTTTTTTTTGCTTAATCTTCTTATGCATACATAAATCCTAGATTAAGCCTCTTAATCAAACCCTAACCCTCTAATTAGGTTGTTATAACAAGATAAACACCTAGTCCAAAAATACACAACACAAAATTCGTATAATGCACTAATCGACATACTACTCGTACGTGCGCATATGTGTCCGTATACCGGAAAATCTTCGCATAATTCGTATAAAAATAGTTAAATCCCGGAAATAATAATAAAATAAATTTTATTATTAGTTCGGAAGATTCCGGTGTCAATTTGATACAATACGGATATATACTGACCGATATCTGGATACAGATAATGTCTAGGAGCAAACCGGGTAAAAATCACCAAAATGTTCTAATTTTGGAATTAAAACAAAATAATAATAAAATAATAATAAAATAATAATTTATATACGGTAATATCCGTCCGGGATATTACACGGATCCTGAGGGATTCTGGTAAGTCTAGGTTGAGCAGCCTAGTAGAGTTATCTTGCGAAATCTAGTTAAAAAGATAGCAGGTTGTGTTTGTAATATTGTCATTCCTAGGATTGTTCAGGGCTAGGGACATCATTAGGGTAGTGACTTATAAAGATCATTTACTTAGACCCTTTGCCGGAAGGAGAGGAGTTGGTTGTAGGGGATGCCTCACGACCTACTTGTCCCTTGGGGCAGGCCTTAGGTGGTGTTATTGGGTAGCACCTTCCTGTCAAAGGGATACGTAGGGTGCCTTCTCACGAGTTGGGAGCATGGGTTGCGTATCTTGATTGTTAATTCCTGAAGTGCCATGATAAGGCGGGCGGGGCTAGGGGATGGACCCCGGAACTCCGTCGGGTCCTATGCTCGGAAAGCGAACAGGCCATGAACTACGGTCTGGCTAGGGGGCGGTAGGGGGCTCCCCTGTTGGCAGTAACCCCGAGGGTTCATCAGGTTTTTGAGTGAGGTCCGGTGAGCCGGGTAGTAGTGGCAAACATGGACACCACTGGCGGACTGCATTAGTGGGACTTGACCACGTCTGCAACCTCATCAGGTCATGTTGTATCTATCAGAAACAGGTTGTGTACAATTAGAATTCATAACGCGGGTTCAAATCCCTAGATATGGAGAAAACGGCTTGAGAAGGGGCGCATGTAGTATGGGCTGCATGTTGCTTCGGAGACTTGCTGACATTAGAATAGGAGCATCCTAGTCCTAGTTAATATTGCGTTAGATTCTAGTCATAGAACTCACGAACACTTAAACTACACCGATGCAAATTGCCATATTTTTGTATGTTGTTTGGGAGATTCGCTGCTATGTTATCAGCCCTTAAGCGTCAGTGAATACTGACATCCCCACTTCCATAGGTACTGGATCGCAGAAGTACAGGTGCGAGATTCAAGAGGACTCAAGGCAAGGAAAAGCAAGGAGTCAACATCATGTTAGTTCCGCTGTAACATGTATGTGAATTATCTATTAGTTAAGAAGTACTCAAGTGAGAGTTACCAAGTGTTGTTCTTCAGTCCTTGTACTCTGATGTAAATTTGTGAAGGTTGTAATACTTGGGATTGTAAAGGTATTATTGTAACACTATTGTAATGTATTGCAGTTGTATGATATTCAAACTTCTAATACATTGGGTGTTGAATAAAAAGTTTTAAATTTTCCTATTTTTCTGTGTATTGTGACTAATTGAAGAAAATGTCCTGGCTTGTGTCTCGGTTTTCTAGTATATGAAAATTGGGGCGCTACAGGTTCAGTCTCATATTGTGTCTCCTCAACACGTTAAAAGCTTCTTGGAGATCGAAGACATGATCTGATCTGCTGACGCTCTTTACCAACATGTCTACACAGACTTCCATGTTCCACCCAATTTGCTCCTTGAAGATTTTGTTGACAAGACGTTGGTAGGTGGCACCAGCGTTCTTAAGCCCGAAGGGCATGACTCGGTGGCAATACAGGCCCTGATCGATGACGAAGGAGGTATTCGGAATGTCAGGAGGGGACATTCTTATCTGATTGTACCCTGAGAATGCATCTGTGAAGCTTAAGAGTTTGTGGTCTGAGGTTGCATCAATCAGGGCGTCGATACTCGAGAGCGGAAATGGATCTTTGGGGCAGGCTTTGTTTAAATCCTTGAAGTCAATGCAGATCCTCCATCTCCCGTTGGCTTTCTGGACCATCACGACGTTGGACAGCCACTCCAGATAGTTTACCTCTTGTATGAACCGAGCTCTTAGGAGTTTCTCAACCTCCTCTTTGATAACTTGCTGGCGCTCGGGGGCGAATTTGCGTCGCTTTTGCTGAACTGGTCTTAGCCCTCGAAGCGACACTAAGGTAATGTATGAGGAGCTCCTCGGAGATCCCCGGTATGTCAGTTGCAGTCCAGGCGAAGAGGTCTCGATTCCCCCTTATGCACTGGATAATGTCGGAGCGAACGGGAGGGGGGAGGACTTTGCTAGTCTAAAATTTCCGGGTAGGATCTCCTTCTGAGAAGGCAACCTCTTCCAGCTCATCGACCGGCTCCGATATAAGCGGGCTACTCCCTTAGGGGAGTTCAAGAGCTTCGAGGGAGAGGACAGGTCCTCCTACCGAGGTCATGTAGCATTTGCGGGCTGCCTCTTGGCTCCCCCTGACTTCTCCCATGCCTGTCTTGGTGGGAAATTTCATCTTCATGTGGTAGGCCGAAGGTATGGCCTGGAGGGCAGCTAGGCCTAGTCGGCCCAGGATGACGTTGTAGGCAGCTCTCACATCCACCACCATGAAGTCCATTGGCTCGGTTCGGGTGGTGGGAGTTTTGCCAGCGGTTACGTCAAGAGTTATGACACCCTTGATCGTCACTGGCACTCCTGTGAACCCGTGCAGAGTGTAGCGGGCGGGCTTGAGCTGATCCCTGGATAGCTTGAGCCCCTGGAAGGCCTCTAGAAAGAGAATGTTGACCAAACTGCCGTTGTCAACTAGGACCCGGCACATGTCAAAGTTGGCCATGTGGAGGTTTATTACCAACGCGTCGCAATAGGGGGTTTGGATACACTCTAGATTTCTATCTGAAAAAGTGACCGGGACTCCCAGACCCCTTGGGGGAGGATGGTTCTGCACGGAATTTACTTCTCGGACAAAGGCTTTTCGGGAGGAGTTGGAATCTCCCCCATTGGGCCTCTGTGGATGAGATGCAGGATAGCCTCTGGTTCAGAGTTCAGGGTCTCCGTGTGCCGCTCGGGTCACTTATTAGCCCCCTTAGGGGGCGGAGTAGGGTCTGCCCTGTCTTTCCTCACGAACCTGGAGAGCTGCCTCTCTGAATAAGGGCCTCAGTCTCGGTCTTTTAGGGCCCGACAGTCATCTGTGTCGTGACCGTGGTCGCTATGGAAGTGCACCACTTGTCCCGGTTCTTCTTCTTCCCTGGGGTGTTCATCTTCGGAGGCGGCAGGAGAAGACCCTCTTTTCCAACCTCTATGAGGATGGCTGAGACACTCGCGTTAAGCGGAGTGAACTTCTCGAAGCGGGGGGGGGGGGGGGGGGGCGTTGCTAGCCTCCGTTGTCTTTCTGGAGCTTCTTAGCTCCTTCAGCACCCTTCCATTTGTTCCCGGAGGACGATCCTTCATAAGTAGGGCGGGAGAGAGCCTCTTCCGCTCGGATGTATTTCTTACTCCTAAGCAGGAGTTCTGAGAAATTCCGAGGAGGCTTCTTGGCAAGGGATGCTGGAAGGCTGTCATTAGCGACATTGGATTGGAAAGCGGCGGAGGCTACGCACTGGTCCAAGGAGGCGATGGATCTGGCCTCCGCGGTGAAACATTTGACATAGTTTCTCAGCCGCACGCCCTTCCTCTGATGAAGCAACAGCAGAGAGGTGCTTGTCTTTTTGGCTCGGCGGCTACTCACGAAGTGAGTCAGGAAGAGGCCTTCGGGCTGATCGAAGGAGAAGATGTAGGCCAGGGATAGACAGGAGTATCATTCCCTTGCGGGCCCCTTCAGAGTGGCCGGAAAAGTTTTGCAAAGGAGGGCGTCTGACACCTGATTTATCATGAGAGTTTTTAAAACTCTCAATGTGGTCAGCGTGGTCGGACTCCCCGTTGTACGATTGAAAATGAGGAGGTTTGAAGTTATCTGGGACCGGTGCCTCCATTATGGTCTGAGAGAATGCTGGGGCAAAAATTTGTAACGCCCCGCACTCAACTCGTACGCACACAATTAACTAAATTCTAGCCACGCCCACCACAGGCTGCCTCAAAAGGGTGTCCGGACAGTTGGGTACCCTTAATCCTTGGCTAATCCTATTTATCTCTCTTTCTTTCCTTCTTATCCACCGATATGGGATTAAATCCCTCCATGGTCAACCGGTCACAGCATACCCCATACACTTTCCATTCAATCCTTCTTTCCTTCATTCCATTATTCCATATAAGTCAACTAGTCAACATCCACACATACCACTTCCATTACACTTTCATTCTTTCTTTCCAATGCCACGTCATCTTCTTTTCCACCACATTTTCTTTCTTTATTTTCTACTAGTATATATTTACTATATACTATTCCATACTAGTATATATATATATATATATATATATATATATATATATATATATATATATATATATATATATACTCTTTCTAGAAATACGGGGTGTTACATTCACCCCCTCTTAAGAATTCAGCGTCCTCGCTGAATACGGGACGTGCAATCTAGCACAGGATCGCCTTTCCAGTCGAATGTAGACTTGTCTCCTAATCGCTGCCTACACAGGGTCTTACGCATCTCATACACATATCACTCACTTCCTATATACAAGTCCTACATTCGATGTCGAAAGTTGGCTCTGATACCATCTGTAACGCCCCGCACTCAACTCGTACGCACACAATTAACTAAATTCTAGCCACGCCCACCACAGGCTGCCTCAAAAGGGTGTCCGGACAGTTGGGTACCCTTAATCCTTGGCTAATCCTATTTATCTCTCTTTCTTTCCTTCTTATCCACCGATATGGGATTAAATCCCTCCATGGTCAACCGGTCACAGCATACCCCATACACTTTCCATTCAATCCTTCTTTCCTTCATTCCATTATTCCATATAAGTCAACTAGTCAACATCCACACATACCACTTCCATTACACTTCCATTCTTTCTTTCCAATGCCACGTCATCTTCTTTTCCACCACCTTTTCTTTCTTTCTTTTCTACTAGTATATATTTACTATATATTATTCCATACTAGTATATATATATATATATATATACACACTCTTTCTAGAAATACGGGGTGTTACAAAATTCCTCGCCCGTTGCTACTCTCTGTCCCGTCTGCCAAGACGCCTCTCCATCTCGTGGAGACTGTGGTAGACCGAATCTTCCCTCCTGTCATACCTTGCCGAGGCTCGGGAATCGTCCTCGGGCGGAAGGGGACTGGGAGTGCGATGATGATAGCTCGGGGCTGGTTGAGGACTGGGCGTACGGCGCATATGGTCTCGGGCAGGTTGAGGACTGGGCGCCCGCAGACCGTGGTCGGGGGCAACATTGAGGGCCCTCAGGACTGCCTCTTGGAATTGCTGAAACTCTGCCTCATGACAGGGGGCCTCCTGCTCTCGGTGGTCCTGAGGAGCGAGTCGGCCGACTGAAGAGCGACTTCTTCTTTGGTGGCGCTGGGGCAACTCTCTTCGCCTCCTGGGAGAGTTGGACCTTCTGCGATCATGCATACGGGGGGATCGGGCTATAAGGGACCGGATCGCTGGACCCCTGTGATGTTCTCGGTGGGGTATCCCGTCATGGGTCTGCCTCTCATCCAGGCGAGTCCGGAGATCCACCCCATTCTGCCTGTTGATGATGATGTTTCGAAGGTCCTTCGGCGTAGGGGGATTGTGCGAGGCCATGGAGTCGGACGAGGGGTTGTGTATCGATACATGGTCGCGATGAGGATGTTGCCCTTGCCAACTTTGGCGGGAGGGTCCCACGGTAGCCTCTTGTGGCCTTTGAGGAGCCTGCTGGGGCTGTGGTTATGGAAGAAGAGGTCGTCCAGACTGTGGTTGCTGGACGGGTTGAAGGAGAGGCTGTCCAGGTTGCCGAACTTGCTGAGTGGGTTTAGTGGGTTGAGGGAGAAGGTGCGGGAGTGGCCCTGCGGTTTGAGACCGTTGTGCCCTTCTTGGGAGACATGGCTTGAAACTAGCTTGACTGATAAGGGAGGACTGGATCGCTGCATCTGTTTCCCACAGACGGCGCCAATTTGTTACTGCTGATTTCGGGTGTGGGAGCAAACAGATGAATTTGTGGGTTCTTTGAGGAAAACAATAAAGCGAACCTGTTGACTCCACCTATGTGTTGAGTCGTTCCTTGCCGTGGCCGCGAACCTGCACAAAGTTCGATACACCGGGATGGATCCTGGCGTCGACCCTCCGACGCTCTTATCAGTAATCTTCAAGATTAAGAAAGAGCTTTAGGTAGGCAAAGATTCATTACCTTGTAACAGTGGGGGGAGAGGGGTATTTATAGTCGCCTTAGGGATCTGTTTCGAGATAAGAACAAATCTCTACTTCCTGGTGTGGATGGATAAGAAGTGGTTAAAACCGCCTCTTTAGGATAATCACGAATCTGAATTCGTCTTTATCCTTCTGAACTGGTTTGTAACGGGTTGGTACCCGTATCCAATATGACAGATATGTTTATAGATTATTGGGCTTTGAAGAAGAGACTCAGTTCACATTTTTGACCTGTTTGTTGGTGAAATTACTGTTTTACCTCTGAGAGCTTTAAGATTCGTGCCCAATTCGAACGGTCCCGATTTAGTCCTATTTTTAGCCATATCACTCATAGAATGACATGCTCTAGATTTGTAAGTAGAAAATATCTCCCTCTCGGAGTAAATATGAGAAAAGTTATCCGAATCAAGAAACTAGCTAGAATCTACATCTTTAGAACTTGAAACAAGAAGATAATATAGGTTAAAACTGCATTGACTATGTTTGCACTCTTCTGATTCAACTTGTGACAATCTCTCTTGTAATGTCAATCCCTCTGCAATAGTGGCAACATATGCCACCTTTAGGCGCACTACCCCTTCCATTTGAAGTTCCCTCCACCCCCATGCAACTCAGAGAAGTAGGTCCTAGTTTCTTAGTTTCCTTCGTAAGTTCAACTTCCTTTAAGCCTTTGATCACACTGGCCACCAAGAGCTTTTCCATGACAGATTTCCTGTATAGCATGGTCGTTATCAAATGCTCATACAAATTTGGCAATGATTATATTAAGTTGAAAGCTTTATCATCTTCTCTGACTTCATTGCGTCACCTTCAATTCGGGTAACACCTTATTGAATTTCATTATATGATCATGAAGAGAGATATCTTTCTTCATTAAGAAACGAAACAATTTTCTCGTCCAATACATTAGATTCATTAACGACTAGTCATTTATGAGTCTCGTTCACAGACTCGCCGTGCTTGTCTCCTCTAGGAAGTTGCACCTGACTTCATCCAACAATGACAGTCAGATTAAACTCAACGTTTTTAAACAGATCTCATCACATTTCTCCTTTGCCATGCTAGCTGGCTTTATCGCCACATCTTTATCTTCTTCTAGGGCAATATGCAACCCCTTTTGAATCAATATTCGTACATGTTCACGTTCCAGAGATTGAAGTTGATCTTACCATCGAACTGCTTTATCTTCATGAAACTATGATTTGTCAAGGAACTCAAACAAGCTGACGCTCTGATATCACTTTTTATAAAAATTTAATTGGTGCAAAAAAATTTTAGGCACTGAGTTATGCGACAACCAACCACAATGAACAACCAAGTAACGTAAACCATATCAAGCACAAAAGCTCAAAAGCACAAAAGCACAAAAGCACAAAAGCACACAAGTTTATCCTGGTTTAACAAACCTAATCCGGGGGAGAAATAACTGAGATATTATTCAACATGAGATGATACATGAGTTACAATACTCTCACCAAGAACTTATTTATCGCTCACGCTTCACTGGATATTTTGCCGTTTACAATGAAAAACTCTTAGATGAAGTACTCCCTATCATGAAGGCCATTACTATGATTTATAGAGATCTAGAAATATCATAGGTTGTAATCTTGATCATTCACCGTCTTATATACACTAAACAGAGCCACAGAATAAGAGCCGTACAATATATCTTTGAGAATAACTGGACTCAATCAAATCCCAAAAGATTCAGCCCAAATACTGCAATTGCCCACTTGCGGTCTGTTCACAATAGCAGTCGACTGCATTGTAGTTGAGACCAAACAATGGAGGCCTCTGATGGGTGCGGTTGACTGCCCAAAGTGGTAGTTTACTGCCACCTTCTTCCCAGCCAACTTGCAGTTCTTTCTCCTCCACTTCTTCACTTCGAACCTATTCTCTCTTCGCCTTATTCTCTTCACATCGAACCTGACATGCAAGACAAACTCTTACACTCCCGAAATGGTTTGGGTCCTTCTAATTTGGGTGTAGAGGGCCTAGAATTGCTGTTTAAATTTGATCTTTGGTATGTATGTCTAGAGTATGAAAATAAGATGAAGTATTCAAAGTTAATCTATTTATATATTTGATCTTTGGTATATATGTCTAGAATATGAATACACGATGGATTATTTGAAGTTAAAGTAATCTTTTGCACCATTGGTTCTTCAGTCTAGGTTAGACTGGGATGCCATTGACGACCATTAATCGTATGTAACTCAATGTTATTAATGGTTTTTATTATTTTGAGAAGATTAGATATTATGTGAAGTGAATCATTAATAAAAATGATGTGCTTGAAGCTTGAAGCTTGAAGCTTTCTTCCACAAATTTATATAAAGTCAATTTAAGCAATTGTGAATTCATAAGGTTCAAGTATTAAAAGTGATACCGTAATTAACTAGACATTTAGCGAAATTGTCAACCATGGGTATAATTAATAGTTTTCTTGGATAGATGTGCCAGCTATGCAGTCAAAATTGGGTTAATCGGCCTATTAATCGCCGATTAATCGGTACTCGGCATACACTCGATTATTTTTGGAGCGATTATGGAAGTTTAGAAAATATGGGGATTAATCGGGATAATCAGTAGTAATTGGGGATTAATCGCTATATCCGATTACTCGATTTATCGGTGCCTATTTGTTTGGTTAATATTTCAACCCGACCCGTACCCGACCCATACCCGCTAACATCACTCAATCGCAACCACCCAATCTTCCACTCTCTATCTCCACCATTCCTTCCACTTCTACTTCTATCCTCTATCTTCTATCCTCTATCTTCTATCCCTTCAGTTATTCACTCTCCAGTTTCCAAGCCCTAAACCCATATCCAAAGTCCAAACCAAGACTCCTCTGCCTCCTCCTCTCAATCTCTTGAAGCATTGAACCCATTCTCTTCTCTACCTCCCTCCACAGCTCCTCCAAGGCTCCAACCCACCTCTGCCTCTATCTCTCCTCCGCCTTACTTTCCTTCGCTGAACCTGCCATTTGTCTCTCTCTCTCTCTCTCTCCTACGCCCAACCTACCTCTGTCTCACTCCTCTACCTCACTCTCCTCCACCCAATCTGCCTCTGCTAGTCTCTCAATCTCAGCAGCGGCAACAGTACACTGAATTTATTCACTTTTTAAAAAACATTGATTTATTAGTTCTCTATCATCAACTGGTTACTATATATGGCAGCAACAACAACACATTTATTTGATTTCTCTGTTCTCACTGTTACTGTATATGGCAGCAACAACAACAAAATATTCAAAAGGGGATTTAAATGAGAAAAAAATATTTTCAAAAATTACTACAATTATTCGCAAACATACAAATATTATTCTTAAACATACAACTATTCTCAAACACAAAATTACAAATATTGTTACAAATATCTTTTCAAACATACAAAAGTTACTACAATTAAATTTCTCACATACAAAAAAATATAGTGCTAGTGTGTGATAGTCAGTCCAAGAGCATCTCTTAGTCCCGTTGAAGAGAAGAGTTGACACATTGAAGGCCCGATGAATGATTCTAACGAATCTAACCAAGCACTGAGAATCGTATTGTAAAAGTCTGCTCCTGAAAATAAAACGACTGCAGAGAAATCTGAAGAACATAAGAACAACATTCAAGTATGCTTACTTCATTAATGACATTAAACTTGATATTTAAAGTGTTAATTTGTCTTTCAAAACTTAAGATGATCTTTGATCATATATATATATGCACACACACACACGATTTTTCTGATTTAATCCCCGATTAATCCCTGATTATCCGATTACAAACTAATCGCTCCTAGACCGATTAGTTTTGAAAACTGATTTTAACTTCATAGCATGGCAGTGAGTATAATTGTGTGTGCTGAACAGAGATGCTCACACTAGGGAGAATTAATGTTCAAAGAATCCATTTTCGGATAACTAGGCTCTTGGGAATTACGTTAATATAATTTAATTAATGAAACCTGTTACTATTTATTTTGGTGTGGGAGCAAATAAATAGTGAGTTTTTATTTGAAGGAAACTACTAAAGATTTAACCTTTGATCGTCACCTTAAAAATTAGTTAGAGCTCCCGAAAGTAGTAGCGGATCGTTGATTGAACATCGTGATCTGAATCCAACGGTTGCTGACATTGTCGATGGACCTGCAAAAAGCCTGAAACACCAGGGATGGCCCCGGTGACAGACACTTCGATGCTCAAGTCAGAACCAGAGAGAGAATTTGGTAGAGAAATTGCGAATTACTTTCTGACTGAGGAGGGGGACGATATTTATAGGTCCGAGAAACAGTTTATGAGATTGATATGGATTCGCTAGATTAATAAGAATCCTTTGTTTCCTGTCGATTCTCTCCTTTAGAAGATAAGACTCTTGTCTGGGATAATATATTTGAATTGAAAAGAGATATGCTGAAATGAAAATTTGAGATGAAAAGACCAAGATTGGGTCATGTTGAATAGATGATTAAGACCGGTATAGTGGAAAGGCTAACTCTAGAGAATTGATTTTGTTCATGATTCAAATAACTAAGGATTAGATACATAGTGAAGAGGTGATGAAAATAAGAGAAAAACACGCGTATGAGGGCCTCGGAGCTACGGAGTGAGAATATTCACAGGCTGTCTTCACGATGCGTTGTGACATGACGTGGATATATCTCCAGGAGTCCGTACGGTAAGCGACGCTCGTGGGGTGTTTGGTGACTACGGGTGGTGTCATGTCCCATGACGGAGGCTGAATTATCCACAGACTGTCTTCACGATACGTCGTGACATGACATGGAATTCCCCTCCAGGCTGTCTGGACATGAGCTCGTACTCATAGAACATCTAGGATACTTATCGTAGTTACAGTACTAGATTAAGTCAGGGCGAGGGACTGAACCCTACAAGATGAAAACGGTGAAGGGCTTGCCCTCAGACCTATGTAGTATGGGATGCATAGAATCTGAACAAGAGCGCATTAGTGTCATGTAACATAATAACTGCATTAAGGACTAAGCGCACCGCACACACAACACAACATCTATGGGATAGTCCCTTTAGCTTTGTTTGTGAACAAGTTTGTGGTTTATTAAGTGTTGAGAATCGTTATACTGTTTTCGGCATAGAGATGATGGCCATGTATAATATTTCGTCAGTGAATGAACTGACGCGCCCACAGTTTTACATGTAGGATAAAGATGCTTGACAAATTGAAGTGTACATGCTGCTCAAAGATTGATTTAAATGTTGTTTCATGTAATTACTGTAAAATTGCTTTTGCAGTAATAATGTAAAGGTATAATATAACTCTGATGTAAGAAATATTTCAATTTCCTTGTAAAATTGTATGAAAGAAGTGTAAAGATCCTGTGGAACTTCGAATTCGGTTGTATTTGGAATTCGGGGTGTTACAGAGTGGTATCAGAGCTACGCTTCCAAGTTGTACAAATTTATAAGGAATGACACCCTAGAAGTGGACATTAGTGTGTTGAGTATAGAGATTTAAATGTAAGTCACTTGCATTTGCATTGCTCTATGATTTATGCTTCTTCTCCTCTCTCTCTAAGATGGCGGACCACTTCGACCCAGCTGGAGGTGACGATTGGCGCATTGTTGAGGAAGATTACTACCCCGGGCAAGCTGATTCAGATGAAGAGGATCCTGAAGAAGTGGAAGAGGAATGGCCTGAGTCCCGAGAGATCACTCCACCTCCGGATTCATCTGATGACTCCTCTGGCGAGGAAGAACCAGTTCCGAGTAGTCTGATTGTGTCTCTTCAGAGGCAGGTAGAGACTCAACGGGAGAGAGTCGGGCTACTGGAGACTCAGTTAGCGAAGCGCAAGGACGATATTGCAGTTCTCAGTCATCGTGTTTGGGAACTCGAGAAGAGGAAAAACATGTACGATGTACTGAATGAGAAAGTGGAGGAACTACGGGAAGAGCTTCGAGGAGCCAAGAGGAACTGTAGGAACTAGACCATTGTATCTTCTTATTATTTTCATTTTGATGTCAGAAATGTTTTAAATTCGAATGTATAAAGTTTGAAATTCAATGAAATGGAAAAGTTGATTTAAAATTCATGTTTATACTTCGAATTTAATGGATCTTTTGCATCTGAATATGGCTAGAAGAGGAGCTCAAAATGGTGAAGGTCTGGACTTGGAAACGGAGGTAGCGAGGGTCTATCAAACACTCAATGCCATTGCCATGAATAAGAATTAAAGAAGGGTGCCTGTGAATCCAGTACCCGAAGCAATCAAACTCGTGGAATCATTCAAACGGATTAAACCTCCGGTGTTTGAGGGGAAGTCAGACCCTTGATGCAGCTGATAATTGGATCCACCAGATCGAGACTATCTTCGAAGTCTTGGAGACTCCGGAGGGCAGCAAGGTGAAGTTGGCGGTGCTGCAGTTCGAGAATGATGCGGCTGTATGGTGGCAGTCGATGAAGCGGACGATGGGAGGTATTGTTCTGGGCTGGAATGAATTCTTGGAGGAATTCCGCAGACATTATTTTCCCTCAGACGTCGAGGAGAAGAAGGCCATGGAGTTTTTGGCGCTGCAACAAGGAGGCATGTTCGTTAGGAAGTATGAGACAAGATTCACCAGCTCTCGAGGTATGCACCCGAACTGGTGATGGACGAGGCGAAGAAGGCTCGAAAGTTCGAGCATGAGTTGAGGCCAAGTCTGAAATCCAGGATGATACCCCTCAGTATCAGGAGGTTTGACAAGCTGGTCAAACGAGCGGCAGCCACTGAGGCAGACATGGAGCAACTCCATGCTGTTCAAAATCGGAGGACCAACAGAAACACTGGAAAGAGGTCTGCAGTTTCTGGCAATTTCAAGGGGCAGCCGTCAGCTCAGAGGTTCAAACCAACGGAAGCGAATGCTGTCAACATAGATGGGAGACCCAAAAACAATTGGGTGAGACCTCCTGTGGTGACTTGCTACAACTGTGGTGAAACGGGACATTACAAGTCTCAATGCTCCAAGATGCAGAATGTCACCTGTAGTGGACCGATGCAGCAAGTTGGGAAGAAACCGTGCCAGCAGGGGTGAGTATTTGCCTTGACTGAAGCTCACACTGATGAGGTGGATCACGTCATCACTGGTACGATGGGGGATATTTAGAGTGTTTTCTGTTGTTTCTTTTTCCCACCTTATATAGTGAACTGTTATGCAACGAGTGTGTGTTATGTAACAGGAGAACTTATTTTGAATGGAAAGAAAGCTGTTGTTTTGTTCGATAATGAATCCTCTCACACTTTTGTATCACCTAAATTTGCTAAAGTTTTGGGAGTCGAACCGAAAATCTTTCCAGGAAAGGTTTTAGCAGTAGCTACTCCATCAGGGAAGACTTTAACCACTGATCAGTACTATGCTGACTGCGAGATCGTGATCGGGAATAGAATTCTCAGGATTGATCTGATCGAGCTGAATGTCTTGGGAGTCGATGTTATCATTGGCATGGATTGGATGTCGGTATACAGTGCAAGCATCGAGTGCAAGACCAAGAAAGTAACAGTGAAGGGTCTAGGTGGACCTGAAGTCGCTTTCCAAGGGAAGAAGAGATGTTCTGGTTTGGTGGCAGCTATCTGCAAGAGGGATGTTCCTGTAGAGGTGCAGCAAATTCCAGTGGTTCGGGATTATCCGACGGTATTCTTGGGAGATTTTCCTGGTTACCCCCGCAACGTGATGTAGAGTTCAGCATCACTATTTAGCCAGGGAGTGCACCTATTTCTAAGGCACCGTATAGGATGGCGCCCATGGAGCAGGATGAGATCAAACGACAGATTGAGGAACTGTTGGAGAAAGTCTTTATTCAACTGAGTGTGTCACCTTGGGGAGCACCGGTGCTTTTGGTAAAGAAGAAAGATGGTTCAATGAGGATGTGTATAGATTACCGGGAGATGAATAAGGTCACTGTTCAGAATAAGTATCCTATTCCCCGGATCGACGACCTGTTCGATCGTCTACATGGAGCCGTTGTTTTCTCTAAAATAGATCTTCGATCAGGTTACCATCAGGTTCGAGTGAAGACTGAAGATGTGCATAAAACTGCATTCAGAACTCGACCCGGGCATTACGAAATCTTAGTTATGCCGTTTGGAGTGACGAATGCACCTGCAATTTTTATGGATACGATGAATAGAGTTTTGAGGCCGTTTATTGATTCTTTCGTCGTGGTGTTTATCGACGATATTCTTGTGTACTCGAAGTCGGAGGAGGAGCACACGGAGCATCTGGCAGCAGTTTTGAAGAAGCTTCAGGGGCATGAGTTGTATGCCAAGTTGTCCAAGTGCGATTTCTGGAAATTTGAAGTGGCATTCCTGGGTCACATCCTTTCTAAGGAGGGAGTGGCAACTGATCCGCAGAAGATAGAGGCGGTGAAGGATTGGGCAAGGCCTACTACAGTAAATGAAATCATGAGTTTTCTTGGGCTAACTGGATATTACAGGAGGTTTATTCAGGGCTATGCTCAGATAGCCGTACCGCTCACTGGTCTAACCAAGAAGAATATGAACTTCAAGTGGACCGAGCAGTGCGAGGCAAGCTTTCAGGAGTTGAAAGAGAGTCTGACTACTGCTCCCATTTTGTCTTTGCCTAGAGCAGGTGTTGAGTACGATGTTCACAGCGATGCTTCACATCGTGGGCTTGGTTGTGTCTTAATGCAAGAAGGAAAGTGATCGCATATGGATCTAGGCAACTAAGACCGCATGAGAAGAACTATCCGACTCATGATCTGGAGTTGGCTGCGATTATCTTCGCTTTGAAGCAACAGAGACACTACGTGTATGGTGAGAAGCTGAACATGTACACGGACCACAAGAGCTTGAAGTACATCTATCAACAGAAATATCTGAATTTGAGGCAAAGAAGATGGCTGGAGGTGCTTGAGGAGATTCGTCCGGAGATCAAGTATCATCCTGGGAAGGCTAATGTTGTTGCTGATGCACTTAGCCGCAAGAGCAGTCTGGCTAGTTTGATTACAACTCAGAGGCATCTTGCAGAGAAATTGGATTGGGCTGGTATTGAAGTTGTTCTGTAAGGCTTGGGATCATCTTTAACTCAGTTGAGGCTTCAACCAATGCTGAATGAAAGGATTATCGCAAGTCAGAAGGGAGATGCAGAGATGCAGAAGATGAAGGAGCAGGTCAGTGCTGGCAGGTTGTCCGAGTTTCAGATCAGGGATGAGGTTCTGTGGTTTGGAGAGAGGCTATGTGTTCCAAATCAGTCGGACTTGAAAGAAAGTATTCTTCAGGAGGCACATGCTACTCTTTTGACAGTACATCCTGGGAGTACTAAGATGTACAAGGACATTAAACAATATTTCTGGTGGTCAGGTTTGAAGCAGGATGTGGCCAAGTTCGTGGCGAAGTTTGAGATCTGTCAACAAGTCAAAGCCGAGAATCAGAAACCCGGAGGTCTTTTGCAACCGTTACTTATTCCAGAATGGAAGTGGGATAATATCAGTATGGATTTCATCACGGGTTTGTCCAAGAGTTTAAAGGGCAATGATGCGATTTGGATCACAGTCGTCCCACTAACCAAGTTCGCTTATTTCTTGCCGATGAAACTCACTTCGTCGATGGACAGATTGGCTGAGCTGTATGTTGGTGAGATCGTCAGGCTTCATGGTGTTCCGTTAACCATTGTGTCTGATCGAGATGTGAGGTTTACTTTGCATTTCTGGAAGAGTCTTCAGACAGCTCTGGGTGCCAAGACGGATTTCAACACTGCTTTTTATCCTCAGACCGATGGGCAGACCGAGAGAGTCAACCGTATTCTTGAGGATATGCTTCGGTGTTGTGTACTAGACTTTGGAGGCAGTTGGAAAAGACACTTAGCTCTGGTAGAGTTTGCTTACAACAACAGTTTTCAGACTAGTATTGGGATGGCGCCGTACGAAGCTCTGTATGGCAGGAAATACAGAACACCTGTTTGTTGGTTTGAAGTGGGGGGACGACAGATGTTTGGGCCTGAGATTGTGCAGTAGACCTCTGAAAAGATTGATCTGATCAGGAAGAGGTTGATGGATGCTCAGAGTAGACAGAAGAGCTATGCAGACAACCAGAGGAGGGACCTTGAGTTTGAGGTTGGTGACTTTGCCCTTCTGAAGGTTTCACCTAGCAAAGGTGTGATCCGATTTGGCAAGGGTGGGAAGTTAGACTCGAGATTCATAGGCCCGTATAAGATATTGAAAAGAATCGAAAAAACTGCTTACCGGCTTGAGTTACCGGAATAGTTGTCTCAGGTGCACAATGTCTTTCATGTGTCTATGCTGAGAGGTTACATTCCAGATTCGAGTCATCATTTGCTCGAAGTACCGGAGGGTTTGCAATTGGATCTGAGTACATTGAGCTTCCGGTTGAGATTGTCGATCGTCAGGGAGAAAGTCTTGAGGAACAAGACGATACCGATGCTCAAAGTAGTCTGGAGAAACCAATTGGTTGAAGAGGCTACTTAGGAATCTGAGGAGAGGATGATGAAAGATCATCCTGAGCTCTTTGTGTGATTTCTATCTTCCTTTCTTTTCTTATCTCTTTGTTGTATTCGTGTTTTCTCACTCTTTAAGTGTAGTTCCGGGAACTATTTTAAGGAGGGGGTGTTGTAACACCCTAGTTTTCATTTATGAGATTTTATGATTTTATGTGTTTTGCACGTATGATTTTATTTGTGTAATTTTTCGTATAAAATATTTTTATAGTATTTGTTCACCCTTATTTTTCCAAAAATTATTTTCTTTTAAGGCCTAATTAAGATCTATAGCCTAAATTGTCTTTTTAGCCCACTTTATTAATTAATTATTTTAATTATTTAAAACCATGGTTAAATTGGCCCATTAGTGAGCCCATTTAATTTATTTCTCTTTTAAAACAATTTAACTTGTATTGAAGACTCTTTTCATGAACAAATAAATTTTTATGCACATGTACACTTGTAGGGGGGTTACTAGTTGGCACGTGCAAGCACTAGGGTGTGCATTGCACACTTTACACTAGGCCGGATAATGGACAAAGAGAGAGGGAGAGATGGAGCTAGTGGAGAGATAGTTATCTCATCATGGGTAGTTGCTACAACTTGCTAACTCATCCTAGCCTTTGATCACTAACCATTAGATTTAATCCTAGTCATCTATTCTCACCCAAAAAAATGTATAAATATCCCCCTAGTTCTTCTCATTTAGTATACTAGAAAATTGATTAAAGAAAGAAAAGAATTAGAGTGAGAAAAGATTGAGAGTTTTTGGTGAGTAAAAGATTGAGGAGATTTTTGTGTGTGTGTGCTCATCCAAGAGGAGGCCGGAAGGGCACTAGGAGAGGCTCGGGTTTGCTACACCAAGGAGGAGGTGGCAACTTTGAGGCACAACCTAGGAGGAGAAGGATCCATTCGTGCATTCTAGGAGATTTCTAGGAGCTTTCTATTCGTTTTTCTCCAAATAGGTAGGGTGTTTCTCATACTTCTAATTCTAGTTACCATGCTAGGAATGCTTTGATAGAATTATTAATGAAAACTTAAGTGAAATTGACTCCATATTTGCTTATGTAGAGATGAATTGATAATTTAGAGGATGTTTGTTGAAATGATTACTAGTTGATAAATTATAAATTTAAAATGCTAGAAGATATCATGTTTTGTCATGCTAGATAATTAAGAACCATATTGTGTGAAGAAAATCTGTACTTTTGAGTCAAAGTTGAATGTATCTTGTGAAAGTGATTGTTTAAATTAAGATAACTCCATTGTAATAAGATGAGAATTTGTGTTTTAAAAAAGTTGTAGATTGCTAATAAATGAAAGAATGAAGGAATGAAGTATTTTTGTAGAAATTTATATTCAAATTGTGTGCAACTATGATTTGTTCTCAATGTCGAAATTATGGACAAAGAACTTAAAATAAGATCAAAAATGCATGTTTTATAAGCAAATAATGAATTTAAAAATACTGGTTTACTGTATTTGTATATGTTTCAAAATCTGGAAAGTTATGTTTCAAAAAGAGAAGAAAAAGAACTAAAAAAAATTTGGGAATTTGAAAAACCTAGCAGCATTAGTCGACCGATTAGATTGAAACAGTCGACTGCTCTGAGTATTTATTTTCGAGTTTTTTAAATCTTTGCGGAACATTCGATCGATCATAATGTAACAGTCGACTGCCCTGATTTTTTTATTTTCGAGTTTTTAATCTTTGCGGAACAGTCGACCGATCATAGTATAACAGTCGACTGCCCTGATCATCTTATTTTCGGGATTTTAAATCATCGCGGAACAGCCGACTGGCCATGTTTTAACAGCCGACTGCCCTGAAGTTTCAACTAGTGTTCGGATTTTCGTGAGATAATTTTCTAAAACCTGTGGCCTAGTATAAATAAGAGTTTGAGACTATTTTTGGCAAGAAAGAACTTATTATTTTATTGGTTTAAATTGTCTCTGAATAAAGAAAAATTCATGCCTTATTTAAAAGAGTTTTTGAAATGAGTTTGGGCAATGAAAGTGGAAATTTTTTGATAAAATGACAGTACAGTAATTTCACGGTAGTTGAATGAGCTATGAATGTGACAAGTTAGAAAAACGAATTCTTTTGTTTATGCATGAGTTGTACATGAAAGTGAAATTGAATGTTATGATGAATTATGAAAGATTTTATGAGCATGAGTATGCAAATGCTATGAATATGAAAGGAAAATTAATGTTAATCATGAAAAAGGCTTATTCGATTTTTGATTGTGAATTGAAATTGAGAACTAGAGTGTAGTTAAGCCTCATACCCGCATTGAAAAGAGATATGCTGAAATGAAAATTTGAGATGAAAAGACCAAGATTGGTTCATGTTGAATAGATGATTAAGACTGGTAAAGTGGAAAGGCTAACTCTAGAAAATTGATTTTCTTCATGATTCAAATAACTAAGGATTAGATACATAGTGAAGAGGTGATAAAAATAAGAGAAAAATACAAGTATGAGAGGCTCGGAGCTACGAAGTGAGAATATTCACAGGTTGTCTTCACGATGCGTCGTGACATGACGTGGATATATCTCCAGGAGTCCGTACCGTAGGCAACGCTCGTGGGGTGTTTGGTGAATGCGGGTGGTGTCATGTCTAATGACGGAGGCTGAATTGTCCACAGGCTGTCTTCACGATGCGTCGTGACATGACGTGGGATTCCCCTCCAGGCTGTCTGGACATGAGCTCGTACTCATAGAACATCTAGGATACTTAACGTAGTTACAGTAGTAGATTAAGTCTTGGCGAGGGATTGAACCCTACAAGATGAAAAACGGTTAAGGGCTTGCCCTTAGACCTATGTAGTATGGGAAGCATAGAATCTGAACAAGTGCGCATTAGTGTCATGTAACATAATGACTGCGTTAAGGACTAAGCGCACTGCACAACACGACATCTATAGGATAGTCCCTTTAGCTTTGTTTGTGAACAAGTTTGTGGTTTGTTAAGTGTTGAGAATCGTTATACTGTTTCCGGTATAGAGAGGATGGTCGTGTATAATATTTCATCAGTGAATGAACTGACGCGCCCACAGTTTTACATGCAGGGTAAAGATGCTTGACAAATTGAAGTATACATGCTGCTCAAAGATTGATTTAAATGTTATTTCATGTAATTACTGTAAAATTGCTTCCGTTGTAATAATGTAAAGGTATAATGTAACTCTGATGTAAGGAATGTTTCAATTTCCTTATAAAATTGTACGAAAGAAGTGTAAAGATCCTGTGGAACTTCGAATTCAGTTGTATTTGGAATTCGGGGTGTTACAGAGAAGACGCCGTCCACAAATGTCTACATGAGATGGAAGACTGCCTCGCCCGGATCTGGGAAGACGGGAGACAACCTAACCAACGGGTACCGGCTGGTCCGACCGCCCTTCTTATCCTACATCCTTGAGGCCCCTGTCCCTAAGAGATTCAATCCTTTTGACTTCGAGACTTACAACTAGGGAGTCGGATCTTGTTGATTACATCGAGGGGTTTAAAACCCTCATGATGATTCACAGTGCCTCAGATCCCCTCCTCTACTACACGTTCTCAGCCACGTTGCAGGGGTTCGCGTGAGAATGGCACTCTAAGCTTGCCCTGAACTCGATCTTCTCCTTCGATCAGCTCGAGGAGAGCTTCCTTGCTCACTTCGTGACAAGCCGCAAGGCTGAGAGGATGAATGCCTCCTTACTGGACCTTAAACCAAAAGACAGGGAGTCCCTTTAGATTTTGTCCAGAGATTCATAGTTGAGGCCCGATCTATCTCCTCCCTTGATGTCGAGGTCGCGGCAACTGCCTTCCGGCATAATATCCGATATGATCTGTTGAAGACCTCATTGGCTAAGAAGCTGCCCACCGATTTTCCAGACCTCCTTCTCCAGAGCGAGAAGTATATCTGGGCTGAAGAGGCCTTGCACCTAGGAGGCCAGAAAAGAATCTCCCACCAAGGGGAAGAGGAAGATGGACAGTTCTGAAGCCCCGAAGAAGGCCCAGAAGGATGCCTTTGGGCATAAGGGCCAACCTCCGGTCCCTCATTTTGAGAAGTTCACTTCTCTTAACGAGAGTGTCTTCATCATCCTCATGAAGGTGGAGGAAGAGGGGTTGATCCGTCTCTCCCTCGGCCTAGTAACAATAACAAGAAAATGGACAGGAGGTTCTACTGCCAGTTCCATCAAGATCATGGCCATGAGACCGACACTTGTCGGGCTCTTAAAGATTTATTCGAGGCCCTCATCCGGAAAGGGTACTTTTTCAAATTCACTCGGGACGGTCTGAGAGCCTCTCCTCCTCGAGGTGCGAGCAAGCGTCCGGAAGTGGAGTCTGTACCTCATGACTCCGAAAGGATGTCCATCCTCCACTACGTTCACGGTAGATCATGGGGGGAGACTCAAACTCCTCCCGCAAGGCTTTCGTCCAGGAGATCAATTTGATTCACGATTGTCCTCCCCCTCGAGGTCACGGGCTGTCGGTCTCATTCTCGGATGAGGACCTCGAAGGTGTCCGGGTTCCTCACTGTGATGCCTGGTTCATTAGCCACAGCCTGGAAAACCATGAGGTCCACCGTATTCTAGTGGACAATGGAAGTTCGGTTAATAATATTGTCACGCCCTGCTTCCCAAAAAGAGAATACGGAATACGAATACGTGACTAAGCCCATCGAATGATTTAATTTCATCATCCATAAGCTGTCAGGTTCTTTACAACATCTCACAGAAATAATCAGAGTCGGAAGCAAAAGGATCAACCACATATGCATAATCGAATCAAATATACCAATAGAAATTTACTTGAAACCAGAATATGTTAATCACAATAAATCAGATCTGGATAAGTCAAATATCCTGAGTCACATTGCCCAAATACAAATAAATCCAAATATCAAATACAATTGTTCAAACTAAGCAACAAGAATAATAATAATAATAGCAAATTCCATCACTAATATCTCATATCACCAACTCCATCTGGCAGCTGATTATCCTGGTCTGCAATTAAATAAATTGCAAGAAGAGAAAAAAGAAAACAAACTCCCGTCAATGCAAGTTACGGGCCGCTTGTAGTGCAGGATACAAGTACAGGGATAAATAACAAATATAAAATAATAACAGAACAAACATGGCATGGTATAGGCATATCAAGAGAATATAATGTCTAACATGAATCAGGAAAACAAAACAGATAGCATGGTATACTAACAGGTATCAATAACATGTGTCAAGTGTCAACAGTTTGCAGACAGTTATACAGATAGCAGTATCAGATAGTAGTATCATATAACAGTCAGACGGTAACAGATAACAGTGTCAGGTAACAGTCACATGATAACAGGTAACAGTGTAACAGATGTCAGTTCTTACAGCCTTGTGTTTATTATTAACTAGGTAGCACTTCATGCATCCATCCGTTTACTACATGGTTGCTACATTCAAACAGTTTCGTTTATATTTCCTAGGGGATCGTATAGGGCCGTGTACTCAGGTATTAGTAATCAGATAGTAACAAATAACAGTCAGAACCTAGTGGTCCTCCTCCGAGTATACCTTCTTATAGGGAAGTGTGCAGTCAGGTAATCAGTAACAGTAATTAGACAGTCAGAACCAAGTGGTCCTCCTCCGAGTACACCTTCCTGTAGGGAAGTGTTTAGTCAGGTAATTAGTATAACAGTATAACAGATGCTCAGTATAGGAAACACGGGCCCGCTTCCAAGTACACATTTCTATAATTTCCAACTACTAGATCTTTCCCTTAACCTCGTCTTGGTTATTTATTATTATTATCAGACATGTATGTATGTATCATAAATAGGTCAACAATAACATGGTATAAACATGTAACAGGTTCATGGTGACAGATAAATATGTATAGATGATAGACAGTTCATAAAGGAATAGAATAATGCAAATGCTAACTCAGGACAGTAAGACAGTATGGTACTAAAACAGAAATTCTCGTTGCTACAAAAATGCAAATCTAGATCCGTCGAAGAATCTGGAAAATAGACACCCTTCCGAATCCAGCAAACATATATATGTCACATAGTATTTTACAAAAACATAGCTCAAAACAGGTTTGAATCCAGAAAACACGTTCAATCAGAAATTAGAAGATCATATTCAAAGTCAAGAAAATAGCATGAAAACTCTTTAATTAAATCCATGAAAAATCTGGGGTATTCCCCTATATGTGTAGAATCAGAATATTAAGTATCATAATTTTTCCAATAAAAATAGAGTAGTCAAGTAAAATCAGAAAACATCAAGACATGACAATTTTGTAAATCTGAAATCACAAACACTGCAGTACGAAAACAACAATATCTCCCAAACCATAAATCGAAATCCAAATCCGCTAAAAGGGTAATAAAATAGATACAGTAGGCTAAATTTCATATTCAGAAATATTTTAGAAACAGCAAGTAGAATAGGTCAAAAATCAGATCGGACGGATCAGATCAAAGATCAAGATCAAGATCAATATCAACATGATTGGACGGTCCAGATCAAGGTGATGATGAAGTTGATGATGATCGCAATTGAATAGCCAAGAATCAATCAATCAAGATCACAATCAAATGGATGGCCCACATCTAACTTGATCAAACCCATGATCAACGACCCACATCAAAGGTGATACCCACTTGATCAACACAGCAAACGGAAGGGGGCACTGGCTTGGCTGCTGTCATCGCGGAGGACGGCATACAGGGACAGCACCGGCGAGGGGAAAGTGTGCACTGCGGTTGCGGTTGTGTTGTTGTCTGCCTGCGGAGGTTGCTGCAGAGGGATGGGTGCATTGGCTGCGGAGCGGCACTACTGGTTGACGATGGGGAGGCACAGCTCCAGGAGGGGCTCGAGAAAGACGCTAGGCTGCTGCTGCAGCGGAGCGCGACTAGGTAGAGGGTCTTGGCGGACAAGGTGGTCTCCTCCTGGTAGCTGCGGCGAACTGTAGCGGAGAAGAGGCAGGGAGGAAGATGGCAGGAGGTCGGGAAAGGTGCAGGGCTTGGACGAAGAGGGTGAGCAGAAGGGCTGAGAAGACGGAGGAGGAGCACAGGCGGCTAGGGTTTCTTGAAGGGAAGATGGATAATCGGGGGGGTGCTAGGGTTGGATGCATGTGGCGGCTACATGGGTTAGGAGGGGGTTTATATATGGGGAAGGAAAACTATATTATAGTTAGGCGGTTTGGAAGAGAACGGGCGAAGGGGGGTGTGCTAACGGGTATCGGGTGTGAGTTAACGGGTCTGGGCTTAGATAGGTATTAAAACTGTGGGTATAATATAATGGGTTAGGTATTGGAGAAATAGGATAATGGGTTTAGGGTAGTTTATTAATAGGGCAGGGGGTTTTGGGTTTTGGGTAATCAGTGGTTTAAGTGGGTTTTTGGGTAATTGGCTTATAGGGTACAAGATCCAATAGGGAATTAAAACATAAATAGAAAAATAACCAATACAAAATTTGTTTATAATAAAAAGGTAATTTGTATTACAAAATACGATTTATCTAAAATACTACAAATACAGTTAGTAAATAAAAGTAGGTTTTTAATAACCAGTCAAAATGATAACAATAGAAATAGTAATAATAATAATAGTAATAGTAATAATAGAAATCAAAGTAGTACTAAAAATAATAAGATTCGTATTAAAATATAAAAACCATAGAAACTAGTTACTTTGTAAATTATTGATCGAAAAATAGATTTTAATAGAAGATCCAACAATGCATTTTGACAAAGAATTTGAAAGCGGAAAAATAATTTACAAAAATTTTAAATACATAAAATACACAAAAATACGTTTTTGGGAAAATAGGGGTTACAAATCCTACCCACCTTACAACAAAATTTCGTCCTCGAAATTTGCTTAGGCGGTACACTGGACAAGGAAAAAGTAACTTGGAGAAGGGTAACAAAGCATAATGGGGAAGGAATAAAGCAGGGGCGTAACCAGAAAAAGAAGGAAGTGGATGAGGTCAAATGGAATGCAAGAAAAGAAACAAACGGTATCAAAAAGAGAGAAACAGCACAAGATAACAAAGCAAGATAGGGAGTAGGCAGAACTGAAATCAAAGAGAAAAAGGACAGGGAAGAATTGAATCAAATAATGAATTGGTGCATGAATGCAAAATGGAATGCAAGAAAGAAGTAACCGGTATCAAAAATGAAGAAGAAAGAATACAAGACTTGCAAGATAACAAAGCAAAGAGATGAAGAAATAGATATAGCTGGAATCGAAGAAAGGATGGACAAGGAAGAGATAAACCAAGAAATGAGTCAACGGATGAAGATAAATACAAGGGATGGAAAGAAGCAACAATGCAGGGAAGGAGAAACAACAAGACAATTTTGGGACCTGCAGGTTATCGGCCCACAACGCTTCCGCTGCGCCACTCTGATTGGGAAGACTCTGCTAATAGCATCCATCGATGCCGACTGACAGACCAAGCAGAAAAAAATGGATGGCATCAAAATCAGAATGATATGGGTACGAGAAGATTGAATTCATACCCAAAAAGAAATCAATCAAAGAGGACGACTGAAAAAGACGAAAGAATCAAGGAATCAAGGGATTGAATAAGATGGGACCAAAATGAAAGGAATAAGACTATTTATGCATGCATGGTTGGTGAAATGTTGAGTCGATCCCTGTTCGAGCCAAGATTTTCTAATATATTAGGCAACTAATACATAAGCCATACTTGGGCTCTGATGCCACTAAAAACCTTGTCACGCCCCGCTTCCCAAAAAGAGAATACGGAATACGGATTTGTGACTAAGCCCAGCGAATGATTTTCATCATCCATAAGCTATCAGGATCTTTACAACATCTCACAGAAATAATCAGAGTCGTAAGCAAAAGAATCAACCACATATGCATAATCGAATCATATATATCCACAAAAATTTACTTGAAACAAAAATATATTAATCTCAAATAAATCAGATCTGGATAAGTCAAATATCCTGGGTCACATTGCCCAAATACAAATAAATCCAAGTATCAAATACAATTGTTCAAAATAAGCAACAAGAATAATAATAATAGCAAATTTTAGCACTAATATCTCATATCACCAACTCCATCTGGCAGTTGATCATCCTGGTCTGCAATTAAATAAATTACAGGAAGAAGAAAAAGAAAACAAACTCCCGTTAATGCAAGTTACAGGCCGCTTGTAGTGCAGGATACAAGTACAGGGATAAATAACAAATATAAAATAATAACAAAACAAACATGGCATGGTATAGGCATATCAACAGAATATAATGTCTAACATGAATTAGGAAAACAAAACAGATAGCATGGTATACTAACATGTGTCAAGTGTCAACAGTATGCAGATAGGTATATGGATAGCAGTATCAGATAACAGTATCAGATAACAGTCAGACGATAACAGATAACAGTGTCAGGTAACAGTCACATGATAATACGTAACAGTGTAACAGATGTCAGTTCTTACAGTCTTATGTTTATTACTAACTAGGTAGCACTTCATGCATCCATCCTTTTACTACATGGTTGCTACATTCAAACAGTTTCGTTTATATTTCGTAGGGGATCGTATAGGGCCGTGTACTCAGGTATCAGTAATCAGACAGTAACAAATAACAGTCAGAACCTAGTGGTCCTCCTTCGAGTACACCTTCCCATAAGGAAGTGTACAGTCGGGTAATCAGTAATAGTAATCAGACAGTCAGAACCTAGTGGTCCTCCTTCGAGTACACCTTCCTATAGGAAAGTGTGCAATCAGGTAATCAGTATAACAGTATAACAGATGCTCAGTATGGGAAATACGGGCCCCCTTCCAAGTACACATTTCCATAATTTCCCACTACTAGATCTTTCCCTTAACCCCGGCTTGGTTATTTATTATTATTATCAGACATGCATGTATGTGTCATAAACAGGTCACCAATAACATGGTATAAACATGTAACAGGTTCAAGGTGACAGATAAACTTGTACAGATGATAGACAGTTCATAAAGGAATAAAATAATGCAAATGCTAACTCAGGACAGCAAGACAGTATGGTACTAAAACATTCCTGTTGCTACAAAAATGCAAATCTGAATCCGTCAAAGAATCTGAAAAATAGACTCCCTTTCGAATCCAACAAAACATATATAAGTCATATAGTATTTCACAAAAACATAGCTCAAAACAGGTTTGAATCCAGAAAACACGTTCAGCCAAAAATCAGAAGATCGTATTCAAGTTCAGGAAAACAGAATGAAAACTCTTTAATTAAATCTACGACAAATCTGGGGTATTCCCCAATATGTGTAGTATCAGAATATGAAGTATCATAATTTTCCAATAAAAATAGAGTGCTCAATTAAATCAGAAAACATCAAGACACGACAGTTTTGTAAATTTGAAATCACAAATACTGCAGTACGAAAACAGTAATATCTCCCAAATCGTAAATCAAAATCCAAATCCGCCAAAAGCGTAATAAAATAGATACAGTAGGCTAACTTTCATATTCATAAATATTTTAGAAACAGCAAGTAGAAATAGGTCAAAAATCAGGTTCTTTACTGAATGGTAGTAAAATTCTGTATGAAAAATCTTTATTCGCAAGCATGAAAAGGTTTGTAAAACTCTTCAAATAAATACACCAAAATTCTGGGTAAACCCCAATCAAGTCTTGAATTACTATGAAAAATTTCAGATCAAAATAATAATTTTAACACCAGAATAAAAATATATTACTCTTCAGAATTCATAGAAAACGAAATCTGTAACCCACTCTACACATCTGTAGTAAAATCAACATAACTCACAACTCGTAAATTGAAACTAAGATCCTGTAAAAAGGGTTGGAAAATAGACAGAATTCTCTACAAATCATGTTCAAAAAATATTTTCAAATACTGACCTTAATTGGTTCTAAAATACTGATCAACATCAGGAAACCAGAAAATACAAATTTGTTCTTCACACACAAAACAACATAGATCGTACAAAATTCATCCAAATCATCCCAAACATGAAATATAGTGTACTAGATGTCCAAACAACATGATATAGGCTATTTGCAAGTATTCGACAAGTATAACACGAATAACACATCAAACAGAGATATCTCAAGATAGCATGAACATATACATCAAAAGTGGTCAACCCTGGGTTAATTCATGTCATGTATGTCGTGAGGAAACTATAGTCAAATCATCACAATAGAGACAATATACAACAGAGAATTCACACACGAATTGTCTCTAGAACCCAACTACACTACAAGTGGTATTTAGTACTTGTATTTGCAAAGGAATTTAATACAAGTTACTTGCCTTAACCGACGATGAAACCGACAAAAATCAAGAATAACGGGAATGAATTCCCGTGCACGAACCCAACGAACGAAACGAACCCACGAACTCAACACGGATCACACGAACCGAAGCGAGCAAACGAACTCCATGAATGAACGAACAAGATCATGAACCCAAAGAACAAATATCCCACGAACACGGTCGGACGGCTGAGATCCAAAAGATGAAGATCAAGATGATCAGATCAGATCAAATTAGATCGAAGATCAAGATCAACAAGATTGGACGGTCCAGATCAAGGTGATGATGAAGTTGATGATGATCGCGATCGAACGGCCAAGAATCAATCAATCAATCAAGATCGAGAGATCAAGATCACAATCAAATGGACGGCCCACATCTAACATGATCAGACCCATGATCAATGACCCACATCAAAGGTGATCAAAACCCACTTGATCAACACAGCAAATGGAAAGGGGGCACTGGCTTGGCTGCTGTCATCGCGGAGGACGGCACATAGGGACAACACCGGCGAGGGGAAAGTGTGCATTGCGGTTGCGGCTGTGTTGCTGTCTGCCTGCGGAGTTCACTGCGGAGGGATGGGTGCATTGGCTGCAAAGCAGCACTGCTAATTGACTATGGGGAGGCACAGCTCTAGGAGGGGGTCGGAAAGACACTAGGCTACTGCTGCAGCGGTGCGCGACCAAGTGGAGGGTCTCGGCGGTCAAGGTTGTCGCCTCGTGGTTACTGCGGCAGACTGCAGCGGAGAAGAGGCAGGGAGGGAGACGGCAGGAGGTCCAGAAAGGTGCAGGGCTTGGACGGAGAGGGTGAGCGGAAGGGTTGAGAGGATGGGGGAGGAGCACAGGCGGCTAGGGTTTCTTGAAAGGAAGGTGGACAGTCAGGAGGGTGCTAGGGTTGGATGGAGGTGGCGGCTACATGGGTTAGGAGGGGGTTTATATATGGGGAAGGAAAACTATATTAGGGTTAGGCGGTTTGGAAGAGAACAGCTGAAGGGGGGGTGTGCTAACGGGTATCGGGTGTGAGTTAACGGGTCTGGGCTTAGATGGGTATTAAAACAATGGGTATAATATAATGGGTTAGGTATAGGAGAAATAGGATAATGGGTTTAAGGTAGTTAATTAACAGGGTAGGGGGTTTGGGGTCTTGGGTAATCAATGATTTAAGTTGGTTTTTGGGTAATTGGCTTATAGGGTACAAGATCCAATAGAGAATTAAAACAGAAATAGAAAAATAACCAATACAAAATAGGGTTTATCTAAAATACTACAAATACAGATAGTAAATAAAAGTGGGTTTTTAATAACCAGTCAAAATGATAACAATAATAATAGTAATAATAATAACAGTAATAGTAATAATAGAAATCAAAGTAGTACTAACAATAATAAGATTCATATTAAAATATAAAAATCATAGATACTAGTTACTCAAAAAATTATTGATCGAAAAATAGATTTTAATAGAAGATCCAACAATGCATTTTGACAAAGAATTTGAAAGCGGAAAAATAATTTACAAAAATTTTAAATACAGAAAATACACAAAAATACGTTTTTGGGAAAACAGGAGTTACAATTCTGTTTCTTGCCTTCGAGGGTTGAAACTCTTTAGGGAGAGGTTAAAGTCGGCGGGCTACACCATTCAAATCTTCTTGGGCGCCCCGGTTCAGAACGAGGGGATCATCACCTTGGACGTTACTGCCGGGAAATCCCCAACCTCCGGAACCGAGGCCATGGATTTCATGATAGTCAATATCAAAGCAACATATAATGCCATTCTAGGACTCCCCAATGTCGCTTCTCTTCCGGCAGTGCCCTCGACGTACCACATGAGGATGAAGTTCCCCACCAAGTCTGGGGTTACGGTCGTCAAGGGCAACCAAGAAGCTGCCCGGGCTTGCTATACGGCCACAGTGGGGGGCTCGGTCCTGCCCCTCGATGCAGTCGAACTCCCGCTCGATAGGAGCTTAATCGGTTTTGAGCCAGTCGACGAGTTGGAGGAGTTCCCTTTCTCTAAAGCAGACAGAACCAAATAGTTCCAAGTGAGCAAGGCCCTGCCTCTGGGCCTCAAGGAAGACATCATCAGCTGTGTTCGATAAAACCGAGACTTATGCACCTGGACCCCTTCGGATATGTCCAGGATCTTGGAATATCTTATTATGCATAAGTTGAGCATCCATCCGGACTCCAAGCCAGTACAGCAGATGCATCGGAAATTGGCCCCGAGAGGCAGCAAGCGGTGAAAGAAGAAGTGAAGAAGCTCTTCTCTGCTCGCTTCATCAAAGAAGTCAACTACCTAGAGTGGTTGACCACCGTTGTGATGATGAAGAAGTCCAACGACAAGTGGAGAATATGTGTCGATTTCATCGATCTTAACATGGCATGCCCAAAGGACTCCTTTCCACCCCCGAGCATCGACACTCTTATTAATGCGACATCCGGGCATGAGTTTCTTAGCTTCATGGATGCCTTCCCTAGGTAAAATCAGATATGAATGTTCCCGCCGGACATCCCAAAGATGGACTTCGTAACAGACCAGAGGCTCTACTGCTATCTTGTTATGCCTTTCATCCTGAAGAATACCGATGCTACATATTAGAGACTCGTTAACCGAGTCTTCAAGGAGAAAATTGGCCGAAACATGGTGGTATACGTGAAGGACATGCTCATCAAAATCCCAAGGAGAGGAGACCACGTCAAGGACATTGAGGAGGCCTTCGGGGTTCTCAGAACGAACAACATGAGGCTCAATCCGCCCAAATGTGTCTTCGATGTTACTTCAAGGAAGTTCCTCGACATCATGATTAGCCAACAAGGAATAGAGTCAAACCCCGAGAAAATCCCGGCCATATTGGACATGGCCCCTCCGAAGAATGTCAAGGAGGTTTAGAGACTCACTGGTTGACTTGAAGCCACCTGATGTTTTCTTTTGAAGTCGGGGGAAAATTCCTTCCATTTTGTTACAAGGCTCTTCGGGGGGCAAAGAACATTGAATGGGGAGAGCCTCAACAGCCGGTCTTTGATCACCTTAAGGAATACCTCGCTAACCCTCCTTCCCTCAGCAAACCTAAATCCGGTGAGGTCCAACCCCTCTACATAGTGGCATCTGAGCATGCCCTCAGCGCCGTCCTGGTTAGAGAAGATGACGGGGCGCAAAGGCCCCTCTACTACGTCAGCAAATTCCTCTGGGATGCTGAGCTCTGTTATGCTAAAATGGAGAAGGTGGCCTATGCCCTTGTCATGGTTGCAAGAAAGCTCTGCCCTTATTTTCTTGCCCATTCTATCCATGTCCTAACATATCAACCTTTCAAGCAAGTCCTCAACAAGCCAGAGAGCTCCGACCGGTTGGTCAAGTGGTCCATCGAGCTTAGTCAACATGACATCAGCAATAAGCCGAAGACCACCATCAAGGGCCAAGTGCTCACCGAGTCCATAACCAAGTGCACCATCTCAGAAACATCGAAAATCGAAGAGGATGAGCCGTTATGAGAACATTCTGTGGACGACTCGTCCTGTGAGGATGGAAGTGGGATAAGCGTAATACTGAATGGACCGGATAACAACTTCTTTCAATACTCCTTGCATCTCAACTTCTAAGCCTCCAACAATGAAGCTGAGTACGAGGCACTTATCACCGGAGTCCTACTCGCCCACAAACCAAGGGCCAAGCAGGTTAAAGCCTTCAGTGATTCTTAACTTGTGGTCAATAAAATCTCAGGGGACTACGAGGCTCGTAACACCCGAATGGTCCAGTACTTGGCACACGTCTGGCTCCTATTGGCGGATTTCAAAGAAGCCTCGGTCGTCAGGATTCTGCACGAAGAAAATAGTTGGGCAGACGCGTTACCAAGTTGGCGGCCCTCCTCTATCGAGGATCTTGACCGCAAGGTCTTGGTGGAAGTCCTTGTTCGACCGAGCATCCACAAAGATGACCTCGAAGTCCTTTGTCTCGAGCAGTTAACGCTGCATGCAACATGAATGGATCAGATCGTGAACTCCTTGAGAAATGCCAAACTACCGCAAGACCGTTTCGAATCCAGAAAGATCAAAGCCGGAGATGAGAGATTCGCACTCATCGATGATGTTCTATTCAAACGGTTGTACACGAAGGTCGATGGCCAACCTTACCACCGTTGCTTGACCAAAGAAGAAGCTGAGCACGCGCTTAAAGAAATGCACGAGGATGTCGGCAATTGCCGCATGGGCGGCAGGTCGCTCGCGAGAAAGGTACTCAACTACGGGTACTACTGGTCGAAACTTCTACAAGATGCTCGTGATCTCGTCAAAAAATGTGGCCCATGCCAAAGGTTCTCTACAGTCAAACACACCTCCCAAGCCGAGCTCAAGTTGCTTGCAAGTCCAGCCCCCTTTGTCATGTGGAAAATGGATTTGGTCTGTCCGACAGGACAGAGGTGCTTTCTAATCGTAGCCATCGATTATTTTACAAAGTGTGTCGAAGAAGATCCTTTGGCCACCATCACTGATCATTAGGCCCAACAATTCTTTTGGAAACATATCGTCTGCCGATTTGGGATCCGTCGGGTCCTCGTCACCGACAATGGTACCCAATTCGCTTGCAGAGGTTTTCGCAAGTTCTCCGAGGATCTATGAATTCAGCAAAGGTTCTCTTCAATTTTGCATCCCCAATCTAATGGCCAAATCGAGAACGCCAACTACCAAATCCTCGACGGTCTCAAGAAGCGATTAGACAAATCTCCCAAAGGGCTATGGGTTGATGAGCTACCCATTGTAATGTGGTCCTACCAAACGACTAAAAGGATTCTGACGGGCGAGTCACCCTCCAATCTAACCTGCAGCATTGAAGTTTTCATCTCCTGGAGGTCGGATTACCTTCACCTCGGATTTTGAGTTTCGATGCGGAATTAAACATAAATGGCCTAAGGGCTAACATGGACCTGCTTGATAAAGTTCTGGAAAGGTCAATCATCCGAAGGAATGTGTACCAACAATGAGTAGAGAGCTTCTAAAACAAAAAATTCCGACCAGCCAACATCAAATAGGGTGATCTAATGCTACGCTGACTCGACATCTCCGAACTGAGTGAAAAGGGAAAGTTGGCTCCCAACTAGGAGGGCCTATATATGGTCTCCCAAGTGGTCTGCCTAGGGACTTATCGACTTGAAATTTTGGGGGGCTGTGTAATCATGAGAACCTGGAACGTAGAACATCTGATGAAATTTCAGGAAGGCCCATAGCGATCTATTCCTACCCTTTGAGGTATATTCTTATAACAAGGCTGTAAAAGATGAAGAATGTAATAAGCGCTCACCTTTCTGTAGCCAACAAATAAAATTTCTTTTCAAATTCAACAAGTTTGTAAGCTTTGGCCATGTTCATCCTGCCTCGGCGTGGTGTTCTAACTCTAAACCTTAAGCAGATTTCTCCGCAATAAGGTTCACACATCGCCCTTCGGCGTGATGTCCAGAATTCGAACCTTAAGCGGATCTCTGGGCTAAGGTTCACACATCGCCCCTTGGCGTAGCATCCCGACTCCGAACCTTAAGTGGATTTATCCGCAACAAGGTTCACACCTCGCCCCTTGGCATGGTGTTTCGACTCCAAATCTTAAGCGGATTTCTCTGCAACATGGTTCACCCCTCGCCCCTCGACATGGTGTTCCAACTCCGAACCTTGAGCAGACTTTTCCGCAACAAGGCTGACACCTCGCCACTCAACGTGGTGTTTCGACTCCGTACCTTAAGCGGATCTCACCGCAATCAAGTTCACACCTCGCCCCTCGGCGTGGTGTCCCAACTCCGAACCTTATGCGGATTTCTCTACAACAAGGTTCACACCTTACTCCTCGTCCCTCGGCGTCGTGTCTTGACCCGAACCTTAAGTGGATTTCTCCGCAACAAGGTTCACACCTCACCCATCGGCGTTGTGTCCCGACTCTGAACTTTAAGCAGATATCTCAGGAATAAGGTGTAGCGCCCCGAATTTCCAATATGATATCTTAGAAATATGTGGCACAATTCCCAGCATCAACTTCAATTGCAATAGTACACATAGCCAAAAACACAGATAATTTTTATTTCAACTTTTTATTACAATAATCATTTACAAAACACAGCGAAAATACAAAACACCTGGAATTACAAACTTTCTTTTTAAAACACTTCTTTTACAAAATTTGCACAAAAGCTCTATTACATCAATCTATCTCAAGCATCCAAACCCAAAACTCTAAGCAACAACCAGAAGCAAAAGAGTCAACCACACATGCATAACTGAATCAATATACCAACAAAATTAACTTGAAACAAGATGTATTAATCTCAAATAAATCAGATCTGAACAAGTCAAAAATCCTGGGTCATACTGCCCAAACACAAAGAATTCAAGTAACAGATATATTGTTCAAAATGAGTAACAGGAAATAAATGAAGATAGCAAAAGCTCCAGCCAACTAGAACTTTAGATCACATACTCCCTTGGGTAGCTGATCACAAAAATCTGCAATTAATAATTGCAGGAGAAGGAAAGAAAAAACAAGTACCAGTCAATGCAAATTACGGGCCACTTATAATATTGGATACAAGCACATGGAAAACTAACAAATAACAGGGAATAATGCATCAACAGTGATAATTAGCATGAATCAATAAAACGAGGTCAACTAGCATGGTATACTAACAGTATAAATGAATGTGTCAAGTATAGTGTCATATGGCAACTAATAGTGCCCAGTAAAAGTAAACTCAGTAAATCAGTGTAACAGTATAACAGTATCAGTTCAACAGTCTCAGTCTAACAGTATCAGTCTAACAGTAACAGTCTTATGTTCTTACAGTCTTGTGCCTATTATTAACTAGGTAGCACTTCATGTGTCATCCTTTTATCACATGGTTGCTACATTCAAACAGTTTCGCTTTAGATTTCGTAGGGGATCATATAGCGCAGTGTACTTAGGTATCAGTAATAGTAGCAGTAGCAGTAACAGTCAGAACGTAGTGGTCCTCCTCCGATTACACCTTCCTATAGGGAAGTGTGCAGTCAGGTAATCAGTAACAGAAATCAGACAGTCAGAACCTATTGGTCCTCCTCCGAGTACACCTTCCTATAGGGAAGTATGCAGTCAGGTAATCAGTACAATAGTATAACAGATGCTCAGTATGGGAAACACGGGCCCCCTTCTAAGTACACAATTCTATAATTTCCCACTACTAGAACTTTCCCTTAAATGTCGGCTTGGTTACTTTTATTATGGTCATCAAACAGGTATGAATGTATACAAAATAGTGTCAAACTAACATGGTATAAGGTTTAGGGAAACAAATAAACATGCATAGAAGATATACAGTCACATAAACGAGCAAAACAGTGTATGTTCATATTTAGGACAGCAAGACAGTACAGTACTAAAACAGAGATTCCCGTTACTACAGAAATTCAAATCCAAATCCGTTGGAGAAACTGGAAAATAGACTCCCACACGAATCCAGCAATTATATATAAGCCATATCGTGTTTCACAAAATCATAACTCAAAACGGATTTGAATCCAGAAAATATGTTCAGTCAGAAATCAGTAAAACGAATTCTCAGTCAGAAAAACAGCATTAAAACCCCTCAAATAAATCCAGGAAAAATCTGGGGTAAGCCCCTATATGTATAGTATCAAAATATAAAGTTTCATAATATTCCAGTAAGATTAGCTCAGTCAAAAAATATCGGAAAACATCAAGAAATGATAGTTTGGCAAATCTGGAATTCCCAATACTGTTGTACGAAAACTGAAATATCTTGCAAGCCGTGAAACGAAATCCAAATCCGCCAAAGGAGATGAAAATAGACAAATTAACCTAACTTTCATACTTTATAAATATTTTCCATACAGTGGAAGGAAATAGGGTGAAAATACAACTCTTTACAGAACAGCGAGCAAAATAAAGTAAGTATAGCTTTCATAAACAAGCATGAAACGACGTATGAAACTCATCAATAAAATCCACCAAAATTCTGGATAATCCCTAGATAGATATAGAAATACTGACCAAAGTTTCAGATCAAAATAATAAGTGTAGCACAAGTATCAAAATAATTTAGTCATCAAAATCATCAAGAAACGAAATCTGAAATTGATCTACACCTCTGTAGTAAAACAGTCATATCTCACACATACGAAAACGAAATCGAGCAAGGTTAGAGGGGTTGGAAAGAAGAAAAATTTCTCTACAATTCATGTTTTATACTGAAATTAAGATTCTGACCTTGATATGGTCTAAATTACTGATCAAGACAGATTATCGGCAAAATACAGAATTTTCTCAAAAACCAAAATCAACATAATTCAAACGAAACTTGATCCAAACACGACCAAACATGAAATCGAGTCTACCAAGTCTCCAAACAACATGAAATAGGGTAATTAACATATCCAAAACAAGTCTAACACATGGATCTCAACAACAAATTCTCGCAAATAGTTCATATACATGATCAAGTCAAGAACGGATGAAAACCTAGTTGTTTCATGTCGAATTTGTGTCGTGAGTCAACTATGGTCAAATAGCACTATAGAGACTAAACCCAACAAGAACAACACACAAGAATTCGTCTCTAGAACTCAACTACATTATAGGTGGTATTTTTGACTTGTATCATACAAAGGAATTTGAGTACAAGTTACTTGCCTTATAACCAACGACGAAAACGACGAAAATCAAGAATAACGGGAACGGATCCTGGCAACGAACGAAACCCACAAACGAAACACAACCCAATAACGAACAAATACCCGAACGAAGCAACCAACCAACACGAACGACGAACTCCGAACGAACCCAAATAACCTGTGCAACTCACGCATGTACTAATTAAGAGCACGAACGGACAAGGGAGACGGCAACAAACCACGAAAGTCGGCGTTGCTGTCGCTGCACCGCGGCGTCGCTGCGGCGCGATGACAACAAGGAAACAAAGGACTAAGAACGGAGAATTTATAGACATTCTCATGAGATATTTTTCAATGGTCACATGCTATCTTATTTATTACAGTCAACGCTCTAACTTCCAAGACACCTCGAAGACCTTAAATGAGTGACATAAGCTAACACGTGACAACTCACATGATGCTTCAAGAGATGAAGAGAAATCCAAGGATGTGAGGCCTCTAATGCCAAGGGAGAATTCACAGCACATCACACCTCAGCTCCGGGGTCCAACACGGAAGTCCCATCAAGGGAAAGCATATGGGTTATTCCAAACATTTTTATTCATTTTTAAAAGTCATAGTATAAGAGAGTTGGCCAGTCCGTGAAAATGCGAAAAATAGAGCCTAAGATCTACTAATTCGAGGAGGACCCCTTTTTGAGGACAAGAGCGAGGTACTCTTCTACGATTGCGGGGGTGGGTTCGACTGGCTCGTGGTTCACCAAACCTTCTCTCGCCGCCGGAAGAGTTACGTTATCGACGTTCCCCTTGAAGGAAAATCCCTGAAGATCGAGGTCTAGATACTTTGACTTGATATGCTCAAGGGCACGATCATACCTCTGGTCTTAGGCATGGATGATGTCGTTCAGAGCACCGTCGTACTCCTTCACCATCTCTTTCACCCTCTCCTGCCATGCCAGCCTCTCAAGGGCACAATTATACCCCGAGTCCATTCTCTTCCCCAGGTCCGCCTTCAACTCCTTCACCTTTTGCCAGATGCAGCAATTCTGATCAAGGAGCTCTTTCTCCCCAGCCTTGGCTCATTAGGCCTGTCAAGGAGCTCTTTCTCCCCAGCCTTGGCTCATTAGGCCTGTTGGAGGAGCCATTCCCGCTTCCTCTTCAACTTGGCCCCGTGGATAGCTACCTGCATGTCACACCCCGCTTCCTAAAAATATGGAATACGAGTACATAACATTGGCCCAGCGAATGAATGATGTCATCCATAAGTTATTTATCCGATTAACTCAATAATATAATCAATACAGAACAATTGCGTAGGCAATAATAATAATCTCATGAACAATAATAGTTGGAATGAAGCAATATATATTATCCGAATACAATAATAATCCAACATCTGAAAACAAATAATAACAATATTCGGGTCAAAAGCCCACAATACAATGAAATAACAATAGTTTAATAATTAATGCTTCATGACAAAAACAATTATTTATTAAGCGGCGATGCAATCAATTCCTTCACAAAATTTGTTCTCCCAATCCATCAGGCAATTCTCCATCAACACATGTAAACACTTAATCTAAAAAAGGAGAAAATTTGTCCTTATAGCAAGTCATGGACAGCAAGTAGAGAAAGCAGGGAACAATGGAATAACAGTATAACAATGATTTCAATGGATCAATAGGAATCAATAACATGGCACGATAGCAATAATTAATATCATGATAGTCGATACAATGGTTATAAATAATGATTCAATATTCGGTAACAATATTCAATGAACAATATCAATAACACTTAGCCAAGATTCGATATCAATAGGAACAATAATGAACAATATGCAGTGTCAATGTGATGCAACTCTTAAGTCTATTAATTATTTTAATCCTAACTAATGTAGCACTTTATGCGTCCCATCTATTTACCACATGGTTGCTACATACAAATAAGTTACGTTTAGACTAAGTTCTTTAACAATCACAAGTCATCAAATTAGGATTTTGGTCATCAATAGTATATTTTCAAGTAAAGATTCAATTTTTAACTCATCTACTCATCAAATTCCTTATATCTACTCATCAAAACCCTAATATGCTTTCTAATAGATAAATCGTCACATACGACATGCAGAGAACAAAAGAAAACAAAAACATGTCACTCACTTCTATGAAGAATCAACCGAAGAAAAATAAAGAATAAGAGAAATCCTTCTTCGCAAGAAAACCAAGAATCCTCCCTTGAAAACTCCAAGAAAATAGCAATAATAAAAATCTTTGTGTAGCATAGCAAGAGACGGCTGCACCCCACTCTTAAATAGGCCAGAAATATAGGTTTTAGGGTTTTGTAAATAGATTTGCAAAATACCTCTTTTAAATATAGGTTTTTATATATAAATCTTTATACTTGGAAATCAAATAAAACCAACTTAATTGAGTATTAAAACAAACAAGAACAACAACCTTACAATCAGCCGACACTGTTTGAAAAATCCAGAAAATGAATTTTGCACTTTTGCCCCTCTAAGTGGTGATTTTGCGAAAAGACCCTTTTTCATCAAAACTTGTAAAATAAACCAAATTTGTTCAAACAAAAAGTAAAATATTTACCTCTGAGTTGACTAGGCATCATACCCAGCCCAAAAATCCAAAAATCTGGAGTTTTCACTCCAAGTGATAATTTTGCACAAATGTCCTTCTTTTTGTAATATTTGCAAATAGTTCCAATAAATATCAAAAAATTCCAGAAAATTCACAAATAATATCTAATAATAAATAATGATTTTCCACTAAATAATTTTTGACTTTGAACTTCCCAAGAAAACATTTGCACGTGTTTTGCACGTGTAAAAAGGTAAATTTCAAAAAAATATTTATTAAATCACAAAAAAAAATAATTTTAATTCATTTATTAATCTTACAAGCATTATTTAAAAACCTGGGGTACTACAGTTCGATTTCTAAAAGAAACCCATGAAATTAGTTCCATGATAGTTCTAACTCAATTTGATGAAGAACCCATGCATTTAGTTTCTAGGTGATTCTAGCTTAAATTTGAAAGAGAACCCATGAACCAAGTTACATGTGTTCTAGCTTAAATTTGGGAAAGAACCCATGAACTTAGTTGCATGTTGTTCTAGTTCAAATTTGGGAAAGAGAACCCATGAATTCTAGTTGTATGTGGTTCTAATTAAAATTGGACCATATTATGGGAATGTTCTTCATCTTCAATGTATGGGTAATAATGGTTGGGAAAGTCACTATTATTGTTAGCTTGATATAAGCTTATCTAGGGTCTTATAGTTACCCTAGGGGTCATTGACCATCAAGACTCATATCTTACCACCATGGAAACTATGGATGAATCACACGTCGTGCGCCAACGGATCTTAACCAGTGTGGATTGATCACGGGCCGAGAATGTTGACGAGATCCGAGTTAAGGGCAGTGATGAGTGAGGGAGATCCCGTCACCGGTGTCTTGGATCGATAGGCAATGAGTTGGACCATGGTAATCTTAAAAAATTCTAAATTGAAAACCTCGTAAGATTGTTTAGGTTTAGTGACATCATTAGGGTCGTAACTTATAAAGATCATTACTTAACCATTTTTTCCAAAAAGGAAGGGTTGGTATTAGGAGTGATACCCTATGATCCAACTCGTCCTATAGGCCGACACTATGCGGTGTTATTGGTTGTACCCTTCCTGTCAAAATGATACGGTCTGTGCTTTCTCACGAGTTGGGAGCACGGGATCCGTATCTTGTATGTTAATTTCTGAAGTGCCATGATAAGGGCGGGAGAGATTCCTGTCAGAGCTAGGGGATGGACCCCCGGAACTCCATCATGCTCTATATCAAGAAGGGCGAACAAGCTATAGACTACGGTCTATCTACTAAGGGGGCTACAGGGGATGCTTCGAGTTAACCTGTGTTGCGGATACCTACCCTACGTTCGTCAGATTTTTGTGTGAGGTCCGGTGCACCGGGTAGTAGTGGCAAACATAGACACCATGAGCTGACTGCGAATAGCGGGATTAGACCGTTTCAGGGCAACCTCATCAGTCACGCTGTATGTTCAGAAATAGGTTGAGTACAAGAGTAAAATTCATGGTGCGAGTTCAAATCCCTATATATGAAGAAACGGCTTGTTATGGGCGTTTGTAATATGGGATGCATACTGTTCCGGAGACTTGCTTGCATTAGAATAAGAGCACCATTGCATTAGTTAATCGTACATTAGAGTCTAAGTCATAGCATGCACCGACACATCAATTATATATACACGTTTGTCTTTTCATGAATCTATTTGTTTAAAGTTGAGAATCGCTGTTAGTCATCAGTCTTAAAGCGTCAGTATATGTACTGACGTCCCCATTTCAATAGGTTTTGGATTGCAAAACTATAGGTACAAGATTCAGGAGGACTCAAGGCAAGAGAAACAAAGTGTTGATTTCAATTGTAATATATGGTTGTCACCATTGCAACATCTATTGGAATTTATTTATGTTGAGGAGCATCCAAGTGAAAGTACCAAGTGTTATTGTCACGCCCCGCTTCCCAAAAAGAATACGAAATACGGATACGCGACTCAACCCAGCGAATGATTTGCATCATCCATAAGCTGTTCGAGATCTTTACAACAAATCTTAGAATAATCAAAGTCGGAAGCCAAAAGAATTATCCTCACACAAACATATATAACTCAAAACAAAACAAAGTGCCAACAGAAATTAATTGAAATCCAATAATATAATAGTCTCAAATAAACATATCCGAACAAGTTAATATCCTAGGTCACATTGCCCAAATACAAATAAAATCCATATACTCAAATACATTGTTCAAAAACAACAGATAATAATAATAGCAAAAGAAGTTCAGCACAAATATTTCATTTCTCCAATACCATCGGGCAAACAACCATCCTGATCTGCAATCAATAAATTGCAGGAGAAGGAAAAAGAAAACAAGTACCCGTCAATGCAAGTTAGGCCGCTTGTAATGCAGGATACAAGTATATGGAAAACTAACAAATCTAAATAATAACAGAAACAGATATAACATGGTATAGCAGAATCAACTAGCATGGTATACTAACATGTGTCAAGTGTAAAAAATCAAATAGCATGCACACAGATATACAGATAGTGTCAAATAATGGTGTCAAGTGATAGTGTCAGACAGATAACAGATACTCAGATAATCAGATGATCAGAAAATCAGATAAAAGATTCAGATGTCAGATACAGATACAGATACAGATATAGATGTTAGATTCAGATTCTTATAAGTCTTGTATTAATTACTAACTAGGTAGCACTTCATCTGCCATCCTTTTATCACATGGTTGCAACATTCAAAATAGTTACGTTTGTAGATTTCGTAGGGGATCATATAGAGTCGTGTACTCAGGGTTCAGACAGATAGATATCAGATAACAGATCTAGACAGACAGATACAACCTAGTGGTTCTCTTCTTCCCTACACCTTTCTATAGGAAGTAATGTAGACAGGGTACAAAATAACAAATAACAGATAATCATATGGGAAACACGGGCTCCCTTCTAAGTACACATTTCTATGCTTTCCCACTAATAGATCTTTCCCATAAACCCCGGCTTGATCATTTTATAATTATTATCAGACAGATGTGTATGTGCATGAAACAGAGTAAATCTAGCATGATATAATGATCCAAAAGTTTAGAATAACAGATAAGCATGTACAGAATGTAAGATAGTCACATAACAGAACAAAAATGAGTACTTTCTAATTCAGGACAGCACGACAGTATAGTACTAAAACAGCGATTCCCGTCACCACAAATATCAAAACCTAGATTCGTCAGAGGATCTAGAAAATAGACTTCCAACCGAATCCACCGGGTACATATAAGTCATATAGTGTTTTAGAAAAACATAACTCAAAACTGATTTGAAACCAGTAAATACGTTCAGCCAGAAATCAGTAAATTGAATTCACAATCAGGAAAACAAGATTATCAAAACACCTTAAATAAATCCAGGAGAAATCTAGGGTATTCCCCTATATGTCTACTATTATAATATAAAGTTTCATAATTTTCCAGTAAGATTAGTTCAGCCAACAAAAATCAGAAAATATCAAGAAACGATAGTTTGGCAAATCTAGAATTCCCAACACTGCTGTACGAAAACTGTAATATCTCGCAAACCGTGAAACAAAATCCAGATTCGTCAAAGGGAGAAGAAAATAGACAAAATAATCTAACTTTCATATTTTATAAATATTTTTCATACAGGAAAAGAAATTAGGGTGAAAATACAAATCTTTTCAAAACAGTGAGCAAAAATCCAGCAAGTATAGTTTTTATAAATAAGCATGAAACGGTATATAAAACTCATCAATAAAATTTACCAAAATTCTGGGTAATCCGTAAATAGGTATAGAAATACTGTACATAATTTCGGATCAAAATAATATGCTTAGAACTAGTATCAAAATAGTTTAGTCATCAAAATCATCAAGAAACAAAATCTGAAAATATAATACACCTCTGTAGTAAAATAATCATATCTCACACATACGAAAACGAAATCGATCTCTGTCAGAAAATTTGGAAAGAAGACAGATTTATCTAAAAATCATGTTTAATGCTGCAGTTAAGATACTGACCTTAATATGGTCTAAAATACCAATCAAAACTGATCACTGACAAAATACATATTTTTCTCTTAACAACAAATCAATATACAACATACGAAACTCAGTCCAAACGCAACCAAATATGTAATAGAGTCTACTAAGTGTCCAAATAACATGAAATAGGGTATATAGCATGTCCACACAAGTATATCACATGGATCCAAACAAACACACAAATTCTCATAATTATCTCACAATATAATCACATCAAGAACGGTCAAAACCTAAATTGTTTCATATCAAATTTGTGTCGTGAGGCAACTATGCCCAATAGCACTATAGAGACAATACTCATCAAACATACATCACACACGAGTTGTCTCTAGAACCCAACTACACTACAAGCAAAATTTATGACTTGTATCATACAAAGGAATTGAGTACAAGTTACTTGCCTTAACCAAATACGAAACGAACACCAAGAATAACGGGAACGGATCAAGAAAATGAAAAAAACCCCCGAACAAAAACCACAAACCAAGCAATCCACGTGCAACTCCGTGCACGAGCAAAACCAAGAGAGAGAGAGAGCGGTCGGGAGTCGCACGACGGCGGCGCTGGCCTTGGCTGGCATCGCTGCTACTGCTGCTTTCCTAGGCGCGCGCGACATCGGAGAGAGCAGGAGAGACGGACGGAGAGATAGAGAATGAAGGGATGGAGGTGCTCGGTGATGGGTAATGGCAGCTAGGGTGAGTTGGCGATTGGGATAAGGTAGGGGCAGTCAGAAGGGGTGTAGGTCGGGAGATCGGCAAGGGGGAGGTTCGGGTGTGGCGGCTGACGGTGCAACAGGGAGAGAGAGGGGATCGGGGTTAGGGTTAGGGTTTTGCGGTAGGGGGAAGGGAGAGAGAGAGTTATATAGGGTTTAGTTTAGGGTTGTGGGTGTTTGGGTTAATGGATGGTTTTTGGGTTTATTAGGAGTAGTAGTAGAAGATTGGGTTTAATAGGATTTGCATAGGATTTAAAATAGGATTGTAGGCTAATTTGGCTTTGGTAGTTAATTAGGGATCAAAAGCAATATGAATAGCAATAGGATTAGCAACCAAAACACCACGAGCACCCAAGAACAAAACAAAGAGAATAAGGACCCAATAAAGAGCGACAACAATAATAACGACCAAGAACAAATCAAGAAACAGAAAAATCAATCACAAGAAGATCAAAATGAGAAAAAATGAATATATATTGAAAACAACTCCAATATATGGTCCAAAATACAAAAAAGAGTATAAATACTCAAGATAGAAGAAAAATACACCAAGAATACGAAAAACGAAAAATATGGGTTACAGTTATACATTATTCATTGTACTCTGATGTAATTTTTATTGAAAGTTTGTAACACTTGGGCTTGTATGGCATCATTGTAACACTGATGTAATGTATTACAGTTTTATAACATTCGGACTTGTAATACATTTGTGTTGAATAAAAAGTTTTAAATTTTCCTGTTTTTCTGTGTATTGTGGCTAATTAAAGGAAAAAGATTCGGGCTTATGTCACGGTTTCCCAGTGTATAGAAATCGGGGCGTTATTTCTTATAGGCTCATGAAGGATGTGCTCCACCAATCGTATAGGTGGAGCACGAATAATGGAGAAACAACAACTTGTGTCAAAATTTGTGTTACATGACTCCCCAACTTGCAGAATCTCTATTAACACCAGATATGGTTCAAAGCCTCTCAATACACCCTCTGCACTCGAAGTCTCCGTGGAAGACACCTCCACAAAATACACAGATTACTTAACCCCCATAGCCTCATTTCGATTACCCTCGTTGGCATCACCTCGCATATCGATAACAATGCTCTCTACCTTACAAGAGTGACTTGAAGCTTCGTCTGCCATATCGCAAAGTACCCTCATCGCAACAATATCTTGCTCTCCAGGATTCCTCCCATGGCCAGCATCTCCCACTAAATTAGTAGCCTCCTCTGAATTCCCACAACTGAAAGAACTGGTTAGACCCCACACAACCTACTACTCGATTCTGGCTGAGAGTCAACTACAGGAGAAATGTCACTTACGTCTCTAAGAAAATACAACATTCCCTCACACTTCCCTTTTGCAATCATCCTTGAACCTGCAGGTATACAACACTCCCCATTACTAACTATAGTAGACATACACTCTTTGTCTAGCCTTCCCATCGAGATAAGATTTTTCTTTAAATCTGGAACATACCTCGTCTCCCACAAGACAATACTCTGATCATCATTGAATTTCATGTGAACAGTTCCCCACGATCACATCACCAAAAGAACCCCATTGTAGTCATCAAATATCTATTTCCTCGGAATGCAATGAAAAGAAGCTGCCGAATCAATACATTAATCTCGCGTGCCCAACTTCTCCCTAACTGATAAGCATAACTCTTTAATAGACACCGCATTACCTTCCTTTGGTTTGTCTTCCTTTGGTTTTTTCTTGATTCCTCTTCATATAGGCCTTACAATTGCGCATCATGTGATCCCTCTTGTGACAATACCAACACTCAGGTCCATGTCCCCCATCGCTGCCATCAGACCCACTCTCAGATGAACTACCCTGATGTTTTTTTCTTCGACTGCTGTTAGATCTTCCACGCCTCTTCTCAGCTGACATTGCAGAATCTCTAGAAGATGATGATGAAAATTCTCTGTATCTCACCCTTCTCACCTCCTCATTCAAAATGCTACCCACCACATCATGTAGTGTTGTCGAATCTGTCATAATGCTTGTAGTGGTCTATTCCACCGTACCATAATTATCAGACAATGTAGATAGAAGTAACAATGATTATCCCCTCTCTAAAAACTTTAATCATGCAGCTTCCATCTGGTTGTAAACCATACAGTAATTGTTCACATGTTCTGCTACTGAACCCCCTTCCCTAAACTTCATATTAAGCAATTTCTTCAGATGAAGAATTTGATTAGATGCCGACGGTTTCTCATACAAATTCGGGAGAATCTCTATTGCCTCCTTTATGGTCTTTGCCTTCGAGATATGAAATAACGTCTTCCTACTCAGTCCCAACTGAATCTGCCCTACCGCCCTATGATTCAAACGATTCCAATCAGCCAAGATCTTCATATCCTTGTCTACACCTTCCGGCTTCTCATCAAACAAAGAATCATCAAGATCTTTCTGACAAAGATACACTGTCATCCGAATCTTCCACATCGTGAAGTTACTCCCATTGAACCGCTCAATTTTCGACTTGCTATTGGCCATCCCGAACTTAGTGCTCTGATACCACTTGATGTAGAATCTGCCATAACACGTAGTGCTAATAGCGGAACACACACACCACAAGCAACATAAACTTCTCAATATCTAGATGAACCAAGAACAAGACACCAAAATAATCGCATGATCTCACAAGAACACAATAATATACAGAGATAACCAATAATTCTTATTTCCCAAGAAATACAAAGATTACAAAAGAGATTGCGACTCCCAATCTCTGTCTCTCTCTCACCTTTAAAACACTCGGCACTAACCCCTCTTTAAGTTGAACAATGCTAACCACTCACCCTTGATATGAGTTGCCAACCCTAGAGTTCACATCTACTGTTACATATATAACCCCTAAGTAAACCCTAATAGATAAATACAAATACAATTTATTATATTTTAAACCCGAAAGCCCAAATAACATACAACCGTTGTCGGTCAACCGTACCAAGTTGCAGTCGACTGCACTTGGTTTCGCCAACACAAGAACCTTGACCGGTCGACTACACGGTTGACTGCCCCGCTCTTTGTTGAACCTTGTACACTTGAAGAATGCTCAGCAGCTCAGGTCGGTCGACCGCACTCCTGGTCGGTCGACCGTAACCCTCTAGCTACACTTCCTCTACCTGCTGTTGCCTTCTCTTGCGGTCTTCGTCTTGTCTTGTTCTTCTCCAACTTCAAGTACTTCTGTACCTACGCATATTTGAGTCCATGATCCTCACACATAAAGGTGAAAGTTGGAAGATGTTGACACTATATGCTGGAGTGATTCACTTCACAATCGACTAACTTTTGACCTTCGGAAGGCTTCACATTGTGAACTAAAAAGTTTCGAATCACTAATATGTGCTTAGTATTTAATATTTGTAAGTTCAATCCTATAAATGAAGTTTTAGTGCGCTAGTTTGTCATTTTCCTACCCGATACTTTGTCTTTTTGACACGTTGCGAACTTGAAAGATTTATCAAGAATATCTTCATCGTAAAATAGAAGGAAAATGTGTTAGGAAAGAAACTTCTCTGGTTAATCAATGAGTCATTCATGGATCTTCTACACATTTTGGGTTTTTAAATTTAAATTTTTATAATAATCTTTTTCTTGTGGTGTGAAAAGAGTAATACTATACCAACAACAATAAATCTTTTATTTTTGTGTAGTTAAAACTCATTAAGTGTAACTGTGAAATGAATGACCATGCTCGTTCAGTCGATCATCTATGTTAGAGAAATATATGCTCTTACCGAGTCTGTACGTAAGTGAAGGTACTACCTCCTCGGACGAGAATTCACTATCCGAACGAATCATCAAAGCCTCCAACACCTCCACACCTAATACATTCAAACACCAGAACAACAATGTTAGCTCTAAAAAATGTTGGGATTCACTTATAAAATCATCTACTAACCAGGTGGCGACAACATACTCGCCAATGCCTCTCTCTTGATCCCCAAACCTCTGCTTATTATCCTCTCCAACACCTGACTTCATTTCAAATCTCCAACATACACTTAAATCCTAACCCACCGCCACCAAGCTCATCCACTCCATCACCAAATCTCCCACCAAATACCAAATCTACAGATAACCAATGGCTTACTCTACTACAAACACCGATTGTACATCCCACCCACATCTCCTCTCCACCACTCGCCGAACTACACACCTCCCTTATGGGTGGTCACTCCAGCTTTGGCCATACACTAGCACGAGTGAAACAAGCCTTCTACCGCGAAGGACTTTGTACCAACATCAAACAACGGCCAACAGATTGCCTCGTCTGCCAACCAAATACTCGACAACAATCCCGCAAGGCCTTCTCCAACCTCTTTCAACTCCTGAACAAGTTCGGGAATATATCACCCTCGACTTTATTGTGGTACTCCCTAAGTCAAACAGCTGCATTGCCATCATGGTTGTTGTGGATCGATTAACCAAATAGGCCTACTTCATTGCTTTACATCCAAATTTCACCGCAACAAAGATTGCTGCCCTATTTGCTCGATACGCGGTCAAACTCCATGGCATTTGTGTAAAGTCGTAAGAAACTGAGACCCACTCTTCCTAAGCCACTTTTCATAAGAGCTTTTACGGTTTCAAGGTAGCACTCTCCGCATGAGGTCCGCTTACCACCCTAAACCGATGGCCAAACCCAAATTCTTTACTATTGCCTCGAGCAGTATCTCCGATGCTACTCCATGGACCACCTCAACACTTGGTCTAAGTATCTTCATTAGGAAGAGAACTGGTACAACACAACCCCACACTCTACCATAGTAATGTCCCCTTTCGAAGCCCTCTACGGCCACCAACCACTTGCCATACCCGCTACCTCCCTAACTCTTCCCGCACATACCAAGTCGACATCATACTCCGCACTCAGGACCATATCATATCGTTCCTAAAACTTAACCTCTAGCGAGCGCAGGCTCACATGAAAATCCATGCAGATAAACATCAGCAAGATAAAAAATATGCAGTCGGTGATTGGGTCCTCGTCAAACTGCAAACGTACCATCAAGAGGCTCTCCAATAACCTCCAGACACTCTTCGGACTGTTCCAAGTTACCAAGCGTATCGGCATTGTCATTTACTATCCGCAACTCCCCGACGATGCCAAAATGCATACAGTATTCCATGTCTCCATGCTAACGGATTTTCATGGCACCCTTCCCTCCCCACCGACCCAATCCCATTACCTCCACTCACCAACAATTTTCCACATCTCCTTCAACCATTCCGCCCCTTCAACTACTGCACGGTCTCGAAAGATGCCACTTTTTGTTGTCAAATGCACGTCCAGTGCAGTATCGACGATGCCGCTGACATTTCTTAGGAGGAAATTTCCTCCATGCATACTATATACCTTAACTTGAACCTTGAGGACAATATTATTTCTCAAGAGGGGAGTGATGATACGCCTGCTAACCTTCCTCTGTCGCATCAAGCCCAACCCACCAGAAGATCCATCAAGCCACCAAGCAATACCACTTATTTAAATAATTATGTTTAGAGCTTGTGCAATCTTAGGCTAGTAATTGCCTTGTCTAGCCAAAAAAATATCTTAGCCAGACTGGTAGATTTCTCTTGAACCTTCTAATATTTTGTATTAAGTAGTCACTAGGTTTCCATACCGTGTTGAAACTCTATAGAATTAGAATTAATCCAGTAGGATCCTTGCCTCTAAGTACAAGTAGGGCTGAGCTATTGGGATTGAGGCGTCAACAAACGCCCTCTGGTCGCAGCGGAACTAATTAGAACAATGAGGAAGTCGAAGTAGACGAGGCGAATAAATTGAGCAAGCAAGTAGATCCACCAAACTAACACAAATACAACAACGATGACTTATCCTGGTTAGCTTTATCTTAATCCGGGGGAAAATATAGGGAGATCTAATATTCAACTAGAAGAGATTACAAGGAGTTACTGATTCACTTGACACAAGAAATTAAACTCACCCACCATGAACTATCTCTCTCTCGAGCCTCTCTTTACAATGGAGAAAAGAATCTATGAAGTACTACCTCTCATATTGGAGGTGTTTACAATATATATAGAAGAATAGAGAGAAACCTAGGTCTAATCTTGATCCTCAGTCGTTCGATAAAACCTGGAAAAGAAGTAACTGAATAGGAGCTGCATGATCTTACTTGGAGTTGAAGATTGGGCTGAACCGACCTAACAAATCGAAGCCCAAAAACGAATCAGTACCGCGGGCGGTCAACTGTCCAACAAGACCGATCGATCGTACCACTCTCTGACTTCCCAGTATAACGAGCGGTCGGGGGTGCGGTCGGGGGGTGCGGTCAACTGTCACCATGACCGGTCGACCGCAACTAGTCTGCACCTGCTGCTGCTGCTGTTCTCCTTCTACTCGCTTCTACGCTTCGACCTCCGTGCTCCATATTACATTCTTTTAATCTGAACAACGAGTATACAAGACACAATCCTAACAGGAGCACCCTCGGGTTTGGGTGCTCACATAGCTCTGCCCATGCAAGGAACGAGACCCCAATTCCTATTAATCTTTTTTCTTTTTAAATATAAAAACCCTCTAAATTTAACCCTAACCCAATTCCTATTAGTCTTTTGTTATATTTCCACTTCAACTTTACAGATCAAAACCGACTGACCCAAACCAAAGTTAATCGGGTCGGGTCGAAGCGGTTCCTGGCTCAGTCGGATCAGGTCCGAATTTTGCAAAATTCATCCGATTACCATACCTTGCTCACCCCTACTTATAAAGCATGCCCTTGCAATTTAGAATTATCTCCAAGTTTTCCTCTAAATCTTATCTTCTCCAAATCTTTATCTTCTCTCTCGGAGGCTCCCCTTCCTCGAAAAAGTTTATCCCCATCAGTTAACTTTGACGAGAACATGCTGAAAGAAAAACACAAGTCAAATAACTTCAACTGGTCATGTCTTCTGGAGTTACTGATTCCAATAACATTTGAGAAAGAACTCATATCGCATCTGGAATACTGTCATTGGTAGTTAATGTTAGATGGGTTGCTCATTTTAAATATCAAATCTTTGTATTGATCATTGAAGTCAATAAAAACTTCATATTTGTTCTTCTTCGCAACCACACCTTCGTAAACTTAAACAAAACAAAAAAACTCATCAACTCTAATATTCGATAAGATACATGTTGTAAAGACGGAAAATGATCTCTAGCATCCTCAGTTTCAACGTTATTGTGCCCTCCTTCTGGCGCATTGAAGATACTCTCAAAAAAAATTTTAAAAAAGGAAAAAAACTTTAATAAGTACTTTGAGATGTGTGTTATATATCATGTAAGTATGAACCATAAAATTTAAAAAAGAAAAAAAATCCAATTATTTTTTAGATGTGTGTTATATATGGGATATTTTAGCAAATGCCCCCATTCAAAATGTGGAAACTAGCATATACTCCCACTATTTTTAAAAACTAAGAAATACCCCTAGTTTGGACGGAATCGTTAAAATTCCGTTAAGTTAACTTACGTGCATCACATGTGACACAGTAAAATGACCAAAATACCTCCCAATAAAATTATTTTAGCAAATACCCGTATTCAGAATATAAAAACTAGCATATACCCCCACTATTTAAAAAAACTAAGATATACCCTCAGTTTGGAAAAGGAAAAATTTGTATGTATAATTATACCATCAGGTAAGCTCGAAAATTTTCCAAAAGTGCTATGTATAATTATGCCATCACTACTTTAAATTGAAGGATTTACAACAGAACTTGCTTCTGCAGATAAATACTTAGAAAGGAGCTACAATAATGACTAAATGGGGAGCTACAACCGAACTATGACCCAAAGGGAAATGACTTACAATAATCTTAAATTGCACATTTATATTCTTGTAGATTAGTAGATATGCAACCTACTGGGAAATGTGTGGAATAGTTCTATAGCTAGCTACAAAGCACATACACTTCTATATGGAATCTCATATGTAATATCAGCATATGCATATAACACATTTGTCTATAGAGAAATCGCCAAGTTTATCTATTGGTTCCAACAGGTAATAACTAGAAACATATGACACCTTTGTCATCCATCAAATTTACACTGAGAAAAAAAAAAAGAAAAACCACCAAGTATAATTGACTATCTAAAAATTGCAAAGTAAAGGGGAAAATATTATGCTATAGAAAAAACATTATGTATGGAACATATGTATCATATCAACGGTGCTTTCATTGGTGAGTGCCATTCTGATATACAAAGATGGCATTTCAAAAAATTGCATAAATACTATCAGAAAATTAGTTCATCGGTCATTACCTTGCATTCCAATAGAGAACTTTCTAAAGTGATGTTTAGTACATCTAGAATAAGAAGGGCTCTGCTCTCCCAGCTCTTGTCAACAGACTTGCCTATATTCCACGACATCTGCAATTTGGATGTTGCAACTCAGAACATCATGTACAACCATTCAGATTTAGTCCAAACAAATAAGTATAATAAATATTGCAACAAAAGTGGGAAAGTATGACTACAGCATACACTATGGAAGAGATTCATAGTGGAAGAAGATTGCAAGCACTCAGTCAGAGTTTTCAGGCAAAATTCCCGAACCACACTGCTATCAAACGAATTGCACTCCCCAACCATGAACAATGAACATCTACATAGAGCATTCACAAGACAGGTATGGTACTTCTTCATTGAATCTGTACTTACCACCCTACATAGACAACAAATTTCTCATCAACCCAATCCCTATACCTACAAATTTAGCAACAAACTGAGGGTATATCTTAGGTTTTTTAAACAGTGGGGGTATATGCTAGTTTTTATATTCTGAATAGGGGTATTTGCTAAAATAATTTTATTGGGAGTATTTTGGTCATTTTACTGTGTCATGTGTGATGCACGTAAGTTAACTTAACGGAATTTTAACGATTCCATCCAAACTAGGGGTATTTAGTTTTTAAAAATAGTGGGGGTATATACTAGTTTCCACATTTTGAATGAGGGCATTTGCTAAAATATCCTGTTATATATCATGTAAGGGTAGTGCTACACATACTACCAAATCTACTACCTTTCCCTTTACTACCTTAGGTGGCACACTATTAGTAGATGTTTGTACCAACTACTCTACAATAACCTCCACTAATAGTGTGCCACCTAAGGTTGTAAAGGGAAAAGTAGTAGATTTGGTAGTAGGTGTAGTATTACCCATCATGTAACTACATTTTTCATTTTTCACCTTCAGACTTTTTTTTTTCTTCTCATGGCTTCTTCCGCTTGTTGTTCCCCATCTTCTCTTTCTCCCTCTTCCCATCCCCGCCTCCGATCCCATTCTCTTCATCGAAATAATCACCATGCCTTCCCCATCATTTCCATTCCTATCAATTCCGCACACCTTTCCGAGCCTACCGAAAATCCCCAAACTACGCTCAGGTATTCACTCATTTCTCACCCAAATTAACCCCAATTCAGTTCATCTTAGGCTCTGTTTGGTTCAAAGGAGGGGAGGGGAAGGGAGGGATTTTAATGGAGGGGAGGGGAGGGAAGGGGAGGGAAGGGATTTAATGAAGACTCTGTTTGGTTCAAAGGAGGGGAGGGGAGGGAAAATAATTATTTTCTTGTTTGATTCACAAGGGGAGGGAATGGATTTTATAATAAAATTATTTTTATACCCTTCACAAGGTGATCGATATGTTCAATCACCTAGATTGTGACATGGAAGCCCTATGAAAAATAAGAGTTCAGAAGAACTGTCGCTAAAACCTTAATAGTAATAAACCTACTAGTTTTCATCCAAGGATTAAGCTCCCTCTCTAGCACCGTCGATGATTCTGCTTTCATATGGGTATCTTTCCACTCGACAAACTCTCAAACATAAGTCACAATACAATTTTACTCTTTTAGAGAGTACATACTCTTAATGGTGTTATGCCCGGACCTAGCTGCTTCCATCAAAATTTAATTAGCTTAGAGAGCACGTAGGCAAAGGCTCTGTAGCAGTACTAGATATTATCCCATAACAAGTTACATTCAAGTACAATAAAGAAACTAGGTGCCATGAAAAAAGAACTACTGATATTGTGATAGAGTTTATCCAAATCATTACATATTTACCAGAATTCTCTTCAAAGAAGACTATGTCCTTTTAATAGCATATGCAAAGCAATCAAGTTCTAGTATAGAAAAATGTTCAAACTATAACTATATTTAATCTACTTAATTAGTTTGTTGTCTACCTAAGTTTGTAAATTGTACTGGTCAGTATGCTGGAGTCTTACTTTGGATGGCAAGATGTGAGTAGAATAGATGATATTTCAAATCAACTTTAGAATTGCAATTTTTCCTAATGATTTCGTCATTACTTAGTCATAATTAAGAAGCTGGTTATGCATTTTCTTCACATAGCAGGTTTAAGACACCGGAGCCTATTAAGAATCTGACATATACAACAACGAAGATGATGTGGAGATTGAAGAGGGAAAATATCAAAGAGAACTAACTAAAAAAGCAATTTAGTCCATTCACATTAAAAAATTAGACATAATTTCTCTCCCCTCCAAATCCCCCCAATATTGGAGGGGAGCCAAAATTGGCTCAGGAGGGGTGCTGCACCCCCCATTTCCCTCCCATCCCCTCCTAAAAAATGAACCAAACATGAAAATTTTAAAAAAAAACCCCTCCCCTCCCCTCCCCTTCCCTCCATTCCCCTCCAACCAAACACTTCCTTAGTTCAATTGAATTCAATTTTGGGCTAACAGGACGCTGTAGTGGTGGTCCCTGATCCGCAAACTTGGGTCGAGAACGATGATGAAGATGATGATGATGACGATGAGGAAGAGGAGGAAGATAGAAGCTTGGATCTTCTTGCAAGATTCGTCGAGAATGTTTTCAGAAAGATTTCTCGACGCGCTCGAAAGGCTGTCCGATCAGTTCTCCCACCTTCCTTCTCTGCCAAATTGGTAAGTTTCCTTAAAAAGTGGTAAACATAACTGTTTGTTTAATAGGGTTTCTTCTGTTTGCTATTATTTGATCTTTAGAATTAGTTCTTCGGAATGTGTACATGGTTATTGGAGGAGAATGGTGAAAGTTGGGGGCGAAGAATAGTGAAGAATCAACTTAGATGGTCTTATTCGTTTGAATGAAAATAAAAGAAAAATTATGCGAAGATGAAGACATATCAACTTCATTGGAGCTGGGAGCCCTCCAAATTGAGATTGGTGGATTCGGAGGGCTATACCTGGCCTGAATCCCTCTAATTGGATCAAAAGTGAGCTTAACCCTACATACTAGATATGATTCGGTGTATATCTCTTAGATTTTGAATATAAGAATCATGAAGAGAATGAACATTGATGATCCGTGATGGAATGAAAGAAAGAGAAAAACCTATATGAGAGTGAGACTTAAGGCATTTTTTCTTCCTTGGAGCTGGGATCCCTACAAAGAGAGAAAGGAGGTGGATTCGGAGGGCTCCCTGTAGAGCAATCTAACCGGTGCAGCGAAAGTTTTTAGGCACTGAGTTATGCGACAACCAATTAAAATGACAACCAAGCAACATAGACCATACCAAGCACAATGCACAAGTTTGTCCCGGTTCGGCGAACCTAATTCGGTAAGAAATAACTGTGATGTTATTCAACTAGAGATGGCACTAGAGTTACAATACTCCCACGAAGAATCTAACTATTTTTCAAGCCTCACTAGAAGATACTCTACTGTTTACAATTGGAAACTTCAGATAAAGTACTCCCTTTTATTGAAGCCATTACAATCATTTATGGAAATCTAGAAAAACCCTATCTTGTAGTCTTATTCCTTCACCGCCTGATATACCCTAAAGAGAAAGCCACACAATAAGAGTCGTACGATATATCTTGAAGAACAAATTGGACTCAATCAAATCTCAAAAGATTCGATCCAAATATTGCTGTTACCCACTTCCCGTCGACTGCTTATAATAGCATCCTACTGCATTGCAATCGAGACCAAACGGAGGAGGCCTCTGATGGTTGCAGTTGATCGCCCAAAGTGGAGCCGAATGTCACTGCTTCCCATCCAACCTGCAGTTTTTTTTCCTCCACTTCTTCGCTTCAAATCTCCTTGCTTTGTTCTATTCTCTTCATATTGAATCTAGTATGCACGACATAAATCCTACCAATTTCCACCTTAGATTGCATACAATTCGTCCACACTTGTGTAATTTATTACTTCTAGAATCTTTCCTTTCCCTTTTTATAAACAACACGATTCAGTTGATTTTTTTACTAGTCAAATTTACCTCCACCAATTATTTCTCCATTTGTATGCCCCTCCCCATTAGGCGTTAACACAGAGGTGTTATTCTCCGTACGAACTCCACCTACTGTAAGGCATCCTCCACCTCTAGACAGTATTCGTATGTCGTGATCTCGCTTCAGTCTTTCTAGTGGCGGCAGACTAGTTACTTTAAGAACACTGGGCTTAAAAACATTTGGCCAAGATTTTTCTTTCCCACAAAGTTTGTAGAGCTTGTGCTGAATATCCCTCCTTCCCCTCATCACCGTACGACAACTTTTCCAAGCTAATAAAACTTCACTTCGAGTTGTGTACCTACACTCCGTGTTTGTAGAGTTCCCAGGGATATTATGTTCCGTTTTAAACAAATAAATATGCACCAATGTGAACCCTTTTTCTTCTGGCATTTGCAGCTCAACCGTCCCCTCATCCACTATGTCACAATTCTCACCAGCTCCCATCCTTATTGTTGTTGTTGATTTCGGGTGTGGGAGCAAATAGATGAATTTGTGGGTTCTTTGAGGAAAACAGTAAAGCGAACCTATTGACTCCACCTATGTGTTGACTCGTTTCTTGCCGCGGTCGCAAACCTGCACAAAATTCGATACACCGGGATGGATCCCGACGACGAATCCTCCGACGCTCTTGTCAGTAATCTCCAAGATTAAGAAAGATCTTTATGTAGGTAAAGATTCATTACCTTGTAACAGTGGGGGAGAGAGGTATTTATAGTCGCCTTAGGGATCTCTTTCGAGATAAGAACAAATCTCCACTTTCCGGTGTGGATGGATAAGAAGTGGCTAAAACTGCCTCTTAGGGATAATCACGAATCTGAATTCATCGTTATCCTTCTGAACTGGTTTGTAACAGATTGGTATCCATATCTAATATGACAGATCCGTTTATAGGTTATTGGGCTTTGAAGAAGAGATCCAGTTCCCATTTCGGACCCGTTTATAGGTGAAAGTACCGTTTTACCCCTGAGAGCTTTAAGATTCGTGCCCGATTCGAACGGTCCCGATTTAATCTTATTTTTAGCCATATCACGAGACCCCCACTCCTAAAGGCTGTGTTTTACAGCATTTGAGGAGTAGTTTGCTGTTTCGATGGCGTACGGGACTTTATCGGAGTTCTTAAAGGGGTTTTGGGTCTTGCTCGAGGTGTGACGGTGCTGAGTTGTGCTTGCAAAGTGCCCAGAATGATTCTTGAAATTTCCTGTATTTTTTCCAACTTTTTAATTATTCTTTGAATTTTTTATTCAATTTTGCGAAGTGGTGATCTATTTTCAAAGAGTACTAATTAACCGTACTAATTAATAATTATTTATCTAGGGGCTCAAAAATATTTCCTTGAATTTATAATTATTTTTTAGAATTTTTAATTAATTTTCTTGAATTTTTAATCATTTTTCGCAATTTTTAAATAATTAATTCGAATTAATAAATAAGAAAAAGGAATTAATTAGCAAAAAATTGTCGTGGCCAAATCTGGGGCGTTCATCAAGCTTCGACGCAAATTTCTGAGCAATCGGACGGCTGATCTAGAGCATAGGCATTTTTTCTCTCATGCCACGCTCGGAGCCACGTTTGCTCGGTGCTGACACCGAGGGACGTGGCCCATTCTGAGCTGCTTGATCCTGGTCGAGCGCGAATGTTGAGGCAACATTTTGGCCAATTTCACGCTTGGAGCTACGTTTGTTCGGATCTGACTCCGAGGGATGTGGCTCGCTCTGAGTCGCTTGATCTTGGTCAAGCACGAATGTTGAGGTAGCGTTTTTGTAGCACCCCGAATTTCTAATATGATAACTTAGAAAATACGTGGCACGATCCCAGCATCCACTTCAATGTAACGATATTCACAGCCAACACCACTAAAATTTTCAACTTTTATTACAACAAACTTTTACAAATCACAGCGGAATTCAAAACAACCCAAACAATATTTACTGTCATTTACAACTCAAATTATCCCAAAACTGCTTTTACAAATTTACACAACTCTTATAAATCAATTTATCTCAAATATGCCTCAAGTATCCAAACCTCCAAACTCTAAGCAATAACCTGCAACATGTGAGGCTAGAGATGATCCCTAACCCCCAACACTAAAGGGGTTAGCCATAAATGGTGTGAGTGACATAAAAACAATCAATATAATTTAATCATAAAACATTAAGTCGTCAACATGTATTAACCACAATGATAAATGAATAAGGAATAGCAAAGATGTAAAGCATGAAAACGTCATAGAATGAAAACAACAAGTGCATCTAGTCTAAAGGTCAAGTGTAGGAAAACTGGAAAACACATGCATAAAACTAAGTCAAGAAAACACAATTTCTATATGAGGACTCTCTAATGCATACTTGTCGAAGTCTATGCATCCCATTCTACATAGGTTCGGTGCAAGCCCTTAACGTCTCCACTTCATATGGGTTCAATCCCCGCTATGCGACTAATCTTAACACGATGACTACTACGAGATAAAGATAAACTATGAGAATTAGTCCATGCTTGATAATTCCGGAGATGGATCCCTCATCTCAGGCATTTTACCTGGATAATTCCGGAGATCATCCCTCATCTAAACATTGACACATCATCACATGAATACCACATGTGCGTCGCCTCGACTTCGATAATTCCGGAGTTCAATCCCGCATCTCAAGCAAACCACTTGGATAATTCCGGAGATATATCTCTCATCTCAGGTATTTTACCTGGATAATTCCGGAGATAAATCCCTCATCTCAAGAAAGTTACTTGGATAATTCAGGAGATCAAATCTCTCATCTAAAGCCGTATTGAGGTGCATAACTCATGTTCCCGTTCATCATATCACCACTAGTGCCTGTCCTTATTATTTGTGGGTTATTTAATTACTCAACAAAATCTCTTAGAGTCGGTGTACCCTACCGGGATAACTCAAAACTGAATAACTGAATATGCCTCAACGGGCCTCAACAAAAAAAACAAATATCTCAACACCGGTATACTAGGGTCACCTACCTCTAGAGACTCAAACTCAAAGGTCTAAACAAATTCCACTAAACAAAAGTGGCTCAACTGAACATCTTAAAACCAAATATTGAACTGAATATCTCAAAATCAAATACTGAACTGAAGATCAATTATAGACTGAATTATCTGAAAAACAATTATTCGAAGTAACACTAAAGTTTACACCGATCCTTCAGAACCAGTCGACTTATACAGTGGTAAGTCGACTGTCCAGAGGACTAGGTCCAATATTTCACAAAGATAAACTAAGTCATATCAGTCGACCTCAGAGGTTACCAGTCGACTGCATACAGGCAAAGTCGACTGTCCCGAAAGGACTGAACAAATTTCTCACAATCGAATTCTCAGTGAACCAGTCGACTGCACAAAGGCCAAGTCGACTGTCCAGAAGAGCTGAACAATTTTTACTAAGAAGGTTCTCAGCAGACCAGTCGACTGACAGAAGTCTAAGTCGACTGTCCCGAACAGTTTTCAAAGGTCTGAAGGTATAGCAGTAGAGACGTATATTCGTTATTGTTAGAAGACATCTACTATGCTATATATAAAAAGTAAGAGTACAAATGAAAATCATGAGTAATTAGTTCCCAGAAGATTTTTTCAACCGACCCATTCTAGTATAATCAACTAGTACTTTTAATATATTAATTAGTACTTAAAAGGTAATATATGTGGTAATAATATATGAATTTCTTTTGAAGATCATGAGTCATTAGTGCTTAAAGAGGCAATTCTACCATTCCTTTCAAATGACCCAGAAGACTACGAATGTAATTGGATAAATGTAATATAACTTAGTAATGTTATACCAACCGAGCTAATTGACTAGAAAATATGTGTTCATAGCATAATTCATTAAGGATACATCACCCAATCATCCAAATGTCGAAATTTAATTCTCAAGATCCATAATCACTAATCATTCAATTAGGGTTTCTCAAAACTAATTTCTTTCACAACTATGATCAAAAATCTGATTTGTATACCCTAGACCCAGATATTCACCATCCGATCCCAACCATGATCAATTCTTAACATGTTTTCTAACATATAATCTCATAACTCAAGATCTACTTAATATCCACAAGTTTCTTAACATGGTCCAACAATAACAATGGTTTACATACATACCACAATATAAGATCCATATCATTCATATACAAAACAAGCAAACATTGTCATTCACATAATTCAAAACAAACGATTTCATAATACTCACAAAATCAAACAATAACACAAACAATGTCACTCACCTTTGGTTTTAGAAGAATCCACGAAAAGATCTTCCTTTTGCTAGATCCAAAAATCCTCCTCCCGATCACCAAGAAAATAATATTTTAATAAATCTGGAGTTGTGCAGCGAATGACGGCTGCACACCCTCTTTTATACAGGCCGGGATTGAAAGGAATTAGGGTTTTGAAGTACTTTTGCAAAATAGTCCTTTTTCAATTTATTACTTCACCTATATAACCTTCCTTGGTTAAAATAAGGTAAATAAATCAAAATTAAATAAAATCCTTTTACCAATAAGTTTTCCAACAACCCAGCACGGTCCAGAGATAAGAAAATCCCGGATTTACACTCAGGGTGGCGATTTTGCACAAAAGCCCTCCCTTTTGCAATATTTGCAAATACCTCTTAAAATATTCATAAAAATCCAGAAAAATCCGAAATAATATATGGTAATACATATTATAGTTTCCAATAAAAATATTTGACTTTTACCCTCCAGAAAAACATTTGCACAAAAATCCAACATAAATTCTATATTTGCAAAAACACCCTTTTCGACTAAATCTTCACCAAATCGATTTTAAATAAATTTCAAATATATTTAAATTCAAATGATGACTATGGAGAACCAAAATATCAGTAAAAACGAATTTTCATAGTTTATTTAAGATCCAAACGACTTTTTACATAAAAGCCCCTCTCTTTCGAGATATTTGTAAAAATAGTTTCTTTATTCAGAAAAATCCCAAAATTTAGAATACACTCCATAATAAGTATGAGAACTTATTAAAAATATAAAAATTGTATATGTACACCAAAATTATTTGCACGTGTTTCGCACGTGTAAAAAGATAAATCTTTTAGAAAATATTTATTAAATTTCCAGTAAATCGTTTTAATTCATTTTCAAATATTTTAAAATAATATTTGAAAATACGGGGTTCTACAGTTTTTGCCAATTTCATGCTCGGAGCTACGTTTGTTCGGATCAGATTCCGAGGGACGTGGCTTGTTCTGAGCCGCTTGATCTTGGTCGAACGCGAATGTTGAGGCAGTGTTTTGGCCAATTTCACGCTCGGAGCCACGTTTGTTTGGATCGGACTCCGAGGGACGCGGCTCGTTCTGAGCCGCTTGATCTTGGTCGAGCGCGAATGTTGAGGTAGCATTTTGGCTAATTTCCGATTCGGAGCCACGTTTGTTCGGATCTGACTCCGAGGGATGTGGCTCGTTCTGAGCTGCTTGATCTTGGTCGAGCGCGAATGTTGAGGCAGCATTTTGGCCAATTTCACGCTCGGAGCCACATTTGTTCGGATCAGACTTTGAGGGACGTAGCTCATTCTGAGCTGTTTGATCTTGGTCGAGCGCGAATGTTGAGGCAGCGATTTGGCTAATTTCATGCTCGGAGCCACGTTTGTTCATATCTAACTCCGAGGGACGTGGTTCCTCTGAGTCGCTTGATCTGGGTCGAGTGCGAATGTTGAGGCAGCGTTTTGGCTAATTTCACGCTCGGAGCCACATTTGTTCGGATTTGACTCCGAGGGACGTGGCTTGCTTTGAGTCGCTTGATCTGGGTCGAGCACGAATGTTGAGGCAGCGTTTTGGCCAATTTCACTCTCGGAGCCACGTTTGTTCGAATCGGACTCCGAGGGATGTGGCTCGTTCTAAGTAGCTTGATCTTAGTCGAGCGCGAATGTTGAGACAGTATTTTGGCCAATTTCATGCTCGGACCCACGTTTGTTCGGATCTGACTTCGAGGGATGTGGCACGCTCTGGGCCGCTGGATCTGAGTCGAGCATGAATGTTGAGGCGATCGATCTGTCAGCAATTTCATGGTGTTGCTTGAAATTCTATCTTTATGCCTTTCGTCCTTTAGCGTTCTTGGGCTTTTCCCGTTTTGGGGGCCCAATTGTCCAAGAAGCCCAATCGGCAACCTTCACACACTATAAGTCTGTACCCCCCACTCCTTTTTTCACTCTTGACTTTTTACTCTTGGAGAATTTTTTCATTTTCGAGCGGTTCTACTAGCGGTCGCGACAAGGCGTTAGGCTCTCCGGCTAGATATTCCGACCGCAGTTGTCACATCAAGATAAATATGTATTCTCTTTCGTATATAGTGCGAGATGTCTAGGGTTTCTTCAGGGAGTGAGACCTCCACTCCGGACCACGAAGAGGATCAGCCTTTGGTCGTGGCTCCAAGCTCGGACACGAGGAAGACAACGGTAGGGGCAGTAATGTCTATAATGATAGTGGAAACGGAGAGAAGGGACGGAGCGTTGGGTCAGCTTCCAGGTCCCTTATTGAACCTCAGCGGAGTTCGAGAATACTTTGCTGACCTCCTAGCGAAAGATGTGTACGGGAGGTCGGCCTCATATGAAGAGAGCAGGGCGAGGGAGCACACCGAAGTCGAGGACATCCCCTCCATGCTGACGGAGAAGGACCTGGTTCGGATTCGACGCAGCTTCCAGATTTCGAAGGAACTCACGCTCCTTCCGGGTGTGGGTGTCAGAGCTTGCACACCGACCTCCCCCAACACGTGTATATTCTCATTCGATGCCATCTTCGCTGGACTACGCTTGCCTATGCCCCCCTTCATAGCCGAAGTGCTACAATGGTACAGCTCGAGTCCGGTCCAGTGCATGCCGAACATATGGCGACACATCAACGGTTTTATCCTTCAGTGCTAAGCAATAGGGGTCGCGCCCCAACTCATTATTCTCCGGAGTATGTATCATATTTATCGGAAGAGCAAGACAGAGTATCGGTACTACTTATCGCCGAGGCGAGGCATAAAACTGATCGAAAACCCGGACTCCATCAAATTTTGGAAGGAGAAGTACTTCTTGATCTAAGGTGATGCTCCGTGGAACATTCCGACTAAGTACTTATTGGAGGGAGGAGGTGCCGAAGTGGGCGAAGACTGAGCCGATGTTGACTCCGGAGGAAGATGACATAGTGGCCAAAATTATGGCTCGTGAACCATTGGCCTAGAAGTAGTTGACCGAGGAGGTCCTCTTCGGTGAGGGTCTCAGCCTAATCGACCCTAGTATGCTTCGCATTTTATTTTTTGTCTTTTTAGTTTAAGTTTAATTTCTTCACGTGTCGATCTTAATTTTCTTTTTCTGCAGAGGCTCCAGGTATGGATTTCAGGGCGATGCTGTCTGATCGAATCGGGGTGGCTTACAAGGCCCTTGATGGTAAGAAAAGGAAAAGGACAACCACAGGTCCTTCGGCTGCTAAGGTGGTAAAGGCCACTGTGGTTGCGGTGTCGATTGTCAATTTGGAGTCGAAGTTGCCTGCCCCCCCCTGGTTCCCCTGCCTTGACTGCCGAAGGGGCTTCTCTCGATCCATTGTTGGCACTCGAAGCTCCTCCCTTAACAGCGGCAGCGGAGGCAATCCTCACCGAGGAGCATAAGAAGCTGTTCGTCCCAGATTGGTGAGTGATGAGGCACGAGGAGGCGACACTGAAGGCAGGGACGATCGGCGATGATGTGCTTGAGATCGCCAAGGCGACCATGTTGGTGAGTTTAGTCTCGATCCCCTTGTCTCTTCCTTGGTTATCATTTTTGCTCAAAGGGTCATGTATTTGTTCATGCAAATGACCTGCCACTTCAGTCACATGGAGCAGATCGCCGAGCAGGAAAAAAAGCAAAAGGTGGCGAGCGACCGAGACAGGACCGAGCGTGCCAAAGCTATCAAGATGCTCGAGGCGGAGAGGCGATTGTCCGAATCTCAGGCTGTCCAGATCCAGCTCCTCGAAGCCGCGTTGGCCAAGGCACAGGAGCAGTTTTCTCTCGAGAATGAGAGGACAGATAGAGAGGTGGAGCGGGCTGCCAAGGAGAAACAGATGGCGGCAAGGGCAGCCAAAGACACTGCGAGGGAGAGGGAGGCTGCCGTGGCAGCGGCCGCAGAGGCGATCAGGGCTGAAGCGAAGGCACACATGCACTCCAACATGGAGCAGTCTTACGCCCGGGCCTTGAGGCATATGGAAGCGTGTGTCCCCGGTTTCGACGGATCGGGGTACAGCTTATACGACCTCGAGGGCGAGGTTGCTCCGACGGTTGAGGTGACGGTTGAAGTAGAGGAAGAGGAAGAAGAAGAAGAAGAAGAGGGGGAGGGCACCACCACGATCGTGGAGACAACCGAGGTGGATGTCCGTGGAGTTTCCGAACCGTTGGTGGCACCAACCAAGGTGGTCCCCTGATCCCCTTCGTACCTTCATCGCACTTTTCCATTGCTCTTTCTTTTGTTTGTGTGGACGCCCTATAGCGGACTGGCCACCGCTCTTTGGACTTGTGAAATTTTTAATGCACTATCCTTTTTTGAACAAGTGTTGGTGAGATTTTGAAACGATTGAAAGTTCGTCTCACTTTTGAGTTGCCTCGTAATAGCCTCGCTTAGACTTGGGCATTTATATTCTTCTCGATTTTTTCACATTGCTAAGGTATCACGCCTTCGATCTGGTCTAGGCGTTGCGAAGTTGGGCCTCGCTCGATCTCGAGAGAGGCTTTATAAAGCCGAGTCAGAGTTGAGTCATCTAAAGTTGATGTTGGCCCATCGAGACTTTGAGCTGAAACACCTAGAGGAGAAGGCTCGCGAAGTGCCATCGGAAGGTGAGAAGGTTTGCCCCTCGATGGCTGTAATTCAGGGTTTGAGACTCAATTTTCTTCGCCGTTCTTTATTCAAGGCAAGGTCCGAGAGGGACGAATTGAAAAATGTGGTGCTCGAGAAGAGCATAGAGGCGGCACATCTCCGATGCTTCGCGTAGGGGCGGCTCGAGTCGACTTCCTCGCTTGAAGATCAGTGTGACTGATGACTCTCTCAAAGAGTGAGTTGTTGAACTGGAGGCGGAGAATCTACGCTTGCGACGGCTATCGGGGGGAGCAATGTTAGAAGCACTTCCTGTCCTTGGGGTGAGTATGCCCAAGGAAGATCATTTCATGAGTTAGCTCTTCGATCTTCGTCTATCTTGCGAAACCTTGGGGACACGAAAAGCGGAGTAGCTAGCTCGTCGAGCGGAGCATCTGTCGGGGCGACTGTTAGGCTCCTAGGCGCTGGTGACGCTACTCAGCTCGCCGGCTTGGAGACTTTTATGGAAATGAGACGACAACAACACAGTGCTCGCCGACCCTGAGTATCGCTTAATAGAAGCATCTCGTTCCCTAGGAGGGACTAGGGCAAAATTTTATAATCTTTTAGTCTCCATTTCATATGAGTCTTGCATCTTAATGTAATAATGTGAGTTTTTGGTCTAGATTTAGACTTGTACCTCAAATTTTGATTAATATACCCATTTCTCGAACTTCTTGTGAGAATTTGTGTTTCGTTAATGCTTGTAAGAGTATCAACAGTTGTGGGAGCAATTCCAAACGGTTTGCTAGTTAGGACTCGCTCGTTCGCAAGTAGCAAAAGTTATATCGAACCAAGGGTTGGACTCCGAACTTGTTGCTAAGAGAGTATCAACAGTTGTAGGAGCAGTTCCGAATGGTGAGCTACTTAGTACTAGCTCGTTCGCAAGTAGCACAAGTTGCATCGAACCAAGTGTTGGACTCCGAATTTGTTGTTAAGAGAGTATCAACAGTTGTAGGAGCAATTCCGAATGGTGAGCTACTTAGTACTCGCTCGTTCGCAAGTAGCACAAGTTGCATCGAACCAAGTGTTGGACTCCGAACTTGTTGTTAAGAGAGTATCAACAGTTGTAGGAGCAATTCCGAATGGTGAGCTACTTAGTACTCGCTCGTTCGCAAGTAGCAAAAGTTGCATCGAACCAAGTGTTGGACTCCGAACTTGTTGTTTAATGATTTTTTTTTGTAAGCCCAAAAGTAGTACGCCCCAAAATGCTAAGAATAGAGAATCCCCGGGGGGCAGAACACTTTTATTGAAAACAACTAAGCATCTGCTTATAAGTTGTGAGCCATTATTACACTTAATAAAGAAAAAGAAACAAACTTCAACATGCTTTGGGGAGAACACTCTTGGAAAAGTTGCTTGGTGCGGTGTTTAAACACCCTCTTGGTACTTCAACAAGTGCTCTGCATTCCATGTCCTCGGCACCCTCTTGCCCCCCGGGTCTTCAAGTTGATAAACACCCGGGCGGACAACTTTGGAGATCCTATATGGTCCTTCCCAATTGGGTGCCAATTTGCCTTTCTTGCTGGGAAAAGAAATAAACAGCGTCCGGAGCACCAGATCTCCTTCTTTGAGATTACTAGGGCGGACTCTCCTGTTGTAGGATTGCTCGATCCTACGTCGTTAGATTTCTTTCTGAATGGAGGATCTCTCACGGATCTCATCGATAAGGTCCAGACTGCCGCGAAGTTCGTTCGCATTTTGCTCTTCGTTGTAAGCAATCAAGTAGTGGGATGGTGGACCCACCTCCATAAGGATAACGGCTTGGGAGCCGTAAGTAAGGTTGAAGGGCGATTCTCCCATGGGGGTCCTCTTCATTGTGCGATAGCTCCAGAGCACATTGAGGAGCTGCTCTACCCATAACCCTTTAGCCGACCTACTCGGTCTCTTTTTCAGGCTGAAGAGAATTTGTCGATTGGCGTTCTCTGCCTGACTGTTGGACTGGGGGTGGGAGACCGAGGAGAATCGTTGCTGAATGCCAAGGTCCGTGAAAAAAGTGCGAAAGGCTGCCCCCGTAAATTGAGTTCCGTTGTTCATTGTCAAGATTTGGAGCACACCGAATCTGCAGACAACGTTCTTCCAAAAGAAGCGCTGCACCTTATTCTCCGTGATCGTTGCTAGAGGCTCGGCTTCGATCCACTTAGAGAAATAGTCGATCGCTACAACAAGGAACTTTAGCTGGCCCGGTGCTAGAGGGAACGGCCCGAGCAAGCCCATTCCCCACATTGCAAAAGGGGTTGGACTGGATAGAGAGGACAGCTGAGCTTTTGGTAGACGGTGGATTGTTGAGAATTTTTGGCAAGGGCCTCATCGACTAACGTGTTGTTTGGCATCGCGAAGGAGAGTAGGCCAGAAATTTTCATAGTTCAAGATTTTGCGGGCGAGGGACCTTGCTCCCAAGTGAGCACCACACATCCCTTCATGTACTTCCTTCAAAGCGTACTGGGCTTCGTTGGGGAAGAGACACCTCAAGTAGGGTTTGCCGTCTACTTGGGTGTAGGAGCATTTGTACAAGACTCCCTCAATGAGGGTGTATCGCTCGGTTTTGGTTCGAATCTTCCGAGCCTCTTTAGGATCTAAGGGAAGGATCCCATCTCTCAGGAACTCGAGCAGAGGCCTCATCCAATTCTCCCCGAGTTGCAGGGACAACGTCTCCATCGGCTCGGGGTCTTCTTCCTCGATGCTGGGCTTCAGTAGAACTTCTATCAGGACAGTTTGTTCGAGCCCTTGGAGGGAGGAGAAAGCTAGTTTTGAGAGGGCGTCCGCCTGCACATTCTCTTCTCGGTGGATCCGCTGGAGTTGTGCATCCTCAAAAGAGGCCATCAGGTCTTCGACCTTGGCCAAGTACTTGGCCATGCGACCGTCTCGCGCTTCGTATTCCCCTGATACCTGGTTCACCGCCAGCTGCGAGTCGCTAAATATCTTGACATGCTTTGCCCCTGCCTTGCGAGCCACGCACAGGTCTGCTATAAGGACTTCATACTCGGCCTCGTTGTTAGATGCTCTGAAGTTGATGCGGAGTGAGTACTGGAGGATGAAATCATCTGGGCCTGCCAGGGTGACTCTTGCTCCACTCCCATCGGCGCATGAGGACCCATCTACAAACACCGTCCAGAAGGGGGTTCCTCTTTTGCTCTGCTGGCCTCGGAAATTTTACTCCACTATAAACTCGGCTAAGGCTTGAGCCTTGATAGCGGTTCGAGGCTAATAGCTGATATCATGTTGTCTTAGCTCGATAGACCACTTCATAAGGTGCCTGGAGGTCTCGGGCTTGTGGCGGACTTGTTTGAGCAGCTGGTCGGTAAGAACGACTACTGAGTGAGACTGGAAGTACGGGCGGAGCTTTCAGACCGCCATGACCAAGGCATAGACCATCTTCTCTAGCTTCGGGAAATGGAGTTCAGCATCCCTAAGGACCTTTCTCATGTAGTAGATGGACCTCTGTGTCTTGTCTTCTCTTACTAAAACAGCGTTGAGGGTCTGCTCCGAAGCGGCGAGGTATAGGTAGAGGACCTCCCCAGGCATTAGCTTGCTGAAGAGTGGGGGGTTGACTAAGTAGGCCTTGAGCTGGTCAAAGGACTCTTGTTGCTGTTGCCCCTACTCGAAGCCTTTAGCCCCCCTGAGGGCCTTAAAGAACGGGAGGCACTTCTCCCTAGATTTGGAGAGGAAATGCTCTATCGCCGCAAGGCGCCCGGTGAGTCTCCGCACATCTTTAACACTGGAGAGGAGCCATGTTGAGTATGGCCTGGATCTTCTTGGGGTTGTTCTCTATGTCCCTTTGGCTGACCATGAACCCCAAGAACTTGCCGGATGAGATGCCGAACGCACACATGTTCGGGTTCAGTCTTATATTGTGTCTCCTCAACATGTTAAAAGTTTCTTGGAGATCGGAGACATGATCTGATCTGCTGACGCTCTTTACCAACATGTCTAAATAGACTTTCATGTTCCACCCAATTTGCTCCTTGAAGATTTTGTTGACAAGGCACTGGTAGGTGGCGCCAGCATTCTTAAGCCCGAAGGGCATGACCCGATGACAATACAGGCCCTGATCAGTGACGAAGGAGGTATTCGGAATGTCGGGAGGGGACATTCTTATCTGATTGTACCCCGAGAACGCATCTGTGAAGCTTAAGAGTTCATGGTCCGAGGTTACATCAATCAGGGCGTCGATGCTCTGGAGCGGAAATAGATCTTTAGGGCAGGCTTTGTTTAAATCCGTGAAGTCAATGCAGATCCCTAACTCCCGTTAGCTTTCTTGACCATCACGACATTGGACAGCCACTCCGGATAGTTTACCTCTTGTATGAACCGAGCTCTTAGGAGTTTCTCAACCTCCTCTTTGATAGCTTGCTGGCGCTCGGGGGCAAATTTGCACCACTTTTGCTAAACTGGTCTTGCCCGCGAAGCGACACTAAGGTGGTGTATGAGGAGCTCCTCGGAGATCCCCGGTATGTCAGTTGCATTCCAAGCAAAGAGGTCTCGATTCCCCCTTATGCACTGGATAATGTCGGAGCGAACGGGAGGGGGGAGGACTTTGCTAGTCTAAAATTTTTGGGTCAGATCTCCTTCTGAGAAGGCAACCTCTTCCAGCTCATCAACCGGCTCCGATATAGGCGGGCTACTCCCTTGGGGGAGTTCAAGAGCTTCGAGGGAGAGGACAGGTCCGCCCACCGAGGTCATGTAGCATTTGCGGGCCGCCTCTTGGCTCCCCTGACTTCTCCTATGCCCATCGTGGTGGGAAATTTCATCTTCATGTGGTAGGCCGAGGGTATGGCCTGGAGGACAGCTAGGCCTGGTCGGCCCAGGATGACGTTGTAGGCGGCTTTCACATCCACCACCATGAAGTCCATTGCTCGGTTCGGGTGGTGGGAGTTTTGCCAGCGGTTACGTCAAGAGTTATGACACCCTCGATCGTCACTGGCACTCCTGTGAACCCGTGCAGAGTGTAGCCGGTGGGCTTGAGCCGATCCCTGGATAGCTTGAGCCCCTGGAAGGCCTCTAGAAAGAGAATGTTGACCGAACTGCCGTTGTCAATTAGGACCCGGCGCATGTCAAAGTTGGCCATGTGGAGGTTTATTATCAACGCGTCGCAATGGGGGGTTCGGATACCCTCTAGATTTCTATCTAAAAAAGTGACCGGGACTCCCAGACCCCTTGGGGGAGGACGGTTCTGCACGGAATTTACTTTCCGGACGAAGGCTTTTCGGGAGGAGTTGGAATCTCCCCCCATTGGGCCTCTGTGGATAAGATGCAGGATGGCCTCCGGTTCAGAGTTCGGGGTCTCCGTGTGCCGCTCGGGTCACTTATTAGCCCCCCTGGGGGGCAGAGTAGGGTCTGCCCTGTCTTTCCTCATGAACCAGGAGAGCTGCCTCTCTGAATAAGGGCCTCAGTCTTGGTCTTTTAGGGCCCGACAGTTATCTGTGTCGTGGCCATGGTCCCTATAGAAACACACCACTTGTCCCGGTTCTTCTTCTTTCCTGGGGTGTTCATCTTCGGAGGCGGCGGGAGAAGACCCTCTTTCCAACCTCCATGAGGATGGCTGAGACACTCGCGTTGAGCGGAGTGAACTTCTCGAAGCGGGGAGGAGGGCGCCGCTGGCCTCCATTGTCTTTCTGGAGCTTCTTAGCTCCTTCAGTGCCCTTCTTTTTGTTCCCAGAGGACAATCCTTCATAAGCAGGGTGGGAAATAGCCTCTTCCGCTCGGATGTATTTCTCACTCCTGAGCATGAGTTCTGAGAAATTCCGAGGAGGCTTCTTGGCAAGGGACACTGGAAGGCTGTCGTTAGCGACATTGGATTGGAAGGCGGCAGAGGCTACAGACTGGTCCAAGGAGGCGATGGATCTGGCCTCCGCGGTGAAACATTTGACATAGTCTCTCAGCTGCACGCCCTTCCTCTGATGAAGCAACAACAGAGAGGTGCTTGTCTTTTCGGCTCGGCAGCTACTTACGAAGTGAGTCAGGAAGAGGCCTTCGAGCTACTCGAAGGAGAAGATGGAGGCCAGGGCTAGACAGGAGTATCATTCCCTTGCAGACCCCTTCAGAGTGGCCGGAAAAGTTTTGCAGAGGAGGGCATCTGACACCTGATTTATCATCATGAGAGTTTTAAAACTCTCAATGTGGTCAGTGGGGTCGGACTCCCCGTTGTACGATTCAAAATGAGGAGGCTTGAAGTTATCTGGAGCTGGTGCCTCCATTATGGTCTGAGAGAATGAAGGCTTGCTAGGGCAAAAATTCCTCGCCCATTGCTTCTCTCTGTCTAGTCTGCCAAGACGCCTCTCCATCTCGTGGAGATGGCAGTAGACCGAATCTTCCCTCCTGTCATACCTTGCCGAGGCTCGGGAATCGTCCTTGTGCGGAAGGGGACTGGGAGTGCGATGACGATTGCTCAGGGGCTGGGTGAGGACTGGGCGTACGGCGCATATGGTCTCGGGCAGGTTGAGGACTGGGCGCCCGCTGACCGTGGTCGGGGGCAACATTGAGGGCCCTCAGGACTGCCTCTTGGAATTGCTGGAACTCTGCCCTCGTGACGGGGGCCTCCTGCTCTCGGTGGTCCTGAGGGGCAGGTCGGCCAACCGAAGAGCGAACTTCTTCTTTGGTGGCGCTGGGGCGACTCTCTCTGCCTCCTAGGAGAGTTGTACCTTCTGCGATCATGTATACGGGAGGATCAGGCTATAGGGGACCGGATCGCTGGACCCCTGTGATGTTCTCGGCGGGGTATCTCGTCATGGGTCTGCCTCTCATCCAAGCGTGTCCGGAGATCCACCCCGTTCTGCCTGTTAACGATGATGTTCCAAAGGTCCTTTGGCGTAGGGGGATTGTGCGAGGCCATGGAGTCGGACGAGGGGTTGTGTATCGACACATGGTCGCGATGAGGATGTTGCCCTTACCAACTTCGGTGGGAGGGTCCCGTGGTAGCCTCTTGTGGCCCTTGAGGAGCCTACTGGGGCTGTAGTTGTGGAGGAAGAGGCCGTCCAGACTGTGGTTACTGGACGGGTTGAAGGATAGGCTGTCCAGGTTGCCGGATTTGCTGAGTGGGTTGAGTGGATTGAGGGAGAAGGTGCGGGAGTGGCCCTGCGGTTCGAGACTGTTGTCCCCTTCTTGGGAGACATGGCTTGAAACTAGCTTGACTGATAAAGGAGGACTGGATCGCTGCATCTATTTCCCACAGACGGCGCCAATCTGTTGCTGCTGATTTCGGGTGTGGGAGCAAACAGATGAAATTGTGGGTTCTTTCAGAAAAACAATAAAGCGAACCTGTTGACTCCACCTATGTGTTGATTCATTCCTTGCCGTGGCCGCGAACCTGTACAAAGTTCGATACACCGGGATGGATCCCGGCATCGACCCTCCGATGCTCTTATCAGTAATCTCCAAGATTAAGAAAGAGCTTTAGGTAGGCAAAGATTCATTACCTTGTAACAGTGGGGGAGAGGGGTATTTATAGTCGCCTTAGGGATCTGTTTCGAGATAAGAACAAATCTCTACTTCCTGGTGTGGATGGATAAGAAGTGGTTAAAACCGCCTCTTTGGGATAATCACGAATCTGAATTCGTCTTTATCCTTCTGAACTGGTTTGTAACGGGTTGGTACCCGTATCCAATATGAGAGATCAGTTTATAGGTTATTGGGCTTTGAAGAAGAGACTCAGTTCACATTTTTGACCCGTTTGTAGGTGAAATTACCATTTTACCCTTGAGAGCTTTAAGATTCGTGCCCAATTCGAACGGTCCCGATTTAGTCCTATTTTTAGCCATATCACTCATAGAATGACATGCTCTAGATTTGTAAGTTGAAAATATCTGTAGCGCCCCGATTTCCATATACTGGGAAATCGAGACACGAGCCCGGACCATTTCATTCAATAAGTCACAATACACAGAAACAGGAAAATTTTGAAACTTTTTTATTAATGCAATATTAAAGGCCGAGTGTTCCCGTTAATACAATAAATTACATCAGAGTATACATGAATGAAAAAGATAAACATTGGCTTCTTCACTTGTAGATCACGCCATGACTAGAGTCCTTCCAATTCGTGATCTTGTATCCACAACCTATGAAAGTGGGGACGTCAGTATTCACTGACGCTTAAAGGCTGATATCATAGCAGCGAATCTCCAAAACAACATATACAAACAGGGTAAAGTATGTCGGTGTAGTTTAAGTGTTCGTGAGTGCATGTGCTAGAATCTAATAAAATGTTAACTAACCTAGGATGCTCCTATTCTAATGCAATGTCAACTAAACTAGGATGCTCCTATTCTAATGTCAGCAAGTCTCCGAAGCACCATGCAGCCCATACTACATGAGACCCTTCTCAAGCCGTTTCTCCATATATAGGGATTTGAACCCGCGTTAAAAATTCTAATTGTACACAACCTGTCCCTGACAGATACAACGTGACTGATGAGGTTGCAGACGTGGTCAAGTTCCACTAATGCAGTTCGCCAGTGGTGTCCATGTTGCCACTGCTATCCGGCTTACCGGACCTCACTCAAAAACCTGACGAACCATCGGGGTTACTGCTAACAGGGGAGCCCCCTGCCGCCCCCTGGTCGGACCGTAGTCCATGGCCTGTTTGCCCTCTTGGCATAGGACCCGACGGAGTTCCGAGGTCCATTCCCCTAGCTCCGCCTGCCTTATCATGGCACTGCAGGAATTAACAATCAAGATACGCAACCCATGTCCCCAACTCGTGAGAAGGCATCGTACGTATCCCTTTGACAGGAAGGTGCAACCCAATAACACCACCTATGATCGGCCCCAAAGAAAGGTTTGGTCGTACGGTGCACCTTACTACCAACTCCCCTTCTTTCTGGCAAAAAGGTTAAGTAATGATCCTCTAAGTCACTATCCTAATGATATTACTATTCCTACGAAATCTTACATAGTTTCCAACTTAGATTAACACGGTCCAACTCGTGGTCCCTCGATCCAAGACTCTGGTAATGAGATCTCTCTCACTCATCCCTACCCCTAACTTGGATTCTACCAACGCTCTCGGCCCACGGTCAACCTACATCGGTTAAGATCCGTCGATGCCCGAGGTGAGATCTATCCATTTACTCTAAGGTGGTAGGATGCGGTCTTGATGGTCGATGACCCCTAGGGTAATTTGAAGACCCTAAACTAGCTTTTTGTCAAGCTACAACTATTAGAAATTTTCAACCCTTATTATCTTTAAATGAAAGTGCTCACATGCTATGGTTCCATCTTAAAGTAGAACCTCACCTGACTAAAGTCCATGGGTTCTTTTCCCAAACAACATAAAACATGGGTACATTTCAATGTATAACTGGGATGCTACACTATACCATTCAAGCATGTATGGCTCCTTACTAACATTAACTACAACGAGGTAGTACTACTACAATTTCAACATGACTCTTTCTTATTACTTCCTATGGCAATTCAAGCATAGTATGCAATTGTAAGCATCAACCTACAACAACTAATCATGGTATATATGACATAACCATCAACTTACAACATTCTTAATTATGAATGTGATTTAGCGTGCACTTGTAACAATCTTAAGCATGGATAGTTACTACAATCTAAACATGAGACTTACTACAATTTGAGCATAAGTTACAACTTAAGCATGGATGCTTACTAGTATGAACATACAACATTCCAAGGCATGGTAGGTATTCTAACATTAATCCTACAACATTCTAAGCATGTATATAGACTTAGCATGGTATACATCATTCCTAAACATGGTAGGGATTTTTAACATAAATCCTACAACATTCTAAGCATGTATATAGACTTAGCATGGTATACGTCATTCCTAAACATGGTAGGGATTTTTAACATAAATCCTACAACATTCTAAGCATGTATATAGACTTAGCATGGTATACATCATTTCTAAACATGGTAGGGATTTTTAACATAAATCCTACAACATTCTAAGCATGTATATAGACTTAGCATGGGTATACATCATTCCTAAACATGGTATGCTACTTTAACCTTAACATAAAGCATGGTGTACATTTTAGTAACATTCTAGACATGTATACTAGTTAAGTATCAACCTACAACATAGCATGAGTTTCTACAACAATTCTAGCATGGATAGAACATAAAAATTACTACAACTAACCATGGATAGTTACCTTAACTTAAGCATGAGTGTCTATTATGTTTTAAGCATGAAAGTAAGCATGAATACCATTAAACATGAATACCTACTAACTCAAGCATAAACAACATTTAAGCATGGTATTTTCTAATCATCTAAGCATGGTTAACTAGTTACTAGCTATTACAAGGGCCATTTATCTTTCCTTCTTTCTTTCTTTCTTTATGATCTACAATTACACATAATGAGTTACAACCTATTTAGCATGCCTTTCTTTTTCTTTTTCTTTTGTAACCAAAGTTAGCATTTCAAGTACAGAGCAAAATAGAGAAAGAATAAGGATTTAATTGTTGAGCTTACAACTTATATGCACATAATAATTCTACTATGCTTATGTCAAAGTTCTTGTTGAGTTCTACATCCCAATGGGTATGTACACACATATGCATATGTTCATGTCAAGTTGTTCATTCAACAACACAATCAACTCCACCATTCATACCATTGTTCCATATGCTTAGTGAAATAGTCCAAGTAGTTAGTTCTTTTATTAGTCAAAACAATAACTACTAACAACATTCTTTTCTTATGTGTTCCATGAAAGTTCTTATCATTCTTTTCCCTTTTTAGGTGGTTATGCCACAACATACAAGATAAGAAACACATACAACCACACAACTACAAAAACAACCACACCAAAAGAAAAGAAAAAAAGGAGGATAAGGAGAAGAAGAAACATCAAAACAACAATTCAACAAACAAACAAACAAAAGAGAAACCCCCACCTTGTTTTACTTGTAGGAATGACTAGCTATGCTACTTCTCCTTCCTCCTAGCTTTTAGAACTCCCACTAAACCTACAAGGAAAACTCTCAAGTTAGTAGTTCACTCATTCTTTTTCCTTTCTTTCTTTTTGTCTTTCTAAAATGAGACAAAGGTGGAGGGAGGGGGTATTTATAGGTGGGAAAAGGGGTGGAGAGTGCAAATGTGCATGCACAAAATGCACACAAGTCCTTCCCCAAATTGGGGCCTGGTTTTGGCTAGGGGAGGAATGGATGAGGTGGAGGTATGGTGAGGGTATGGTGTTTTAGGTGAGGTGGAGGGTGATGTGGAAGAGAGAGAGTTTCTAGAAGACTTCCTTAATCCCTTATGTCTTTGTAATCCTAGGTTTAACTATCCAATAATATCTAATTATCAACTAGGTTGTCATGGCTAAAGATAACTCTACATGAAGGAAAATAAAAATAATCAAGTAGTTGAATACTAATAAAATAATATTATTAATAGTCGATCGGGATATTACAATACTCCCTCCTTAGAATAGTTCTGTCCTCAGAACTGTACTAAGTGGGGCGAGGAGAAAATGACGATACTCAAAATAACTCGGGAAAAGAGAGCTTCATCTGGCTTTCCGTCTCCCAAGTGGCTTCTTCCATGAACTTGTTCCTCCAAAGAATCTTGACCATCGGAATAGTCTTGTTTCTTAGTATTTTATCCCGACGATCGATGATTTTCACCGGTCGCTCCTTATATGTAAGGTCTACTTGTAGGTCTTCAGGGACATCTGGTAGCTGATGACCTGGATCTGGTACATATTTCTTCAGCATTGAAACGTGGAACACATCATGTACCTGGGACAATTCGGCTGGTAGCTCTAGTCTGTACGCCGTCTTTCCGATCCTTTTCAAGATTGGGTAGGGTCCAATATACCTTGGTGCTAGTTTGCCGCCTTTTCCAAACCGGATCACTCCCCTTGTAGGTGAGACCTTCAGGAACACCGAATCACCTTCCTCGAACTCTAGATCTCGCCGGCGGTTGTCAGCGTAGCTCTTCTGTCTGGTTTGTGCTGCTTGCATTCTTCTTCGGATTAGCTCAATCTTTTCGGATGTTTGCTGTACTATTTCAGGTCCGAACATTTGCCTTTCACCTACTTCAAACCAGCATACAGGGGTCCTACACCGTCCTTCCATACAACGCTTCATATGGAGCCATCCCAATACTTGCTTGATAGCTGTTATTATATGCAAACTCTACCAATGCTAAGTGCCGTTCTCAGCTTCCTCCGAAGTCCATTATGCACGCTCTCAACATATCCTCGAGAATTCGGTTAACTCTTTCTGTCTGCCCATTCGTTTGCGGGTGGAAAGCTGTGCTAAAATCTGGTCTCGTTCCCAAGGCCTCTTGCAGACTCTGCCAAAATCGGGACGTAAACCTGGCATCCCGGTCGGAAACGATTGACACTGGCACCCCATGTAGCATTACAATGCCTTCTATGTAGACCTCTGCTAGCTTTTCCACCGACCAAGTTGTCTTTACTGGAAGGAAATGTGCGGTCGTTGTCAAGCGGTCCACTACTACCCAAATTGAGTCGTTCCCCTTTGAACTTCTGGGCAGTCCTGTGATGAAATCCATGCTGATGTTCTCCCATTTCCACACTGGAATGGGTAGTGGCTGTAGTAGACCTCCTGGTCTCTGGTTTTCCGCCTTGACTTTCTGACATGTAAGGCATTTGGCCACAAACTCTGCCACATCTCGCTTCATTCCAGTCCACCAAAAATGTTGTTTTATATCCTTATACATCTTTGTGCTTCCTGGGTGAATTATGAGTAAGGTGGAGTGTGCTTCCTTCATGATATCTTCCCACAATTCGTTGATTCTTGGCACACACAACCTGCTCCCAAACCAAAGCGACCCTTCCCTTATACTGAACTCTGAGGCTTTTCCTTCGTTGACTAGCCGCTTTTGTGCTTCAATCTCTGCATCCCCCCATTGAGCCTTCTTGACTTGGTCATTCAGACTCGGGTGTAATTCTAGATTCGCCAAAATGGTGCTTAAATCTTGAACAACTAGTTCAACACCGGCTTATCTGATCTCGTCCTTTAGCTCTCGTCTCATCACAGTGAGCATGGCTACAATTCTTTTTCTGCTGAGCGCATCGGCCACAACATTGGCCTTTCCTGGGTGATATAAAATTTCTGGTCTTATGTCTTCCAGAACCTCCAACCATCGTTTTTGCCTGAGATTCAAATCCCTTTGTTGGTAGATATACTTCAGACTTTTATGGTCGGTAAATATTTCCACCTTCGATCCATAGACATAGTGCCGCCACAACTTCAGAGCAAAGATTATTGCAGCCAATTCCAAGTCATGTGTCGGGTAATTCTTCTCATGTGGTCGAAGTTGCCTTGATCCGTATGCTATGACCCTTCCTTCTTGCATCAGAACACATCCGAACCCCAAAAACGAAGCATCACTGAAGATTACGTATCCCTTATCTGGTTGAGGTAGAACCAAAATTGGTGCAGAAATCAATTTGTTCTTCAGCTCCTGGAAACTATCTTCACACTTGTCAGTCCAATCAAAACTCATATTTTTCTTGGTCAGGGCAGTAAGTGGTACGGCAATTCTGGCATAGTTCTGGATGAACTTCCTGTAGTACCCTGTCATGCCTAAGAAGCTTCTGACCTCCTTCACAGTCCTCGACTGAGGCCAATCTTTTACTGCCTCTATCTTCTGCGGGTCTGTAGCTACTCCCTCCTTAGAAAGGACATGGCCCATGAATGCCACTTCTAACTTCCAGAATTTGCACTTTGTCAGTTTGGCGTATAGCTAATGCTCTCGTAGCTTAGCCAATACTGCGGTTAGATGCTCAGCATGTTCCTCTTCTGTTTTTGAATATACCAAGATATCGTCTAGGAAGACAACCACGAATGAATCGATGAATGGCCGCAAGATGCGGTTCATCATGTCCATGAAGATTGCTGGAGCGTTAGTCACCCCGAATGGCATTACTAAAAACTCATAATGACCGTGCCGAGTTCGGAACGCAGTCTTGGGTATATCTTCCTCTCTGACCCGAACTTGATGATAGCCTGAACGCAAATCAATCTTTGAAAATACAGCCGCTCCATAAAGCTGATCAAACAAGTCATCGATCCTGGGAATGGGGTACCGGTTCCGAATAGTGACCTTGTTCAACTCCAGGTAATCGATGCACATCCTCGAGGTTCCATCTTTCTTCTTTACTAGTAGTACAGGTGCTCCCCAGGGTGAGGCACTTGGCCTGATGAATCCTTTCTGTAGTAGTTCTTCAATTTGTTCCTTTACTTCCTTCTGCTCTACTGGCGCCATCCGATATGGTGTTTTCGACACTGGTGCGCTGCCTGGCTGGATAGTAATGCTGAACTCAACATCCCTATGCGGTGGGAGTCCGGGTAATTCTTCTAAAAATACGCGGGAAAATTTTTGTACGATTGGTATTGCCTTGACTTCGCTTGGCACTCGTACCCTAGTTGCAGCTGCAAGAATTTCCGCACTCCGCCTCTTCTTTCCTTGGAACACAAGCTCCGGTCCTCCGGATGGGGTAATGGTTACCCTCTTCTCTTTGCAATCGATGCTAGCTCTATGCCTGGACATCCAGTCCATCCCGATAATCACGTCTGTCCCTACAAAGCCCAACTCTAGTAAATCTATACTCAGGGTTTCCCCGCCAATCAGGAGATTACATCCCTTGTAGCATGAATTTGCAGGGAGAGTTGCTCCAGATGGGGTACCTACCAACAAAACTGATTCCGGAGTTGCCTCCTGGGTGCATTTCAGCTTCTTAGAGAATGCTCCAGACACAAAAGAATGCGATGACCCACTATCAAATAAAACAGTTGCCTGGATTTCACTTATATTAATCCAACCTGTTTACAAAAGTGATTACATCAATACTATCTTATGCCAAAACATTCAAAATACTACAAGAGCTTAGCCATATTTCTTCACCTACCGGTGATGACTCCCTCATCTTCATCGGCGTCTTCCTCTGTGAGTGCAAATATTTTCCCTTGGCGGTTTATCCCCTTTCTGTTTGCCTTGGGAGCCGACCCACCGTTGCCCCTCTGAAGTTGGGGACAGTCTGGCCGAAGATGGCCAACCTTCCCGCAATTGTGGTAGGCGCGGGCATCAATTTGAGGGTTCCTATTCTTGGGGCATTGGTTCCTGAAATGCCCTGGCTCGCCACATGTGAAACAGTTCCCTGTCTTGGTGTTGCTGAGGTTGCCAACCTTCTTCTGGAATTTTTTGGTTCCCACCCTGGCTTCTGAATCCTGACGCTGGTGCATGCCTCTTTCCCTTGTTCCACCCTCCAGTGTTTTCTTGCAGTTCTGGCCCTTTATTCATGTCTAACTCCGTCGTAGCTGCTCGACGGACTAGCTTCTCGAACCTCCGGATGCAAAACGGTATCATCTTGGTCCTAAGTGCGGGCCTAAGTCCCTGCTCAAACCTCTTGGTCTTTTTGACTTCATCTTGTACCATTTCCGGAGCATAGCAGGAAAGCTGGGTGAACTTGGTCTCGTATTCTCGAACCGTCATGCTTCCCTGCTTTAGGTTGTGGAACTCCATGGCTTTCTCCTCTTGTACGTCTAGCGGAAAATAGTGTTGCCTGAATTCTGCTAGGAAATCCCCCCAGGTAATGGGCCCTTCGCCCATGCCTCTCTTTACCGATTGCCACCAGACTCCGGCATCTTTTTCTAGCAGAATGCTGGCCAACCTGACCTTGCTGTCCTCTGGCGTCAACATCACCTCAAACATTGTCTCGACTTGACGAATCCAGTCGTCAGCCGCTGTCGGGTCTGCCTTACCTTCAAAAATGGGCGGCCTCATCCTTCGGAATGATTCGACCATCTTAACGGGGTTGGTAGCTGCTGTTCCCCGGTTACCTCCGGGTGCTCCTAGTTGCTGCACATTGTTTCAGGCTCGCTTCTGCGAGGTCACCCAAGGCCTGGTACATACGAGCGAATTCTGTCTCTAAATCAAGACCTGTGCCATTGCTTCCACTGCCCTCGCCTTCCAAATTGTCGGTCCTACCACTCCTGGTTCTGCGAGACATCTGGTGGAAAAGAGCAACGAAATACATAGGGCATCGTAATTGTCATATAGAATAATAGTAATAATAACAATAATAACATCCATCCAATTTATCATGCACATAAGACTTGCAGAATACATAAAGCTAACTTCATTTCTTCATAACCCCACCTCTTACATAGCATTACCTTCCTTACATTATGTCACATAGTAGGAAGCAAAATATCCAAAACAACAAAATAGACTAAGGGTACCTAACTGCCTAGTCAGTACTACTAGAGGTCCCGTCCCCTTCAGCAGGCGGTGGTGCCAACAGTGCAACTAGCTGTGAGATCTGTGCCTGCAGCTCCGCGCATTTGCGCTCTAGGTGCGCAAATTGCACATGGTGGGTGTGCTTTAGGATCACTATCTTGCGGTCTGCCCTTGCCCTTGCCCTCTTTAACTCCATTATTTCTTTCTCATTGTTGAGGGCTACGAACTCACATGAGTCCATCATGTTCTCCAGGCAGACATGGCACCACCCCCATGTCTCAAGATCCTGGAAGACCTGGTCGAAAGCTTGCTGTACTGGGGTAAGCGGGGGAGGTGGTGGGGGTGGTGGTGCTGGGATCTGGCCATTCGCAGGGGCATCCCCGGCTGCAGCAGCTGCGGCGGCCCCATTGGCCAATCCGACTCCAACTGGTGACCCGTCCCCATCAGTGATGGGCTCCAAGTCCGAGTCCACCTCGACTGCAACTCCGTGTGTCCATCCATTCCCTAGGGGAACTGCTCCGTTCGACATCCTGTATGGAGTGGACACGGAAATTAGCATAGATATAGAACGTCATAATACATAAGTTGAAGGAACAAAAGTATGAATTATAATTATCTACAACCAGCTAAAAGGAAGCCTAACTCCTACAAGGTACCTAAGTATATTTTCCTTCTATGTTGGACTATAAATTGAAGTCGGCTCTGATACCACTCTGTAGCGCCCCGATTTCCATATACTGGGAAACCGAGACACGAGCCAGGACCTTTTCATTCAATTAGTCACAATACACAGAAACAGGAAAATTTTGAAACTTTTTTATTAACGCAATATTACAGGCCGAGTGTTCCCGTTAATACAATAATTTACATCAGAGTATACATGAATGAAAAAGATAAACATTGGCCTCTTCACTTATAGATCACGCCACGCCTCGACTAGAGTCCTTCCAATTCATGATCTTGTATCCACAACCTATGAAAGTGGGGACGTCAGTATTCACTGACGCTTGAAGGCTGATATCATAGCAGCGAATCTCCAAAACAACATATACAAACAGGGTAAAGTATGTCGGTGTAGTTTAAGTGTTCATGAGTGCATGGGCTAGAATCTAATAAAATGTTAACTAACCTAGGATGCTCCTATTCTAATGCAATGTCAACTAAACTAGGATGCTCCTATTCTAATGTCAGCAAGTCTCCGAAGCACCATGCAGCCCATACTACATGCGACCCTTCTCAAGCCATTTCTCCATATATAGGGATTTGAACCCGCGTTATGAATTCTAATTGTAAACAACCTGTCCCTGACAGATACAACGTGACTGATGAGGTTGCAGACGTGGTCAAGTCCCACTAATGCAGTTCGCCAGTGGTATCCATGTTGCCACTGCTATCCGGCTTACCGGACTTCACTCAAAAACCTGACGAACCGTCGGGGTTACTGCTAACAGGGGAGCCCCCTGCCGCCCCCTGGTCGGACCGTAGTCCATGGCCTGTTCGCCCTCTTGGCATAGGACCCGACGGAGTTCCGAGGTCCATTCCCCTAGCTCCGCCTGCCTTATCATGGCACTGCAGGAATTAACAATCAAGATACGCAACCCATGTCCCCAACTCGTGAGAAGGCATCGTACGTGTCCCTTTGACAGGAAGGTGCAACCCAATAACACCACCTATGATCGGCCCCAAAGAAAGGTTTGGTCGTATGGTGCACCTTACTACCAACTTCCCTTCTTTCTGGCAAAAAGGTTAAGTAATGATGCCCTAAGTCACTATCCTAATGATATTACTATTCCTACGAAATCTTACATAGTTTCCAACTTAGATTAACACGGTCCAACTCGTGGTCCCTCGATCCAAGACTCTGGTAATGAGATCTCTCTCACTCATCCCTACCCCTAACTTGGATTCTACCAACACTCTCGGCCCACGATCAACCTACATCGGTTACGATCCGTCGATGCCCAAGGTGAGATCTATCCATTTACTCTAAGGTGGTAGGATGCAGTCTTGATGGTCGATGACCCCTAGGGTAATTTGAAGACCCTAAACTAGCTTTTCATCAAGCTACAACTATTAGAAATTTCCAACCCTTATTACCTTTAAATGAAAGTGCTCACATGATATGGTTCCTGTAGCGCCCCGATTTCCATACACTGGGAAACCGTGACACGAGCCAGGACATTTTCTTCAATTAGTCACAATACACAGAAAAACAGGAGAATTTAAAACTTTTTATTCAACGCCCAATGTATTACAAGTCTGAATATTATACAACTGCAATACATTACAATAGAGTTACAATATTACCTTTACATTTCCAAGTATTACAACCTTCAATATCTTACATCGGAGTACAAGGAATGAAGAACAACACTTGGTAACTCTCACTTGAGTACTTCTCAACTAATAGATAATCAATACATATACTGCAGCAGAACTAAACATAACACTGACTCCTTGCTTTCCTTGCCTTGAGTCCTCCTGAATCTCGCCTTTGCACTTCGGCAATCCAGTACCTATGGAAGTGGGGACGTCAGTATTCACTGACGCTTAAAGGCTGATCATATAGCAGCGAATCTCCTGAACAACATACAAATATAGCAATGGTGTTGGTGTAGTTTAAGTGTTTGTGAGTGCTATGACTAGACTCTAATGCGATATTTAAATAGAACTATGATGCTTCCTATTCTAACGTCAGCAAGTCTCCGAAGCAACATGCAGCCCATACTACATGCGACCCCATCTCAAGCCGTTTCTCCATATATAGGGATTTGAACCCGCATTATGAACTTCTAATTGTACACAACCTGTTCCTGACACCTACACGTGACTGATGAGGTTGCTGATGTGGTCATATGCCACTGATGCAGTACGCCAGTGGTGTCTATGTTCGCCACTGCTACCCGGCCAACCGGACCTCACTCAAAACTAGACGAACCCAACGCATCGGGCATCATTTCAAAATCCAAATCATAGGGTCTCGCAAGCGTAGGGTAGCACGAAGCCTATCCTGTGGCACCCCTGGGGTCTCGCAAGCACAGGACTGTCCAATGCATCCTGTGGCACCCCTAAGCCACGGTACTTCAGGAATTAACAGCTCGAGATACGCAACCCGTGCTCCCAACTCGTGAGACGGCACCGTACGTATCCCTTTGACAGGAAGGCGCAATCCAATAACACCACCTAGTCTGCCTTCAGAGACGAGTGAGTCGTAAGGTGCCCCCTACTACCGACTCCTCTCTTCCGGCAAGGGTTTAAGTAATGATCTTTATAAGTCACTATCCTAATGATGTCCCTAACCCTGAACACTCCTAGGGAGGACAATATTATAACCACAACATCCTAGGCCTTAAATTAGGCTTTGCAAGACAACTCTACTAGGCTGCTCAACCTAGACTTACCGGAACCCCTCAGAATCCGGTTCGTGGCTCATCGATCCAAGACCTCGGCAATGCGAATATATGTGCATACCACTACCCTGAACTTAGATTCCGTCTATACTCCGGTCCTCGATCAACCGACCCTAGTTAAGATTCGACGGCACACAAGGAGTGACTCCTCCACAGTTCCTTAGGGTAAGAAAACATATGTCTTGATGGTCAACAGCCCTTAGGAGAACAATATCACCCTAGATGAGCACAACAACTGTGTACTAGCTAACAAGCTATGTACGAGTAACTACCACATACGAGCTAATAAGCCACGTATGAAACCATAGCTACCTACGAGCTAGGCGGGCCTCGTAGGAGATAACAACGTACATACCGGCCAAATAAGCCGCGTATGAGACCAACAGCTACGCACGGACCGGTCGAGCCGCGTACGAGACAACAACCTACATACGAGCCAAATAAACTACGTATGAGACCAACAGCTACGTACGGGCCAGTCGAGCCACGTACGAGCACAACCATATGCAAACAACCATACAGGTAATCAATCTTAAAAGCAATCAAACATGCCTACTAGCAAACTTGATCTTCTATTATTAGAAGCAACAGAAGAATCTACTAATAGTCTATGATCAGTATTCTACTAATGAAAAACCGTAGGCGACGTAACAACCATTATCAAACTAACCATTACTAGTGGCCTCCCAAATCCTTATTACTTCAACCTATAGCACTTTAAGCATGGCATACAATTGCAAGCATCTATCCACGACAATCTAATTATGGTACATAACATACCTACTCGCCACAATAATCCTAAGTACGAATATGATTAAGCATGTACTTATATCAAGCTTAAGCATGAAAATCACTACGATCTAGACATGAAGTCTACTACGGTCAAGCATAGGTTATAACTTGAGCGTGAATACTTTACTACTTATCGTGACTAATCATCACAACCCAAGCATGGATATATAACTAATATAAACATACAACATTCCAAGGCATGGTAGGTATTCTAACATTAATCCTACAACATTTTAAGCACGCATTTAAACTTAGCATGGTATACCTCATTCCTAGACATGGTATGCTACTTTCACATTAACACATAGCATGGTATACATTTTAGTAACATTCTAGTCATGTATACTAGTTAAGTATCAACCTATAATATGGCATGAGTTTCTACAACAATTCTAGCATGGATAGAATATAACATAAAAATCACTACAACTAACCATGGGTAGTTCCCTTAATTTAAGCATGAGTATCTACTATATTTTAAGCATGAATCTCATTAGCATGGATACCATTAACTTAACATAAACCATCATTAGCATGGTCATCTACTAACTTAACATAATAATAATTAGCATGACATCTACTAACTTAGCATGAATAACGATTAAGCATGATCACCTACTAACATAGCATGAACATATACTTATCTAAGCACAGATATCTTGTAAGCATGAATATTTATTTGATCTAGCATGGTATACTACCTTCCTACGATTAAACTAACATGGTACACAACTTTTCTACCATTAATCTAGCATGATATACAATTTACCTATAAGCATGTGAGTATGGATAATTTAATCTAGCATGATATACCACCTTCCTACAATTATCTAAGCATAGATAAATGAAACTAGCATGGTATACTACTTTCTTACAATCATCTAAGCATGAATCTTCTTAAGCATGAATAACTACTAGTATGAACATACAACATCTCTAAGTATATATATATATATATATATATATATACACTTTTAACATGGTAAGTAATTTTATCATGGATCCTACAACATTCTAAGCATGTAGAAAGACTTAGCATGGTACATATCATCCCTAAACATGGTAAGTAATTTTATCATAGATCCTACAACATTCTAAGCATGTATGTCATTCTTAAACATGATAGACAATTTTGGCATGAATCCTACAACATGTATATCATTTCTACACATGGTAGGCAATTTTAGAATTAATCCTACAATATTCCAAGCATAAATAACCTTCCTAAACATGATAGGAAATTTTAGAATGAATCCTACAGCATTCTAAGCATCATTAAACATGCTAGGTATTTTTAGAATAAATCCTACAACATTCTAAGCATCATTAAACATGCTAGGTATTTTTAGAATAAATCCTACAACATTCTAAGCATCATTAAACATGGTAGGTATTTTTAGAATAAATCCTACAATATGTATATCATTTCTACATATGATAGATAATTTTAGAATGAATCCTACAACATTCTAAACATAATTGTCATTCCTAAACATGGTAGGTATTTTTAGAATGAATGCTACAACATTCTAAGTATAAAAACATGATAGGTAATTTTAGAAAGGATCCAACAACATTCTAAGCATAACTAAATTAATCTAATACAATCATAGCATGGTATTTACTTTTTGAACATAAAATAAACATCTACAACTATCTACTACTACTACTTCATTTTAATCAAGAACACAACATACAACTATCTACTACTACTACTACTTTATGGACATAAAACATCTACAACTACTTCTTTTAACACTTACTACTACTTCTTTATTTTAACAACATACCACTACTACTTTATTTTAACAACATACTACTACTATTTTATTTTAATCAACATACTACTACTATTTTATTTTAACATGCTACTACTTAATTGTCTACTAGTCTTTATTAGTATTGATTTATTATCACTAGTGATTATAAAAGAAAAGATCTTTTTATTCATTCTACAACTAGTGATTTAGGTTAATTTCTTTTTCATAATCAAAACTAACATCTAATGTATGTTCTTTTTACTTAAGATTATAAAAGAAAACTACAATAATAAAATGAGGTAAGAACCTTCATCCAACATATGCTTATTATTATTTTGTCCAAGTTCAATACAAGTCCTACAACCAAAATGGTTGTATAAAAATGTTCATATGCTTTGTCCATGAATTCATATCAAGTCCTACAACCCCCAATCGGTTGTATGTACAAGTTCATATGCCTTATGTCATTTTAGTCCAATAACAAACACAAACAACAACTACAACTATAAAGATTTAATCTTTATGTGTATTTAACACTACCATTTGTTTCTTTTCTTTTTATGTGGTTATTATTATCATTTACAAATATACATACAACAATCCCATTTCAACAAACCATTCCCAAAAGAACCAAAGAAAAAAAACAAGGAGGGTAAGAAGAAGAAGAAGTCAAAACAACCATTTAAAGAAACAAACAAACAAATAAACAAACAACCAAACAAACAAAGGAGAACCCCCACCTTAGTCTCTTTTTTTTTGAAGGACTTGCTAGCTTAACCTTCTCCTTCCCCTAGCTCTTAGAACTCCTAGGAAAAACCTACAAGGAAAACTCTCTTGTTAGTCTCCTCTCTTTCTTTTCCTTTCCTTTCTTTCTTTGTGTTTTCTAAAATGAGACAAGGTGGAGAAGGAGGGGGTATTTATAGGAGGAGAGAATGGCGGATAGTGCAAAATTGCACTCAACAATATGCACAAAACTCCTTCCCCAATTCAAGGGCCGGCCATGCTCCTAGGGTGGTAGGGATGAGGTGGAGGTATGGTGAGGTATGGTGTTATGTGGTGGAGGTGTTATGTGAGGGTTTCTAGAAGGGTTTCCTTAACCTCCTCATGCACACTTAACCCAGGTTAAACACTTATAAACCCTAACAATCTAATAGGTTTTGTCATAACAAAACAAGTGTTGTCCAAAAATACACAACACACAATTTGTATAACGTACTAATCGACATACTACACGTATGTGCGCATATATGTCTGTATACTGAAAATCTTCGCATAATCCGTATAAAATAATTTAATCTCGGAAATAATAATAAAATAAATTCTATTATTAGTTCGGAAGATCACGGTATCAATTTGATACAGTACGGATGTATACTGACCGATATCTGGATACAGATAATGTCTATGAACAAACCGGGTGAAAATCACCAAAATATTCTAATTTTGGAATTAAAACAAAATAATAATTAAATAATAATTAAATATCAATTTATATAAGGTAATATCAGTCCGGGATATTACAGTTCCATCTTAAAGTAGAACCTCACCCGACTAAAGTCCATGGGTTCTTTTCCCAAACAACATAAAACATGGGTACATTTCAACGTATAACTGGGATGCTACACTATACCATTCAAGCATGTATGGCTCCTTACTAACATTAACTACAACGAGGTAGTACTACTACAATTTCAACATGACTCTTTCTTATTACTTCCTATGGCAATTCAAGCATAGTATGCAATTGTAAGCATCAACCTACAACAACTAATCATGGTATATATGACATAACCATCAACTTACAACATTCTTAATTATGAATGTGATTTAGCGTGCACTTGTAACAATCTTAAGCATGGATAGTTACTACAATCTAAACATGAGACTTACTACAATTTGAGCATAAGTTACAACTTAAGCATGGATGCTTACTAGTATGAACATACAACATTCCAAGGCATGGTAGGTATTCTAACATTAATCCTACAACATTCTAAGCATGTATATAGACTTAGCATGGTATACATCATTCCTAAACATGGTAGGAATTTTTAACATAAATCCTACAACATTCTAAGCATGTATATAGACTTAGCATGGTATACGTCATTCCTAAATATGGTAGGGATTTTTAACATAACTCCTACAACATTCTAAGCATGTATATAGACTTAGCATGGTATACATCATTCCTAAACATGGTAGGGATTTTTAACATAAATCCTACAACATTCTAAGCATGTATATAGACTTAGCATGGGTATACATCATTCCTAAACATGGTATGCTACTTTAACCTTAACATAAAGCATGGTGTACATTTTAGTAACATTCTAGACATGTATACTAGTTAAGTATCAACCTACAACATAGCATGAGTTTCTACAACAATTCTAGCATGGATAGAACATAAAAATTACTACAACTAACCATGGATAGTTACCTTAACTTAAGCATGAGTGTCTATTATGTTTTAAGCATGAAAGTAAGCATGAATACCATTAAACATGAATACCTACTAACTCAAGCATAAACAACATTTAAGCATGGTATTTTCTAATCATCTAAGCATGGTTAACTAGTTACTAGCTATTACAAGGGCCATTTATCTTTCCTTCTTTCTTTCTTTCTTTATGATCTACAATTACACATAATGAGTTACAACCTATTTAGCATGCCTTTCTTTTTCTTTTTCTTTTGTAACCAAAGTTAGAATTTCAAGTAGAGAGCAAAATAGAGAAAGAATAAGGATTTAATTGTTGAGCTTACAACTTATATGCACATAATAATTCTACTATGCTTATGTCAAAGTTCTTGTTGAGTTCTACATCCCAATGGGTATGTACACACATATGCATATGTTCATGTCAAGTTGTTCATTCAACAACACAATCAACTCCACCATTCATACCATTGTTCCATATGCTTAGTGAAATAGTCCAAGTAGTTAGTTCTTTTATTAGTCAAAACAATAACTACTAACAACATTCTTTTCTTATGTGTTCCATGAAAGTTCTTATCATTCTTTTCCCTTTTTAGGTGGTTATGCCACAACATACAAGATATGAAACACATACAACCACACAACTACAAAAACAACCACACCAAAAGAAAATAAAACAAGGAGGATAAGGAGAAGAAGAAACATCAAAACAACAATTCAACAAACAAACAAACAAAAGAGAAACCCCCACCTTGTTTTACTTGTAGGAATGACTAGCTATGCTACTTCTCCTTCCTCCTAGCTTTTAGAACTCCCACTAAACCTATAAGAAAAACTCTCAAGTTAGTAGTTCACTCATTCTTTTTCCTTTCTTTCTTTTTGTCTTTCTAAAATGAGACAAAGGTGAAGGGAGGGGGTATTTATAGGTGGGAAAAGGGGTGGAGAGTGCAAATGTGCATGCACAAAATGCACACAAGCCCTTCCCCAAATTGGGGCCGGTTTTGCCTAGGGGAGGAATGGATGAGGTGGAGGTATGGTGAGGGTATGGTGTTTTAGGTGAGGTGGAGGGTGATGTGGAAGAGAGAGAGTTTCTAGAAGACTTCCTTAATCCCTTATGTCTTTGTAATCCTAGGTTTAACTATCCAATAATATCTAATTATCAACTAGGTTGTCACGGCTAAAGATAACTCTACATGAAGGAAAATAAAAATAATCAAGTAGTTGAATACTAATAAAATAATATTATTAATAGTCGATCAGGATATTACAATATCTCCCTCTCGGAGTAAATATGAGAAAAGTTATCCGAATCAAGAAACTAGCTAGAATCTACATCTTTAGAACTTGAAACAAGAAGATAATATAGGTTAAAACTGCATTGACTATGTTTGCACTCTTCTGATTCAACTTGTGACAATCACTCTTGTAATGTCAATCCCTCTGCAATAGTGGCAACATATCCCACCTTTAGGCGCACTACCCCCTCCAATTGAAGTTCCCTCCACCCCCATGCAACTCAGAGAAGTAGGTCCTAGTTTCTTAGTTTCCTTCATAAGTTCATCTTCCTTTAAGCCTTTGATCACGCTGGCCACCAAGAGCTTTTCTATGACAGATTTCCTGTATAGCATGGTCATTATCAAATGCTCATACAAATCTGGCAATGATTATATTAAGTTGAAAGCCTTATCATCTTCTCTGACTTCATTGCGTTTATCACCATCAATTCGGGTAACACCTTATTGAATTTCATTATATGATCATGAAGAGAGATATCTTTCTTCATTAAGAAACGAAACAATTTTCTCGTCCAATACATTAGATTCATTAACGCTTAGTTATTTATGAGTCTCGTTCACAGACTCGCCGTGCTTGTCTCCTCTAGGAAGTTGCACTTGACTTCATCCAACAATGACAGTCAGATTAAACTCAACTTTTTAAATAGATCTCATCACACTTCTCCTTTGCCATGCTAGTTAGCTTTATCGCCACATCCGGCTTCTCTTTATCTTCTTCTAGGGCAATATGCAACCTCTTTTGAATCAATATTCGTACATGTTCACGTTCCAGAGATTGAAGTTGATCTTACCATCAAACTGTTTTATCTTCATGAAACTATGATTTGTCAAGGAACTCAAACAAGCTGACGCTCTGATATCACTTTTTATAACAATTTAATTGGTGCAAAAAAAATTTAGGCACTGAGTTATGCGACAACCAACCACAATGAACAACCAAGTAACGTAAACCATATCAAGCACAAAAGCTCAAAAGCACAAAAGCACAAAAGCACACAAGTTCATCCTGGTTCAACAAACCTAATCCGGGGGAGAAAAAACTGGGATATTATTCAACATGAGATGACACATGAGTTACAATACTCTCACCAAGAACTTATTTATAACTCAAGCTTCACTGGATATTCTACTGTTTACAATGAAAAACTCTTAGATGAAGTACTCCATATCATGAAGGCCATTACTATGATTTATAGAGATCTAGAAATATCATAGGTTGTAATCTTGATCATTCACCATCCCATATACACTGAAGAGAGCCACGGAATAAGAGCCGTACACTATATCTTTGAGAATAACTGGACTCAATCAAATCCCAAAAGATTCGGCCCAAATACTGCTATTGCCCACTTGCGGTCTGTTCACAATAGCACTCGACTGCATTGTAGTTAAGACCAAACAATGGAGGCCTCTGATGGTTGCGGTTGACTGCCCAAAGTGGTAGTTTACTGCCACCTTCTTCCCAGCCAACTTGCAGTTCTTTCTCCTCCACTTCTTCGCTTCGAACCTATTCTCTCTTCGCCTTATTCTCTTCACATCGAACCTAACATGCAAGACAAACTCTTACACTCCCGAAATGGTTTGGGTCCATCTAATTTGGGTGAAGAGGGCCTAGAATTGTTGTTTAAATTTGATCTTGGGTATGTATGTCTAGAGTATGAAAATAAGATGAAGTATTCGAAGTTAATCTATTTATATATTTGATCTTTGGTATATATGTCTAGAATATGAATACACGATGGATCATTTGAAGTTAAAGTAATCTTTTGCACCATCGGTTCTTCAGTCTAGGTTAGACTGGGATGGCATTGACGACCATTAATCGTATGTAACTCATCGTTATTAATGGTTTTTATTGTTTTGAGAATATTAGATATTATGTGACATGAATCAATAATAAAAATGATGTGCTTGAAGCTTGAAGCTTTCTTCCACACATTTATATAAAGTCAATTTAAGCAATTGTGAATTCATAAGGTTCAAGTATTAAAAGTGATACTGTAATTAACTAGACATTTAGCGAAATTGTCAACCATGGGTATAATTAATAGTCTTCTTGGATAGACGTGGCAACTATGCAGTCAAAATTGGGTTAATCGGCCTATTAATCGCCGATTAATCGGTACTCGGCATACACCCGATTATTTTTGGAGCAATTATGGAAGTTTAGAAAATCTGGGGATTAATCGGGATAATCGGTAGAAATCGGGGATTAATCGCTATATCCGATTACTCGATTTATCGGTGCCTATTTTTTTGCTTAATATTTCAACCCGACCCGTACCCGACCCGTACCCTGACCCATACCCGCTAACATCACTCAATCGCAACCACCCAATCTTCCACTCTCTATCTCCACCATTCCTCCCACTTCTACTTCTATCCTCTATCTTCTATCCCTTCAGTTCTTCACTCTCCAGTTTCCAAGCCCTAAACCCCTATCCAAAGTCCAAACCAAGTCTCCTTTGCCTCCTCCTCTCAATCTCTTGAAGCATTGAACCCATTCTCTTCTCTACCTCCCTCAACAGCTCATCCAAGGCTCCAACCCACCTCTGCCTCTATCTCTCCTCCGCCTTACTTTCCTCCACTGAACCCACCATTTGTCTCTTTCTCTCTCTCTCCTCCACCCAACCCACCTCTGTCTCACTCCTCTACCTCACTCTCCTCTACCCAATCCGCCTCTACCAGTCTCTCAATCTCAGCAGCGGCAACAGTACACTGAATTTATTCACTTTTTAAAAAACATTGATTTATTAGTTCTCTATCATCAACTGGTTACTATATATGGCAGCAACAACAACACATTTATTTGATTTCTCTGTTCTCACTGTTACTGTATATGGCAGCAACAACAACAAAATATTCAAAAGGGGATTTAAATGAGAAAAAAATATTTTCAAAAATTACTACAATTATTCGCAAACATACAAATATTATTCTTAAACATACAACTATTCTCAAACACAAAATTACAAATATTGTTACAAATATCTTCTCAAACATACAAAAGTTACTACAATTAAATTTCTCACATACAAAAAAATATAGTGCTAGTGTGTGATAGTCAGTCCAAGAACATTTCTTAGTCCCGTTGAAGAGAAGAGTTGACACATTGAAGGCCCGATGAATGATTCTAACGAATCTAACCAAGCACTGAGAATCATATTGTAAGAGTACTCCTGAAAATAAAACGACTGCAGAGAAATCCGAAGAACATAAGAACAAGATTCAAGTATGCTTACTTCATTAATGACATTAAACTTGATATTTAACGTGTTAATTTGTCTTTCAAAATTTAAGATGATCTTTGATCATATATATTTATATATATACACACACACACACAGTTTTTCTAATTTAATCCCCGATTAATCCCTGATTATCCGATTACTCACTAATCGCTCCTAGACCGATTAGTTTTGAAAACTGATTTTAACTTCATAGCAAGGCAGTGAGTATAATTGTGTGTGCTGAACAGAGATGCTCACATTAATGTTCAAAGAATCCATTTTCGGAGAACTAGGCTCTTGGGAATTACGTTAATATAAGTTAATTAATGAAACCTGTTACTGCTTATTTTGGTGTGGGAGCAAATAAATAGTGAGTTTTTATTTTGAAGGAAACTACTAAAGATTTAACCTTTGATCGTCGCCTTAAAAATTAGTTAGAGCTCCCGAAAGTAGTAGCGGATCGTTGATTGAACATCGTGATCTGAATCCAACGGTTGCTGACGTTGTCGATGGACCTGCAAAAAGCCTGAAACACCAGGGATGGCCCCGGTGACAGACACTTCGATGCTCAAGTCAGAACCAGAGAGAGAGAGTTTGGGAGAGAAATTGCGAATTACTTTCTGACTGAGGAGGAGGACGATATTTATAGGTCTGAGAAATAGTTTATGAGATTGATATGGATTCGCTAGATTAATAAGAATCCTTTGTTTCCTGTCGATTCTCTCCTTTAGGAGATAAGACTCTTGTCTGGGATAATATATTTGACTTACAACCCTTATAGACTGGGTGTCTCACTTAGTGGGCCTAGTTGCTTTTAATGGGCTTCAGAGCGGCCCATATCTTGTAGATGAGCCTGAAGAAGGTATGAACTTGTTAAAGAGGTCCATGATGACTGATCTTCCTGTAGAAGCTTTATGATCTGTGCTGAAATCGTACAACTCTAATTTGCTGTGATTTTTAGCATTATCATAAGCTCCCACTCTCGGAACATAATTTTCTTTGCGTTTGGGAAGTAGTTTGCTCTGTTTCAGAGTTCTGGAGTACAATCATAGCTTTCACGGATGATCAAAAGATACTTGGAACTGATCAGAAGCTTCTAGAGGCGGTGAATATTTTCCTGGATTTTTTTTGAATTTTTTCTAGAATTTTCCATAACTTTTTGTATTTTAATATTTTTTCCAATAAATAATTGCTTTTTCAAAATTTTTGATTAATTATTTAATTTTTTAATTATTTTTCAGAAATTTTAATTAATTTTTGAATTTAATAATTATTTTTGGATTTTTTTAATTAAAAATTTGAATTAAAAATAATGTTGTGGAATTTTCGTTGATTTATCAACTGTGCATGCTTTTTGAAGCGATCGGGTTCATCGATCACATGCTAGCTCGCCTGCTTAGTGGATTGAGGGGCTGAGATGAAGAGTCTGTGAAGAAGGGGTGAGGTGGCCTCATCTGAACCGCTGATCTCGCATTAGCGTGTGTTTTGGAGTGATAGGAATTAAGCGAGGTGACGTGACATCATCTGGCGTGGTAATCACGCGCGAGCGCGGATTTTTTAACGGTCCGACGGCTGTGTTCTCATTGAGCTCCACTCATTTTGCTTTGGATTTTGGGCATTTGTGTTCTCGCCGACCTCGAGCTCGGTAGCTTTTGGAGCTCGGCAAGGTCGACTTGGGTGTTTTTGGAGTTTGGTGATTATGGAGCTCGGTAGTTGTTCTGCGGTGGGTTTTGAGCTTGGCGAGCTACGAGCTTGGCAAGCTTCATTGAGGTCGGCAAAAAGGGGAGCTTGGCCAAAAGGCTTTGGATGATGGATGGAGCTCGGTGAGCTTTGTTTTGGCGTGGGACGAGCTCGACGATACTGCATTTGGGAGAGAACGAGCTTGGCAAACTATTTTTGGCGTGGGACAGAGCTCGGTGAGCTGAATTTAAGTGAGAAAGAGCTCGGCGAGTTTGGCGACGTGGAGCTCAGGCAAATAGGGGAGCTTGGCGCTTCAGATGTTGGAACTCAGCGGTGGAGCTACGAGCTTGGTAATGTAGCTCTGCTATGGGTGCTTGGCAGGTGGAGTAGTAGAGCTCAGCGGTGGAGCTCTACTATGGGAGCTCGGCGGTGGAATGCTGGAGCTCGGTGGTGGAGCTACGAGCTCGATGAGTTTTCTTCGGGTGGTGTAGCTCGGTGAGGCTTTGGAGCTTGGTGACTTTGGAGCTCGGTGACGGAGCTGAGGTGGCCGCGTTGAAGTGTGGGCGAGATTGACGGAGTGAGCTCGACAATTTTTGAAGCTTGGGTTGATGTATATGCCTGGGAATTTAGCCAACCTTGTTGTTTTTGGAGCACTTTGAATCCCTTGCTTGCAGTCGTCGAAGCTCATAACTGATCTTGATGCTTGTGTCGAAACTTTTGGAGCTCTTCGAATCCCTTGCTTGCAATCGTCGAAGCTCGTAGCTGATCTTGATGCTTGTGTTGAATCTTTTGGAGCACTGGGTCTGAGCCAAGAACTAGTTTTTTTTTGCTCTTGGGTTGTGAACTCAAGAGTTTAAGTTGGGTTTTTAAAGTTTGGGTTGTGAACCCGGTTTGGAAGTCGGGTCGGGTTTAAGAACCCGACCATCCACTTGGTTTAACCAAGAGAGTAATAGACCAAGGCTTTGTTGGTACTCCTTTTGTGTGGGGTTTTGAAGCTTTCGAAGTTTTGACGGTGGAGTTCTTTAATGTTGGAGTTCGGGTGAGATCGAGTTTGGATTATAACTCGATCGTCTTCTTCGGAGTCCCTCTTTATAGCCGGAGGTGTCCGCCTTGTTCGGGTATGCTAGCTTTCAAATTTGGTCACTATTTTTGAAGCTTTGAGTTTATGTTTTGTGCGGTGATCACCTTTTCCTTCGTCGCTTTGATTTTGACCGTAATTTGGAGTTTTGAAGCTTGGATTGGGTTCTCGTTTAGTCCGTCTCTGAAGGTGGTTGGGTTCCAGTCTTTGGAGCTTCTCTGGTAATTTGGGTAGGCTAGTCGCTTGGACGTGTAACTTTGCTTCAAAGTTGTGTTTCACTTTTTTACGCATGCATGTAATTACACACACACACATACACACACACATAAAGTTTATAAATCTCGATTTGCAGATCAACAGAGTAGAATCATTTTGGTGAACATAGCTTTTTGTGTTCATCAAGTCGCTTTGTCGATGAGCATCTTATTGCTCGTTTCGTTGAACCTGCTCTTTCATTGACCAAGCATTGTGTTGTTCGCTTGTTTTGTCGATCGAGCGTTTTGTCTTATGACGAGTGTTTCGTTGGTCTGGGAGTTGAATGCTTTGATCATTGGATCTTGTATATGTAGCTGACTCCGAAGAACTGTAGCAGGTACAAACTTCGGAAGGTGGTCAGACTGCGGACTTGCTGTTTGATCCCAGCAAGTTTGTTGAGATAACTGTGAGGCGGAGTTAAACGTTTAAACTTATTGTTTACGTCCAACAAGTATGGAGAGGCAGCTCTGAGACAGGGTAGATGTTGAACCTGCCGAGTACACTCGACCAGTTCAAAGAGGCAACTCTTTGATTGAGTTGGGCATAGCACTTGCCATTTGATCCCGACAAGTTTGGTGGAACAACTCTGAGATAGATTTGAACGTAAAGCTTGCTGTTTGATCTTGATAAGTTTGGAGAGATAACTCTGAGACGAAATTGGTTGTAGAGCCCGTTGTTTGATCCTAATAAGTTTGGAGAGACAACTTGGGGTTGGTTGTATAATTTGCAGTTTAATCTTAGAAAATTTAGAGAGACAACTTTGAGACGGGGTTGGGTGTAGAGCTTGCCGTTTGATCCCAACAAGTCTGGAAAGACAACTCTGATAAGGAATTGAACGTAAGCTTGTTGTTCGTTCCCAATATGTTTGTAGAGGCAGTCCTAGGACGGAGCTGGATGTTGAACTAGCCGTTTGATTACAGCAAATTTTATAAGGACAACTCTCTCACAAAGTCAAGTGTTGAACTTGTTGTTTGGGGTCAATGAGTTATTGATGGAGCTCGAGCGGTGAGCAAGGCGTCGAACTCGTCGTTTGGAGTC